>JAAGEH010000045.1:11794857-12083217 GCA_011751065.1 Lasiurus cinereus | reverse complement strand
CACAGAATGTGGGCATGTGGTCCACATTTTCCCTCCTTTTGTCACATTAATGATAAGTGTTGAATTGCTTCTGTCTTCATTGTTGACTGAAGATGTGAAGAAAGAACAAAGCTGGTGTGTGTGTGTGTGTGTGTGTGTGTGTGTGTGTGTAGAACAGAGCAAGTAGCTAAATTGTATAGAGTATGAACATACTAATGAACCCGGTGCATGAAATTCGTGCACATTAAAAGGGATTAGAGGAAATAATTTAATATTGCTCTTTGCCCTTTCCCTATAATAGAAGTGTCAGAGATGAAAGAAAATTAGTAAAATATATATGAAAACCTTCCTCCTGTCAGAGTCTGGGGTGCACCCAGAGTCGCCCCTGCCCACCCACATGCACCTCAAGATTGTGTGAGACCCAGACCCAGCCTGACTCCACCATTGAGCTAGATCCAGACCCAACCAGTCCCACTCTTGTCAAACCCTGCAAACCCAGGGGCATAGCATAAGGTCCCCTGGCTCAGCACCAGGATGGGGGGTGTAGCCTGAGGTCCCCACTCCAGACCCGGGTTGAGGTGTGCCTTGAGATCCTCCATCAAGCCCCACCATGTGGGGGCCACAGCTTGAGATCCCCTGTCAAGCCCAGCTGGGTAGGGGGCATGACCTGAGGTCCCCCTTGAAGCCCGGCCAGGTGGGGAGGGGCACATTCTTAGGTCCCCTATCAAGCCCTGCTGGGTGGGGGGCATGGACTGAAGTCCCGTATCAAGCCCCACTTGGTGGGGGGCACAACCTGAGGTCCCCCAGGCCTGGCACTGGGGCAGGGGGAGCAGCCTGAGGTCCCCTAGCCCAGCACCAGGATGGGAAGTGCAGCCTGAGGTCCTCTGTCAAGCCCCATGGGGGCGAGGGAGGGGTAACTTCAGGTTCCTGCTAATTGCTCGTTAAGGCTCTTTATGGGAACTTGGCTTCAGCTGTGGGTGCAATCATCTTTGTGACAGAGTGATGGTCAATTAACATATTCCCTCTTTATTAGATAGGAGTCTTCTCCAGGATCCTCCCCCTCCCTTCAGATCAGGACTTTATGGAATGAGGTTGGAATCATTGACTTTCTAAAAAACCACAAAACACAGCACACCTAAACAAATTACTAAAATTCTGTGGCATATCAAAACATATATTTTTTGCAGGTTTGACAAAAAATAGGTATACTTTTGATTCATTCACCCTGGATGGCTATTGTCATTTTTTAAATTTGACAGTCTAAGGGGAAAAGAGATCAGTGTACATTTTACAAATTATTGTGGCACACTGGTTGAAAATCACTGTTTTATTCTGTACATGGTGTAACTGCAGAGGATACTTTTCCAAAGTAAAACAGTCACTGGCCTTAAATGGGAAGCAATTTCAGGCTTCACAGCCTAAACAGCACTTGCACACTTTCACTTACTTAGTCACTTTAGTGCTCTGTTTTGATGTTTTATTAAAAATAGTATACCATATTACCCCTGCAAAAAGCCCTTCTTAGACTAAAACATTTATAATTTGCCTTATCAAACATTTATTCTTTGCCTTGATAAAAATATGCATTTTTATGTCATTTCATAGATAATTTATTATCATGAATTTCCAACATTGATATTGCTTTATAGTAAACTCCTAATTTACTCAGAATCAAGAAAGCAGAAAACTCTACAACCATAGTCAGCAAACCGTGGCTTGTGAGCCACATGCGGCTCTTTGGCCCCTTGAGTGTGACTCTTCCACAAAATACCACCTTGTGGGAGAGTCTATTTTGAAGAAGTGGCATTAGAAGAAGTTTAAGTTTAAAAAACTTGGCTTTCAAAAGACATTTCAATCATTCTACTGTTGATATTTGACTCTGTTGACTAATAAGTTTGCTGACCACTGCCCTAGGAGAACATTATATTGGTCAGAAAAATCTACAGAAAAACTCATATGTACTTTTATTATTTATAACTTTTATAGCCCAATAGCAAGAGTAAATCTTTATAGAACCTGTTGTATTACAAGACTGTGAACTACCTTTTGAACCATCAAGTACAAATTACCTTCAGTATAATTTTATTTTGATTACTTTATCCTAATTCTTTGAAAATTTATAAATCTATGTCATACTGTAAGCTCAAATAACAAGAATATCCTTTTTCTCCTCTTTTTTCCCAAATATTTTGATTCTCATTAACTTTGGGTGATAATCCATGATTGTAAACCTTAGTTAGTTAGGACATTCTTTTTAATTTGTCCTCCCAAACTATCGTCTTTCTCAATAATGCTAGGTAGATTCCATAAATAAATGTAAATTGAAGAAAATCTGTTTTTAGGAATGTCCTGAAGTTTTCACAGAAGATGCTCAAAATATTGTCTTCCAACAGTTGTAACAGAAGGGAAATAAAATGTTGAAGCTCCTTGAGAAACCAAAACCAAATTGCAATGAAGGGTCTCATTTTAAATAGTGGCTCCAGGAGGAAACCAAGATGGCAGCATAATGGCTCCACAGACTGGGAACTAATGAGACCTAGAATCATTATAAAATAGGAAGACACTCAGGTGACTTACTTCAAAATAAGATGGCTGGGTTATAAATTCCCCTTCTAATTAACTTTATTGTTTTAGTTGATGGAACCACAGAAGTGAAAAGAACCTGGAAAAATTAAGTGAGCACTGTACCAGCAGAAACCACAATTCCAGTGCCTGCAACTACTTAAAAAGGAATGAAGATGTAGGATGTTGAGCATTGGCTTTGAAAGTAAATATTGAAACTGAAAGATATCAGCTGGAAAGGTTGTTATTTTTCATATTCAGTCAAATCAGTCTAAATGTATTTCATTTCCTACTGTGAGTAGAATAGTCATCAAGCTAGAATCAGTAATTCTAGAGTCTTTTATTAAATTTCTTTACTCACCTTCCATGGGGGTGTTACTGTCTGGTCGATTTGCAAAGACGACATCCACATACTCCAGCTGCAGCCTCTGGAGGGAGCCCTTCAATCCTGGGAACAGAAGCAGGGCAAAGGGAGAAAGTCCAAAATGAGCACTATTAGAAAGAACTGGTTATCTTTAAGAATTTACTTTTTTAAAATTAAAAAGCATTGGATTAGCTTCAAGGAGGCATTAAATACAATGATGTGTTAACTGACGCCTCAATCCTTGTAAAACTATGTCAAAGTCTGATTTTGCCCCCACAAAGAAAAGTCTTAGCCTGGCCTCAATGGCTTTGTAGTTGACCATTGACCTATAAACCAGAAGGTCACAGTTTGACTCCAGGTCACGGCACATGTCTGGGTTGCAGGCTCGAGCCCCAATAGGAGGCAGCCAACCAGTGATCCTCTCTCATCATTGGTCTCTCTCTCTCTTTCTCTCTCTCTCTCTCTCTCTCTTCCTCTCTGAAATCAATAAAAATATATTTTTTTTAAAAAAAGAAAATTCTTTTCCTTATGGCATTAGTACTCCCACCACATTGGAAAGTACAGACTTAGTGATTATCTTGCAGTGACTCGTGTGTGGCACTGTCTGGAAGCAAAGTTTAAAATAAAAAGCAGCCTAAGAATTTCTTGAAAAATTCAACTAATGTCATTTATTGAATTACTTAATGGACTTATAATGGAATGGAGATATATTTATTGCATGGCAAAACATAAAAATAATACATATAAATAAGTAACAACCAATGCCACAATGGGTTATAATAGAAATAAAAGGGTTGGCCAGTGAGGGCATTACTCAACATCTCATTGACTGGAACAATCAAGAATCTTAAATATAGCTGAGCTCTATTATTTCTATTACTCCCCATTCTTTTGGGGGAAAACGAAAATACTAGAAGCTATAAAGACTAAGAAGATAATATAAAGGACAAAGTGAGAGTTTACAATAAAATCTAGAACCCATAATCTATTTCAACCCTAACCATGTTATCACATTCCTATGACTATTCAGAAAAAAAAATATTTAATTTCAGTAAAATTAATGCTTCCCTGATATAGAATGTATCGTACATAATATTATGTAACCAAAAATACAGTGTTCAAGAGTCATTTCATGTCATTTCCATGAGGCACAGCATTTCCTGATCAGCTTATTTAATTCTTCAGGAAGACCGGAGGGTTTTCTCTTTTTATTACAGGCATAAAATTAATTGCATGTTAAATGAGGCTCTTAAAAATTTAAATTTGGCTCATTTAAATTTGATGTTTCAAACTAGTTTATCCGCCAGCCCCAATTACCTTCCTAACAGGAAAATGGAGTGCTTGAATATAGTTCCGGAAGTATTTTTCAGTCATTAAGAAAGGATTGTCTGCGGTGGCAGCTTGTTAAAAGAAGCATTGATGAGCAGATTAGGGCAGACAGGTGTTACCAGGTCCCATGCCTGCTCTTGAAAAACCGCAGTGACTTTCAGGCTGAGGGCCTTACCAGCTCTCTCAAGGGGCAGCTTGCAATTAAATTTAACTTTAAAAGCTCTATGACATGAGCCACTTTTTGGAAGCGATTGTATGAAGGAGTGAAGGGGAGGACTGGATAACGAAGCAAACAAATAAATAGGGTGTTACAAGGCTTGAAAGGCTGGAAATCTACCCTAGCATGCCATGTGATCTCATTTGGCTTATTTTACCTTTTTTTTTGTGTGTGTGTGAGATTCAATTCTCTGATCTGCAGTACGGATAACGGTACTTGTTACCTTCGGAGTTGCTGCTCCAGAGGGCAAATAAAATCATTGGTAAGTACCTTGTGAGTGCAATAGTCTAGTAATGTGGTAATTAAAATGGTGGCATTCACATCTCAAAATGAGAGGTGCCAACGACTAAATGCCAGAGATTTTCACTAGACCCCCTGGTTTTGGAGGCATTTAAGTGACATTCTGGCCCAGGCCTGGCCCTGGGAACAAGGGCCTGATGATGGCCCTCTCCTCCTGTGTCTCTCCTCAGCAGCTCTGGGTGGGCTGAGAATAAGCAGAAGCAGCAGCTACGACTGACGTGGCCCTGTTGTGATTGATTTATATGACTTAAGTCATTCCCTCTTCCATGCCATAAGCATGTTTTGAATCCCCATTTGATTCTGAAACTGTGCTGGGCTCTGGGTGTATAAAGATGTATGGACACTGCATCCATCCCCAAGGGGCTAAGAGTGCCTATCCAGAGCATCTATTGGCATAGGCTCATTATTCAAGGTAATAATGTATACTCCAAAATAATGGCGTGCACTTGATAGAAAGGTCATGCTACTTGGTCATTCTTCATCTGTCCAAAGACGACATGGAGCTAGATGAACTCTCTTCTTTGACCTTTCATGTGACTGCAAACTAAGTCAGGTAGTCATTCCTTTTTCTACTTGGGATACTTTCATCTTGTAGAAATAGCTAACTCATAGCAACATAAACACATGCTCACCAATGTCTCCTTAAAAGCCATGCAGGGTTATTTCCAATAAACATACAGTCGAGATCTATGTCCATTTAGAAAATGTTTGCTGAGCACTGGCTTGGGGCCAGGCATCGCTTTAAGTTTAAGTAGACATACAAAAACGCATTAACCTCGGCTCCAAAGGGGCATCCAGACAGCTCATCATAACCTAAGGAGCTAAGTGCTCCAGGGCAGTGAGTGCACTTGCTGAAGCACTTTGACCTTCACCTGTCCCTGGACACCAGCGCAGTATGTCTCTGCTGGAGTGAATACAAGAGAAGCAGGGAGAACCCTCCCTGCCCTTGAGGAATGTCTAGAAATTAACTGGCAACTCCTCGAAGTCCACAGGATGATAAATTATGTTATACAAAAAAAATGGCTCTCAAGTGACTGTAGGAAAGAGAAATCTAAGTTCATTTTTCTTTTAGGTTCTGAAGTTGAATAGGAACTGTACTGTTTATAAGGTGATCCTTAATTCAGTTTAAGCCTGTTGTACAGGCATCTACCTAAAGACAAGTGCTCATTCCAGACAGTAAGCAGGTTGGCATGCGCCTGAGTCAGGTGCTCAGTGTTGGAGGTCTAACTGTGTAGAAACAATGAGATCAGTAGTTTGGAGATTCTGCAAGGATTCTATTCATATATGCTGCATCGTCTTTTTTTATATCTATCGCACATTTGATTTCCTATCTACTGGTAGCTTGAGAAAAAGTTGCCATCGGTAATGTACATAGTGTCGCTATGTAATTTTCCAGGTTCTTCTCAGCAGACCTCTCAATCATGATATAGGGCACACTTGCTTTTTTTGTTTAAATAAAGACTGCGCTGTTATTAGTATAGTATATGTGCCGGCCTCTCTCATTATAAAACCTGGTTATTCTGGTGGATAATTTCTATGTCTGTGAACATGATACAACACTGAGAAGGAATCCTGGGGTGAATCCATTTGTTACGAAATTTCCTTTTAAATTAAAAATAATAAATTATATATTTTTTAAAAAGAAGTTTAGATAGGATTAACCACTTGCCATTCATTAAAAATGTTTAAGCAGAGTTTTCTCAGATTATTTTCTTCTTCTGTTCTTAAAACTATGACAGTGGGTTTCTGTTTTGAATCACATAAGAAAACTGTTGTTTACCTGAAAGGCAACTATAGACTTAGATACAGGTTGTGCCTATAAAAGCACACAAACAATTTACTTATTCTTATACTTTGGCTTACCAAACCTTCTCTATTCTTTCACGTTAGATACCAAGAAATTGGATCTGCCAAATTTTAACAAGGGCATACTAGTACATCTGAGCTTAATAAATGTTTGTGGTATGACTAAATGAATAAATAGACTTTCAGAACATGAGAGGACCTTCGGATTCTAAATGAATATAATAAAGCTGTTAATGAGATTTCTACTTCTTCCTTGTGACTCTAAGGAGAATGTTATTCCTACTGGATCTAAGGCAAGGACTTTGAAAAAGTCTTTCGTCTGAATTTTTTTCAAAACTACATATTCACAGGTTAAGCTCATTTTACATTTTAAAAACTAACTCAAGTGGCCAAAGGTAACCAGCACACAAGTAGCCTGAATTCTACATAAGTCAGGCTTCTGTCTTATTCTTTAAGAGCAATTCTCAAATTTAATGTGTGTATAAATTTCCAACGTCAAATAGTTGAATAAGGTCACCTTTACCACAGAACAAGTATCAGTGAAAACTAAACTTTGTAAATCATTCAAACTTTATTTTGGGTCTAGAAATATCATGTCTCCTCCTTTCTTTTTTTTCTACAAAATTCACTCAATTCCCTAATTCTAGGCCTTTTGCTGACTCTCTTTTGCACTCATGATTATTTTTTGTCTTTGGCTGAAACTATAAACTGTAAAATAAAAGCAACAATAACAACATAATAATAATAGATCCCAATTCTTTTTCAATCTCGAAAGTTTGAAATTTTGTATTAAAGTTTGATTCTGGGTTGATTGGAATTTCAGTTGAACTAGTTTATGCATCCTGAGAGATTAGTTCCTAAAAGAATTCCTGACTTATTTAAAAGGAGAATTTAAGATATTTCTACTAGGTTATATGAAGCTTCAATAAAACAGATTTTTAGATTTTTCTTTCATAATTGAGGTTTTATTGTTTGTTTTGAGGATCAGTACACAGACATTTCAATTTGTACCCAATTCTTAACATATGTATCAAAATTATAAAGTTACCTGAGCTATTTTTTTCTAAACAGTTATTTCAGTGACTTTCCAGCTTAAAATTTGGAGGCTAATTTTCCTTAATAGAGTATCAAGTACCAATATTTTTAAATGTTGATATGCTCTTACATCAAAGTCCCACTAATTCACAATTTAATGTCATATATACTACATTTTTAAATTTTTAATCTTTCACAGCAAATTAACAAAATTACCAGGAAAACGACTACCACATCAACGATGCACAAAATTCTGTAAGGGAGAACCAAGATCAAGTGGTGGTTTTCTTTAGGGAACAATTCTACCAACAACGTGTGACTAGAAGTAATTTAAAATGTTCAAGACATAGCAAATGCATGACTGACTCCAAATTGCCATTTTAGTATGCTTTGTAATATAGGATATAAAACTGCCCCCATCTATGGAATGTTAAGCTGAAGAAAAGTGACTTTTAAAAAGAGAATCCTGAAATTATGAACGGTCACAGGTAAATATTAAAGCAATGGAGATTTGGTAAAAAGCTCAGTGGTATGCTATTCTTTTTTCTTTACTATTATATTTCTTTGTTGATTATCAGTTTGAACCACTTTCTGAATCTCTTTTTTAATCAGTTAGAGTAAAAAGAAAAGGAAAGAAAAACAAGAAGTCTCTAGGTAGCACCCTCTGCGGTGTTTGTTCAACTTGTTGCTACGAGCCAACAGGTTTACTTCTTATTGATAAACATTGTTAGAAGACACAAGTTATGGGGTCAAATGCTAGAGCAGGAATGATGATAGTGTTGAGAGACAGGTTAAATTAGATACCAAAGCCTGAGAAGGCATTTAGTTGGGTGAAAAGTTTGGAAGCTTTCTCTAGTGCTGGAATGTGGTCATTTATACGACAGCTTTAGGATGTTCCTTACTTAGTAAAGGGTGTCCTTATCCATAGAAGGTGACAAGAAGTTGCACAATCAAGTATGCTGATGATGACAAATAATTTATTAAGTGTTTATTATGTGACAGACACTGTGCTCAATGCGAAGTACCTAATTTCAATCTATGTATAGTAACACCATAGGGTAGGAATATTTATAGCCCATTTTATAGTGGAGAAAATGCAGGCTTAATGAGGTTAAATCATTTACACGAAGTCCCCCAGCTCATAAATGACAGAGATGGAACTCAAACCAATGTTCATCTATTTCAAAGCCCCAAATGCCTACAAATATGTTAAAAATTAATTAGTAAGAATTACCTAACTCAAACAAACACTTTGGAAACATTAATCAAATATAATTATTACTGTTAAAGTAATATAAATGGTTTACTTCCATTGATTCAATACATATGTTTTTGTATTTGTAAGTAGGTTGTATAGATAGAGAAGTCAATGTAACTACAGGGAAAAGGATATGCACCAGATAGTCAAACTGTGGAATGAAATGAGCTGAGCAAAGGAAGGACTTTATTTCTTTATCTATTTTTATTTTCAAAGTTGTGAGATTATAGAGTGTACTTTATAGTTTAGGTGACTTTTGTATTTGATAAGTAATATTAGCTTTAAAAAAGACAAAAATTATCTGTCTCAATGATTAACTATGAATCTAAAGTTATAAAATCTTGGATTTTCTGAAATAGTTCATGAACTAGTATAAAGATGTTGGAAATATATAGCACACCCCCCCTTTAATATTTTTTTCTTTATTTCAAAAGGTTTAAGTGTAAAATTTTATAATATATAGACAATGGAGAAATAAGTAAAAAATCCTACCAATTCTCATAATCCTTACATTGAATTATAGTTGTAGTACTCTACTGTGTAATGGTTCTTGCAACTATTATAGTTTCTGTTTATTTCTGAGCTGTAGCAAGTTTTCAATCAATCACACAGTGGCAATTTTCTACAAATTTTTTTTCTATGCATATTTACTTTTTTTAAAGTATAGGAATCTTAACATATGTCTACACAAAAAACTTGAACACAAATGTTTATAGCAGCATTATTTATGTAATAATCAAAAAGTGGGAACAACCCAAATGTTCATTAACTGAAGAATGGATAAAAAAATATGGAATAGTCATACAATGAAATTTTACTTGGCAATAAAAAGGAATTAAGTACTGACACATGCTACAACACGGATGAACATTAAGTAAGTGAAAGTAGCCAGTCACAAAATATCACATATTATACGATCTCAATGATATGAAATGTCCAGAATTGGCAGATCTATAGACAAAAGTAGATTAGTGGTTGCCTGGGGATGTGTGAGAGAAGGTAAAGAAGGATTGGGAAGTGATTACTAGGGGAAATGAAAATGTTTTAAAATCCAATTATGGCGGTGATTGGTCAACTCTAATTATACTCAGAACCAATGAATTGTATACTTTAAGTGGATAAATTTTTATGGTATATCTATTATAGCTCAATAAAACTCTTGTAAAAAGCCTTATGCAAGTGTTTTATTAATGTGAGCATAGCTGTACATGATAACAGTTCTAGAAATTTTGGCCTTTTGCTGAGTTTCCCTTCTGTCCTCTCTATCACTACACTTCCAACACACAACCCCAGGAAGAAACTTGATTGATTGTGATTCTTTTTGTAGAGATTCTTTTTCCCCTCCCGAGGTGTTTTGAATGTATTTGGCTGATACCTTTCTTGAATCAGCAGCCCACAGATAAAAGTAAAATGAAGCAGCAGAACTTACCTTCGATTATATGTTTTCTTGACAGCCCTCTTTCTGTTTCAGCTCTAACAAGAAAAAGAACCAAATGACTTTGAGTGGGGTGTGCTTTCTTTTATCGCTGTTTCAAAAGTACAGAAGAATGGTCGTTCTGAATGGAACTGCTAATTTTATACCCTGTTCTTAGCAAATTCTGCACCACTGCAGGCTGAGGAGGAAGGCTGGTGGGCAGCATACTGAGCCCCCTTTCTTCGGAGACCCCAGGAGATGAATTAACATGACTGTCACCACCCCACAGTAATAACAACTCCGCCACCCACACCTTGTCCATATATAACGACAAGGGCTCACCCTCCCCACCTTGTTCTTACCAATCCCAAGCAAATGAAATAAAAGGCTTGCTAGAAATGTGTGAGCTTCCTATAAGCTTGCCAGGCTGCTGATGGCATTAGCTTTTCCCAGAAAGGAAGCAAATTGGAAAAGGCCTTTTGCTTTTCAAAAGAAATGAACAATTATTGTCTTTTTATAAAATGTGACCAAATAACTTTTCCTTAAATTAGTATCTTACGAAGATCAACATTCAACCAGGCCTTTTGCCATTTCAGATCATTCTCAAACTCTGGCCAATTGGAAAGGAATGTGGTGCTTGGTTTTGAAAGCATTGCTGAAATGTTTCTTCAACATCAATACCTTTGTCAATCTTAGTAGGTCACCATTTGCCTTTGGTGATTTTGTACCTTTTATAAGTATATTAGATAATATTATATGTAATTCTCTAGACATCCTGGTTCTTGCAGATTGTCTTACTTCCTGATTATTTCTAAACCACACGTAAGGTTTTGAGTACCACTGCAAAAGCACCAAGCAATGGCACCATGAATCAGAGCATAGACTATGTAAATTTGCATTTCTCATAGGCACCATGTTGCCTTATGTTTATATAGACTACAATGGTAGTAAAGATCTAAATTTCATTTTTGTTTTCATATTCATCATAAACAGGCTCAAAAACAGCAATAAAATATGAGTGTGTGTAGGGGGGAATTCACATACATTTTGGTTAGAAGATTTCTAAAAATCTGGTCGCTGTCTCCAATTTTGTTTTTAACTATTTCCTATCAATTATAGGGTGATAAATAAGGTTATGCTTGTTTGTATTTATATTTTGTTAAGAGACCTCTGAGATTTCCATGCAAAGGCTTATGGAATAGCTTGCTATATTCTTATATGTTTGTCTTGAAGACCAGAACTTCTAAGTCCTGCTGGATAGTGTTAAGTACCAGTTCAAACACCGGTAGGCCCATCCGAAGCCATTCATCCCGTGACATTTGTTCTGAACCCCACACCAGACAGAGGACTTCTTTTTCATGTGGCCTGGCAGCGAGTGATCCAGGAAGCTCTACGCTATTCTCCGGTGAGATGTCCCCTTTGATCAGCACTTCCAGAACCCTCTGAGGAAACGATCAGAGACTTACTAGTACAGTGGGACCAGACAAGATATTTTTACATTCGTATTCCAGAGAAGTCGCTGAGTGTTGGCAGAGTTGAAGAGCTTTTCTTTGGTGATGTTATGTGCTCATTTCCTTTTGCCAAAATTTGGACTCTATTTTGGTTCTAAGCATGAGGTTGATATTTGAAAACTCTCCGTGAATCACTTAGTAACAAGTGACTTCATGCTACTAAATTTCTTTGGAAGCATCTTGTTAAAATTGAATCCTAGGCTAATTGCTCTTTCCTTCAAGTGAGAAATAATCATCTTTCACTCTAAACCAATTGATTTTGGCATATTAGATGTGAAATGGTGGCGTAAAAATATAAAACTACTAATTGTTTCCTATCAAGTAGGGAAAAGAAAAGTTATTTAACTTACTTTCCACCCCAGTAGAGTTTGGTTGTTATGACCAGGCTGGACCTCCTGTATGTTAAATAGACAAACATACATAGAGAAATATTAAAAAAATCATACTGTCATATTATTATTACCACACCCAAAGAATTTATTGTACCACACATTTTTAGAAAATCGGCAAAGAGATAAATTTGTTCATTCACATCACTAAAATGTGAGAACAAAGAAGCTAGGGAGTGGGGACTTGAAGTCAGATCCCAGAAGAGGTTGAATAGAAGTGATCTTTACCTGGAGGGGCTGGAGGAGGCTGAGGCTGTGACAGCAAATAGGTGAGTGGGTGATGGCAAAACAAAGGGAAGGGTGACATGCAGGGTCAGAAATAGTAAATGAGAAGGGTAAGTGAGAGGACTAACTGGTGGATTGCTGTAGGATCTCAAACAAACAGCCACCCACTAACACTTACTTAGCATATAATATAACCTCGATTGACTGTGAACTTTCCTGGTGAGTAAGTCCAGCCTCCAAGGACCATGGACCTAAAGGCTCTGAGGTACTACCCTTTCTAACCATCACATTCACAGGCAGGACTGGACTACATGGAAATATGAATAATGAAATCAATTATAATAGTAAGTAGGAATGAAATTTCTATTGGTGTCATTTTAATGGAAATGTTATTTTAGGAAAACAGTTAAATCCTTCACTCAAAGTTTTACCACCTTATTCTTAAGGGAATATAATATGGAAATCTTGTTAACAAATGTATTACTTTTCCAAAATCACACTCAAAGGGAGGAAATGTCATTATAATCATGGAAAAGGAACTATGTCTTGAGAACTATAGTCATGTAATTTAAAATTCAGAGGTAGATCTCAGTGTAATTTAATTTCTCCAGATATGTAATTCAATTGAACTCACCTAGAAAAAAAAATAATTTGTGATTCAAAAGATAAGACCAAACTTTGGGAATAGTTGAAGAAAGGCATTTATAATTTCATCAGCTGTAGCGGCAACACCTCACAGCCCTCAGGTTTATAAAAGCCTAGCCTGATGAATGATAACCAATGAGAGACGATGGTAACAAGTCTGACAACTTGGCTGCAACAAGAAAAATTCGTAGAAAATGTCCGCAACTGCATCCCACTGAAGGTAATTCCCTGAAAAGTAATGTGAATCCCTGTAATGGAAGGTCTACAGATATAAGCATCTGAAGATCACACACTCCAGAAGAGCTGATGCACTTTCCAGGCTGATCCATCAACCTCATGATACCTACTGTAGTAGTGATCTGCTGGGGGAGCAAGATCTCCTTTAGCAAACATTTTCAGAGCTTCAACAAAAGGCTGGATGGAATAGTATAAAAAATTAATGCAGCCCTCTTGATTATTCAAAGCATGTGGACCTGCAAAAGCTGCACATTCTACTCAAATAGTACTCCCATAGACTCCTTCTTCCAAAATTAGGCTTTCTGTTAAATGTTTGGCCGACGTGGGTGTGCACACTAATGTGAATGTTCAAACAACATGAGCAGACAGCAACCTGGCCAATTTTCACTGACCTCATGGAGGCATTTAGAGTGGGTGGGGAATGATAATGTGAATATTTTATTTTGATATAGCACAGGTTTCAGATGACATTTGCTCACCTTATGCCACTTTATCAAAAGGGGAAGGTATGACACCCAGTATAGAGGTGGAGAAATTGAGACTCAAAGAAGTGAAATAGCCTGTCCTGGACAGTACGGTTAGCAAGTGGTGGCACTGGAGCAGAACCCAAATATGCTCTAGTTGAAATTGCTTGAGTGCCTTGATGATAGTTTATCCTTTCACCAGTTTTCTGGGAGCAGTGGTAAATGATTATCAATATTCTATGGCCTGGTGATAGCTTAAGCTTTTATTTGCAAGACTGAACGGCAGTGTGTGAAAGAGGCATGTTAATCTACTTCCTTTAGGTATATAATAGGCTCCAAAAACTATAGAGCTTGATGGCTAAATATCCTCTGGGCACTGACTCCTCCCCTCCTTCCTCAGGTGGACTCTGTTAGCCTGCCCCCACTGCAGATCTCACTGGACTGCTAGTGGACTCATCCCCAAGGTCTCTGTCAAAGGTTGAATTGTGTCCCTCAAAAATATTTGTTATTAAAGTCCTAACTCCCAGCTGATTTGAAAACATGTAGTTAAATTAAGTTGAGGTCACACTGGAGAATGGTAAGCCCTTAATCCAGTATAACTTGTGTGCTCATAAGAAGACACACAGACACATACGAACGGAGGTGGTGATAGAGGCAGATATTGAAGAGCTGTATGTGCACCAACATTTGTCAGCAAGACCACCAAAAGCTGGGAAGAGGCAAGGAATGATTTTACCCAGAGCTTCAGAGGGAACATGGCTCTGCCCAAACCTTGATTTTGGACTTCTGGCCTTCAGAAATGTGAGAGAATACATTTCTGCTGGTTTATACCATTCAGGTTGTGGCACTTTGTTACGGCAGCTCTAGGAAAGGGATACAGTCCCTGTTTGGGTAATGGTAGATGGACTAGCACGCTCAGTGGGGAGATAACTCAGGCAAGATGGAGGACTGGGTAGGGACATGAATATTTTCCATATTTAAGGTTGAATATGGTTCTTTCTTAACAGACTTACACACCCTGGAGTTGAGGAGGAAGAGAAGCGAGAGGGAGGAAGTAGGTCACCAAACTTTATTTATTGACAACTCCATAAATTTCTGGTTTTCTATTTCACAAGGCCCTCTATCCCTACCAAACATGTTTCTAAGAGTGAAGAGAAATCAGTCCTAAGAATACATGGCGCTCTTCTCCATCCTTTAGCTTCCCCTCCAGAGGGAGTTTAAATGCTTTGTGGAAAGGCATAATGAAATCAATCTTGAGCTATACTCTGTGAGAACGTCCCCTTTTCCTAGACTAAATTTTATACAATCCATGTACATGCATGGGTGCAGTGTTCTTTGTACTATCTCACTGATACTATTGAGTTGTTATCCATTTGGCCCTCAGCAGAGATTATACCAGAGCAGAAGAGAAACCCAAACTTGTCTAAGGGTCTTTGTTGGGCTTTGCCTGATTCTGTACTCATGCTGGGGAGAAGGGGGTCTCAGGACTGACATGTACAGTGAAATGTAGGGGGATTGTTCCCCTATCCCCAGATGGCATCCGTTGTTACCACTGGCTTTGGCTACAGAATGTGATGGAATGGGATGTAAATCCCCACCCCTCCGCCAGACAATAGGGCTCCCCAGACACTGGCAGATAAGAAAGTTTTGGGGTATTTATCCCAAGGACTTCTTATTTCATCATCTCTTTGCATTCAGAGTTGGTAATAAAATGAACAATGAACATAAATATATGTGTATACACCAGCAGCCTCCTGTCATCTGGCTTCCTTCACCAAATTACCCTAAATGGCAGTCAGAAGCCATGAAAATGTCCCTTTCTTTTATTGACAAATACCTCCTAAGCATTCCCTCCTTCGTGGCTTAACCCCATGGTAATTCTTTGTGATTAAAGACTAGTCCATAAGTTTTGAAACACAAGTAATGAACTTGCTGGCATTTATTTTCAAAACTCTGTAAATCAACTAAGAGTTGACTTCTTTTTGGACAACATTTTGGTCAGCTGCCATCCAATTTTATTTTCCCTCCTCTGGTTATAAAACACTGTCAGTCTTTTTAAAGGCAAGTAAATTACAGTGGTGAATGCATTACCTCCAGCCTTTCTTCTTGATGATGCTCCCCAGAATCACTTCAGCCCTGGAGGGGAACACAGACAGTGTCTTAGGGGACAGTGGCCTGGAAATGCAAGAGTCAATGCAAAAACACTAGAGCCATTCCTTGTTTGAACTCTCAGGGCCTCCATGTCCCGAAAATAGAAGCTGCCCTGGGCTGGCAGCACAGTTTCCACCGTTTCTGCTTGTGCCTGCAGAATCCTGCTCCAGAGCATCGCAGAGGCACCTGCCAAATCCTTTCCCGCTGGCAGGAGACCACCTGTGGTCCTCACACTGAGAAACAGTGCAGTCATTTGGCAGTTTGGTGTTTTGAAACCACTGATCTCATCCCTAAATGTCCTGCTTGGCTGTGTCCCAAAGGGGAGTTGCTTCTATTTGCTACGTCTTCCAATTATGACCTGGGAGGACAACGAGAGCTCACACTGTTTAGACCGACAATATCGACTCCCAGGAGATCTTGCAGGATAAAAGTACCCACGTGTGGGTTTAGAAGACCCAGATGTAAGGGCTGCAGATGCAGTGGCCCACATAGAGAATGTCCTGGGTTCCAGTGACAAGCCTTGTCATAGACACAGGACATAAGGAGGTGTAGAGAAGTGTCCTCCCTGCACCTAAGGCTGGGTCGTGGAGAGGTACATTGAGGACATACCCACCGTCCTATCCCCATCTTCCTAACCCAGCTGAGACCCAAGCTTGAGGAGACTAAAACTATCTTCTAGGCCCCTCCCAGTAAGACCAATTCTGCTCTGTGAGGCTTTGTGAGTGGAGACATCAATGGAATTATCACTTTCTCCACTAGGGTCCTATAGATGGGAGTCATTACTAATCCCTGTGAGTCCTGACTGAAAGTTCCGTCTCTGTCGGAGTGTATTTGGGAACCTGGCAATAGGCCACGATGCAGTTAGCTATGGAGCGCACCCCAAATAGACATGTGCTGAATGTTGCACAGTGTTCTCTTCTTCCTCCCTTTCTGTCTCTCGGATGGTTGCCTTTTGCAATCTTGCTTTTCACAGTGGGAACTGATCTCAGTTACACATTGACAAATCAAACAGCAATTAACCAGAATTGATTCTTCTTCACGGTAGGAATACAAACAGAACTCTTTACACACTTGTTTATCACTCGTCCCCTTTTTCAATCTTAACCCCATTTGGTATTGAGCAGGATTCAACAAAAGAAGAGAATACGGAGAAAGGGTATGATGTTGAAAGGAGCATGGCCTTATCAATTTCATTTTCTCTCCTTGGACTCAACAGAAAATGTCAGGAATGTGGGCTCTGAACCTCCTAGAGCCGTGGTTCTCAACCTTTGTAATGCCACAACCTTTTAATACAGTTCCTCGTGTTGTGGTGACCCCCAACCATAAAATTATTTTCATTGCTACTTCATAACTGTATTTTGCTACTGTTATGAATTGTAATATAAATATCTGTGTTTTCCGATGATCTTAGGTGACCCTGCTAGTGGCTCTCAACCTGTGGGTTGCTGAGAACTGCTGCCGTAGAGCCTAAGACCAAGGGAAAACACAGATATTTACATTACGATTCGTTACAGTAGCAAAATGACAGTCATGAAGTAGCAATGAAAATAATTTTATGGTTGGGGGTCACCACAACCTGAGGAACTGTATTAAAGGATCGCAGCATTAGAAAGGTTGAGAACCACTGTCCTAGAGGTTCCTTAAACATTCACACCTGCCCTTGAGAAGGAGGAAACCCATGCAAGGAAAATACACGTGGACCAGGCAACGAGGAACCTGATTCAGCGTGGCTAGCATTTTGATTGTAATTCTCACCCAGCGTGGGGTGGGAAAGAGGCCTGCAGGTGACCATGCACTGCAATCCTGTTAGAAAATGGCAGAGCTGCTCAAACAGCTGTCCAGCCACTTAGTGCCTTTCAGTTCTTGGAGCTGCATCCGTGTTCACAGTAGGAGGGCAAGGTGTTCCCGTTCTGTTCTAACATGTGCTTGTTGTGCTGGAACCTGGAGGACATGGACCTTGGGGCTCACATGAGGGCATATTACCCAGGTGTTCTGACTTAGCAGTGAGGCCTGTCCTAGAGCCCAAGCCTTCTCAGGGGTCCATGGGAAGGTTGTAGCTAGATGGGACTTCCCCAGCAAAAGAAGTAAGGCCTCTTTGCAGCCCCCTCTGTCCTCTGAGTGTGGTTTGAAATGCCTTCTTATAAAAGACTAGAGGCCCAGGGTGGGGTCCATTGGCCTGGCCAGCAATTGGGGCCATTGGAGCCGTCTTGCCCAGTCCCCATCGGGTGATCCCAGGGGGAGGGACGGCGGGAGATTGGCTGGCCCAGGCCGTGGGAGGTTGCCTGTGAGAGTGCATTGACCAACACGGGGCAGCTCCTGCATTGAGTGTCTGCCGCCTGGTGGTCAGTGTGCATCATAGTGACCGGTCAACTGGCTCTAATGTTCACTTAGGCTTCTCTATGTATAGAAATTGGATTTCTTGGTATCTTTAAGGATCCTTCTTGCATCTTTCTGATCTACCTGTAACGCCATGTAGAGGAACAAGCCTGCAAACAGGAGAATCAGTTCCTGCTTCCCTCCGAAGAGGACGGCCTAGTTTCCCTCAAGGGTCGAGAGTTGAGGAACTATGAAACGTGGTTATGAAGTAACAACCACATTGGAATCTGCTCCTTTATTTGCTCACTCATATTTTGAACTAATATTTATTGATCTGCACTGCCACCACTCCGGGCCTAGCCAACTCTGCCCCTCATGTAGACCAAAGCAATTGCTTCCAGCCCATTTTTCATACAGGGGCCTGAGGTGGGAAGGTTTGGGTGGGCAGAAGGGGCCAGAGATGCCCTGGTGATAGTGGTGGAGGGAGGGAGAAATAACAGGTGTGGCAAGGACAGAACCTTCTCACCCGCATGTCAACAATGGTTAGGGCTGAACCACATGGCTCTAGAAATACCACTTGAGGGACACCAACAGGTACCCACTTACTTTCCAGCAGCGTAGACCTCGGCAGTATCGAAGAGATTAACTCCACTTTCGTAGGCGATAGTCATCAGCCGTTCAGCAACCTGCAAGAGGATGCAGTCAGTCAGAAAAGCCAAATGCTTTTCAAACCTGGGAAGCAATTTTGAATCCGTTAGTGGTCTTTAAGAACATGGAAATTTCCCTAACCACAGCTTGTTTTTCTCAGTTGTAGTAAAGAAAGAAAACCAGAATTTCAGCTAGCCTATCGAGGATGGATGCATCTTCCCCTGAGACATAGCGGGGCACTGAGGAACTTCCCTCAGCACTGGGACCCTAGGGAGTTCAGTGAGGTGGATAGATCATTGCTCACTCTGCTTGAAAGGCCGGGTTTGACATTCTCTTTGGCACCGTAATTTCTCTGACACAGAGGGTCATTTGTTTTGCAGCTGACTCCATTTCTTCTCCTTTCTCTACACCAGTGGATTGCGGCACCTGGGTAACTTGTGAGTTAAAAGTTTAGACCTGATTTCTTCAAAACTTAGCAGACTGCTTTGATGAATAAAAGGTTAGACAGAACTGTGACGGTTTTAACTCAGCAAAATCCCAGACACCATCAGAATGACCAGCCAGCCGAATCCACAGGACAAGCAGAGGAGGAAGTGGGGCACAGGGACCCAACTCCTCACTCTCAGCCTGAAAACACATCTCCAGGCTCTGGTCCTCTCCTTTGTGCTGCAGATGCAAGTGGCCAGTGTGACAAGAGAGTGGGGGCAGCTATAAATGACAGCTTGAGGGACAGCCATTGAGGAGTAGCAATAAAGAGAGGTGGAGAGGGGCCATTTTTTTCATTTAGACTTACTAGTCCAATTGGGAAATTACACACCTCACAAATAATTAAAATTGATTTTTCCATTTACGCTTTTGAGTGTGGGCTGAAGTGCTTCATCAGCATTTCCAAGATAAACTATTTCTCTGTTTTCAAAATTGGCTGACCAAGAAAATTATTAGGCTAGCACAATGGAGTCCCTGCAGCAAAAATATTATTTCTACTTTTAATTTACCCTGAGTAGAGATTAAAAGTTAAGACAGGCATAGTTTTTCCCATCATGACTGTTTTGTGTTTAAGAAATTACTGTGCTTGTATTATAATATTAACCTTGTGCCATGTCACCTGACATGCTGATGGATTGTTATTGGAAAACATACCTAATGAATCTTATATAGAGAGAAATTTTAAGATAAGATAGAGACTCCTAGATGGAGAGTTGGACTTAAGGACTGCTGAGATGTTTCCCAACCATAGCACTTGAAGACCTCAACACGAAGTAATGAAATCACAGAAGATTGAATTTTGGTCCTGAGTGTACCATGTACTGGATAAATATACTTGGCCAAGTCATTTGGCCTCTCTGTATTTCAGTTTTTTCATCTGAAAAACAAAAGTGATTCTATTCAGTCCCCCATGGAGCCCAGAGGCCCAGAGGAGGCTCGGCTCTCCTTTTCTTCCCCTGTGGGTATTATCCTCATTGAGTTCTAAGATTCCCATAGCTCTCTTACTACCAAAGGAATACAGGACCAAGAGAATCCCTAGGAAATGGAGTGGGGCCCACTGATTAATTCAACCCTGAAGCTTACTCTTGGTCTACACTTCCAGGGTGAAAGTCAAAATTATTTTTTCCTTTACTGGTTAAGCCCATTTGAGTTGAATTTATTGATACCTGCAATTGAAAGAACCCTAACTACTTTACTGATGAGAAAATGTAAGTAAAACTCTGAAAATTAAGTGCTATAAGATTATAATACACTCTTACCATTATTTAAAAATACTATTCATATGAAGAACATCTATTTTGGTTTTATAATGAAGCCAAATCATCTTTGGGAGGCACCTCACAGGGTCATTTAGTTTCAAGTTTGAAAAATTTTGATGAGATCCCTATCCAATGGGTTTTTAATATATGGTTGAACTATCCTAGTAATGGGGACATCATCCCTTCCACAGGCAACACTGATGATTGTGTCACCCAGCACATAATGGTATGGTCATCCCAGGATCCCATGTTTATATTTGCTTTGTGCTGAGCTCATCCAAAGCCAGAGAGAAAGTGGGAAAATCTAGGGAGGTGAATTTATTGCCATTGGCTTACATTTTTGCCATGTGGAAATATTTGAGTTTCAGCAATTCAGCCACTGGTGTGACTGGTCTACCTGTGCCTCCCTTCCTTCTGCTTGCTGGCATTCTCTCTGCAGGGACCTGGGGGGAAGCCAAAACTCTCTCTGGAAGGAGAGTAGATATTGTCTGATCTGCATCTGATGTGAGAGCTACTCCAGCTACTTATGACAACTTTATTGTGCAGTTTTTAGAATCATAATTTTGAAATGATTCATTTCAGAGGCCAGCCATGCACACTCTGACCTAGGCAAGCTGGGCCTCCTCCACACATCCTACCTGATACCAGTCAGAGGGCCCTGTGATGTCCAGATCCTCCTTCAGAATTAAAGGGGTTATTCCTGTACCTGCTTAGGAATCCTGGCCTTTAAATAATCAGCCCGCTCTGGAAATTGCACTTGGCTAAAGAGAATCACCTACCCCAGTGGTCGGCAAACTCATTAGTCAACAGAGCCAAATATCAACAGTACAACAATTGAAATTTCTTTTGAGAGCCAATTTTTTTTAAACTTCTTTGAATGCCATTTCTTCAAAATAGACTCGCCCAGGCTGTGGTATTTTGTGGAAGAGCCACACTCAAGGGGCCAAAGAGCCGCATGTGGCTTGTGAGCCACAGTTTGCCAACCATAGGCCTAGCCCAACATCAAACCTACTTCCCAGAGCAGCCTCTATCCAATGGTTGGTCATACAAGAAAAGTAAATGCTCAGTCATTTTGCCCCAACTTGGGACAATTCTACATGTCCATCTCAGTTTTGGAACTCCCAGTGGGGTCCACTGAGGTTACTGTTGAGATGCATCATGCCTCAGTTTCACTATACCCAATTCTGCTTTCTTCTCTGCCATGCTGATTCTGAGATCACTTTCTAATACTGTTCTGCATGCTAATCTTCCATCTCAGAGTCTGCTTCTCCAAGATCCCCTATGAGACAAGCTTTCTATGGTGATCTATGCCCAATACTGGGAACAGGCATTCAGACTGATAAGAATATATGGATAAAATTCCTCCCTCTGATCTATACATGAATGCTAGTGACTTGGGAACTGGGTAAAGATCCTCAGGCCCCCCAAGCTTCTGTTTAGGAATGATAGTAAGAAATACCTTTATAGATAACTTGATCTGAGACAGGTACCAGGCTCAGCACATTATAAGTAACTAGAGGCCCAATGCACACGAAATCATGCATGATTTTGTGCCTCAACTGGCTGCCCTGCCCATCACAGCTAGTAGCTCGTACCCCACCTGCCATGAGAGCTGCTGCTCGTTTGGTCAGGATGGCCACAGGCCTTTTATTAGTATAGATTCGTAATCCCTTCATCTTTTTCACCCAGTTCTCTACCCTCCCTCTCCTCTGGAAACCATCAATCTATTCTCTGTATCTATGAGTCTGTTTCAATGTATTTATTGTTATTATTGTTGTTGTTCTTTAGATTCCACATATGAGTGAAATTATATGGTAATGAGCTTTCTCTGAGTTACCATAATTTTCTCTAGGTCCACCCATGCTGTTATAACAATAAGGTTTCATATGAAAGTATTCCTTAAATGCAATGATAAGCATATAACCATGATAAGCACAGTTTTTGAATTGTACACAAAAATTTAAAGGCATGTTATGAGTGTCTGCCATTTATTGGGTGTCTGCTACCTACTAGTCAAAGGGCTATATAAATGTCTTACATGCATAACATGGTTCTTTCTTTCTACAGATCTTGAAGGTCCACATTATTATCCCATTTTACATAGGAGAAACTGATGCTCAGAGCAATTGGATTAACTTGTCCAAGCCGGATGACCAACTGTCCTGGTTTGCCCTAGTCTGAGAAACCCCCATGCCAACTGGGACCAGTTTGGTCATCCTAGATGGAGCTAAAACAAACAACAGCGATGCAATCTTTCTATAAAGTGACTAATATTCATTCCAAACTGGTTCCTTCTCCCTATCTACTGAGCTTGCACATATAATGGTTTGACAGTCTCAAGGATTAATAGTCTAAATGTGAAAAATATAACAAGATAAAATTGGTAGACTTGAGTCAATTTTAGCCATTTCCCATGATTAAAACAATCCTCGTAAAATGCCAGAAACTCAGGCAGAATACTCCTGCCACATAGCTCTCTCTGCATTTTCTTTTATCAGCATAATGGAAGACAAAAGTAACTTACCTCATCTGAAATTTGACCTCCAAATGTCACCCATGTTCCTAGAAAAGAATAAATATTTGTACATTAATTACAATATAATCATTTTTCTAATATTATGTATAATAAGAGGGAACAATTTTTCTCACAAGACTACTTCAACAGGTTGTTCACGAAGGCACCTGGATGAGGGACACCTGGGGGCTCAAGTCCAGCCCATCCTCCTCCCCTCACTAAGTCATCCAGCAGGAGGCTGCATCCCCCTGGAGGAGAGAATGCCCTTTCTTTATTCACAGGTACCATAGATGCCAAGGACTACCCAGTCTTACGCAATGCTTTCTCTTCTGACAGAGGACCATGAATGTTAATGTGCAAGAAGGCAACATTACTGTGCCTGCTCTGGATACACACCCATTCTTGCTCTCACTTAGCAAAGGAGCCACCCTTAGCTGAAAGTGAAGGTCAGATTTTGGGTTTCGGTTCTTTCCTTCATGGTCTCCAACAATCGACTCTGTTTTGTATTCCCTCTTACTTCTCAAAAGGATGCCTCTTAAATGTCTTTCCAATGCCCACTTCCAAGCCTCAGGGAGTGACTTGGAACAGAGCCAAATATCTGAACACTTGTACTTACTTGCAGAGTTATTTTGCCCGACTAAACAATGCTGAGGAGCTTGCTATTTTAATGAAATTTGAATACGGTACCAACATTTAAATAATTAGGAGATTTTTCTTTGAGATGTCTGATTTCCAGTTTCTCTTCACAACAGAAGACTGGGTGTCCCCACAAGGCAGACATTCCTGAACTGAAGGGCAATGTCCTCTGTGCAAGGGCTATGCCCTCCACAGTCTGTCAAAGTCCACATCCCTTCCTTTGTATTTCCAACACAAATGCAGTTGTTATTTCCTACCACATGTTTATTGCTTAATTGTAAAATTAAGAGAAAAATAAGCTCGTGCATCTCCTAAAATACAGAGTGGAGGATTCAAGAAAAATATAGGAATGTACTTTTTTTGGTGCATGTGAAGAACATAAAAACAGAAAAATTATAACTTAAGGCACCATAATAAAACCAGACACGACTGGTATACAAAAAAGATGGGCGTTGAGAAAGTTAATGAACTGAGAAATGGCAGTATTTGTTTTTGAAAGAAAGCAAAATAAGTGATCGCTGTGAAATGCAGTTCTCTTAGGTGAAAAAATAGCTATGGCATCAAAACGTTTTTACAGACAATCTATACTAATAAAAGGGTAATATGCAAATTAGACTGGCAGACCTTCTGGGATACCTTTCAGATGTCCTTCTGGACAAAGTCATGGTGGCGGGGCCAAGGCAGAAGTGGTTAGGGGTGATCAGGCTGGCAGGGGAGGGCAGTTGGGGGCTCTCAGGCCAGCAGGGGGCGGGGAGGGCAGTTGGGGCTGAGCAGGCCAGCAGGGGTGGGGCAGTTGGGGATGATTAGTCCAGTAGGGGGCACAGTTGGGGGCAAGCAGGCTGGCAGGAGGGATAGTTGGGGGCGAGCAGGCCAGCAAGTCAAGTGGTAAGGGGTGATCAGGCAGGCAGGCAGGTGAGCAACTAGGAGCCAGTGGTTCTGGATTGTGAGAAGGATATATGACTGCCAGGATCAGGCCTAAACTGGCAGTTGGACATCCCTCTAGTGGTCCCAGATTGGAGAGGGTTCAGACTGGTCTGAGCGACAACCCCCATGCCCCATGTACAAATTTTGTGCATTGCTAGTACTGTTATGAAAGAGTCTCTTTTGAATGCAGCAGAAATCATGTGTCCAGAGAATAAACCAGCATTTGCAAATTTTAGTATAATCAGAATCATTGTACTCAGCATGTTAAAAATATGATGGAAAACTTTCAGAATAAGTTAAATTATTGGTGGCATTTCCTATGGCAGCAAATGAGAACACAGATATAAATAATAACATGCTATTAGCTATGCTTATTTGTGATATTTTGAGAATTTTTGAAGGGTCAAAGCGCTTTCGAACAAGAAGTTCTGCAAAGCACCACATCAGGGAATGCTTTACTTTGCGATGAGCAAGATCTCAGAGCAGTGGATGTAGGATGCTCTGTTCCGAGTTATGTGTTGACTACAGATGGGGCTTTCACAAAGGATGGGGCTAGCATTGAACCTGTCAAACACCAGATCCCCAGGCAGCAGTATTTTGTAGGGGCACTAAATATTGAAGTCCATAACTGTTAACTTTCTCATTCATCAGGAGTTTGCTTTGGGCTGAAAAGCTAAAATGAGACAGGCCATGAATTCAATATTTAATGCCATGAATTGGCCATTCTTTTGCATCTTGGAGCAAAATCAGGCCAGTGTCTGCTTGATGAATTTGCTGGTTTACTTATACTAAGATGACAGAATTTTTTTTTAACTGTTCATGTCATCAAAGGGAACAGTCCTCTCTCCAAAGACTGTCTCGAAGTTCCAAGTTTCTGGCTGACATTAAACTCATCTACACATTTTGAATTTTTTCTATAGGTGCATTTACAAGTATTTGCAAAAATATCCCATTTGCTTCTCTTAGTTCTGACAAAATAGAGTCTTTGGGAAATTTCAGTTGTTAAAGAATAATTTAGTCCACTTTCCTATATCGCAGTCACTTTCCAGAAATGAAACTGAGAGCCTGAAATTTATTCTTTGAAACTGGGCCATTCATTAAATACTGGATTTCAAACTTTATGAAAATAAACCAGAATTATTTGCTTTAGCTTTCCTAATTAAAAATGTTTTGTTGTTATAGTATTACAGACATCACCCATTTTTTCCCTTTTAGCCCCCCTCCACCCAGACCCCACTGCTCCCCAGGCCTCTCCCACACTATTGTCTGTGTCCATGAGTTATGCATTTATGCATATCTGTTCTTTGGTTAATCTCTTCCTGTACTCTTGCCCCTGAGATCTGTTCCATGCAACCATACCTTTGGCCCTATTTTGTTCGTCAGTTTATTTTGTTAATTAGATTCCACATATAGGTGAGATCATGTGATATTTGGCTTTCTCTAACTGGCTTATTTTGCTTCTTAATTAATTTTTGATAGCACAAATGAAGTGCTATGGTTTGAAGTTCTCAAAATATAGTATAAAATGGCATTGAAGATGCAATATGGCAACATTGATAGCCAGACTAATGATGGCAACATTACACACAGATCTTGGAGGAGATTATTCTACTTATAAGAACCATTTACAATAATTCTATCCATGTTGGGAAAACCTTATTTTTAGAAATATGAATCTGAAAAATCAATCTGCATAAAGCTACCTACCAACCTTATCATAAGTACTTAAGGATGAAAAACATGTATCACAGTGAAAATATACATGACCTGACTGACATCGTGGTATAGAATAAAGAGGTCAGGTTTTTTATTCCAAGTAAAAGCAGTAATGAATGGTGAAAAAAATAGTAATAATTAAGTGTTTTCTTTTTTAGTTATTTAAAAAAGTTTACTATAAAATAAAACATGGATAGCATATACATTTACCCTAAATATATACATGATTCCATTCTGGGACTTTGTTATTCTTACTCAGCTTACTTTGTTGAGATAGGCTATTACCTGGCCCTTTAGCCATTCCTTATTCATTTGTTTTATAGTTATCTGTTTACCAATTTTATATCTTTTACTAGGCAATGAACTGTATGAAGGTTAGTTTTTTCATTTATCATCTTACCTCCTCAGCCCTAAAATAGAAGTGAGTCCTTGGTAGATGGTCAATAATTGTTGGTTAAATTCAATTGCCTTTGGACTGTCATTAATCTACAAAATACTGGATAAATTTCTTAGCAAACCAGCTTGCATCTTTCAATTTCAAGAAACATGAGCAATGCTCATCAACAGTCCTAGGTTCGAGGTGATTAACGTGTTTTGGTATCTTCCCCTGGAGGGGGGTTCTCTTTGGCAGCAAGGTCTGGGGGTGGGGGTGGGTAGGTGTGTGTATGGCAGTGTAGACAGGATCCATCAGTCACCCCAAGGAAGAGGTGCCACTTCGAAAAGGACATATTCCCTCCGGATGGAGAGGGATAGAGGGGCAGCCTTCCAGACAGGGGACTCTATTTGTATGATTTTATTCTCTACTGCCCGCCTCCACAAGCTCTAAGGTGGTTTATTAGTTCATCTGATTGTCAAAACCGTCTGTGACAGTTTTCTTAATCATTTTTCTGCCTCTAATGAGAACATGCTTTCTTGAGATTTAGGATGGCAAGTAATTATTTCACTGTGAAATTTCAAATTAGTGGGATGTTATTTAGATGATAAATTTATTAAACTGACATTTGTTATTTCTAATCTTTTAAAAGCAGAGGGAGTATAAAGAGAACTTTGGATTGTTATTGTATTTTCTGTTGAAACTCCTTTAATGGACCAAGAAAGAGATGCTTTGAAAACCTTTCTTTGGGTCCCTTGCATGGCATACCTACCATGGCATAGAAAAATGGCAAAATGGGAGGGGGGGGAGAGAAAACTACCTTCTCTCTCTCTCTCCTCTCTCTCTCTCCCCCCCCTCTCTCTCCCCCGCTTATCCCCCCCCCACCTCTCTCTCTCTCTCTCTCTTTCTCTCTCTCTCTCTCTCTCTCACACACACACACACACACACACACACACACACACACACACCCCTATCTTGGATACCTAGTTACCTTGCTGGTGGTTTACTTCTTGCCATTCATTCAGGAAACATGCTTATCATTTAAATGACCTCCTTGCTTGAGTATAACTATTTAGACATTTAGATATAATACTGTCCACATAGGCTACCTCCCTAGCCCTTTAACATTTTATCTCATCACAGTGCAGTTATCAAACCAGAAAGTTAATACTGTACAATATTAGGAACTAAACTACGGTCCATTCTTCATCCACAGATGGGGCTCTCTGAGGACAATTTCATTGTCTTCTTTTCTATCCCAGGATCCTATACAGGACCCAATGTGACATGTTGTGTTCATGTCTCCTTGCACTCTCTCCCCCCACTCCACTCCCAGCCCTCAACCAACTCTCCCCTCTTAATGGCGGGAAGGTGTGGAGCCAGCACTGCTCTTTCAATGAGGCACGTAACTTGCACAAGTTCCTTGATGTTCATATTGATGCAAGATCCAAACCAGACAGACAGGAAGCAGAGGCCAGGAAATCTGGCCTGAAGGGAAGTCTCAGATGACAGGGCTGGGATGTCCAGACAGGTGACAGAGGTGAAGAATTGGCTTCTTGCCCCTGGCACTTTCTACCAGCTGAAGAGCATGAAATGGATCTAACCCTCTGCTGGGGAGGCAGTGGGGTGAGTTGTTGAGCAAGTTGGGGGAATCAGGCAGCTCTGGGCTAGAATTCCCACTCCATCACTCACCAGCACAGGGAGGGAGGGTAACTGACAGTAACTAGTTTACAGGGTTGTTAGGAGGATGCTGTGAAATTTGGTGGGCGTTTAACAGCCTCTGTCACACTGTGAGTATTAATGCCCAGTTTCAGATCAATGGTTCCTACACTTCAGGGCGCATTAACAACCTTTGGGAGCCCCACTCTGAGATTCTGTTCTGCAGATCTAAGGTAGAATGTGGGAGTCTTTATATTTAACAAGCAGCCCAAGTGATTGGGAAACAAAACACTGAGCAATCCAGTTGTGTCCAGACAGATAAACAAGATGTGGACCTCTGTCCGGGCACCTGGGACCCAGCTCAAGGCTCTATCTTTTACAAAAATCTCTTCCTTGCTCGGGTTTGCACTTGCTGATGTTTTCTACAGAGCTGGGCCCTTGTTTTTGGGTTCAAGCTGCCAGCTGGTATTTCATTTTTGACTGCCAGTGTATCACTAATGAGCATCTGGCCTGAATTAACAAATGTAATAATAAGTTAGCCTTTAAATTTTTTTTTGTTTTTACTTTATCTTTTCTGGCAAGAGCCAATGATACCACTCAAGTTCCGGGGGTTCAGAGGGGGCTTTCACAACTGCACTTTACAAAAGAGCTTGATGTCACCATGGAGCCAGGTATGGCAGTGCTAGAGGCCATGTGGCATCAACGTGGGCTCTCAGGCAGGTGAAGTGCCAGCAGTGTTCCCATTTGCAGGCAACTTTGCATGGTCTGAAGAATTCTACACATTTTATTTATTTTTGTTTAATTTTTTAAATTTTATTAAGGTATTACAAATAGTAATACATATGTCTCTCTCTCTCCCCCCTGACCTCCCTTACCCCCGCACTTGCCCTCATCCCTTCCCCTCCCCTCACCCCCTCTCACCCCCCCTGGCCACCACCCCTAGTGTCTGGCATCTGTTGGTTGTGCTTATATGCATGCATACAAGTCCTTCCGTTGATCTCTTACCCTGCCCTCCTCCACACCTCCCCTATCTTCCCGCTGTAGTTTGACAGTCTGTTCGCGGCTTCTTTGCCTCTGTCTATTTTTGTTCAACAGTTTGTGATGTTCTTTATTAGCCATAAATGAGTGCGATCATGGGGTATTTATCTCTCACTGACTGGCTTATTTCACTCAGCATAATGCTCTCCAGATCCATCCATGCTGTTGCAAATGGTAAGGAATTCTACACATTTTACAGGTGAGGGAGCGAGTGTAGAGAAATAACTTTCCACAGCTGGTTAGAAGTGGGGCCTCCAAAGCCATGGTCTCTCCCAGGCCCATGCTGCTTTCTGGGGATGATGCCTACCTCCCTTCCGCACTCCTTGTGCCAGATGTGCAGCCTAGCATTGGTTCTACGTGCTTTTAACAACATCCTCCTCTCCCATGTTCTTGCTCCTGCCAAATGCCTCTCCCACCAAACCTCTCTTCTGATGAGCTTCACATTTCTTTCTGTCCTCAGAGTGCCCCATCTGTGGATGAAGAATGGCACACACTTGCCCCCAGTCCTCTGGGCCACTTTCCTGTTCCCAGGGTCTCCCAATTTAATCTGAGGACAGCCTGTATCTTATCTTCCCGAAAGACCTCATGCACAGAGCCATCCTGGCTATTAAGCCCTCACATCCTTAAGAGCCCCAGAGCCAAGGCTAAGAGCTGAGCAATAATGAGATGTGCCTGTCCCTGAAGTAATCTGGGCAGGGTGCGCCAATGGACAGGCAGTGGCAGAGGAAGATTAGGCAAGGCTGAGGGGGTTGGGAGGGGGAGGCTGGTTGGATCTCTCAGCAAAACCACAGGAGAGTTGGACCTGAACTTCTAACACCCATGGGTAGGCTTGAGGTTTTGAGGGTAATGAATTTTTAATACTTTCCTGTGATTTAAGATTTTATCTCGTTAAGTGCTAAAGGATACTGCCAGCTCCACTTCATTCTAAGATTTGTTTCTGGGCAAATCTTGGAATCATTTTGTTCTGTTTCCCTTTTAATCTGATCAGTAAAGTTTAGGCACATTGAAGGAGAATGAATGGTGGGGAGGAGCTTAGAAGAGGGGGTATTTCAAGGTTGGATAGTTCTCTATAGAGGCTGTTGTGATCATAGGATGGGAATGAAATTTCAATGCCCTAAATCTTTCCCCGGAAAATAAATCTTTCCACATCCTCACCTTTAGACATTAGAGTTAATAATACATAGTAATTTAAATCTATGGCTTAAGCGCCTTATATTTCCTTATGTAGGTATGACTCCTGAATTGATTTAGTTAGCTCCTGAGCCTTTTGTAGAAATTTAACATAAAATAAGGCCAAAAGATTTTTAGATGAATATTTCTTCTCAGTGTGTTTTACTTTTTTGCTAACACAACTGAAATTAATATTATTACTTTTACAATAAGAAGCAAAGTTGCTGTGTTTTAGTCTTTATTACTTCACAGGAAAATCCATTTTATAAACCAGGGTTTCAACAAAGCATAGCTGTTCCTACTTCTTGAACATGAAAAAGAGTTGGTGTTTGTGTTTTGTTAGTATCTTGTCCTAAGTTTCTTCATTAAAATCCTCACACTTTCTTTATACTAACATTTACATGTTGAAAATTCTTACAGTGAAGTTTACAGAGCAGTTATAACTAGCATGTTTCATTAATGTGCCTGGTTCACTTTGTTCTTTGGAAAAACTCATGTAAGAAATGTATACAGTGTCAGAATAAAACCAGACACCTACTGTCAAACACTAGGGCCAAATGGCAATTTCTGTTGTTTTTAAAAACATTCAACTATTTTCAATATCTTCTAAAATGGGATATATTACTAAGATTGACAGTGTTGTTTTCTTTGAACACCTAGCACAGGGCCAGGAACATAGCATGTGCTCAAATATATGTTTTTATTTCTCTTTTGGATTTATCTTTGATCTTTCCACAAGAAGTTACTGTGAATAAGAACTCTCTGACAAAAGAGAGATGTCAAGAAGTTTAAAGTCAACATAACTTCCACTTTTTTTTTTAATCTCTGGAAAGTTCATGTCAAATCTTTATCTTTTTGCAGGGATATATTTTTTTGATGGTTCGGTGAGTTGTTCTCTCCAAACAGTAATAATTTTGAATAACTTTGTTGTGTCTGTATGTTAAATCCACAGTATGTGCTCACAGGGCTCTCAGGATATGCAAGGAAATAAATGTATTTTCCATGATGAGACAAAGAAACTTTTAGTGAAAACAAGATAATCCTATCTAATAAAAGAGTAACATGCAAATTAACCACCACTCTGCTATACCCACAAGCCACCAGCCAATCAGGAGCGAGGATGCAAATTAACCCAACCAAGATAGCTGCAGCCATGGAGAGAGCAGGAAGCTTGGGTTTCCCTGGTAATGGAGAAAGCCAAGCTTTCTGCACACCTTTGGCCTCTGCTAAGGCTACAAAGTTTCAATTATAGAAGATAAATAAATCCCAACAAAAATGGCAGCAGCCATGGAGCTGGAGAGGGCAGGAGGCTTGAGTTGCCCACAGTGATGGAAGAAGCCAAGCTTCCTCATCCCTGGACTGTCTTTGGCCTCCATTCAAGGCTACAAAGCTTCAATTACAGAAGATAAATAAATAAATCCCAGATACCAGGGCTTCCACTTGGGTCATCTGGGGGCATGGCCAACCTTCAAACCACCACAGGCCCCTCGACAGGCTGCCCCATGCCCAAGGGGACCCCACTCTAATCCAGGATACCCTTCAGGGCAAACCAGCTGGCCCCTAACCATGCAACAGGCCTCTATCCTATCTAATAAAAGAGTAATATACAAATTGACCATCACTCTGACACACAAGATGGCTGCCCCCATGTGGTCAAAGATGGCTGCCCCCAGGTAGACACAAGATGGCCACCAAAAGATAACCAACAGGAGAGGGCAGTTGGGAGGGATCAGGCCTGCAAGGTAGGGCAGTTGTGGGTGATCAGGCCAGCAGGGGAGGGCAGTTAGGGGCAAACAGGCTGGCAGGGGAGCAGTTAGGCATCAATCAGGCTGGCAGGGGAGTGGTTAGAGGGTGATCAGGTTGGCAGGCAGAAGCAGTTAGGAGCAATCAGAAAGGCAGGCAGGTGAGCTGTTGGGAGCCAGCAGTCCTGGATTGTGAGAGGGAATTCAGACATCCCTTGAGGGGTCCCAGATTGGAAAGGGTGCAGGCTGGGCTGAGGGAAACCCCTCCCATAAATAAATTTCATGCACCGTACCTCTAGTATACTATAAAAAAGAATGAAAAATATTTTACAACAGTTCCTTCCTTTTGGGCTATGATCTTTATAATGTCTATAGTATTAAATATCACTAGTAACTCAAAATAAGAATTTGGCTCTGTTGACTAATAAGTTTGCCTACCACTGTCTTATCCTATCCTGTCTTTAGATTTTTCCTGTTCCTTCTTATTACCCCCTGTTAATTTTTCCCCTCTTCTTTCTTACTCTCTCTCATTTTTTTCTTTTTTCTTTTCCTTTTCCCAATTTCATTTTTGCACTTTTCTTTTTCTCTTCCTTTCTTCTTATGGTTTAATTCACCTTTCTCTGGTAGTCACCTTTATTTGGGGTTACTAATATCGTGAATACATTTGTGTTCAGTACCTTGTGTGTTGTGCCTTATTGTATTGTATTTTGTGCCTTTAAATCTACACAGGAGAGAGAAGCACATAACCAGACACACAAAGAAGAGAGAACATGGGGAGACAAAGAAACAGCCCATATATGAAAGAAAAGCAGGCAGCACCAGAAAAGGAAGCAAATGAAATGGAGGCAAGCAACCTGTCAGAAAAAGAATTCAGAGAAATGGTCATAAGGTGGATGAAAAAAATGGAAGACAAATTTGACAGTATGTTTAAGAAACAAGAGGAAATAAAGAAGAATCAAGAAAAAAAATGAAAAATGACATCACTGCTATAAAAAACTCAATAGGAAACATGAAGAGTAGACTAGAAGAAGCAGAAGCAGGAGACTGGATCAGTGAACTAGAAGAAAAGGTAGAAAAAAATACCCAAGTACCGCAGCTTTTAGAAAAAAAAATTAAAAAGCAGGAGGAGCGCCTAAGAGAACTTTGGGACAACATAAAACAAAACAACATCTACATAATAGATGTGCCAGAAGGAGAGGAACCTGAGCAAGGAATAGAAAATCAGTTTGAAGAATTAATGACAGAGAACTTCTCTGATGTATGGAAGAAAAAAACACACAAATCCAAGAAGCTCACAGAGTCCCAAGCAAAATGAACCCCAAAAGACGGATGCCAAGATACATTATAATTAAATTGGAAAATCCCAACTATAAAGTAAGAATCTTAAAAGTGGCCAGAGACAGAAACTTACCTACAAAGAATCCCCGATCAGACTAGTGACTGATTTCTCAACAGAAACACATCAGGCAGAAGGGAATACAATGAAATATACATAGTCATATAAAGAAAGGGCCTAATCTAAGAATACTGTACCTAGCAAGGCTCTCCATCAAAATTGAAGGTGAAATAAGGAGCTTCACAGGCAAGAAAGGACTAAGAGAGTTTAGTACCACCAAACCAGCAATTCAAGAAATGCTAAAAGGTCTGATATAAAACAAAAAAGAAATAGGAAATGAAGAAGGAATACAGGGGTAAAAAATAAAAATGGTGACAAACAAGTACCTATCAATAATAATTTAAAATGCTAATTGGATTAAATTTCCCAATCAGAAGACATAGGGTAATGGATTGGATAAGAAAACATGACCAATATATCTGCTGTCTACAAGAAGCCCACCTCAGAAAAAAAGATGCACACAGACTGAAGGTGAAGGGATGAAAAAAGGTTTTTCAGGAGAATGGAAATAAAGAAAAAAGCAGGGGTAGAATTCTTATATCTGACAAATTAGATCTCAAAGTGAAGGACATAAAAAGAGATTAGGAAGGCCACTTCATAATACTAAAGGGAGCAATCCAACAAGAAGAAATAACTCTGGTAAACATATACACACCCAATATAGGAGCACCATAATATATATACAAACTCCTGGAAGATATCAAGGGAGAGATTGACAGCAATACAATCATAGGAGGAGACTTTAATACCCAACTATCAAAACTGAGCAAATCCTCTAAACAAAAAATCATCAAAGAAACATCAATCCTAAATGACTCACTAGACCAGATGGTATTAATTGACATCTTCAGAACATTTCACCCCAAAGCCACAGAATATACATTCTTCTCAAGTGCACATATGTCATTTTCAAAGATAGATCATATATTGGGTCACAGGCAAAGTCTTTTCAAATTCAAGAAGATAGGAATCATATCAATCAAAAAAAAATCGAACACATGAAGACTAAATAGAATTCTATTAAATAATGACTGGGTTACCAGAGAGTTCAAAGAAGAAATAAAAAATATTCTGGCAACAAACAACAATGAAAACAAAACAATTCAAAATCTATGGAACACAGTGAAAGCAGTCTTGAGAGGGAAGTTCATAGCTCTACAAGTCTATTGCAAAAAATAAGAAACAATGGTAATAAATTACCTAACCCTACAACTCAAAGAGCTAGAAAGAGAGAAACAAGAAAAGTCCAGTGTAAGCAGAAGGAAGGGAATTATAAAGATCAGAGTGGAGATAAACAACATAGAAACCAAAAAAAACAATAAAGAAGATTAACAAAACCAAGAGCTGGTTCTTTGGAAGGATAAACAACATCGATGGGCTGTTAGCCAGACTCACCAAGAAGCAAATAGAGAGGACCCAAAAAAACAAAAACAAAAACAAAAACAGAAATGAAAGAGGAGAAATAACAACAGACCCCACAGAAATACAAAAGGTTATTAAAAAATACTATGAACAATTCTATTCTAACAAACTAGATAACCTGGAGGAAATGGACACATTCCTAGAAAAATACAACCTTCCAAAATTTACTCAGTAAGATTCTAAAAATCTCAATAGGCTGATAACTATGGAAGAAATTGAAGCAGTCATCAAAAAGCTTCCAGCAAACAAAAGCCCAGGGCCAGACAGCTTCACAGGGAGTGTTACCAAACATTCAAAGAAGAACTAAAACCTATCCTTCTAGGACTATTCCAAAAAATTCAAGAGGAAGGAACACTTCCAAACTCCTTCTATGAAGCCAGCATCACCCTAATACCAAAACCAGATAAAGACAACACAATGAAAGAGAATTACAGGCCAATATCCCTCATGAAAATAGATGCCAAAATCCTCAACAAAATTCTAGAAAATTGGATCCAGCAGTACATCAGGAAGATAATACACCAAGGCCAAATAGGATTTATCCCAGGGGTGCAAGGATGGTACAATATCCACAAATCAATAAACATGATACATCACATAAATAAATTGAGAGATAAAAATCACATAGTCATATCAAGTGATGCAGAAAAAGCATTTGATAAAATCTAACACCCTTTCTTGATAAAAACTCTCTGCAAGGTGGGAATAGAAGGATCATACCTCAACATAACAAAAGCCATATATGATAAACCCACAGCTAACATCAAACTCAATGGGCAAAAGCTAAAACCATTTCCCTAAGAACAGGAACAAGATAGGGATGCCCACTCTCACCACTCTTGTTTGACATAGTACTGGAAGTACTGGCCATTGCAACTAAACAAGAAGAAATAAAAGACATCCAAATTGGAAAAGAAGAAGTAAAACTGTCCTTATTTGCAGATGACATGATATTATACATAAAAAATTTGAAAGACTCCATCAAGAACTATAGACTTAATAAATGAAGTTGGCAAGGTAGCAGGACACAAAATTAATGCCAAGAAATCTATGGCATTTCTATACACCAATAGTGAAATTACAGAAAGAGAGAGTAAAAAAGCAATCCCATTTACCATCGCACCAAAATAATTAAGATACCTAGGAATAAACTTAACTAAGGAGGTAAAAGACCTACACGTGAAAAACTACAGGACACTGAAAAAAGAGATAGAGGAAGACATAATCAAATGGAAGAACATACCATGTTCATGGATTGAGAGAATCAACATCATTAAAATGTCCATACTTCAAAGCAATCTATAGATTCAATGCACTTCCCATTAAAATACCAACGACATATTTCACAGACCTAGAAAGAACTCTCCAAAAATTCATCTGGAATAAAAAAAAAGACCCTGAATAGCCATAGCAATCCTGAGAAAGAAGAACAAAGTAGGTGGGATCTCAATACCAGATATCAAGCTGTAATATAAAACCACTGTTTTCAAAACAGCCTGGTACTGGCACAAGAACAGACATAAAGACCAATGGAATAGAATAGGGAACCCAGATATTGACCCAAAGCTCTATGCTCAATTAATATTTGATGACAAAAGAGGCATGAACATACAATAGTGTCAAGACAGCCTCTTCAATAAATGGTTTGGGAAAATTGGACAGGTAATATGGAAAAAAAATGAAACTAGACCACTAATTTACACCACACACAAAAATAAACTCAAAATGGATACAGGACTTAAACATGAGACGGAAAACCGTAAAAATACTAGAGGAATCCACAGGCAGTGAAATCTCAGACATATGTGAAGCGATTTCTTCACTGATTCCTAGGGCAATGGGAACTAAAGAGAAAATAAACAAATGGGACTACATTAAAATAAAAAGCTTTTGCACAGCAAAAGAAACCATCAACAAAACAATAAGAAAGCCCACTGTATGGGAGGGCATATTCGCAAATGTTATCACTGATAAAGGTTTAATTTCCAACATCTACAAGGAACTTACACAACTTATTAGGAAGATAAATGATCCAATAAAAAAATGGCAATGGACCTAAATAGAATCTTTTCGAAAGAAAACAGAAGGAAGGCCAAGAGACATACAAAAACATGCTCAAAGTCACTAATTATCTGAGAGATGCAAATCAAAATGACAATGCAGTACCATCTCACACCTGTCAGAATGGTAATCATCAACAAATCAACAAACAAGTGGTGGCAGAAAAAAAGGAACTCTCATGCACTGCTGGTGGGAATGCAGACTGTTGCAGCCACTGTAGAGCAGTGGTTCTCAACCTGTGGGTCGCGACCTCTCTGGGGGTCAAACGATCCTTTCACAGGGGTCGCCTAAGACCATCGGAAAATGCAGATATTTACATCATGATGCATAACAGTAGCAAAATTTCATGGTTGGGGGTCACCACCACATGAGGAATTGCTAGCAGTTTTCAACCTGATTCATAACAGTAGCAAAATTACAGTTATGAAGTAGCAACGAAAATAATTTTATGATTGGGGGTCACCACAACATGAGGAACTGTATTAAAAGGTCACAGCATTAAAAAAAGGTTGAGAACCACTGCGGCTTGGAGGGTCTTTAGCCCTGGCCAAATAAAGGATTACAGACTATTCTTTCAAAACTCTCTCTTTGGTGCTCTGCCTTTTATTTTATTACTACTATTAAACTTACACAAAAATCCCAGTGGCGGTAAATGACTGTAGCAAAAATAGCTTAGTGGACAAATAATTTAAAAAGGGTGGAATAAAGAAGAGCATCAGCAGTCTCATTTTTCTGGGACAAGATTATAAGAGCCACCAATCCTGATAGAACAGGGTACAAATGAATCACATCAGACTTACGGGGTTAGGACAGGATTTCTCCCACTGGTGCTGTGTGGAATGATTAATTCAATAGAGAGACTTAAAAGCTTAACCAAAGTCTAGTTGGAGATGGGCTACTAGGTCATTATATCATTCCTATGTAACTTATTAACTTGGGGCAACTCTTGATTTTTCACTAACAGGTTTTCATGTCTATAGCGTTCAGAATTAGAAATGCAAATTTCATTCTAAAGACAAACATATGTGCATTTTTTATTCACTGTGTCATGGTTCCCTCTCTTAGCAGAGGTAGTTGAGGATCTGCTATCCCCTCATATAATTCTGGTGGATTGATTGGAAGAGTGACACAGCAGCCACCAATTCATCTGAATAAATGCCAACTCTTCTTAGAGTTACGCTGACAAAGAAATTACATATATTCAGCACACCCTGGCTGGTGCAAGCTCCCAAATATAAACCTCAATTTAAAACATGTTTGCAAGACAGGCAATGACAGATGGGACAGTGAAAAATGTTGATGGGGTGGAGCTAGAAGACAAGTGTGTTGAACTTGCACACAAGAAAACTTGAATGGAGGTGTGCCTCATTCATATTCCAATATATGTATTAAAGATCTGGTCATAAGCCCTGGCTGGTGTGGCTCAGTTGGTTGGGTGTCATCCTGTGCACCAAAAGGTTGCTGGTTTGATCAGAGATCAGGGCACATGCCCCAGTTGCAGGCTCAATCCCCAGTAGGGGGTGTGTATCAATTTTTAAAAATCTTTTTAAAAAATGATCTGGTCATTAGCTCTCAAGGGCTATAATCTCTCACTCTGGCTTATCTTGTGCATTTACCTTCCTCCCACACTCTGTATTCCCTTTATCTTCTTTCAGTTCATCTAGTCTCTGTCTTCAATTCCTTCCTTAACCAGAAAGATTAGGATGGCTGCATAATATGGTTCACCATTCAGAAGACTCTCTTGCCTTATTCCCAACTCCATTGCGTCACTCTTCCTTCATTGCAGCTGTCTGGCAAAAAATCACACCTGAATGAATCTGACTCTGTGCTCCTCACCTATAACCAAGATGCTGAGCTGTACTGAAGGAAATCACAGGCTGCCCCATGCATTGTACTTCCTGGGTTTACACTAACTGTGCACAGAGCCCACTAGGCTTCTGCTTCTCATCATTTCTGTCCACTGTTTGGATTTCAAACCTGTCCTATTTCTCTCAACCTCAGATGCCACCTCCTCTTCCTTCATCGCCGGCAGATAATCATGCCTCCTGCTTCACAGAGCAACTCAGCAAAGAACATAAAAGCAAACAAGCTGTAACCCCCTCCACCTCCTGCTACCAAATCTACCCGCCTCCCATAGCAGATAAGATGGATGCCCTGCCCACTCCCCATGAGTGTACAGCTGTCTGAGAACTCCCACTGGTGTCCATACACTCCTCTTTCCTAATCTTTTGGTGGGTTTGCACTGGCTCGGGAGTTAAGGACACTCCATGGGTTAGCACCTCTCATGACTGTATCTTTTCTTTGTCTGGTTCTACTTTATTTATTTACTCTTAATTTTACACCCCCGCTTCCATTCCTTTTGGTGTATACTTGTGGGATTTGTATTTGCCAAATACAAATATGTATTTGTATTTACTACTTTATGTTCCATTTATCTTCGTCCTTTTGCTTAAAGAGCATACCTAGGAACTTGCACTTTCTTTTTACCCAGTTCTAAAACTTTGTAATTTACTAATTAATACCTATGTTAGATTTTTTTCCTGAATTTTTATTTCATTCTTTTAGAACATTTTCTTTACCTGTCTTTAATGTGGTCAAGCCTCATCTAGCTCAAACCCCCTCCCAACTCCCCCCTTCTCCCGCCCCAGATTCTGTACAGACTCTCTCTATATGTTCACAGTATGATGAACTGGTCTCACAGTTAGTGGGCAACTGATTGTCACATTTAATCTTCTGCAAAAGTGACCGTATTTGAGTCATACGTACCCTGTCTCTTTGCCTCTATCCCCAGTCTTCTCCAACTTGCCATATGCGCTGGTGACCACGTGACCAAAATGAGCTTCCTTACAGGCATCTGACCAAGTGACTCCTGGAGTTAAATATTTCATACTCCCAAGCACAAAACCAATAAATTCTAAGCTTCATGGCCTGGCCTCAATGCTCTTCATAATCTTTCTAAAACCCTCTTTAATCATTTTACTTCCCAGGCAGTTCCTTCTCCAGGCCATGCTAGTCTACCTGCTTCCCTTCCTAAAATGTATGTATCAATTTATTTAGAAAATACTTACTGAGCTCCCATCGTTCCCCCAGAACCATGCCAGATGGGAGGGTCAAAATGGCAGATGATAATAATAGAGTTCCCAGTCTAGCTGGGAAGATGGATAATGTTCAAACAATTACGGTACATGGCCCCAAGGGCTACATACTAGTAAGAGATGACAGATGGGAACTAATAGGAAGCCTCTAGCTGGACTTCGATGGTCAGGAAAGCAACAATCAAGCCTGGATCTGAGCGAGGAGAGAGTAGGAACATTCAATAAAAAGAACCGCCTGTGTCTTTCTTTCTCTCATGAGCCTGGCAGATTCCTTTGATCCTCCAAAATCCTGCTGCCTGCTGAAGTTCCCTCCCTGTTCCCCAGAAAAGGTGGCCACTTCCTGATCTGTGTTATTTCTGTCTTTTACCTCTGCCACGCTGTCTCTCTGCCTCTATCATGGTCTAGCTAAACTGCTTTTTGCTTGTTTCCTCTTTGCAGTAGCTCCTTCAGACCCTCTCAGTCATCAGCTCAGATGTCTTTCCATTCAGGAAGCCTTCCGTGGCTTCCCCCACTCAAACCTAGGCAGTCCTTTTATGTGTCCCCAAAGTATCTCCTGTTTCTCTTAGAGCACTGGTCACGTTGTGATTCATTCATTCATTCAGTCATTCATTTCACAAATGTGCATGGGCATAGGCATGTGTGCTGAGCTGATAACCCAGCAGGAAATAAGTCAGTCTTAAAGCATTATCCCCAGCAAACATAAATGCAGGGTGTCCTCTGGGGACACTTAGCCCGAGGATCTGATCCAGCCTGGGAAGAGGAGGCTGAGGAAGTGAAGAGCCGCAGATGATGACAGTGACTATGGGGACTTGGAAGCTGAAGGTGATGGGCGGCAGGAACCAGGTAGCTGGTGGAGAGGCCAAGAGCAGGAGATGCGGCTCTGCTGTCTCTACCACTGGCTGCTGCGACATTTCCCCTCTTCCTGCCTCTGTTTTTCTTGTCTGTCAAGGGGGTGGCGACGCAAGGACTAATTTTCACTCTCATAACTGTGAGACCATGTTTCTAAATTGCTATCAGTTCCAGCAAGTTGTCCGTCTCTGGGTCTATAGAGGACCTTCTCCCCACTCTCCCCCGCCCCAGATTCGATGAAACATTTTTGCAACTGTTAGTTTCATTTTTGAATTCCAGGTTATTATTACTACATTTACCACTACACTGAGGGCCAGGAAGGGTGTGTGTGTGCGTACACACATTGGGATTGTTGTAGCTTTCCTCTCCAGTTCTTCCCCGAGCCCCAACTCTGACCATGAACCTCAGGCTGCCATACCCTCACCCCCCTGTATCTAATACACTCCACGAGGGACAGCACAGGCTGCCAGCTTGTCAGCAATTCTTAAGAAGGATTTTATCCGCGAAGGTGTAAAAAATGAAGAAGCCATATTTTAAAACTCTTTTGTGAAAACACAAGTGCAGATTCATTTTTAATGTGTACGCACCGTGCATTTACTCAAGGTAGACATTCCAGGAAAAGTGACAAGCCTAAAACTCTCCTGTTACATGTTTAATATTAATGCACCATTTAAATTCTGTGGGTATTTTGGTCTTCAGATGGTTTGCTCCATGCTATGCAGAAAAAATGGTAAATTCTCTGAGGGAAGAAAGTGCACTTTTTCAATTGTTTCTCAAGAGTCTCGGGGGGGCACTTTAGAAATACTATTGTTGTTGTTATGTTCTTAGAATGACAGGTGAGGTGCCTTGTTTGCCTTGGCCTCAGTGTCACAAAAATAATGCCATCCATGTTACATATTTAAAGTCACGTTCTCCTGCTGTCAAAATATTTAGTGCAGTGACAGCATCTCTGAAACAGAGGGAGATGAGCCACCAGTACATTCTGCACATTAGAAAGAAGCCACCAGCTTATTTTCATGACCCTCTGCTTTTGCTCTAGAAGGTTCCCTTGGTTAGGGAAAGGAATAAGGGAGGATGAATCCAGGTGGCAGGTGCTGAATGGAAGGGGATTGAGCTGGATCTGCCCGCCCCAGGAAAACCTTTCCTGGACTTCAGCTCCAGAGAGCCCCAGGCCAACCCTGGGCAGATGTTCCTCTTGGAGGCCGCAGCTCAGGTGGACATGACTCGGGCCAGATCCAGGGTCTGGGACTGAGGACAGCAGCCATCGAGTGGACAGAAATCAGCGCTAGGACTTGGAGGAACTTGGAAGACAAGAGCTGAATGCTTTAGCAAGGTGAACAAGGGCTCTTTCTGTCAGGCCCAGCTTTCCTTCCAGGCTCATTTCTTAAGGTTCCTGAGCGCTGTGCACTCCTAATATTCTAGCGTTTCCCCAATTACCTCCTGCTCTGGTACTTGCTTGCATTGATCCCTTTGTCTTGAATTATTTGCCCTTTTTTCCCACCTCCTTCTCTGCTTGATAACTCCCTTCAAGTCTCAGCTCTGTAGCACCTTCCCTGTGAAGCTGTCCCAAATTCCCTGTGCTCGATTCATCCCAGACTCTCTCCTCTGGCACTATCTGTGTTTGCATGCCTGATCCTACTACACTGGGAGCAATGTAAAGCAGGGACCTTGCTGCTTTCATCTTGGTATCCCCATAACCAGCACAATGCCTGGTTTCCTACATGTTTGCTCAGAATGAATGAATGTGTGAATGAATGAATGAATGAATGAATGAGTACATAATTTTATTCTTCCTCTCTGAGAAGATGATCCCACCTCCCACTAGACTGGGGTGATTTTCGGTCACTCTTTTGTGGATTTACTCTTTCCCATCAGTGTATTTATAAACCAGGCCAGCCACAGCAATCCACAAGTGGGTTTGGCCATTTAATTCTTTTTACCCATTTCCCTTACTGGCAGAGTTTATTCCTTCAGATGTATTTTGAGTTCATCCCTGAGTTACTTCACTTGCCCAATCTCATTTACACATGCTCCTAGTTCATTGAAAGAAAGCTTGTCAGAGCTAGAAGTTCCCATTTTGTCCTCTGATAGAGAAGAAAGTCAGAATGGTTAGCTTAAACTATGGCCTTTAGAGTACTCCAATATAATAGTATGAGTACTTGGAACTATGATGCTTAATTTCCAAAGCCTCAGTTGAACATGGGCTGTGATTTTGCTGACATCCCAAGTCAATAGCAGTAAACCCGGCTTCCTCTGGATTGGACAGCTGGGGTCTGCAGAGCCTGACTAATTATCTAAGGCAGGTGCATTTTTCCTTTCTCAGAATTTTTTTGTCTCCTCTGGCTTACAGGGGTAGCTCAGAGCAGTTCTTAAAGAATGCTTATTCAAGCTGTCAAGCTTTGTTAACCTGTTCTGAATGAAGCCAGTCAGAATTTCCTTGTTTCCTCCTATTTTTCACCCAGTGTCTTATCATAAGTGTTCAGGCTCTCAGAGAAGAGTGAAGCTCAAGTCAGGACTTCTGCTCCTGAATCATCTATTCCAAAGCTCACCCCTCCACCCCCACACATGGGGTTTTAAAACACTGCTCTCTGTCCTCCAAATACTCATTTACACGTAGTACTTCATGGACATCTGCATTTTTTAAGTCTTAAGGGCATTTGGTGGCATTTTCTATGTACTTTTGACTAAATTATTTTCTGCCCTAGAAACTAACTCTATGAGATAATTGATCTTCTACTATATTTCTTAATTTGTATTTTCTTAAATTATCATATTTCATAATTTGTATTTATAGGGAGTTTTAATAATGGATAGTGAATAATTATTTACCATTAAGCATATTTTCATAAAACTAAGGCTAGATGATCCCTGATAGTGAGTTTCCTTTCAAATAGAAGTGAAAGGTAACAAGATCAGAGCTATAAATTAAGCAAATGTCAAGTACCCTTAGACTTATAGTAAACAAAGTCCACCCTTAGGTTCCAAATCAGATCATCAGAAAGAATTAGAAAAACATAGGCCTCAATCACCTTACTATCTTTGAAATATAGTGAAAGGAGGCAGAATTAGTTGCCATTTTCTCTTATTTATTCATTATCATCCCTTCCCTGGTCTCCACACTTCCATTCAACAGGAATCAAGAAATCTTCCTCTGTACTTTCACATGTATATCACCTTGTCCTCACAGTATTTAAGGTAGATTATAAAAGTATCTAAAATCTAAAATACATAATAATACAGAAAAATCCATGAAGAAATTAGGCAAAGAGAAAATAAGGATAGAAAAAGTTCAGGTAAGCTGCAGGTAAGTTGAGCACACAAATGCTATGAGGTCCTTCCCATTTGCTAATTGAAAGTTAACACTTGATGTAGTCCTATTAGTTTATTTTCTCTTTAGTTTCCATTGCCCTAGGAGTGGTATCGGTGAAGAAATTGCTTCGGCATATATCTGAGATTTCTCTGCCTGTGGATTTCTCTAGTATTTTTATGGTTTCTCGTCTTTAAGTCCTTTATATCCATTTTGAGTTCATTTTTGGTATATGATGTAAGTTGATGGTCTAGTTTCTTTCTTTCTTTTTTTTTTTGGCATGTATTTGTCCAATTTTCCCAATATCATTTATTAAAGAGACTGTCTTGACTCTATTGTGTTCATGCCTTTTTTTGTCAAATATTAATTGAGCATAGTGGTTTGGGTCGATATCTGGGTTCTCTATTCTATTCCATTGGTCTATATATCTGTTCTTGTGCCAGTATCAGGCTGTTTTGAGAACAGTGGCTTTGTAATAGAGCATGAAATACTTGAGTCTTCTAGGGTGTGCATTAGTATCAGATTTCTTTCTGTTGGATGCCCCCCCCCACGCCCCAAGGCATCATGGGCACCATGGCTCCTTGGGCCTGAGAGGCAGAGGGCTGTGTTAGGCAGGAAAGGATCAGAAGGAGGAATGGGACAAGGCTGGTCACAAAGTCCCTTCTCACCTTAGATGGGGTCCTGATTTGTACCCCAATCACTTTCTTTAGTATCCCCCCCAATCTTCCACCTCCCAGCCCTCCCTACATGATACCATGAGTACTTACCAAGACCCAAGCAAGAAACTCTGAGTCCTGATTTTCCAAGATTTCTGGAATAAAAACAAAGCAACATGTGGTCATTGTTTTCTCAGGGGCATTGTGTACATTTAACCATGAGGATTCTATCTCACTTTGATGACATGGTGTTTGACTAGAATTGTTGTAGAGACAGAGCCCCAGGCTCAGGCTGGGGAGACCCTCTTGTTCATCTCTATTTGGGCACTAGGAGCTCAGAAGTTGCTCAGGCTCAGCACAAGGACAAATGTCCCCTGCAAACACAGCTTTGCAGCCCCGAATGGTAGTTTTTATTCATTTGCTTACAAATTGTCTGTCTCTCTCATTCTAGAATCTGAGTTCCTTGAGGACAAGATCTATATCTTATTCATTAACCAACCAGTCATTCATTATTTATTAGTAATTCATCAGCAGAGCCTGATGCCAGTGGACTCTTAATATATATTTGTTGGCTGAGTAACTGACAACCTACTCTTAAAGCAGAGCATTATCACTAGCGGATGGAGATTATTAAAAGAACAAATACAAAATCCTTCAGGCTACTTAAACTAAATTATATTATTTTTTTATAAAGTGCCACATAAAATTGGTATAAGAAGGCAAGACAGTCCTTTTTTAAATGATTGCTTTTCCCCTCATTAACACCTTTGCCTTTCAACCCTGAAAATTTACCAGGGAAAGGAAATACATTTCCACTCTCTAAGCAAGGACTCTAGTCTTTATTGGAAGGTGTGTCCATGGAGTCCCAGACCGAACACACCATCTAAATGCTGTCAGAGCAGAAACCAAATTCTCAGAGAGAGGATGCCTTATAGAATTCTGTAGGAGTCCAATGTGAGAAAGTGAGGCTTAAATAATTGAAACTTGGCAGAAAATTGCATCCCTTTTTGCTGTTTAAACTTCATTTTCCAATTACAGTTTATATTCAGTATTATTTTATTATCAGTTTCAGGTATACAACATAGTGGTTAGACAATCATATAATTTACAAAGTGATCCCCTGATATTTCAAGTACCCACATCCCTTATATTTTGATCAGAGGCCCTTATGAGAACACAACTTTCCTCCCCACCCCAAACAAAACAGCACCCACAAATTTAATGAACGGCAGCACTGCTCAGCTTCTCCAGGTCCTCCTTGGATCAGTTAGTACTTTGTGCTCTAATTTTTTTGCATCCCTTTCTTTTCTCTACTTGTTATTATTGTTTACAAAATCACCTAAGCAACACATTTAATTTGACAGCAGTCAAAAGTGCATTGTATTGAAGAGTTGAAAGACCCTGGTTTCTCTCCCATTTACCCAACTAGCTAGATAATCATGGAGAAGTCACTTCCTTCCTACGGGGTTCAGGTTCTTCATTAGAAGAATGGGATGTTAAGACTGTGTCATTCATCCAGCATCGCTGTTATGGGCCTGTGACATGATAATGTCTGCTAAAGTGTTGTACGTAAATAGCAAGCCACAGTTAGTTTTGGTGCTTTCTGCCTCTGCTCACCCTTCACACACACAGTCTGAGTTTTCCAGTATGAATTGAATATGTCTATCTGGAAGGAAATTCTTGCATAAAGGCGGGGGTATTGGGAGGGAGTGAAAATATTTTTAATTACAGTAGTACCTCGAGATACGAGTTTAATTCGTTCCGTAACCTTGAGGCGTGGGAAACTATGAGACACTCGAGTCGCGGTAAACTGGTGGGTCATGTGCAGCTGGCCGATCTGCGCAATTACTCCTATCTCAAATGCTGCTCGTATTTCAAAGCAAAAATCGCTCGCTCGACGGCTCGTATCTCAAAAATCTCGTATGTTAGGGCACTCGTATCTCGAGGTACCATTGTACTATACTAAGAGAAAAACATCAGCCCTTTCCATAAAAATAATTTGTATAAGAAATTGTTATTTTATCTATTTTATTTATTTTTAAATTACACTTGTACATAAAAAATATTATTCTTTTAGTAGTTTCTCAGAAAACTACAGGCTGTGTAACCAGAAGATCTTTCTTTTAATCTAAAAGTCCACTAATTTTAAGAATGGGAATTAAGAGCAAAAGCTATATAGTGGGGAGAATAAAAAAAAAAAGACAACAACAAAAGCATATACATAAATGTGATTGAAGACACATCATAATTAAAATGCCAAGGGCAAAAGACAAAGAGAGAATCTTGAAAGCAGCAAGAGAAAAACAGTTACCCATACAACTATCAGCTGATTTCTCAATAGAAACTATGCAGGCCAGAAGGGAGTGGCAACAAATATACAAAGTGGTAAACAGCAAGAACCTACATCCAAGATTACTCTACCCAGCAAAGCTATCATTCAGAATTGAAGGGCAGATAAAGAGCTTCACAGACAAGAAAAAGCTAAAGGAGTTCAGCACCACCAAACCAGGATTATATGAAATGCTGAAGGGTATTTTTTAAGAAGAGGAAGATGACGAAAAAGGTAAAGATAAAAATTATGAACAACAAAATGACAACAAATACATACCTATCAACAAGTAAATCTAAAAATCAAGTGAATAAAAAATCTGATGAACAGAATAAACTGATGGATAATAGAGTCAGAGGCATTGTCAGTGGACGGACAATTCTTGGGGGGAAGGAGGTGTGAGGGGTGCAGGAAGAGAGTGGACAAAAATCTTACACCTATGGATGAAGACAGTGGTGGGGGGTAAGGGCATGGGGTGGGGTGGGGAATCAGGTGGAAGGGGGGCTATTGTGGGGGGGGGAGAGGAACATGTAATAATCTGAACAATAAAGATTTATTTTAAAAAAAAAAGTCTCCCAGGCAGACTTATTCAACACTGATGAGACAGCAAAGATTTATGGAGAGGTAATGTCCAGGTCATGGGGATACAGGGAGAAAGCAGGCCCAGGGTCTTTGGGAGTACATGGGAAGTATTTGCATACCTATGTGCATGTAATGGGGGAGAGGAGATCTAGGTAAGGATTTTTATTTCGTTTTAAGATCATTCAATGATTCTGAGAACAACAAGAAGGAAGGATGAAGCCAAAACCGGTTTGGCTCAGTGGATAGAGCATCGGCCTGCAGACTGAGGGGTCCCAGGTTCAATTCCAGTCAAGGTCATGTACATTGGTTGCGGGCACAACCCCAGCGGGGGCGTGCAGGAGGCAGCTGATCGATGTCTCTCTCTCTCTCATCGATGTTTCTAACTTTCTATCCTTCTCCCTTCCTCTCTGTGAAAAATCAATAAAAATATATTAAAAAAAGAAGGAAGGATGAAAAATTATGCAGAATACGACATTTTTATCACAAACTCAAATAGGGCAAGGTTACGTCACTGGGCACAGAGACCTGCCCTATGACAGGGACTTAGGAAGAATATGATCACTCTGCTATGGGTTTGGAAGACCAAATTGAGAAAGTTGAGAATCGTCAGCAAAAACAAACTGCAAAGTAGCAAGTACTAAACGTGGCCCATTTTTTTTTTTTTTTTGCCACTGCTGCTTAAACTCCCAGTCCAGCTTTTCTGGAATGAAAGCCTTAGCAGATTTTGCACCGTAAGAAAAGTTCAGGTGTGGTGGGTGATAGGTTTTGCACAGAACCACGATGTTTTTATTTCCTTTAACTCTTTTTAAAAATATCTTCACCCTCCAGAGGGGATGGTTACCATGTTCAGGTGGTTGCTTTTAAAATGAAAGGCATTTTCTGTGGACAAGCCATACCTCTTAGTCCATCGCCCAGAGTTTGCCCAGGGCTGCGTACCTTTGTGAGACTCTGATCTCATAAAGCACTCTCAGCACATGGTGATGCCTCTCACTCTGCAGATGGACAGGGTGGGAGAAATTAGCTCCCTCCAATTCATGGCATGGAATTCCAACACCATTTCCACAATTCCAAATGGTGCATCTGCACCCTCCTGCCTGGGTTTAGGTCTGTGCAGTACTAACTGGAGATGTGGCGGTTGTCCAGCTATGCTGATCCATTTAAGCTCTGCTGGACAATAGGACACACCTACTGGATGCATATGAGTACAACGTATATCATCCTAAAGCTTGTTTGTTGGCTATACCACCCATAACGGCCAAGTTTACACATCATGCTGGGTCATAACAGATGCCCGGAAACCTTCATTATCTCGCCCATATGGAATTTTTGGGAACACTTTATATGATCTTGGTGTGACACTGCCCAACAAATAGCTTTATAGGTTTGCATTTTATTTCTTAATTCCTCAGCACTTGCACAATTGAGGCTGTATGAAAATGCACATCAAATTTCCAATTAGATTGAATTCCTTTCTCATTTGATTCAAAATACCAGTTTCGGTGCACGGGCTTAACTATTTTATCCGTGTCAGAGATATCAGAAAGAAGCCTCAGCATGTTCATTTTTAGTATCTGTTCCTGTTTAACTCAAAATAAAAGCTCATCTTTCCCGGGTGAACCTGAGCTGCTTTGCTGCTAATATTAGAAATGGATGACATCAGTGTGGGGACATGGCACATTGAGCTTTGTGAGTCAAATTTTGGAAATCCTCAGTCTTAAAACTTCAGGCTAGAGTTACCTGGCGAAGGGATATCGCTTCTGAGAACTCAGCGAAGGTGTTTCTCCTTTCTTTCTGGAGCCAGGACTATTACTTAGTGAATACTTGACTGAACTTATTTTAAGACAATGGCACAGGCATTAACTACAACTCCTGGTGTTGTTTTGTGGAGTATCCATCAGGCTATCTTTGATTTTAAGGCAATAATGGAGCACTGAGAACTGAAATAAAGCATCAGTAGGCCCAGCATCGCAAGCCATTCTTATGCTCACCATTCCTTTACAAATCACAGATTCTAAAAGCAGATTAGCAGCCCAAATGTGTTGTTTTTAAACTGATTGCTTTGGAATACTTGCATTTTAGACATTATTCACAGTTGTAATCGGCCTGAGAAAGAAGTGTAGCTAGCTAAAATAGGTACCTTGCATTTGATTTAAGGTTGACACAACAGGGACAACGAAAAGCCCATGTAAGGGGTTCAGTGGCCAGGCCAGGCTGGCAGAAATAGGTTTTGATTTGACCTGCTTTCATGTGCTCAGATCATTACATCATCTGCTGTCTCACTCTACTTAAACACCTTTCTATCCCTCTAACTCACGCTATGCTGTCATGGGGTGCTTCACCTGGAAGTTACTAGTCAAATCTGAGGTATGGAAACTTTTTTAAAAACAAGAAATGTACATTTAAGCTTTCCTTAAAAATCCAGAGCACAAGAAATATTCATTTGTTAGCCAGCTGCTTTTGATGGTATCCCAGGAACATACATTTTGATTGCCACGAAGGTGGTTTCAACCTGTAATATGCTTTCTTATGAAGGCGCTATTCATCACCATTGATACGTGAATAATGACTCATTTGGAAACCAAAAAGCCAAGCATTTTTTGATGGCAGGCACTGACAAATAGCACAATGGAACTTTATTTCAATCCTAACTTTTAATGAAGTAGGAACACAGTAGAATGTGATTCTTTTAGATTCTTTGAGTTATAGGTTTAAGTCATTTGTCAGTTGTGAACAAATGATGTAAATTCTTTTTTTTTTTTGAACATATAAAATCACCTGTTGATCTGTATCATTCTAGAAAAGTCTGGAGAAGTGTGGCAAAAAAAGAGACTCGCACTTAATTAATTAGTTCAGTAGAGATGTACCAAGTTTCAACTATATAAAAAGCTTTGTATTAGGGTATTAGAGTGGGCTAAATAGCAAGCAGATAGTTGCTGCTCTCATGGAGCTTACACCAAAGAAAGGGAATGACATGATGTTACATATTGAGTTTGTTATTTGATTATAACCCTAATTAAAAGGACAGTGAGCCCCTAAGTGTAAAATTGGGATGCTGGGGAAGCTGACAATGGCTGGATGGTTATAAAAAGCTTCTCTAGCACCATGTAATCTGAGAACCAATGAAGGAGTAGGACGTTACTTAATGAAAGGAGTAGGGATCAGCATGATGAGTCAAGAGAACAGCATGTGCAAAGGCTCAGAGTTTGGAAGAAGCATGAATAATTGAAGTGGAAGAGTATAGGGCAGTGGAAGAGAAGAGTGCAGAGAGACTCCAAATGAATCTGGGGGAGTGACAGGAAGTGAATCAAACAGGGCCTTACTGATTAGTTTATGCTACCAATTTTGGTCTTACTATGGAGTAATGGAAAACTACTGGGGAAAAACCCTGAGCAAAAAAAAAAAAATAGATTAAAGGGATGCAAGAAGAGGAGATAGGAGGTTGCTTTGGAAATCCTGATGAGAAATGATGGTACCCTAAAATCGGATTTAGTGGACATGGGAGAATGGGAAAGATTCTAGATATTCTGATCCATTAAGATCTACAAGACTATGTTTGGTTGAAAATGAGGCTGAAAGAGAAGGAAGAGTAATGGGTCATTCTCAAATTTTTGACTTGGGCAGCTGGATGAAGAGGGGGTACATTTCACTAGATTAGGGTTCATTTGAGAAACAGAGGGCTTTGACTCATTTTGGGGGCATGTGGGTAAACATGCATTGATATCTTAGCTAGTGGCTGGAGCTCAGAGAGTGGAGAGGCGATTTCTAGGTGTCTAGGGTAGTGGTCGGCAAACTCAGAGCCAAATATCAACAGTACAACGATTGAAATTTCTTTTGAGAGTCAAATTTTTTAAACCTAAACTTCTTCTAATACCACTTCTTCAAAATAGACTGGCCCAGACCATGGTATTTTGTGGAAGAGCCACACTCAAGGGGCCAAAGTGCTACATATGGCTCGCAAGTCGCAGTTTGCCGACCACTGGTCTAGGGTAACAGGTGCCATGGGCTGGGGTCAACTGCCAAAGGAGACCATGCTCAGCTGAAGAAGAGAGTCACAAACATGGTCTTGAGGAGCTCCAACATCTTAGGTGGCAGCGGGCTGCAAAGGACCGAGTGGTATGGATGCGGAAGGCCACCAGAAAAGTGTCTGTGTAGAAGCCAAGGTGGAGATGGTTTCCACAGGGTGGAGAGGTACAGTACTGGGAGGGCAGAGAAATGCCCTTACTGTTCAGCAGCTTGGGCCTGCTGTCGACTCCTTCAGTGGTGCTGTGGACAGGAGTGCAGTGGGATTGACTGAGGAGAGCGGAGGTACAGAAACTTGTGTGTGACCCTGGGCAGATGACTTAGCCTTGGTAAGCCATTTTACTCATTCATAAATGGAAATATTAATAGCCCACATTTTTTTTTTTTTGAGATTGAGAAAATATAAATGCAGCACCATTCCCAGCACGTTTCACTGTTCAGTAAGTGCTCCTTGCTTTTGGCCCTTCTTGTTTCCTACAAAAAGTAATATCTCAAACACTGAATTCAGGTACTGAAGCTGATAGGAGGCCCACACTCCCCGATCTCATGATCCTTTTACTTTGTGGATTCGTGCTTAGACATCACAATCGTCCTGAATCTATTAAATGTGCACTGTGAGTTATTTTGCTGGAATCATTAGAAAATTGGGAACTAGGAGATAAAGATAGATAAGAGAGGCAAAGGAGAAGGTGGAGATTTGTTGGCAAAGTTTGGAGAAATCATGTGGGTTTGAGGAATTTAGTTCTTTCGGAGTCACCAGGAGGGGGAAATGGAGATGGGACATGATGCTGTGTAGGTGGCGTTATCCAAACTTGTGAGTTCTGCATGGGTGAGGTGGGGACCAAGAAATACTCGTCCAGGTCCAGTTATTGATTCTGCTTTTTCTGTCTCAAGTATCCAAAGCATCAGAATAGCTGGAAATCAATAACTCAGTCTTAAATCAGAAGAATTGAGAATCTCTAACTCAGGGTTATATAATTTGGGGGGCTGGGTAATGAGTCATGAACTTGGGATAGAAAAAAAATACATTTTTATTTTTCACCAATTTAACTAAAATTTAGCATTTCCTTCAAGTATGACCATAGGCAACAAGTATTTATATTACCCATGACTTTGCTACCAATCAATTACAGGTAGTTTTTTGTCCCAGTTGCTTCAGAAATCAGAAAGCTATTAGCACTCACCATTCAGCCTCATTACCATTTGGAAACCATGGCATTCTACTTGCTCCTAGAGCTTATTATTTAATATATTAATAAAAAGTGCATGTTTTATGGGGTTGCAAATTTGGATTATAAATACTTTGAACTGTATTTCAATTGAATGGACTCCTGTGTATTTGGCTGTGTATTTAAAAGCTCTTTTTTTTCTGAATAGTCTGTAGGCTTCAATGAACTGCTAGAGGGATCTATGCATGAAGAATCTCGGATGCAGATGAAAGATAAAGGTTGTTTTTAAAATGTCTCTTGGGGCATCCATCTGCCACAAAGCAACGTGAGTTTATAAGGATTCTGTTCAAATGAGAAGGGAGACAATCCTAAAAGATATTTGAAAGCAATATTAAATAGGCAATTCCCCATCCCTACCATCTGAAATGTGTATAATGTAAATTACAGTGTTGGCGCTTAATATCCCAACTTATTTGTTTTAGTAAATTAAAAAAATATTTCTTAAGCCCTGCTGGATTTAATTACAAACTCAGGCCCAGTGCTTGTGCTATCTCTGCTTGTATATAAGCCCTTGATTCTAAGTTCACCCATTATAGGGCCTCATCTACACACCTGCAGCGGGGGCTGCCTGCTTGCCCTCTGGGGTAGAGGGGAGAGCATAGCATTTGTCCACCCGAAGGCCCTGGGGTCTTAGCAAGAAGTGGCTGGCCTCACGTACAATATTTTATAACATTTCACTTTAATGTAATTCATCTATTCAGCCATTTCATATTCCATGGAATATATTTGTGTTTGTTTGAATAGAAAATAATGTTCCTTCTTAAATCTTCAAGCAAGCTTGTTATCTTAGAGAAGTGTCATTGGGCTCCATGGCTTAACTGGGTGCACCTGGCCACCCTCTGGTGCCCCCATTTGAGAGGCCTGCCTATCAATGATTACCTGTCATTTACCCCTTAGTGGGAAAGCATTTCAGACCTTTTTTCTTACATCAGTTTGGAGGGACTTGAAGGCATAATCAAGAGAGAAAGCACTGAAATACGGATAGAAATGGAAGGTGGAATCAAGGTGGAGTAGAGGAAGCAAGTCGCCAAAGGGAAGAATACACTTTGCCCCCTTCCTAATTTTGCCCAGGGTCACCTCTCTCTTCACAACAGAATGATCACCTTCCTACATAAAAATCATACACACACCTGCTGAGGCAAAGGTCGAGCCTTCCCTGGCATCCACATTGAAATGAAAACTATGATTAGTTTCCACTATAATGAGAGGTGCAGTTTTCACAGGCAAACGAAACAAACAAAAAAGCATTGAAGGAGGAGTTCCATGCTCCACATCTTTTCAGTTCCACGTACTGTGGGGGAGTTTCTTTCTCTTTAGAAAGCAAAGTCAGCAGCGCAATGCAGACAGAGGCATGAGCCTGAGTAAAAGGCAAGTTGGTATTTAAATAGCCACTTAATCAAAAGCAAATGCTTTCAGCCATAATATATTCGTTTGCCTTCCACTTTCCCTGACAGAGGAACAGAAAACCCATGCCTATTTCCTCTGTGTGGCCATAGCCTTCAGTTCTGCAGTCAGAGTGCCATACACCACGGGGCATGTTACAGACATTGTGTACGAGGTTTTCTCCTTTCAGACAGAGATGGGTGAGGGCAGGGACTGCTTAGCACGGCGTGAGGTGCATAGTAGGTGTTCCATGACGCTCACAGTGGGTGCTCTAATGCTATTATCTTGCTGCGGATAAAGACCACATTGCTCCTCACTTGTTCCCCTCTTGTGGCTCGGGAGGCTGTATGGTTTGTTGGAAATCACAGGCCAGCACAGTGCAGTGCTGAGGTACAAAGTGCAGAAATGCCTCTATCCCTCACTATCGGTGAAACCTGGGGAAAGTTACCGAACCTCTCTGTGCCCCATCTGTCACTGGGGTAATAATAGAAACTACCTCAGAGGGTGATTGCGAGGAAAAATGCATGTAAGATAGTACTTGGCACATGGGAAATACTCTCTAAGCGCAAGCTGTTACCAGACAGACACAGGTTTGGATCCAAGCTTTGCGAGCTCCCGGTTGCCGTGGGAATCTCATTCACCTCATGCAGGTTCCCTCTTCTGCAAAATGAGTTTCTACACTCTCCCTGAGGGAAGGAACACAGGAAACATTGTGGCCTTTCACTCTTCTCTCACCAATGGAGGTGTTAGGACAGCTCCTTCTAATTTTACAAGGGGCTGCAACTTGGGAATCTGCTTGGCAGGATGCATCCTAACCCTACTCATACCCTTCCTCTTCTTCCCTGCCTTTCCAGCTAACTGTGCCCTGTTTCAGTGGGAGGGCCAATGCCAGCCCTCTAGTATTTATAGACTCAGAGCCCTGGGCAGGGGTGAGGGGGGGAATCATGACCAAGGTCTACTTCTATGTTTAGATCTATGGTTCCAGGCAGCCCTCTTTCAGGACACCCCATCTGAATCTTCAGTGCATACACCCCTCAAATTTGAAATACAAATCTGTGGCTCCCCTCTCCCCTCCCTCCAAAAATACATTTTAATTCCCAAAGATGTCCTTGTTTCCCCCTCTTTGACGTCTACAATCAGCAAATCCTAAAGAGCCTACTTCTGCACATCCATGACTCCCATCTCGGCTTCTTCACAGCCACTACCAAGTCATACTTTTATGATGAATGGCTTTTTAACCTGTTCTGCTTCTAGATGCCCTCCTGTTCTTTCTCTGTTGATCTAACCCACCTTATCACCTTCTTATTGTATGAGGTAACTATTGTTCATGTTTTATTGCCTTTCCACAACCGCAAAGTACTTGATGGTAGGATCCAAGCCTGGTTTGTATTTGACTTCCTCATCACAATCTGCATCAAGACGTACTAATAAACATTTCATTAACTAAATGAATGCTCAAATGAGTAAGTCTGAGAAGCCTTTCTTACCTTCTTGATGTAAACTTCCCGAGTTAGATATTATTTTAGTTTTAATTCTTTTGTGTTTAGGTTGACTATTAAGATTCAACTGTCCTATTCAGTATCATAGTACAATAAGGTATTATAAAAGGCATGCAGATTTTAAAAAGGAACAAATAAAACAGTCTGTTACTGCAGACAGCATGATTGTCTATATAGAAAAATTCCAAAGATTTATGAAAAAGCTCTTAGAACTAATAAGCTAATTTAGTCCAGTTGAATGATATAAGGTCAAGATATAAAAGTTAATTGTATTTCTAGTAATGAACAACTGGCATTTGGAACTCAAAAGAATAAGGTTATTTATAGTAACACCCTAAAAATAAAATATTTATTTAAAAATCTATCCAAATCTGGGCACTGTTTGTATGCTAGAAGTTACAAAACATTGAAGAAAAAATAAATGGAGAGAGATACAGTGTTTATGGATTGCAAGACTCAACATTGTTAAGATGTCAATTCCTTTCGATTTGATCTGTGGAGTAAATATAATCCCAATTCAAATCCTAGCAAAGCTTCCTAAATATCAGGGTGATTCTAAAATTTACATGGCAAGATGTAGGAACTGGAATACCCAAAACAATTTCAGAAGGAAGAACAAAATTAGAATGACCCTACCTGATGAATCACACTACCTGATTTCAAGATTGAATATAAAGTGAAAGTAATCAAGTCAGTATGGTGCTGTCAAAAGGAATGAATCACATATAAACAGGACAGAATAGAAACTAAGTGGAACAGAATAGACAAGCCAGAAATAATGCCCCACACAAGTGTAGTCAACCGATTGTTTATAAAGGTACAAAGACAATCCAATAAAGAAAAAAATAGTCTTTTTAAGAAATGATGCTGGAACAAATGGGACAATTGTCTATACATATAAAAATTAAACCCTGATTTTAAAAAAACCCTCCTACTTCACATAAAAATTAACTCAAATAGATCATAGATGTAAATGTAAAATTTAAAACTTCAAAACTTATGGGAAAAAAATCTGTGAGATTTTAGGTTTGGCAGGAAGCTTTAGAAATAGTACCAAAAAGCTGATCCACAACAAATTAAAAAATTGGACTTCATAAAAACTTAAAACTTTGTTCTGTGAAAGATACTGTTAGGAGAATGAAAAGACAAGCTACAGATTGGAAGAAAATACCTGCAGAAACCAACCAACCAAACAAACAAAAAACAGTAAAGGATGGCCAAGGTTCTGAACAGGCACTGCACCAAAGAAAATAGTTGAAGGGCAAATGAGCCATATGAAAAAATGCTGAACATCATTAGACACAAGGGGAAAATGAATTAAAACTATAAGGAGATAGCACTACACACTTAGTAGAATGGTAAGATTTAAAAAAAAAAACACAAAAAAAACCCGCAACCAAACACAATGCCAAGTTACTGACAAAGATGAAGAGCAAATGAGATTTCATATATTGCTGGTGGAAATGTAAAATGGTACAGCCCACTTTAGAAAACATTTTGATAATTTCTTGTAAAGTTAAACATACTCATATCATATGACTCAACAATTCCACTTCTAGGTATTTATCCAAGTGAACTGAAAAGTTATGTTCACACAAACCATTATAGGCAGCTTTACTTGTAATCACCAAGAACTGGAAACCACCTAGATGCTTGCATTATTCTAGGTGCTTTCACACATAATTCATGCATATAAAGGCCAAGAGTCTTTCTAAGTAGACAATTTTGTGCTCATTTTTTTCATGAGAAAGTGGAGGCTGAGAGAGGTTAAGTAACAGGCCAAGATCCCACCAATCTAGCACATAGCAGGCAGAAGTGGAATTCTTTCTGCTGTGGCAGTATGTGCTCCTTCCACTGTCCCGTGCTGCCTTCACATGTCCTACCTATCTGAAATGAGCCAACAGATAGCTATTTCAAGAGAGATGGGCAGGGAGAGGGTCTCTGCCTGGCTTGGGCACACTTTGGAGGCCTAGAGAGGAGAGAAAACGAGTTTCTGTGGGTCTTGCTAGGCATTCAAATCCTCTTGATGTCTTTTATGGACTTCCTCCTCCACGCCCACCCCTAGCTGTAGCTTTCCACAGTCTCTCTGTGATGGATGCCATGGCAGCAGTGGGAGGTGGTGAACTGCCACTCATGTCACTCCTCTCCTAAGCAGCCTTCTTACAGAAACCACAGGGGGGGAAGTAGGCAGAAGGAAATGTACAGTTCACATTGTTTAAAATACACAGAACTGATTTCATTATTTTTTGCTCTTTTGAGAAAAGGAAACAAATGAAGTCATTTTTTGATCTGCTGATTGGCGATTGGATGACCAATGGGGCCTTGACAGACCTGGTTCACTGCATGCCATAGGGGTGTGGGGCTAAGGGTTTGGAAAGGGGAATAGGAAGGAAAGTTTGAAAGAGCTTAGGTAGCTTTCTCTGGAAAGGAAAGTTGGGTCAAGAGAGATTTTTGGAGTACTTCAATCCAACACTTTGGAGCTACTGTGGGCAAGGAGCTAAGGATAAAATCATCCTACAAAGTGGATTACAGATTCACTCAGTTCATATTTATTGAGCACCAACTGTTGAGGCAGGCACTGTTTTAGGTTCTAGGATCACATCAAATTCCTGACCTCAGGAAGCTTACATTCTAGTGAGCTGGCTCACAATAAACAAGCAGGCACAGAAATAGCTTCAACAAATGTGAGGTGCTCTGAAAGTAAGAAGCTGGAAGATGGTACAGATGAGGTGATCAGCAACAGCCCCTCTGAAGAGGTGACAGCTGAGCAGGGACCTGAGGGTGGGAAGGAGCAGCCTCGGAAAGATCTTGCAGAAGAAAGCTTTAGGCAGAGATCAGCAAGGCCTGGAGGTGAGACAAGCTTGAGGAGCAGAAAGCATGTGAGTGTGCTGTGGAGGCCACTGTGTGGAGGGTAACAGTACAAGATGAGGTGAGACAGGGAGACAGGAGCCAGGATTTACAAGACTGCTGACAAGCAGCTCAACTGCTCTTTTCTTAGGCAGAGTTATAGCACTCTGGGGGCACATACGTATCTTTCCAACTGTCTCAGTGTTTCTGTTTCCCTTTCTCTATGCCTTTCCTTTTCTAAAGGTATTCTCTCTAGATCCCTCTGGTCTCAAGTGGCTCTAGTTCTCAGGCTCCATCTCTTTTCCCTTAATCAAATTCTGTCCTCAGGAAAGTCAGAACAACTCATTCTCACTATGGTGGTGATGGCCAACATGACCAAGTATTGCCTGCTGGAGGAGGGATTAGCATCCTATGACTCCCCGAAATCAGGGAGAATGGCTCTTGGCATGTGCCTCTGCTGGGAACGCTTTTCTTACACATCTTACTCAAGACCCAGAAGTGCCCCCACGAAGAGCTACCTACTTCTTCCACTGATTGCATTATTGGGTTCAGCCAATGGCTACTGAAGTTACCAGACTCTTGTATATACATATTAGTACACACAGGCAGCCTTCTTTCCTTCCTTTCTTCCTTCCTTCTTTCCTTCCTCCCTCCCTAACTCCCTCTCTTCCTTTTCTTCCTCTCTCTCTCTCTCTCCTTCTAAATGATTTTTTAGAGAGAGAAACACTGAAGTGAAAATGGAACATCAATTGGCTGCCTTCTGCATGCCCCATACCAGGGACTGAGCCCACAACCTGGGCATGTGCCCTGAAAAAGAATTAGGCCAGCATTCTTTTTCAGTGCATGGGATGCTACTCAACCAACTGAGCAACACTGCTCAGGGCCAGGTAGTCATTTTTTTAAGAACTCCAGGATACACAAAGATTCTCCTGAGAGATCTCTTACTATCTCACTGTGCATGGTTACTTAGGAAGAACCATTGTAGCACACAGCAAAGAAACAAATCCTAAATCTAGAAGTGGGAGAGGTGAATTTCGATCCTTCTTAACTAGAGATCATACGTGTTGTTTTCCCAGGTTGAAGTCTGATTATACCTGTTGCTTGGTGCACAATTCATTATTCATGGGACCATCCGTCCTTTTTACTTTCAAAAGTATCCCACTTGGGATGATAAATTATGTGGTCTCCCTAATCTAATCCAGTGTGACCTTGAGCCTTAGACTGGAAGGAAAATAGATTCCCTTTCTGCGGGAATAGGAAGAGAGGAAAAAAATAAGTCAGAAGTGAGCATCTAGGCTCACCCATTTCCACTTTCCCCCCAACTTGGCCACTGTGGTAAAACTGTCCAGAGATTAGCAGTAACTAGAGATGCCTTTGAGACTTTCAGGAAAAACACTCACTCCTTAGGCCCATGGTACCCAGGAGGATTCCAAGCTCCAAGGAGAAGCTTCACACTAACTTCGTGTGGCTTGTGGTGACCTAGAAGTTTCCTAAGCTTCCTGCCAGTCAATGACACCATTTGGGGAAAAAGGAAAAGGGAGAGAGATTCCCCAAGGCCAGTTTAATCCTTGAAATCAGAAGAGATAGAATTTGCTTTGAATGGGATGTTTTAAGTGCCCCCCTCACTTGCCATCAGGAATAATGGAGACTATAGAGAAAAATAAGATCAGTTATAGGAAAGCAAGAAATGTCTTCCCCTCCACCCACATATAAATAGTAGGGGCTTAATATCATTCCATCTCTACTAATATCCTCAGAGCTCAGCACAGGGCCAGGGGCAGGGTAGATCCTCAACAAACATTTGTTAAATGAAGATTTTAACTTCAAATCATGAAAAATTATAACCAAACATGGACTAGTGTAGTATAATCCTGCAGAAATATTAAAACACTTTCTGAAATAATATTCTTAGCTATAATTACCATAACAGGAAGGGAAGAAAACTAAGGAATTCAGAAAGTAATCTCTGTCAACTACTGTATCTTAGTGTTCCCTCTCCCCATGGTAACATACTATAATCCAGTCTCTAATATTAAAAAAATTTAGCCTTCCTTTATGGCACTTTATATAGGCAATTGCCAGAAGCAAGCTAAAGGATCATAGCTTCCATTCATCTAACTCAGTTAAGGAATCTCCAGTGTCCCAACCTTTACCAATTGAACTGAACACATTTTGAATAATTATAGATCATTGCCTCTTTTGTCTGCAAAAGGAGAGAAAAATAAAACTCTAGATTTATCATTCAAATAGCAGATGTTGAAGGAATGCAAATTCAACTATTGAGACTCTGGTTATTTAATAACTCGGGCAGTTTGATAATTACATAAAAATCCCTAAAATAAATATTTTCAGTGAAAATACTGGTAGGCCAAAAGTATATGTTTATTTAGAGGGCTTGTATGAAGTTTCTTTCCCTAAGAAAACAGAAAAATATATCTCTTAGATTAACTTGTAAATACATTATTTCTATTTTTAGAGATATTAAAGTTTGGTAGTATTTAATATTGGTCTCAAGGGATTATGAGACACTATGATTATTACATTTCTTCAGATGTTCCCACCCCACAATACTTTTTCTTTTCTTTTTCAAAGTCAAACTGCAATTTGCTTTGCCAAACACTTTTCTAACTAATGTAAAAAATAAAGTTGAAAATCTTTGGGGAGACTTTGCCCTTTTCTCTTAATAGTGCCTTGCCAAGTAGTCATTATTTTACAAACATCGAAAGGAACATGTTTTGGAATGAGCTTCAAATGCAATTTGGCTCATTTTGGAGAGAGTATTTTAAAAAACTGGCTGTATGCCTTTGTTGCTATTCTGTAAAACAGGCCGATGCTGTTGGGTGTATGTGGCCTTGGTGTGATGAATTATTAGCTGAAGGGAAAGTGAGTTTTAATCATTAAATCATGGAAATCTGGACTTAGACCTTCCTGGTTGCTTTCTGTGGAGTAAATGAATAAACTTCGACATGGATGGGTTTAAAGCAGCCTCATTTCAATTCCAAGATGCATCCTTCAGCTAAGTACCCTTCACTTGGATTTCACTGTGTCCCTATAAAAATAGGGAAAGGCAATCAGGACCCAATTCAGTGACTCATTAAATGCATTTTCAATGTCTAAGGCTGGTTCAATCATAGAACATCAGAAGCAGAGCTGCTGGTAAATCCAATTTGCAGCTGGTTCACCCAGGATTTATCTGGTTGGCACATACATGTATTCATAAAGTAGAACTTACATCTAAAAAGTGGCAAATGGAAAGTAGAATTAACATCTACATAGTGGCCAATATATGTAGTAGGAAAGACGACTTAGCAATGAAGGACACTTTCTGAATGATGCTCTGTTTTACATTCTATTTCAGCTTGAGGTTTTCCATTTATTTACAGGATGTCCTGTAATTTAGTTCAAGATATTTTTAGAGGAGTGGTGAATAAATCTGAAGTCCTCCATGTTCAGACCTGGGGATTGGGCCACCTGCAAAGAATAATTATATAAACCCCACAGAAAGGGATATCTGCATTAGGAAACCTTAAAGATCAGTAAGTTCCTTCTGTCCAGTTATTCATGGAGGGTCTATTGAGTAGCCATGGGATTATCACTGTGTCTAGAGGAACAGAGGGAGGAATGACAATATGCAGACAAGAATCTATCTATGCCAATGGTGAGTGCACAATAAGACTAAGTAGGAGGTGGTAGGAGCAGAGAGGTGAGTGAGGACCTCTGCTTCCTTGTGTTTGAAAGAGGCTTCCCAGGAAAGAAGGATCTGAGCTAAGACTTAAGGGCAGCGGTTCTCAACCTGTGGATCATGACCTGTTTTCTGATGGTCTTAGGGTCTACAGCAGTGACCCACAGGTTGAGAACCACTAGCAGCGTCGCCTAAGACCATCAGAAAACACAGATATTTACATTACGTCACCATAACACGAGGAACTGTATTAAATGGTCGCGGCATTAGAAAGGTTGAGAACCACTGCTTAAGGGAGAGGTGTTCATCAGGTTAAAAAGTGGGGGAAGGTGTCCCAAAGAGAGGAACCAATTTGAGTGAAGAGACACACCTAAAAAAGAAGGTACACACATGATATGGTTAACAGATAGATAGTGGGTCAATTTACAGCTAGGGATCTTGAGACAGAAAGATCGTTTGGGACTAGTGTAAGAAAGGCGTGAATGCCACAGTTCATGAATTTGAAATGTAACCTAGGATACCTGCTAGTGGAATGAAGAGACTCCTGAAGCAGATTACAGTAGTTCTATTCTTGAGGGAGAATGATTATAATTTATATATAATTTCTTTCTTTAAAATGTTAAGTATCTGTTGGCCAATGAGTAATAAAATCCTATTCTATAATAATAATAATAATAATAATAATAATAATAATAATAGAAATGTAACATGTGTTTAATGTAGAGCTATCGGAGTATTTAAAGAAGGGTAAAATATCATCCAATCTGCATTGCAGAAAGATACTGATAGCAGTGTGGAGGATGAATTGAGGAGGCAGTGATTGGAGGGGTGGGGGAATCAATCAGGAGAGGATTTCAATAGTCTAAAGAAAAGCATATCCATCTAAATTGGAACAGCTGTCTTTGATTGACAAGAGGTTTATAAGGGACCTGGGTTACAAGAGCTGTTAACTTTGCAGACTTCAGTTTTATAGTCTCTAAATACATTGCTGCTGTTCTTGGCGAATGAAGGGAGACCAGACCAGGAAACAACCTCGGGAAATTTAAGCATTTTTCAGCATTCACATCAAACCTTTGTAAATCTTTTCTCCTTCTTTCTAAGGCTCTGACAGTTAACATATTTTCCTCTGTGAGGACCATTGAAAGCAAATGAAATGACCACATTTGGGAACCATGTGAAGAATTAATTACGGTTAGCCTTGACTCTCAGCTGCTTGGAACTGTGGCTGCCACAGAGGGGCTCTCCTCATGATGAAGGCTCCTGAGGAGTGTGGTGTAGCCTCGGTGGGGTAGAGAGAGTAACAGTGCCAGTAATGGAGCAGGATGATGAAGGCCAAGAACCGGCAGGAAGAGTTATGGTTGAGAAAGTGGAACAGTAATATGATATGGCTGCTGAAATGGATGGTTGCAGACTGTTTTACCATTGAATGATTTTTATGTTTTAGCTTTTTGTGATGAAAAATCTTCCATTGATAAGACCTACCCACTTGCTAAATTTTGCTTTGTGGTCTGCCCTTTCCAGGTAAATCCTATTCACTGAGAGTGGCTCTGGCCCCTTGCCACGGTTGTGGCCAGCACCCTGTTCAGTATGCGTGACCAAGTCTAGGCAATCCAGGCATATCTTTGGGGCAGCCATAGACTCATATATGCGTTGGCAGGACTCAGAGAGCACAGACAGATCTTCCTCTGCATGACGTTGCTGTGTCCTGTCATTATCAGCTGCTTATGGTGTAATTTGGTTTCTCCAGTCCATATTTTGTCCTCATAGGAAGACTGAAAACTCCCCCAAAAAGAACAATCCTCTCTTAGAGTTCTCAGACTAGTAGGACCTCCCCACATGTTTGGTGAGAGAGCTGTTGTGTAGGCTCCCTGAAAATCCTCAAGATGGGCCAGGTTCCACATACTCCATCCTCTCCCCACCAGCTCTTTACCAAACCTTCAGCTGCACCCTGGAATGGAAAGCCAGATTGCTTCTGCCAAGAACTTTTCCCATGACTTTCATGGGCATCCATTCCATGTAGCACACATAACACTGAAACACTGGGCAGACGGTGAGCTCCCGTAAGCCAGCAGCCTCTGAGGGCTTCTTGCATTTATTAGCAAGAGGGGAAAATTCAGGACGCTAGTGTACCCTTTACATCCAAGAAAATAATTATGGAGGGCATGAGTGTAAGTAAGAAATGCATCTCCCAGATGTCCCCTTACATTCCTACAGAGTCAATGTGGCAGGAGGCTGGTGGGAAATAAAAAGGCCTTGGGTGGGGTGGGGGCTGAGTGACAGGGGGAAAAGGGTATGAGGAACATCTGTAATACTGTCAACAATTTTTAAAAAAAAGGATCTATGCTAAGTTTTAAGAAAAGCAACCCAGAACACACAAGTGTGTCCCGGGTGGCCAGGATGGCTTCCTCAGTGTTGTGGGGCAATCGTCTCCAAAATGCGTGTTCGTGCCCATAAGACAGCCCACGGTGGTGTGGGACGACACATAAAAATATTTATGTTTGCATTTTTAATTCCTTTCTTTTGAAAGTGTCTACTTTTTGTATATTTTATAATTACTGTGATATTAGCACAGCAGGGCATGCTTTAAAAATAAATACTTGTTTATTGGACGTAGGCACTCAAGGAAAGCTCTGGAAAAAAACCAGCTTTACATTAAAGATCTTGTTTTCAAAGGCTTACATTCTAGTTAGGGAGCTGAAAATACATCTCTACAGAAACATACACTCAGTAGTTGTTTTTCCCCAGGTACACACACACACACATACACAGGGTAATGGTTCTCAAGATCAGATGCAGAACGAGTGAGTGGAATGGAAATGAAGAACAAAGAGCAGCCCTCTTTTCCAGATGATCTTTGGGGGTTGAGGCTGTTATTCTCGTGAATATGAGATTCTTAATAAATCGGAGAAAAGGCATTTCTAACGTTACTATGGGAGGAAATGGGAAGGAGACACAGACATCTTCACACAGGCTTCCAGGAGCCACGCCATCACTGCTCCCCAGGAAGTGCGGAGCATCATTCTGAAGCAGAAGAGAAAGGCATGGAATATTTATAATTTCACTTTTTCACCAAGGCAGCTTGGCTTCCCACGTGAAGAGTTCCCAGAGCTTCCTTCAAGTTAGTGTAAGCAGGAGTGTGCAGAGTAAAGAAAGTCAAATATGCCCAGGAGGTATCCAGGTACTCATGATTCTCTCTACAGAGAATTTGTGCCCAACTCTTTACAGACACTATTTCATTTCCTTCCCATAAATAACAAGTGTGAGTTGGTCTCTCTCCCATTTATGAGAGGAGTACACTGAGTCACGGAGTGTTTCGGGGACTAATGCATGGTCTCTCAGCTAGCAGTGCTCAAGTGGGAGTTCCCGCTAACCCTGCTCCACTCTGCCAGGCCACACAGCTTTCCAGGGCTTTGTAAAACAAGGCCTAGCTTCTGATTATCCACGGGGTTCTGGTAGCCAAAGCATATTCATTCTCTTGTCTCAAGGCCCAGCGACAAGTCCTACCCCGCCGCCCAATATTTTTACATGTACCAATCAATATATTCTAGTAAATACCACCAGATCAGCACCCAGGAGTCATCCCGAATGTTTGTTAATTCTACCATATGTGTTTGACTGTGTCATTACGTCGCCTGTCCTAATTAAGATGAAAGAAATCTGAATTGAAGTGACTGGTTATGTGAATGCCAGAGCCACTGAAATAGAATCCCCAGGGGCCTCGGGCTTCCCAGCCCCCATGCTGCTCATAGAAATTTCCTGAGTGATTACATGGCTGCTGTCCATCCCCACGTTTAGAATAATTAATTATCACTGAAAATGTTGGAAAAGGAATATTATTAAATATATACCCAGGCAGATAAGGCTTACCCAGAAAACCTGGGGCAGTAGAAATCATATGTTTTATTAAATTGTGTATTTGCCAGAAAGCTTTAGAACCCCCTATAATGTTCTTTTGGTCCTGTTGGGAGGGTTTAAGTGGTCAGGGTTTTAGAGAAGAATAAGTAGAAATATTGAATATTTTATCTGGTTGATTGATTTAGATGTGTCGTGGACTGAGCTCTTTGGTAAATGAGGCCACATCTACGCAAATATTGGTGAGAAATGTCCGTCTCGCTCTGCTGGAAAAGATGCATTTTAAGTATCAAAGAATGAGAGTGGCTGTCCTGCTCTCAATCTATATTTTGAATTTTAATTTTCCAGTTTTGTGGTTTTTAAACAAAATTAAGCAAAAGAACATTTCTAGCTTCTTTTTAGAACTTGCATCATCTACATGTTGAAATAAGTCCATCTGAGTTAGTTCCACCTGCCTGCAAACAGCAAGGTTAGTGCTAACTAGGCATGAAAAATTACATAAGGCCAATAAATGCATTAGAATGATTAGTTCTCTCTTTAGAGAAAAACAAAACAAGCCCTGTTCATATGGGAAATGTTTCTGAGCCCTTCAAAGTCATTAAAACAAGGTTTACCTAGCCAGGTAGTTTCACCAGAACCTTCTGGGTTCACTGTGTTGTCTAACCTTCTCAATACTAGTCATCAGCACCCTGCCCCTAATTTTTGAGGTAATAATATTTTAGCTTGGTTTCACTTTCTTTTTTCAAAAAAAAAAAAACTTTTCTATTTAATAAGCTTATTGGGGTGACAATGGTTAATGACATTATGTAGGTTTCAGGTGTACAATTCTATAACACGTCATTGTACACTGCATTTTGTGTTTACCACCCAGAGTCTAGTCTCCCCACTTCACCATACATTGGAGACCCCCTTTCCCCTCTTCATTTTCCTAATCCCTTTCCCCTGTGATAACCCATCCTTCTGTTGTGTCTTTGAGTTTGTCTGTTTGTTTTGTTCATTTGTTGCTATTTTATGGCCCATACATGAGCGAAATCCTATGGTTCTTGCTCCTTTCCATCTGCCTTATTTCATTTAGCACAACACTCTTAAGATCCATCCACAGTGTCACAAATGCCAGTATTTCGGCCTTCTTCCTGTTGGCTGAGTTTGACTGTCCTTTAAAAGCACCAACCTTGGACAGGAATGAATAGGAGTTTCCCACATTATGGTAACAAGGTATAAGGTAGGAAGGAAAAAGGCTGCTTTTCCTGAGGACTTGAGATCTCAGTTTCTTCACTAGTCTGCCTGCTCTCGCAGATGCCCAGGCACACCACTGGCAGTATACCTATGTATTCAACCCTGGAAAGAGAGAGCTTCCTAAAATGATACATTCTGCTTTGGGAATGTTTACCTTAAATCCACAACCTATTATTTTCTTAGGCAAAAGAAAAAAAAGAGTTGCAACACCAGTTTCCTTTTGCAAATGCTTGAAACTCTTGGCCTTCACAAATGAAAATGCCCAGCTCTGTGACTACAAGTCAAGTGTGTCTGGAAACGTATCGATTAAGGAGGCAGAGAGAAATGCCAGGCATTTGTCTTGATCAATGAAAACTGGGTTGGGCGAGCATTTGTATCCAGAAAGAATGAGCGCTCTCAGGATTCAAGAGTGCAACCCCATTACTGCAACACTTTGAACAAAGAAGCTTAAGAAGACTAATGTAGGGAAGTTTTACTTTATATCCTATGAACAAAATGGCAGAATACGAACAAGAGCTTGCAAGTAAAACAGCTCACAAATTGTCCCCTTCGCTTATTTAAGAGTATTTCAATGTCTGCAGTGAGCAGCACTCGGTAACGCTCGATGACTGACAGGTAATTATTAAGTTCATTTATATCCTGGGCCATTTCCAAGTTTCACTGAACCCTGGAACAGGAACTCCCACTGTGTTCTTCTGAGACTTGAAGAGAACAGAATAGAGCTGGCAAACAAAAATATGCAAAACTGGAAATTAATTGGTAGTTGCAAGGATTAGTGCAAAGATGGTGCTCAACAGCTTCATGGTATCTACAAGAGGCAAATGTGTGGCATTCCTCTATGACAGCGGTTCTCAACCTGTGGGTCGCGACCCCTTTGGGGGTCGAACGACCCTTTCACAGGGGTCGCCTAAGACCATCAGAAAACACCTATTTCCCATGGTCTTAGGAACTAACCCACCGCTCCTCGGTGTAGCAAAATGTAGCAAGGTAGTTTACTGTTGTTTATATGAAGACTGTTACCCATGCTACACCATTATTCAAGACAAAATTTCATTTATTTGTAATTAGAAAGAAATATTTCACAATATATAATTACATATTGTTTTTGTGATTAAACACTATGCTTTAATTATGTTCAATTTGTAACAACGAAAATATATCCTGCATATCAGATATTTACATTACAGTTCATAACAGTAGCAAGATTACAGTTATGAAGTAGCAACGGAAATAATTTTATGGTTGGGGGTCACCACAACCTGAGCAACTGTATTAAAGGGTCGCAGCATTAAAAAGGTTGAGAACCACTGCTCTATGAGATCTGGCAACAAACATTCTCTTTCTTTCCTTTCTAGCCTCACGGGGCTTGCCTCCAACACGTTCAGAAAAGGAGAGAAGGTGGTGACAAATGGTTGTGGAGGCAGCTTCCTCCCTTGCACAAAGTCAGCTGAGAAAGAAGTTTCTCTTCACCCCTCCTCTGCCCGGAATCAACACGGTGCGATATCCCGGGGGGCCAGCCTCCTCCACAGCTTTCTGTTCCTCCATCCAACTTCCTCCGCCACTTCTGGTCCTTCCCTTTGAAAATAGACTCCACTGCTGCGGGCCCGTTTTTAGAACACAGCGGAGTCAGCATTTGTCTTATTCTAGCTCCCTCTCTACTACGACGGATGGATCCGGCCTCCAACGTGAGTCATCCAATTCCTGGGCTTTGAGTTCTCTCCCTAAGCTTCGGTGTCACTCACTCTCAGCTGGTGGCAGAAAGGGATTAAAGATTCGAAAAAGCCTTTTCTCTTTAGCATCCTCTTCCGGGTGCTACTGTGGTAGCCATGTTCAGCTTGGCAATTGAAGGTTCCAGATTGTGCAGATGAATAGATTAATCACACCTTTCTTAACTAGATCAAGCTATCTTCTTTCAAACATCCCTTCAGACCTCCCTAGAATGAGGGAATGGAGGGAGAAGTAAGACCTCACCACTTATTGTCCCACATTGGTCGTTATCATTTAACTCATGAGTATTAATTGCGGGAGTTAGTGTCCTCTGCTGTACCATGTGAGGATAGGAAGCATATTCCTTACATGTAAAAGGTGACTCCAAAGGGGCAGACGTGCATAGGGACTTGGAATGATTATCACAGAAAGGCAATTAATTATTACAGAAAAGGAGGGGATGAAATGCTTAGGGGTGCTGTATGGTTGCCGGGGACATTGAGGAAAGTAATGGAGGCTGGATTAGTAAGAGGAAGGTCCACAGAAGAGAAGGGACCTGGCAGTAAGGTGAGATTTGAGCTGCTTTGGGGCAAGAAGGAAGGCATCCTTGGAGAGAGGGTGAGGCAGCAAAGGTTTGGAAGTGAAGATGAACAGGGTGAGGGTTTGTCTGAGAATGGGTTGTACCTAAGGGACAGATACTCCAGAGAGACTACAGAGTTACGTCTTGTTAAAAACAAGTTCAAGTAGTTTTGGCACATGAACTATTCTGAGGTAACCGTGGGGCACCCTAAGAGAACCACTATTAACAATAGTCACGACTCGCCCACACTGGTTACATTGGGGAAAAGATGTAATAATGTTGCCTATAGAATGTTATGTGCAACGTAGGCTTATACTTTAATCATCACTTGAGCTTGAGAGTAATGGGACAATTTTAAGTAGGTTAATTGGAACATAGACACTATGTCCAAGATCTGCATAGTTCAATACAATAGCCACTAGCCATTTGTGGCTATCAACCACTTAACATTTGGCTACTCCAAAATGATAATATATCAAATCCCAAAGACCTCATATAAAATATATATCTCCTTAATAACGTTATACGGTTTCCATGTTGAAATGCTGTTTTGGATATATTGGGTTACATAAAACATTTTATTACATTTTTTTTGAAGTTCAGACTTGTCCATTCAGATGAGTGTCATCTATTTTGAAGCAGTCTCCTTGGGAGTCTAAACACTAATTCCCACAATCCTGCCTATTGTGGGCTGGTCCCACAACTCTTTTATGTTTATGTGTGTGTGACAGAGGGGTGGGGAGGGTTCTTCCAATTCCTTTCCATGTCTTTCCAACCCTGACATAAATCTCTCAATATTTCCAACAGAGTTTTATTTTTCTTAAGTAGGAACCTAAAAATAATGCAGTCTGTTTTTCCTATACTTAGCCATCCCCTTAATAATTCTGTGTTTATATTATCATCCATACATGATTTTAAAAAATCTTTGCAAAATAGGAATAAAAGGGGAACTTCCCTAACCTGAAAAAGAGCATCTCAAAAATCCTACAGCAAATATTATATACTTATCGGTGAAATGTTGAAAGCTTTCCCTTTGATATTGGGAAGCAGAAAATGATGCCCATTATTATGATAATATTCAATATTGTATTAACTGTACCAGTATAGTAAAACTGGAAATAAATGCATAAGGGTCAGAAACGAGCAAATGAATGATAACCTTGAACCCAAAATTAGAGACAAGTCTCTCTAAAACAGGAGACTACTGAGTGTGTTTGACTTAAAACCTCCCTTTCACAATGGGACACAAATTCTAGCTAGATTTTTATTTTAATTGTTTTGGGGAGAATTAATGCTTTTATCAAATACTTGTTTGTTGAGTACCTGCTCTAAGCCTTGAGGAGACAGCAATGAAGAAGGCAAAGCTCTTTTTCATTTTGTTGGAGAGACTGATAATAAGCAACTAATCAGATAAATATAGCATATCACTTCAAATAACAAGACAGTGAAGTGGGCTCGGGGTAGGAGAGAGGCTAGATGGACTGGTGGATGGGAAAGTCTCTCTGAGGAGGTAAAAATGACCAGTGACCTGAATGGGAATTCACACTGAATAGCAAAAATACTACAGGCCTTTCCTCAAAACTAATTAATTTATCCTATCTAATAAAAGAGTAATATGCAAGTTGACCATACTTCCGCTACACCCATAAGCCATGCCCATCAGCCAATCAGGAGCAACTATGCAAATTAACCCAACCAAGATGGCTATGGCCACAGAGAGAGCAGGAGTGAGGCTTGGGTTTCCCTGGCAATGGAGGAAGCCAAGCTTTCCATACACCCAGGCCAGCCAAGGCCTCAGCTTAAGGTTACAAGATAAATTCCAACAGAAATGGCTGCAGCCTCAAGCAGACGGCTTAGCTCTGCTCCCGGCTACAAAGTTTCAATTGTAGAAGATAAATAAATACCAGATACCAGGGCCTTCACTTGGGTTGCCGGGGGGGCGTGGCCAGCCTGCAAACCACCACAGTTCCCTGGCCCAGGCTGCCCCATACCCCAAAGGAACTCCAAGCCTGATCTGGGACACCCTTCCAGGCAAACCAGCTGGTCCCCACCCATGCAGCAGGCCTCTATCCTATCTAATAAAAGAGTAATTTTCAGATTGACCATTACTCCAATACACAAGATGGCTGCCCCTATGTGGTCAACGATGATTGCCCCAATGTGGACACAAGATGACTACCACAAGATGGCCAGCAGGGGAGGGCAGTTGGCAGGGACCAGGCCTGCAAGGGAGGGCAGTTGTGAGTGATCAGGCCAGCAGGGGAAAACAATTGGGAGGGTCCAGGCCTACAGGGGAGAGTAGTTGGTGGGGACCAGGCCTGCAGGGGAGGGCAGTTAGGGGTGACCAGGCCCACAGGGTAGGGCAGTTAGGGGCAAACAGGCTGACAGGAGAGCAGTTAGGCATCAATCAGGCTGACAGGGGAGTGGTTAGGGGGTGATCAGGCTGGCAGGCAGAATTGGTTAGGGGCAATCAGGAAGGCAGGCAGGCAAGCAGTTGGGAGCCAGCAGTCCCAGATTGTGAGAGGGATGTCCAACTGCCCATTTAGGCCTGATCCCACTGGGCAGTCGGATATCCCTTGAGACGTCCCAGACTGGAGAGAGTGCAGGCTGGCTGAAGGGCATCCCTCCCCGTCCCCCCCCCATGCATAAATTTTGTGCACCGGGCCTCTAGTTCCTTATAAGATTAATGTGCACAGCCTTTAATAATAACAAAACACCCATTGACAAGCTATATTTATTTATGAAGATGACAAAGATTCTCCTTCTAGTGATTTGTGAGTTATTGCACACATGCCACCTACAAAGGCTAAGATATTATTAATAATTATTACCAACTAGAGGCCTAGTGCACAAAAATTTGTGCACTCAGGGGGGTCCCTCAGCCCAGTGCCCTCTCCTTGTCTGGGAGCCTTCAGGGATGTCCAACAGATGCCTAAGCTTTTATTATACAGGATGTGGAGCTCTTTCTTTTTTCCATGTGCCATCCTCCCATCTCACTCACATGCCTTTTAGAAAAAGGAAAACGCTGTTGGAGCTACTTTACTCTTGAGGAGCTCAGGGGTGAAAATGACTTGGTTGGTCAATATCCTAGGCAGGGCTAGGACTCTGTTCCATTAGAATGAATCATCTCTATACTTAGTTCCACCCTCCATCCCCTGGCCACCCCATAGGTGTTAGGATGTGCCTAGAATCCTTGTTCTTTGGCTGGCCATTCTTCTCCAGCATCTTGTAAAGCTGTTAACCCAGTATTGTTCTGTTAGTTTTCTTAAAGCCCAAAATTTGTTCCCCCAAAGCTTCTCTTTTCTCAGTTCTATTACATTTTCCAAAATTATAGAACAGAGAAATTTTAAAATATAAAAGGAAAAATTCTCTCAACTGGCTAGGTAAGTGAGTGAAGGTAACATTAATTATCCTCATACTGGGTTAGGAATTGATCATGTTAAATTTACTTGAGTCTTTGATGTAGATATGATTATCTATATGATATAGATATGATTAGGAAATGAATCCAGAGAGGTGAAGGTTAAGTAACCTGCCCAAGGCAGCAGCAGCAGAAAATTACAGGACTGAAATTTCAAAGTGGGTACACAGGTTCTAGTTGAATTCCAGTGGTTATTTCTTACCACTCTAACACATTGTCTTTTTGACCTTCCACAATTGCTGTCTCCTAATGGCTATTCTCATTTTCTGTATTTCTTAAGAAAAGGTGAAATTATCTTATTTTCAAGACAGAGCCTCCAAGCCCCCTCCCATGAATATTAGAGACTGAACCACATATCCAAATTGAAGGTCTGACCTAAGGCCATTCTCCAGTGTCAGACATTTACAGATTGCTCTTGTTCTGGAACGGCTGGCAACTGCGGAGTATGGAGAAAGCATTTTCAATATCATAGAAAGAAAAATGGAGTTTCTTATCTGCTATGAGAAAGAGTTTAAACACCACCCCCTTTTTTAAGGAGTCCAAGATGATCAAATAGTCCCTTACTATAAAAGCTTTCATTCTATAGACATGTTCATCTGAAAGAATCATGAGCCTGCTGCCTTAAAAAATCTGCAGCTGTTTCTTTTTCTTAATTTCTTCATTGATTTCAGAGAGGAAAGGAGAAGGAGAGAGAGACAGAAACATCAAAGATGAGAGAGAAGCATTGATCGGCTGCCTCCTGCACACCCCCTACCAGGGATCAAGCCCACAATCCAAGCATGTGACCTCGAACCTGGGACCTTTCAGTCCAAAGGCTGACGCTCTATCCATTGAGCCAAGCTGGCCAGGGCTATTTATTTCTTTTTTTAAGTCAAGGGATGCTTGGACTGATAAAATGTGGCCTCTTCTGTACACAGCTGACAGCCCAGTGTTCCTGCCTCTCCATTTTTGTGCACCTGCAATCCTGCCATTTGTCTAGCCATCAGTCTTAGGGTGGCCTGGGGCACAGTGCCAGCAAGAGCCTCTACCAGAGACTTCTGATCTCAACCAGAGCTGTTTTCACAGCTGTGGAGAAAGCCCTTTCATTTTTAGGTAGAAAAAATATGCAAATGTCCACTCCTCATTGTGTTATTGATGTTGTCTTTGCTTACATTTGATTTTATCAGGAGCCATGTAATTGGTCCCAAAGAGGATTTGTCTGTGTAGACCAGGAGTCAAAAAAAATTTTTTTATAAATATTTTAGGCTCTCAGGGTCATATGGTCTCTGTCACAACTATTTAACTCTGTCCCTGTAGCATGAAAGCAACCATAGACAATATGTAAACCTATGGGCATGGCTATGTTCCAATAAAACTTTATTTGCAAAGGGGATGATGGCCTGGTTTTAGACCACTGGCTATAGTTTGCTCAACTCTGGTAGGGAATGATAATTTCCCCAAGCTTATAAACTGGTTCTCAATTTGTGGTCCTCAGATGAACTGTATCATCTTATCCCCTGTTAGGAATACAAATGATCACACTTTTTAACAAAATCATCTAGTAGGCTTTCTACACAGAATGTCAGGCTCCAATCCCAGTATTTCAGATTCAGAAGGTCTGTGATGGGGCCTGAGAATCTGCTTTTCTCAGAAGTTCCCAGAAGGTTTGGATGATCCAGGTCCAAGGTCATATTTTGAGAACCCATTGTGATTAAATACTTGTCTTCCTATACATGGGATCTGGGGACAAAGGTATGTGGTCATAAGAATGCAGTGGTGGCAGGGGCTAGAGTGACAGGAATAGCTGGGAGATTCAGACCTGCCTGTTCTTCTAATCTATTCCTTGTTGGGATGAGGACAGAAAGACAAACAAATAGTGTTTGTTGCATGTCACACTCTTTTCTATACCTTTTTTGCCTCTAGGTGCTCCTATCCCTCAGATGCCATGCTAAAATCTAGATTATAAATCTTCTCATCTGTACATGTTATCCTATTCCAAGGGAGATTTCAATATAATCAAAGTTTTGTGGGAAGAACCGAACTTAATCTAAAAGAAGAAACAGAATTATGTTTGGTTCCTATGGCAGAGTGACTATATGAAACAAGAAGCCTTTCCCAGCATAGCTCAAGCCTTATTCCCTGGCACCCAGGACTCTGCCTCCTACATGGGCCATCCCAGTCTTCAGAAATGACCTCCCTTTCTTTCCTTCCTTTCCACTCATTGTAGTTGACATCTCATTTTCTCCTTTCTTCCTAATTCTGTTTCCCTGGAAGTGGATTTTTTTCTTTTGTGCATTGCTCTCAGGGCAAATTGTTTCAACAACAACCTTTGCTTTGGGACCCATGCACACTGGGAATTAAAAGAAGGAGGGGGATGCCCTGGCTGGTGTGGCTCAGTTGGTTGAGCATCATCCCATGCACGGAAAGGTTGCTGGTTTGATTCCTAGCCAGAGCACATGCCTGGTTGTGGGTTTGGTCCTTGGAGGCAGCTGATCAATGATCTGCTATCACATTAATGTTTCTCTCTCTGAAAATCAAGAAGGAAGGAAGGAAGAAAGGAAGGAAGGAAAGAATGAAGGAAGGAAGGAAGGAAGGAAGGAAGGAAGGAAGGAAGGAAGGAAGGAAGAAGGGAAGGAGGGAAAGAGGGAAGGGGAGAAGGAAGGAAGGGGGGAAGGAGGGAAGGAGAAAAAGACGGAAGGAGGGAAGGAGGGAAGGGGGGAAGAAGGGCGGAAGGGAGGGAGGGAGGGAGAGAGGGAAGAGAAAGGAAAGGAAAGGAAAGGAAAGGAAAAAGGACAGAGAAGGGTGATAGAGTTAGAGGCAATCTGGCCTTTCCTCGAATCCCTGTTTTCTATTGGGCTGCAGAGTAGAAGGACATTCAGGCAAATAGCTCACTTCAGAGGTTTTTTCTTAAAGTTAAACATACGCATCTTAGCCACTTAATACCTTGTATAAGCCAGAGGAGAAGAAAATGCGGTACCACCTTTCATTGCTCAGGGTTTCAGCCATCCCCCAACAAGTTCCCATTCCATTCTTCACCCACCCCGTTCCTGATTACCATTTTCAGCCAAAGGTCCATGAATTTACTTAATTACAGCACAGATTCTACCCTAATCACTCTTTCGGCAGACTGTTCAAGTAGAGGACAGATGAGTCTCCAACATTTAATAATATTTTCTGAAGCAAACCTACTCTGGGGCTCAGCTGCCTGGAAAACAAGCCACCCAAGCACTAAACATCCTCCCAAAGACATCCTGTCTAACCGTCAGAACAGGGAAACCAGAAGCAGCCTGCCGGCGACAGACTGCGGCAGCCCTGCCAGCGTCTGGAAACCTGGGTGCCGTCAAGTGGCAGAGCTGTGAGGTTCAGAACCAGCGCAGGGACTGAAAGCTCTGCTGGAACACACCCAGCTCGCTACTGCCTATCAAGCTGGCAGGGGAATCCGGCTGAGACTTTTTTTTCCTGTTTGGCTGGCATATCGAAATCTGTAAACTCTCTCTGTAGAGCAGAAGCTGTTGGGGGTTTATTTTTTCCCTGACTTGAGCTGGAGCACACGGAAAGAGCTTGAAATCTAACTTGGCCAACCATCCGGTGGGGTGGGGAGAGTTTATCGTCATGGTGATGTTCTTGGAAAGTAACAAAGTGACCCAACCCGTCGGGTGACCAACGATCAGTTTGTCCAGGATGGAGGAATTTCCCAAAGTTGGGACTCTCAGTGCTAACAGCAGGACAGTTCCAGGATGGTTCTTCACCCTAAAAATGGGTCAAGGTGACCCAAATGGTGGTGCTAAGGAGCTTAGACCTCAAACTCACAAAAGAGTTTCCGGGCCGCAGAATTTTAAGGGACCATCTTCATGCAGGAGGAACCCCCACTCCCCCCAAAAAAGACTATTCATCCATTCGTTTAAAAATGCTAGTCCAAGGAAAAATTGAAATGATAAAGGTAGAAATTCCAGCTGCTGAGTTGGCTCTCAGCCTCATAATGATATGAGAATTGGGAATGTGTTGTCCTCTTGCTCCCATGTATGGCTGCTCCCTCTGAGAACTCTACTGCCCCCACCCTAGGTACCCTCTTCACCAATCCGAAAGGTCACCTAGCCACGGGTTCTCAGAGGCCTGCCTGGCCAGCATCAGGCTGACTGTGTGAGAAGCCCCCGGGGATGATCTAAGTTGGTCTCACCTATGTGATGCTGCGCTAACAAACAAGCTACCCATCTTTGTGGCTCATAATGACAAAGGTTACTTCTCCCTCAGGCTCCATGTCCACAGCAGGCAGGCAGGATGCTCTGCTCACTGCGAATCAGGGATCCCAAAGGGCTGACCACAGTGCCAGAAGGAAAAGACAAACGGGGACTGTCTCACTCTGGCCATTCAATGCTCCCGCCAGGAGCAGACCCTAGTCCCTTCTATTCACAACTCAGGGCTGGAACTAGTCCCACAGCCCCACCCAACCACAAGAGGACCACAAAATGCAACCTGACCTGGTTCCCAGGAGTGAACTGAACAGAAAATAGTTGGTGAATAGCACCAATGAGTACTACACATACACACAAGCACATACAAACACCTGTACATTTGGGGTCCAGCTTCTGGAGTTCCCAATTCAGTGAATCTGGGTGGAACCTGGGAATCAAGAGATTTAAAAGCTCTCCAGGATTTTGGAAGGGGCAGCATGTTGGCAAACTGCCGATGAGGTCACACAGCCTCTTGGGTGCACAGTCTAACGAGGTCAGGTCTCTTGACTTTTGATCCAATGCTCTTTCAACATGGCGAACCTGCTTCCTCAAAAGAGTTAGTATTTTCTCTTTTTTTTTTCTCCAGCTAAAGGAATGAATCTTTTAAAAAAATATATTTTTATTGATTTTTAGAGAGAGAAGAAGGGAGAGGAACAGAGATACAGAAACACTGATAGAGAACTATCATTGTTCAGCTGCCTCCTGCACAGCCTTCACTGGAGATGGAGCCTGCAATCCGAGCATGTGCCCTAACCAGGAATCGAGCCAATGACCTTTTGGTTCCTGGGTCGAAGCTCAATCCCTGAGCCACACCGGCCGGGCTAAAGAAGTGAATCTTTAATAAAATAGTAAACATCTGTTTGAGGCTAATGGGGTGATTCCTCGGACCTCTTCACGTGTCAAATGAGTGGATGGGCCTTCCCAATTTTGCCCAGGCCCCATCTTTTCCAGAGGCAGGAGGGTACTGGGATGAGCAGGGGAGGAACAGGGTGGGAGAATCTGTCCAGGCCACTTCCCTGCGCTTCCTGCCTGCTGAAGCCGCTCCACATGCCCCCACTAGGTCCTTCCCTCACTCTGTGTTTCTGGCCACGCTGGTAACTGCCTTCTCTCTCTCAGTGTGTACTGATCGGGTTAGATGAGACAGTCTGGAAGTTCCCCTGAGGAGCCCATTAGGGAACCCTGCCACAAACCTCTCCCTGCACCAATCTCTCCTTGGTGGGCACCTACTCAGAACACCTGCGTCTGAGAGACGGGACAATAGCTGTGGGAGCCAGTGAATGCTCTTGTTCTCTCCGGAGCTGGAGGTGTCACACCCTTCAACACAGGGTCCTGGCCCACCTCTGCCTCTCCTCGGTGTCACTAAAACGCCCTCCGTGTAGGCTACCGGAGCTGCTCTCTAACACTGCCATGCACTTTAGTAGATCTTACCCTGTCCCCTCAGTCTAAAGTGTCTTCCCCCTTTGGTTAAAATTTCTAATCTTTAACCAACCAGCTCAGGTGTCACTGCAAAATTCCCCCGTCTTTCAACTCGGTATTAATACTCCTTTCTCCTATGGGCTAATGGCACTTCATTCTTGGTTCTTTTCTAAAATTGGTCCCCCCCCCAACTTATAATAAGTTAACGTGGAGGTCAATGTGTCCTTCGGCAGACTATGCCCCTCAAGAGCAGGGAACAAATCTATTTTGTATATTTGTATTCCTAGCATCTTGCATAATTCCTGTAATATTTGAGGTTGAATGCATGTTTCTGGAAGGAAGAAAGGAAGGAAGGAAGGAAGGAAGGAAGGAAGGAAGGAAGGAAGGAAGGAAGAAAGGAAGGAAGGAAGGAAGGGAAAAGAAGAAAAAGAATGAAAAAATAAAGGTTATTTCACCTTTCTCCCTGATTCCAATAACTCTAAGGCTATATTATATTCATATTTGAATTTATACTTAGCCCAACCCCACTCAATTTAGCAATGATTTCATATAAACACCTTAGGATTTTGTTTGACCTGGAGACTGGGATTAAAATCTGATTTTCAGTGAACAAGTTATGTCATTTTGAGACTCAGGTCTTATTTTTCTTAAATCTAAATCAAAAGATTCAAGTATCACCATTCAGGGCTTCCCAAATGAATGCTCAGTACCAAAAGGAATGCATATCAGCTCTAAATATAAATATTGGCCACGTGGAGAATACATGATTCACAAACCAAATCAAGGCACTCTGAAGGAGAAGGATGGCATTTCTCTGTTATCCCAACCAGCCAACACAGCGAACCTGCTCCACGTTGGTTGCCTTGGTTTCCTGCTGTCTTCCCTGGTGATGGAGGAGACAGAAGATACTGGAGAACTACATGTGCTTAGAGACCTCAGCTGATGGAAGCAGAAAGTCACCTTGTTGCAATGTGACTGTTCAGTGGCTGACATGCTTGCAGGGGCAACCCCCATATCTAGAATCACGAAGCATAGAAAAGGAACTGGAAAGATGACCTGGAGCAATCAAACCTTTCCATGCGCTCAAGCTAACACCTCAGCATCTGCTATGGTCTAAGTGTTTGTGTCCCTTCCATGCGATGGCATTGCTAGGTGGACCTTTGGGAGGTGATTAGCTCATGAGTGTTCTCATGGCCTACCGAGATTAGTGCTCTTATAAAACAAACCCCAGATATCTTCTCACCCCTTTCACCTCAGAACAAAATGTAAAGTCTGAGACTCAGAGGAGAGCTCTCACCTCACCATGCCAGTGCCATGATTTTGAACCTCCAGCCTCCAGACCTATGAAAAGTACATTTTTGTTGTCTATAAGCCACCCAATCTGTGTCATTTTGTTATCACAGACTGAACTGACTAAGGCAGTGCCAGTCCTGACTCATCTTTTCATCTCACACTTCACAGCCAACCCATCAGGAAGGAAATCTTGCCTGCTTACCTTCAAAATACCCGCAGAACTGTCTTGTTTCTCAGTACCTCCACTGCCACCACCCATCTCCTCAATCATTACAACAGCCTCCTGAGCATTTCCCTGCTTCTAACCTTGTCCCTTCCTTAGAGGCCAGAGGGCCAGAGGGATATTGTTAAAACACAAATCAGATCTTATCATTGCTCTGCTCGGGACCCCCTGAAAATTCCCATGCCCACGCAAAAGCCCACAGAGTTCTCCAGGATCTGGACCTCCCCGCTACCTGCCACTTCCCCGACCTCCTTGCTTTTCTTTAACATGATGGGCACACTCCTGCTGTGAGCACCTTCACAGGCCATTTCTATACAAGTGCTCTTCCCGATCATCACAGGCTGACTCCCTCACCTCCTTCAGCTCATATGTCACCTTCTCAAGGCTGTCTTTCCTGATTCCCCTGATTAAAATACAGTTCCCACTCCAACACCGCCTTCTACCTGCCTTTATTTGTTATGAGCTTAACTAATACATAATATAGTATACACTTTCCTCATCTTCTTTATTATCTGTCCTCTCCCAACTAAAATGCAAGCCCTATGAGAGCAGGGATTTTTGTGGGTTTTTTTGTTTGTTTGTTTGTTTTGTGTTGTTTTGTTTTTTGCTACATCCCAGTGCCTAGAGCAGAGCTGGCAGGTGCAATAGGGGCCCAGTAAGTATTTGTTGAATGAATAAATGAATGAATGAACAAATGAATGAATGGCTTGAGGATGGTTCGCAGAATTGACAGGGGCCTTGAGAACCCAACTCTAAACAAGAACCCAACAGGGGTGTCACCTCCTCAACAGAGGTGTCACCTCCTCAACACTGCCATGGAATGCTTATGTGATCTTCTCGGGTGGGGTTTAAAGAAGTAATTCAGCAAGTGCCCTCAAACCCTTTCTAATGAGTGTGTGGCTAGAAATCCCACAGGAAACATGATCCCTGCAAACAGGAGCTCCCATAGTTCTGGAATTTTCAGCAGAAACTTTTGAAGAGACAGCCTAGGACTTTTGGATGGCTCCCACAGCAGCTCGCTCGAGGGGTTGGAGATATTCTGCTTCCTCTCCTGGCCCTCTACTCCTGGCTTCGGTTGAGACTGCCTTAGCCCTTGGCCCTCCTGGTTCCTGGGTTTGGAGCCACCTTAAGGCAAGGGAGTATTTAACCAATAAACAGGTTTTGACTATCAACTATCTGCTAGGCACTGTACTGGGTCCTAGGGTTCCCAAAATGAACCAATCAAGGATGGTGCCCTCTAGGACTTAACCCCCCGCTTCTGCCCCAGAGAAGTGGATGCACATGGAAGGAAAAGCAGTGAAGCAGGACCTGCTTTAAATGTTAAATGAATGATGCACCACTAGAGCTCAGAGGAGGGCAAGGGGGCCCTGGAACATGGACACCCAGAGAAGGGTTCATGGAGAGGGCTGTGTTTAAACTGACCAGAAGGGCTCAGAGAAGATAGGTAGGTCAATTTGAAGAAGCAGTTTTTCTGAAAAAATCCAGACATCCATGTTTCAATGCCCAAGTTTAAGGGGCAAAATTCTGGGAGATGATGTAAGGGCCCTCTTCCAGACTCTGAGCTGGAGGTGTCTGCCTTCTCTCTGTGTAGACTCGAAAGTTGGGAGCAGCTCCCCAGGACAGTGGCTCCCACTCCCACCTCCTCAGCCCTTTGCTCGGGAGCCGTGGGGGTGCCCTAGCTGGCTGACATAAACATAAACTTCTGAGCTCTGGGGCATTTGGATTCTGAAGAGCTCATCGCCTTTACTTCTGCCCAGGGTTTGTTCCTACAGTTTGGTTCCAGCAAATTCATTTTCCTCATAATCAGCTTTGCTTGCTTTTTCATTTCTGAAATGTGCTCTGAGGACAAAGCCTTTCTGAATGTCCACGTGCACATTAATCATCTTAGTTCAGGAAGCCAGGGAGTCCACCTTCCCTTGCTCACCAGCACTGCCTGTGGCACCTCCCTGGTCACTTTGCCATCAATATTTACCCTGACAGTGCCTCTCCCCATGCCACACTGCTGGGACCAGACACGCCTGTCTGAAGAAGAACTGAGGTAAGTTATAAAAATAGGAAGACACACTGAGAATAAATTAGCTGTTCTCAGCACTTTCGATGAGCTTAGCTTGTTCTTCTTGAATCTTTCTTACTTCCATAAGTAATAAACTTGAAGAGCTATTTTCCCAGATTGACATGGTTTGAGTTTTCTTTGCTTCTTTCCCTCCTACCACTTGCAGGTATTTCCACCTCTGCATGGGACCTCTTTCCATCCTCTTTCAATCCACCGTATCAACTTTCATTCCCCTTGCTTCTGAAGGGACAGAGAAAGGGGAAGTAGGGGTGGTTAGGTGGCAAGGTGTGTGGAGGCTGCTATTAAGCTTGCACATCACTGCCAAGTCAGGCCTTCTCCCTCATGCACAAAACACAGGCCACCAGCCTGAGCCTGGACTTCCTGTGTCCCTCCTCCACGGTGTCCTCATCTTCCTGTCACAAGTGGCAGTGGACATCTGGTTTAACATTCATTCATTCATTCATTCATTTAAGCTGTCCCAGCATCCTTCCCCACTTTTCTCCTACTAGCATCCTGGTTTTTCTGGAAAAGTACCGCATTCTCAGGAGGAGCTCATCACACCTCTAAATCAAGACATGGGCATGTGAACTTGCCGAAGCCAATCAAATCTTCTTTCCATCTAACTGGAATCATTGGGCAGAAATGGTCATGTGACTCAGTTTGGCCAACAAGAACTTGTTCTGAAAATTTTATTCCAATGAGAAGAGACTGCCTCCTGAGAGTTGCTGTGCAGGTTAAAGCTAATCTGAAAAATGCAGAGCTAAGAAATGAAGGGAGATTAAGTCCTAGTTCTCTGGATCCAGCTGTTCTTAAAACTAGCTCCAGTCCTTAACCTTTTCTGAGCCAATTAACTTCTCTGATTTATTTCAGCAGGTTGCTTCATTCTGCAAACCAGTGATTAACTCCTGTTGTTATCTGCAACAGATTCCTACCCCCAGCTGAAGAAAATGTGTCCTTTCTTCTATCCATCAATGACCTTGATCACATCTCTCCTGTCTTCTTGGGTCCTTATTCTATTACCAGTGCCTTGTGTTTCCCTCAAACCTCTTCCATTCTTTTTTTAAATATATTTTATTAATTTTTTACAGAGAGGAAGGGAGAAGGATAGAAACTTAGAAACATCAATGAGAGAGACATTGATCAGCTGCCTCCTGCACACCCCCATTAGAGATATGCCTGTAACCAAGGTATATGCCTCTGACTGGAATCAAACGTGGGGAAGCTGACGCTCTGTCTACTGAGCCAAACCAGTTTCGGCTCTTACATTCTTAAAAAAAAAATCCCTCCCTCAGTTATATCCTCAGCTCTCTGACTGCCCTTGGCTCTCCCCCAGATTCTCCCTTTCCTTCCCATCCAAGCTTACTGACGTCATCTGCTCTCAGAGGGTTTCCTTCTTTACCTCTCATTTCTCTTCAACCAACAACTGTCTAGCTTCTTTCCCCTGCAAGCCATTAAGACTCTTTCACTGAAACCAAAGGTGGCCTTTCAACAGTTTTCCCCTGTTGTTGTCTTTTGGTCTTCATCTTTTTAACTCCTCTATGAGATGTTATAGTGTTGGCCTCACACTCATTTTCATCCTCTCTTTTGTGATTGTCCTCTGAAATCGTTGACTTTTTTTTTTTAAATCTTTATTGTTCAAAGTATTACATATGTCCCCCTTCCCCCTCCCCCCCCCCACCCAATGACCTCTCCCCCCATGACTCCTCCCTCGGGCCTCCACCACCTTACTATCTGTGTCCATAGGTTATGCATATATGCACAGGTTGTGGGCTCAATCCCCAGTGTGGAGCATGCAGGAAACAGTCAGTCAATGATTCTCTCTCATTATTGATGTTCCTATCTCTCTCTCCTTCTATCTGCCTTTCTGAAATCAACAAAAATATATTTTAAAATATATATAGCCTTTACAACTTAGAAGTAGGCATTGTTGTTAATACTCCTACTTTTTATATTAGAAAAGTGAGGCTTTAAAAAGTTGAGTAACGTGGCCAAGGCCAAAAAACCATAAGTTGCAGAGATAGGCATGACACCCATATCTATCTCAGTGGGACCAACATTCATGCCATTCACCCCTGCACTCTGCCTACTGCCTGTCTTCAGTGGGGAGGGCAAAGGACTCTGACATCTCTGTGGAGAGCTTGCTGAGGATGAATCCTGCCTTTAAATTCTCTGGCCATTTGACCATAAAAGCTGTTATTTCTCTGCAATTTCTCCTACAGAAAGCTTTTGGACTGGAACTATCTAGTGCTAAGAATTAAACTTTAATATTGGTGTACCTTCTAAAAAAAAATGATGTTTGACAAATACTCACTATGTGCAAATTGTCGTGAACAATCAAGTTTCCCAAGGCACATAAACAGCTGAATGTCATTCAAACTCTGAAGTAGCTGAGGAGTCTGTGCCCAGAATTAGTGTGGGAAGGAGACAAAAGTTAGTCTCTTGCTTCTGCCCATCCCTTTATTTCTTTGCCTGCTTGAAGGCAGCATTCACAGCAGAGTCACAGAATCAAAAAGCGTAAGACCCAGAAGGTTCTTGACAATAAACTCATCTTGCCCCCTCATTTCCTGAGAAAACTGAGGTTCAGAGAGGTTAAGTGAGTTTTCTAAGGCCACACAGCTGGGAGGCATCTGATTACTGCTGGTTGGGTGGTGGCAACTAAGACCTAACCCATATAATGTTCAACAACTATATTAGGTAGCTATTATTATCACACCCATTTTACAGATGAAGACACTGAGGTATAAAGAGGTTGGGTGACGTGCCCAGTGATGGCAGAGCCAGGAGTCTAACCCAAGACATTTGGCTCCTCTTAACTTCAGCATCTTCAATAACCCACTCTGTTTTCACACAGGACAGACACAGCCAGGAAGCCCTTCCCTTGTCTGGCCTGTACAGAGCAGACAGAACCCCTTAAAACCCCCTCTTCTGAAGCCATACACATGGTCTCCGGGAGACAGAAAAGATGGAAATAACCTATTTTCATCACACAACCTGACAACATATCTTCAAAACTTAGGGTGTGTTTTCTAAACACAAATTCTCCTATTGTTCCATGAAAACGTTTTACACTTTACTTTTTATGTTAAAGAGTGAATTTGTAAGAATTAAACATTTAAAAGCACATTAACTTTGGCAGCCTTGTACAATTTCCCTCAGACTCCAAGAGGCTTTGACGCCCGCTTCCCAAAGCCTCTTCCAAATTATTCTTTATGGAAAATGAAATGACATTAAGCACTCCATTTAAGGATCACCTGCAACAAAGGCGATTTATTCTGTCTGGATTTCATATACCCTGGCTCCCGGGAAATTTCCAAGGCTTTTGTGTTCGTCCCCCATCCAGCTATAATTGTTTTTCAGTAGATATAATTGCTTTGTGGATTTTCTCTGTTCTGTTGGGATGAAGTAATGAAAGGAGACAGTTTTCAGCTGCTCAGCTGTCTTGAAATCTTGCGTCTGACCTAAGCAGCTCAAGGCTGCTTGTGTTTTTCAAGTTAGAAAGTTGCTAACTGCTCCGCTATTGCTTTTTATAATTGGCACACATTTTATCTTTTCTGCTAATATGCATTCAGCCAGAAGCATTTATTGAAAGCTCACTGTATGGTCTCGTACCTGCCTTCCAGCAGCCGAAGTCTTGTAAAAGACGTAAGATCTGAGAGAGAAAATTTTATAATGAAAGGGGCTCATCAAGTCGTGATTTACTCTGTGACACTCTCAGGCAATTCACAACTGTTCTCGAATATCCTTTCACAATCTCATCTTGGCACTCCCTCATCCACATTCCAGCTACATCAAATCTCTCTCCCTGAAACGTCATGCAGTTTCTTTTGGCTAGAGTGTTCCTAGATTACAGAGTCCCCGTTCTTGGAGTGTCTTTCCCCATCTGGCAAACTCCTGCTCATGCTTTTAAACCCCGTTCGAAGCCCATAAATAGGGGTTCACATTGATTGTCTGCCAGGTGCCAGGGCTTGTTCTGAGGCCCTCGAGTGTATTAACTCTGGTGCTCAAAGTGTTGTGCCCTGTCTGCCAGCATCAGCTTCACCTGGAAGTTTGTTAGAAAGGTAAATTCCAGATTCTCACCCTTGAACTACTAAATCAGAAACTCTGTCCTGAGCTTTAATTGCAGGTTATTCTATCTTGCGCTCAAGTCTGAAAACTACTGTTTTAACTCATTTAATCCTGCTAACCATCTTGAGGTTAAATAATTTTATTCTCATTTTATAGCTGAGTCCATTGAGGCATAGAGAAGTTAAATAACTTAGCAAAGGCCATACTCTTTACTCACCCAATATCCTACTATTTATTCAGTTTAATTTTCAGATATTTTTTTCCTCTATGGAGAAATTCCTTTCCTCCAAAATGCCCTCTTTTCTGTGTTCCCCAGTGTCTTGTATCAAATCCGTAATCTCTCTTTTCACATTCTATTATTATAATAAATAACTGTGAGTCTCTGGTTTTTCTGGAGACCAGTGAGGTCCTCCAGGACAGGAACGCTGCAAGTAATTTATGCTAAACCTCATGCCTGGTCTGAGGTAGATGATCAATGGACATTTGTTTAGAGGATGAAAAAAATAAATCACAGGGTTTTATCAACATTTTGCTGCACTAAAACCAGCTTGAAACCGTTTTCAGCGTTCTCCAAGGAGTCAAGATTGATAGATTCACCATGCTTGTTTTATTGCCTCCTGGTTGTTAGGGATAGCTTTTGTGCAGAAAAAGGGGCTTGGGCTCTTATATTGCATTCAGAATTAGACTGACTTTTATAATTGATTTCAATACCTATTGGTTATACTGAGTATGTATTTTTCTGCAAAATAGTGTGAAAACTGGGGGGCAGATTTTATTTGTTTGTTTGTGTTTGTTTTTGTTGTTTTGTTTTGTTTTTTACTAACATTGATCAACATTGTAATTAATTGAAGCCCCAATTTACTTGGTTTCTTTTTCACATGGAACAAATCTACCTTGAGAAACCCCCTTTCAAATTATATTTCTATAATATTTCAAAACTGTGCTAGACTCTAGTCTGAAGTATCCCATTTTTCTCTAAATAGAATCATGTCTCAGGAAGTGAAACATCAGTGAGCATTTAGGATGACTTGGAAAGAAATGATGTACTGCTCAGGGTATCTGAGCAGAAAACAGGCTGGTGGAGGGTAGTGGGGTGGCAGTCAATGTGAACTTCCCTCACAATGATACTGTGGTGGCTGCTGTTGATCCCACTTTTTTCAGAGAAGGAAACTACCGCTCAGAAGTTAATGTTTGCAAAGTCACAGAGCTGGCAAGTGGCAAGTCTGAGACTTGAACCCAAGCCTGCTGCCTTCCAAGTCCCTGCTGTCCTCTAACTAATTTCTGTAACCCCTTGAGAGGGGGCGGTGAAAGAGGCACAATTCAGGAAGGGCTTTAAGTCCTCAATTCCAGAGTTCAGGCCAACCCTTTGATTTCTTTTGTGTCACATCTCCCCCCTTCTCCTCCCTCTCCCTCCCCAGTTCTAGTGACCTGGTTTAGTCCTGTACACCAGGTGCTGCTACATGGGTTTTGAATGAACAAGTACCATACCATACCAGAACCCTCATCTCTTCCATGCCATGTGGCATTATAAATATGCCTTCTGAGTGCTTAATCTTATAATCCTGGCACTGGGCTTTTAGTATGATTATTTCAGTACAAAAAAAAAATATTTTCAGGCAAAATAACTCATTTCGTAACAATTTAAAAATAATTGTACTTTACAACTGCATCCTTAACTTCTTGGGGTTTTGGTGGCCTCTACTGCTCCCTGACCTTGTCCCATAAGTATCCTTCAACAGTGGGAACCCCAGAACTGTGTGGGTTAGCACTAACATCAAGGAAGGATGAGAACAGGTAGCGATCCAGCTCAAGGTCAAGTCTCCTTTTGCAGCAGTGCAGTAACATTCACGGTCCTAAAACAGGAGGGAGGATTTAAATCCTATTCTGGGAAATTGCAGCAAGAGGCACAAATTTCCCATGGGAGTTGAAGTTTACATTATATTGTCCTTGTTTATGAGAACTTGAACTTTATTTTTCGTAAGGTTCAATATATTTTTTTTTCTTTGCAAAATGGAAAAAATTTTATTGACATTTAGTATGTCTTTAACCTTTACAACACGACTTCTTTGTAAAGCTTCCATGTTAGGCTTAAGATCTAAGTGTTAATCTTGCAATGATGTGACAGTTGGAGAAACTTGAGAATTGACAAAAATATTATGATTGATATAAGACAAATGAATTGAAGGTTTGAGCATACATTTTATGTAAGATAAAACAACCATTTTTCCCCTTAAATTAAATGACATTTGTTTAAAATAATTAACTGTATCACAGTCATGGCCTAAGATTTTCTGTGAATTCTGTTTCCTGAGCTGTCTTAAAGGAGCTCTCCCTTAAGCTCAGGGCCCTCTCCTATAGAGAAATGCAGAGCATGCATCTAAGTCTGGTGAAGTCTGGTGAAGGAACCGTCTAACAGTTTCTTCCTTTTTTCCTTTCTTATATACGTTGTTCCTCATTCTGTTTAAAAAAACACACACATATATTTTCAAATTTGCGATGCAAGCTATGCACCTGGAGTTAGAGAAAGTGAGAACATGGACATCCTATGACCCAGCCATTCTACTCCTACACATCTAAGAGGAATAACTATACATCATCACAAAAACATATGTACTAGAATAACTCAAAACTGGAAATAACCAGCGTCCTTCAACAACAAAAAGGATAAATAAACTGCAGTCTATTCACTCAATGAATTATACTGGAATGAAAAAAATTAAACTATTGATACACACAGTAGTATGGATGAATCTGAAACATACAATAGTATGTGAAAGAAGCCAGACCCAGAAGTAAACACTCTGTATGATTTCATTTATTTGGACTTTAAGAACGGAAAACTAATAGATGGTAATAGAAATCAGAATAACAGCTGCTTCTGGGGGGATAGTATTGATGAGAAGAGGTAGAAGGGAACTTTCTAGAAAATTGCTCCGTGCCCAGGAAATCCTCTCAGGACTGCAGGGTAAAATACAGGATGCCAGTTAAATTTAAATTTCAGACTAGGAACGAATACATATACTGCACAGAAGATATACTGAAAAAATTATCCATTATTTATCTGAGGTGCAAGTTTAACTGGACAATTGTGTTTTAAATTCGGCAACTCTCCCCCTCTCTCATGCCCTCTTTTTCATGAAATTTGCAAGTCCTAGAGCCTTTCATGTCACAACCAGGGCTCAGGTGTAACTGCAAAAAGCCAAACACATACAAACACAACCCTGGGAGCAGCTTTGATGAGGAAGGAAGAACCATTGGGCTTTGGGGTTAGGGCTAGAAAAGGGATCTCGTAGGGAAATTTTGCCACCAAAAATTGTGTCTCATTTCTTTTTGCTAAAAGCTCTTTCACTGTCAAGAACAGGGGTAAAAAAAGATTTCACCTCTGTAAATGAATTACAACAGGGCTCTTTTGCATTTCTGGTTTAACCGCCTGCAGCATATGAAGCTGGGAGGAGAAGGGATTAAAGAGTGAACATCTCTGGTGCCTTCCCAATGTCATTGCTATGGCCATTTCCACTGGGCAATTTTTTAAAAAAAAAGAAAAGAAAAATCTGCTCAAAATTATTGGCCACTAAAATAGCACCAGCTACAATTTTTGAATTATTGATTGTTGAGGGTGGAATTGTTCTTTCATATTGTCCAGCCAGATTCTTCCATAAAGGATTTGCATTAAGGTAGTCAGATGACTCTAAGATGCCACTTACTGGAGGCAGGAGTTGTTAAAGTCACTAATCACTAAAGCAAAAGACTTTTATTAACCACAGAGATTTCTGAAAATTTTCCATTTCAATTCAAGAATACAACCAATCTGCCTAGGTATTGGATGACTCACGATGACTTTCTGCTTCTCTTGCAGGTTTCCTGCAATACTACAGCGACAAGATCCTTTCCTTCTGCAACTCTGTGCTTATTCTCAGAAGCTAAAATACACTATTCTTGTGAGCTATGTGGTTGAAATGTAAATGCACACGACTTTAAAATGAGATATAGCATAAACCGCATCAGAGGTCACAGTGGGCAAAGTCGTTTTCCTATTTAAACGTTACTAAAACAAAATTAAGACGCGCTGGTACTGAATTCCCCTTCTAACCAGGTTGTGATTCGAAATTATAGCTCTAAGGGTGGAATCAGGTGGCAATGCATTTAAGAAATGAGATGCTGGGCAATCTCAATTCCTCAGTTAGAGTTCCCCCTAAAGAGACCTGCGAGGACATCACAGCTGCTGAGCGCTGGAATGCTCCCTGGGTTTGGTTGCTATTCCAGTAGGGGCCGTCATGTCCAACTTTACCAACCCTACAACCTCTGAAGGTTGAAATTTTGTTCCCTCTTTTCTTATTTTGTAATAGATGTTTATTGAGCACCTTCTGTGGACCAACCCTTTTATAGGTACTTAGGGGTTCTGCAGTAAATGTGAACAAGGTCACCAGCATTCCAATGGTTAAGGAAGCTCATGTTTCAGCAAAGGAGTCAGAAACCAAATCAGTTACTAAGTACACGATTTCAGATCTTCTCCTTTCACCTTCCTCCAGCATCGTCCCACACTTTCAGTTTCTGCTCTGTTATTCAAAGTTGGTTCTCTTTTTGTCTGTCATTTGTTTCAAACATGATGGGAGACAAGGGACATATTATCTCCAAAAAGAAATGGTAAACCACAAATGTTTATTCTCTTCCATCTTCAGCCCTCATAAAAATGTCATATTGCATGCATCAGTTATAATAATTTTTATCAACTGTTTGAGGGCCAAGAACTTCTATTTTCTTTTATTACCATTTTTTAAGTATATATATTTTTTACTGATTTTTTTTTTTTTTGCAGAGAGGAAGGGAGAGGGATAGAGAGTTAGAAACATCAAAGGGAGAGAAACATTGATCAGCTGCCTCCTGCACATCTACTACTGAGGATGTGCTCTCAACTAAGGTACATGCCCTTGTGACTAGGGTCGAACCTGGGACCCTTCAGTCCGCAAGCCTATGCTCTCTCTATCCACTGAGCCAAACCTGTTAGGGCTTTTATTACCTTTTATGTCTGAGGGTCAAATATAGAATAAAATACTAAATGTTCAATAAAGAAACAAGAGAAAAGCTGAGATGAAAAATATTTTTCCCCTTCGATCCTTGCATTTATGAAGTGAACCCACCCTGCCAAACCATAGGAGTGTTTACCCCTTATGCTTTTCCAGTCTGCACAACTTAACTTCTGTAATTTTCAAAACTTGTTTGCCTAGGTTATGCCTTGTCTGCCTCCATTTGGATTGTATGAGATTGTGAACACTTGGAGGTTGAGACCTAGTCTATTTTCATTCATTTTGGAAAGAGTGAAACTGGGACCAACTGCTTTACAACAAAATGAGTGAGTGGAGTGAAAATTCAAGATGAAAAGTCTCAAGCCCTTCCTGACAAAAATGGCCAGATTTGTCCTGGTCCAAATGCTTTGATTGTCCCTGGTCCAAAGCCCTCCCCAAATCAGAGCAGACAAAAGAGCACAATGTATGGCCCTACAGAAGCGTAGACTCAAAAGAAAATGAAAATATTGAGATATGAAAGCATGCAGTCCTGTGGTTACAAGTGTGAAAAACACAGTTGCATGATAGAGAGAACACTGGAAATGGTACAAAGCTGTGTTGCGGTATTATTGCAAAGGGAAAACAGGAGATGGGGCTGTAAAAATCTATAAAATAAAAGGGTAATATGCTAATTAGACCAGACATCTTCTGGACATCCTTCCTGATGAAGCCCGGCCCGAGGCAAGCCAGCCTGTGTCCTGGGTGCCTGCCGGCAGCTGGAGGAGGGAAGCCCAGGTCCCCAGTGCCAGAGGGAAGCGGGTGCAGGCAGCTGGGGGAAGGAAGGCCTGCTCTTGCAGGAATTTTCATGCCTCGGGCCTCCACTGCTTTAATCATGTTGCTAACATTTTGCAGGGTTAAGGGAAATTTAGTGGCAATTAGCATTTTCCTTGGGTCAGGAGATGAGTCTCTTGCACTCATTGGTCTCCAATTCTACGCTCTACAAAGAAAAGACACTAACAGTTATATTGACACTGTACCAAGCAACACATGGTCCATCTCAATGACCGTTTTATACATGGGAAACCAAGAGGTTCTGCACACTGCCTGGGGCCACACAACAAATAACTGCTGTGGCCAGATTGGAACCTAGGTCGTGTCTTAACTCTTTTACTGTGCAGCCTAGGTTTGGGGCAAGCTTTCCGTCTCTGGGACAACAACAGCAGAAAACTCTTGAACTGCCTCCTTTTCCCCCAGCTCATGTTCAAGTCCCACAAGTACCTGTTTTAGGAGAGGACAATCCCATCTTCACCACTGATAGATGGTACTTAATATTTAGCTTTGATGCTACTTCCTTCAAGGACACCGTCTCTCCTAAGATCTCTCCTTGGACATCCTTTCCCTGACCATAAGTATAAAGGTGTTTTCAATGAAATAGATTTTTGAATATTGCCTCTCTCCATTCAGATGGCTGTGTTCATTTGTGCCAGAGCTTTAACCCACAGAGAGGCATCTCGTTGCTATGCTGAGGGGTACCAGTTCCAGACTAATTCCTCAGATGTGTAGTCATAAGCTGAGGATCACTTTATATTCATCAAAGGACTTGGTTTCATTCTAAACTGACGACTGAGGGGAGAATTCCTGACATGGAAAATGGACTGATTTAACTAGAACTAAGAACTTCGCCTAGTGTTCAAATTCACCTCATTTATCACATATACATCTCAACTGCTCAGAGAGGGAAGAGACTGTGCACGTTTGGACTCTTAATTGTGCGATTTAGCTGGAAGACAGATAATAGAGTGGACTGACTCTGATACTTCCTTCAGGTTGACAACTCTGTGGCCTCTTTGTGGTATTCTGGTATCTCTCTTGGAATCACAGAATTGAAAGAATTTGAGAGAATGCTACACATTGTGTGGAATAAAGAGAAAATAAGAAATATTCAAATGTTAAATATAGAAACAAAGAGCTCCTAAACTACCACATCAGATTTGTGGTTTGTCACTTCCATTTAGCTATTGAAATGGAAATGGAGCTGTGGAGTCTTGCCTTTGAGCATTCTATTCTTTAGTCTTGGAGAACACGGGGTTAATGTTGAGATTCTGCCTCATTCTATGTAAATACCTGGTAAAAGTTCCTAATTATAATAAATATGACTGCTGAAGTATAGAATTCACAGATGTCTTAACACATTCCAGTATTAAGAAATAAGCTTAATTAGATTTAATTGGATTATTTGTCAATGGATATGATAAAATGCTAACTGAAAACATTGTAAGTTAATAATGTAGTTGGTTTTGAATGGACAGGCAGAAGCAAAAACTACTGAACAAATAAATAACCATACCAAAGTACTAAAACCTTTTCGGTTGAACTTCATAAAGCATAACCACTTGTCAAACAATGACACTGAAATTCGTTTTTAAAAGAATTATGTATATTTACCTGATTCACAAGAGTGTTATTAATTTTAAAAGTGATCTGGGGCAAAATTAATTATTTTTTCTGAGACAATGTAATTGCTTCTCTAGTTAATACAATTAACTTCACATCAGGCATCCAGGCATTCACATTGGAGATCCAATTACACAACTTCATTTTCACTGCTCTTTCTGTGGCAGCCCAGGAGGCAATATCTGGACTCCTTACTCATGTGGCCAGAAAGTCAGCTTCCGCAGACCACATCTGAGACAGTTCTGAGCACTGAGCTGGGCTTTCCAGGAAATCTGCTATTCGCAGAATTGTGCTTTAATTCCTGATAAACTGACAACAGAAGACCTTACTATAAAGGTATTAAAATTTGTGTGTGAGAGTAAAATTCTACAGAGTATTTCTTTTCTAGGAGCCAGTAGATACATAGTTAAATGCAATGGTCTGGAGAATAAATCCCCCTTTCGTTAAATAATAAGAAAAATAAGCATAATGCTAACAAAAACAATAATAGTACTTCTGAGTATTAGCTGTATCCTGCACTGTTTCAAGCACCTTATATATATTACTCAATCCTCACATCAATCTTTGAAGTAGATACTATTATTATCTTCAGTTTTTAGATGAAGATGCTGAGCTACAGAGAAGGTTTAATTAGGGTCATTTAACTAGTAAAGATTAAAACCAGGCAAACTGTCTCCAGAAATCTTGCTCTTAAATTCAGTGCCACGCTGTCTCAATAACTGCAGAAATATAATGATTTGATACTTAATCAGATGTTTGAGTTCACATGAGCACAGGATAGATGATAAAGTTTCCCACTGCATTTAACTGTTCTTTCATTCTTCTTTTCTACTACCTAGTTGTTTCTGATTACAATAGCAATCACAGGTCAACTTAGAAAGTACAGAAGAACACAAATATGGAAAATCACCCATTAATCCATCACTGTTTCAGTTTCAGATAGATAGGTGGATAGATAGTTAAATAGAGACATATATGTAGAAACACTATAGATGTAGAGATAAATCAATAGATAGAGGTATAAACAAGGCTCCACAAGAACAGTATTTTTTTCTAGTTTATTTACTGTGGTATTTCAAGTTCCTAGTACAATGCTTAGCACAGGGTAGGGCCTCAATAATATTTGTTGAATGAATATAGATAAATAATTCACTTACTCCAAAAATATTTATTTAGAGGTTTCTCTATGCCAGCCTTTGCTCTGGGCAGTGGAACTATAGCAGGGATAAATGGAGATCCCTATTCTCATGAAGTTTATATGCCAGTAAGGAGTGGCTGACAATAAACAAACAAATTACATATATTTGTGTTTACATGTACACATATCATGCATACTCATACACACAAACATACATATCAAATAGTGGTAATGTTAGATGCTGATAAGCTTCACAAAGGAAAATAAAACAGGAGGGGAGGATGAGGAGTGTGGGGTAGGGTGGGGGGCTATGTGAAATAGGGAGCTAGTGAGGACATCACTGAGAAGGTGCCATTTGAGATGAGACCTGAAATTGGTCAAAGGGGAGCCAATTGGATGCCTGAGGAGGAGCAGGCAGAAAAATGCAAGTGCAAAGGCTCTGAAGCAGCAGTGGACTTGGTCTGTTTGAGGAACATCCAGGAGCCCCATGTGGCCAGAACAGAGTGAATAGAGGTGGCAAGAATGATGGGGGCCAGAAAGTATAAAGGGTTGGGCATGTTAGATCATGTAGGGCTTTGTTGGAGCATTGTGAAGGCTTTGGTTTTGACTTTGAGCAGATGGAGAGTCAGAGTCACTGCAAGGTTCTGCACAGAGCAGTGACATGAAATGGTTTCGTGTTTTAAAGAATTCCTCTGGCTGCTGGGTTGCCTGCAGGCCAAGGGCATCAGGCAGCAGTGAGACCAGGGAGAAGGCCATGGCAATAATCTAGGAGGGGAAAGAAGGCCTCATTGGATGGTAGCAGTGGAGGAGGTGAGAAACAGTTGAAATTTGGGTTTGTTTTAAAGGAAGAGCCAATAGGATTTGCTGACAGATAAGATGTGGGGCAGGAGATAAAAATAAGAGTCAATAATGACTCCAAAGTCTTGCCTTCGTGACCTGAAGGATGGAGGAAGTTAACAGTTATTAATTAAACAGACAGGGGATGCTGGAGGAGGGGCTGGTTGGGTGGAGGTGGCGGGTATCAGGAATTCAGTTTGGGATATGCATAGTTTGAAATCCAAGGTCACCACCAGCTCATGGAACAATAGGATACAAACTTGGATTTCTCAGAGCTTTTGGTATCGCAAAACCATTTCTTCTAAGGAAACATTTCCATTTTCAATTTTCTGGAACTGTGGCAAATCTATGGAACATTTATTACAGTAAAATATTGTTTAAATATCTAAGGATGTTATGCAAAAATGGAATCTATGACCCAATCTGTGTATTGCATAACATGATGATGTGCAATTTCTATCTAATCTGATAATTTGCAGATGACACAAATTTATGGAATGATGTATACACACCATGGTGATCATTTCCTCAATGTCACATAAGAAAATCATTTGTTCTTTTTCTGGTGTCCTTGCTCATTTTTATTCTCTTGGATCCTGGTTGAAGGTCACTGACCTTTCATATCTGAAGCAATAAGAGCCCACTGATCTAAATTGATGAGCTGGACGAAAATCATTGCTTATTTATGGGGATTCACCTTTTGAAATCCCTTAAAAACCAATGGCAATAGGTTATGGGAGAGGGTGGACAAAGTGCAAGGTTATGGAGAGGGTGGACAAAGTGTAAGGTTATTAAAAATTCTCTTAGAATCAGGAAGCTTGGCTTCTGATGTCCTTTCTAAGCCATAGCCTGAGGCCTGCGATGCTATAGGGTGTTGGTGAGAGAGCGAAGAGGAGAAACAAGCCAAGAATATGGAAAAATCATGAGATCATAAAGAAAAGCAGGTTGAGTGACCATTGGCAGAATTTATATTTTTCTTCTGCAGTGAGCGGGGGATGGGGCATTCATTTTTAATGCCCCATGATTCAAACAATCCAATTTGAAAGGAGATCTGCAGGAAATATATATTCATTCTTTTTCAGAATAACTGGAATGGTGCTGCTGATAGGCACATACATATGAAATGAGCCCAGGATTTATGTATTTCAAAATAAATATTTTTTGACAAATTATACAAGACATTTTCTCTTTTGAGCATTGCAGGATGTGTTGCCCTTAAATACTCACATGTTATGCATAGGGGTATATAGTTTTTTTATTGATAAACTTTATGAGTCTGTAATCTAAACAATAATAAATTCTATTCTTTTTTGAGGACTTTTCACCCATCAGATTCCCTGAGAGGTGCTTTAAATACTATCTCATTTTAAATATAATAATTGAGGCTCTGAGGGGGTTCACAACCAAATCCTCCAAATACGACTGTAGACTAATATCGAAAGACACATGGAATATTCCCAAACAAAATTTTGATTATGGACATAAATTTACTCGATGATATTCCAAGATTTGAGTTATAGATTAATCTTATTTGATTTTATATTTGTACTAAAAAAATCTAATTTCCTACAGCACTTCAATGAACAAAGCTTTCAGGTAGGTCAACATATGCAGGGCTAATTGTTTTTGCAAGAAGACAAGTGAGGCATTGGCTGTGAAAGAGGCGGCTGGCGAGGCATTGCGGCCATCTCCTTTACTTCCCAGAGGGCTTTCAAGGGACACTGCATTATTGCTTGTGAGACTGAGTTAGAATCTAAGAACTCATTTCAATGCTGGCAACTTACATGAATAAAAATACTAGATTCCTCTGTGATAAATAATGCTTTCTGCATAAAATATTTAGTTGTTCCATTCTGCATGTGTTTCTTTAAAAATAATGGTACAAGCACGACTCTACTCTTAAAATTCGTAAATTGTACTGCAGAATCCACTTATATGATCCATTTTTAATCTTTTAGAATGAAACGTAAGTCCCCTATAAATAGGTCTAACATCTGACACTGAGATAGCAATTGACTTTCTTTCAAATGCGTTATTACAAGGCAGCCAATTAGGAATGCCTTCAATCCTTCCTTCCTCTAACACTATAAATGGATAATAACCAGACTTAGAGGCTAGGTTCTTGAATAGAAATCTTCATTTGGAAATTGTGTGTGAGCTAGTATTCTTCTTCAGGTCTCTCAGGTTTTGCTGGTTAGAAATTTAAATACAAAAGATGTCGAGTCAAAAAACACACAACATCAACAAAATGAAACTGTATAGGACAATGTATATTCCAATGATGCATCTAATAAGGGGTTAATTTCCAAAATATATAAAGAACTTATACACCTTAACAGAAGGAAGACAAACAATCCAATTGAAAAATGGGCAGAGGACCTAAATAGATACTTCTCCAAAGTGGACATACAGATGGCTAAGAGACAGATGAAAAATGTTCAGTCACAAATCATTAGAGAGATGCAAGTTAAAACCATAATGAGGTATCACCTCTTTGGCTACCATCAACAAATGACAAGTGCTGGCAAGGTATGTGGAGAAAAGGGAACCCTAGTACACTGCTGGTGGGAATGAAGACTGGTGCAGCCACTATGGAAAACAGTATGGAGTTTCCTAAAAAAATTAAATATGGAACTGTGACTTGACCCAATGATTTCACTTCTAGGAATATATTCTAAGAATCTTGAAACACCAATCAGAAAGAATATATGTACCCCTATGTTTATAGTAGCACTATTTATAATAACTAAAATCTGTAAATAGCCCAAGTACCCACCAGTAGATGAGGAGATTAAAAAGATGTGGTACATTTACACCATGGAATACTATGCAGCTGCAAAAAAGAAGGATTGCTTACCCTTTGAGATAGCACGGAGGGATCTGGAGAGCATTATGCAAAGTGAAATAAGCCATTCAGAGAAGGACAAGTATCCCACGATCTCACTTATATGTGGAATCTAATTAAATTACAAAATAAACTGATGAACAAAACAGATCAAGAGATACAGAAGCATGGAACAGACTGACAAATCACAGAGGAAAGGTGGGGGGTAGTGGTGGGGTAGAGATTAACCAAAGAACATATATGCATATATGCATAACTCATGGACACAGATAATAATAGTGTGATAAAGGCTTAAGGTGGGGGTGGGGAGGGGGCATCTATAATACTTTCAACAATAAAAATAAACTTAAAAATGATGTTGAGTCAAAGTAGACACATCACAAGTTGTAGTGCTTTTATTTTTTCTGGAGCTAAATAAGATGGATATTGAACTGAATATTATTCAGTTGAATAATCTCTACTTTCCTCACTGACAATGGTTATTTTTGGAGGGTACATGGGAAGGATGTGCCTAGTTAAACAGAATTGGTGAAATTGTCTCAACCCTCCCACAGAGATAGAAACTGAGATGTAACATTTGGCAAAGTCAGGGAGTAAGAATGATGGACCATCTTTAGTCTATCTTTGGGATTTCATTCCAATGTTCCTTGAGTTTCCTCCCCTGCTTTCTTCACTGCATCTTCAGGGTAATTGTTTTTTAAAACCTTCCTGTGCTTGGGGCAGCTGATTTGAGGCTTAAATGTTTTAAAAGCCACGATGGCAACACTTCCATGGTAGGCATCCTCTCAGATCCCCAGTGATCCCCACTTCCCAGTATTTACACCTTGTATAATCTCCCTTTGAGGGCTGGATTCCATGAATCACTTCTAACAAGTAGAATATGAGGAAAGTGATGGGATGTCACTTCCAAGCTTAGGCTATGAAACCACCGTGGCCTCCTTCTTCCCTCTCCTGCTCTCTTGCTTGCTGTTTCTAATGGGAGCCAGCCTCCATGCTGAGCTGCCCACAGAGAGGCCCAGGTGGCAGGGAGCTGAGGGAGGCCTCCGCCACGGCCAGGAAGAAGCCCTCATGAGCTGGAGCCCCTCAGGAGGAAGAGGAGTGAGTCTGGAAGTGAAACTTCCCCAAGTTGAGCCTTCAGATGACCGCTGCCCGGCCCAACACTTGTCCATCAGCTCACAAGATGCCCTGAGCCCGAGGACCCAGCTGAGCCACAGCTGGATGCCCGATCCCCAGAAACTTTGAGAAAATAAATATGGTGGTAAGCCACTAAATGGCTACACAGCAATAGACACTAAGATAGCCTATAACACATGATAATAATAACCAGGGCCTGGTTCTGATTCATCCTTGTATGATAGGCACCCAGCCTGCTGCCTGGCACATAGCAGAAGCTCAAAAAAATGTTTGAGTAAGGAAAGAAGAGAAAGGGACAGAGAACGGGAAAGGGGAAGGGAGAAAAGTAGGCATCTGGGAAAGAATAGCAACTCAAACTGACGGAGAGCTGAGAATCGACAGCTGACTGCCTGAAGAAGAGTCACTCATTTGATAAGTTTCACCTCCATCTCTAATGAGCTTTCTTTTTGGTGAACAGCTGACCGGCTCCCAGCAGAGTTCTCCCCTGGGGCATGCACTGAAATCCTCTCAGGAGCTTCTGTCAAACACGTGAGTGTGGGATGCTAGACCTACTACATCTCAGCCCCGGGGGGCTGAGCCCAGGCATCTGCGCTGCCCTGGCTGAGCAGCCTGGCCTGACCATTGGCACAAAGGCGGGCCACAGCCAGGCTTGCTGACCGGTAGCCAAACCCACAGCCGCGGCGGTGAGGTATCTGGGGGGGAGCCCTGGCAGAAGCGAGACCAAGCAGCAGCAGAAGGGGGCTGCACCTCTCCCTGCTCAGGACCGGCCAAAGTCTCACTCCTGGGGGTGAGGGCGGGGTGGGAGCCCGGTGGAGGGGAGCTATGGGGGGGAAAAGGGACAAGAGCATCAAAGGAACATGGAGTAAACTGATCTGCTGAGTGTGACCCTGAGAACAGAACCGCACTGACTCCTGGATATTACCACCGGGAAACTTGGTAAAGAGGAGGCTGCCAGCAAATAAAGGGCGTGTTCCGGGGTCTGGACACGAGATTATGCCATGTTCAGGGAAGCATCTTTCTCTCCTATTTCCTGTTCTCTCAACCCCCCTCCCCCATGGCCATCCCTTTGAGAAGCCGCAGTATTCATTGTCTTGGAGTGACTGTGACACCATGAAATGCAGGTGCTCAACCTCAGAGGAGAAGAGAAAGGACTGAACATAAATGACAGCTTTGGAAGAGTCTGTGATCCGGCATAGCCCACATCCTCCCAGCCTGTGGACAACCACCGCCTCTGAGAGGGAAGGAGGAGAGCTAGACACTGATGGGAGTCTCCCCCAGGGGTGTTGTTGGCAGATACCCTGGGTAGGTTGGGGGACAGTGAGTCTGAGGGCAGAAGGGTGGCCCAGGGGGGGCAGCAATGTGCCCCAGGCTCCCAGCCCCAGTTCCCTGAGCCTCACTGTGGATGTGAGCTGAAGTGGCTGAATAGGACGCCTGTGCAGATGAGCCGGAGCCAGCTTCACAGAGTTCCTTGTGGCCTGGTGCAGTGCAAGGAACTGCAGGACCTGCCCTGGGCTGCAAGAGCAGCAGGCAGCCTGAGCAGGACCCTGTGCTGGGACAAGCTGGGGCGGGACCTGCCTGGATAGGGACTCTAGGCTGAAGGGGTGGGGGTAGCCCAGCCTGGCACTGAGCCAGTCCCCCCAGGACAGAGGCCTAGGCCCAGAAGAAGTGCAGGGAGAGACCCTGAATTGTCGGAGATGGTTTCACACACCCACGGGAATGAAAAGCAAAACAAAGACAGTTAATCTCAGATGCAGAGAGGAAAAGAGTGGCGCAGGTTATGTACAGATTGGGAGATAGGACACTCTGACCCACGGCAGAGCCTCCCAGGTCAGGAGGCAGATTAGAGGAGTTAGGAAGTGAGGGGCGCCCTGCCACCACCCACTGACCGGCCCTCGGCCCTCCTCCCCTTTAAAGGCGCTGGAAGAAACTGAGTCCAGACGTTTGTCCTACCAGCAGCACCCTAAGTGAGGATGAAAAAGTAAGAGGAAACCAGGTGGCAGAGAACAATAGGACACATTAAGGGCTAAATTGGAGATAAAGTGGGGTTTGATTATCGTCAGGTGGCTGCTGAGAGATTGGATGGCGCCCAGCACAGGCAGGCGGCAAGGGAAGCCGCAGCTGTGTTCTCCGTCTCCATCACCTGCCTCTTCCTCGGAAGCCCACGCGCTCCATGATGTAGAGCCTCCTCTACCGCGGAGCTGTCTGCTTGCCCTGGCTCCTCTTTGTGGAAGGATCCTGTTCGCTTTCTTGGCTTACCTTCCCCAGCTCACAAGGTACGCGCAGTGTTGCCAACTCGGAGAATAGCAAGAGCAGGGCTGTGTCTGCTCGGAGATCTCGGGAAGAACGTCAGAGACTTTTCCTAGGAGAGCTTGCAGATTAGTTCCGGTTTTTATTTCCTTTCCATTCCGGATGATCAAAAGTATGGCATTCCCCCTACCCAAGACCTGTTGATCTGTTCGTGGGATCCCGTGCATTCACTCCGAGCCTTCTGGGCATGTCTCTCGAAGATCCTTCAACACACACAGTCCCAGCTGCTGAGTGCCTGTCCCGGCTCCCCAGCTCAGGGGGGGCAGAGGCTCCTCTGTCAACACCTCCCCCTGCACCTCCCCCAGGGCCAGGGACAGACAGGCACAGGGAATTCTCTCATCCAACCAGGTCTAATGGAATTCTTTAGTGGAATCTGTCATACAAAGGCTCTAGGACTACATACATAGTGTTTTCCTGGAAATTTTTGATAAAGCATATATCTTCATGGGCATCTTAACTTCCGAAAGGTTTTATTTCCATTTCCTGTTCATCTTCAGGAGGCAATGACTACAATGCAATTCAGAATTCCAGTTTTCCTCATTGCACCTTCTCACATAAATGCTCTATAAACAAAAAACTAAAGAATTTTTTCCATGAAGAAAATCACCTTTCCTAACTGACTTATTTGATGAATTCGGCTTTAGACCTCACTTATTTAGAAATTAAAATAAAACAAAACCACTTACACTCAGATGTGCTCAGCACTGACGCAAAGTTTAGTTATTGTCCACTCAGGGTTTTCAGAATAAAACGATGGCAGACATAGGTAACAATGACATAAAAATAATAAGATAAGCATCCAAATGCTAGTACATGTAAAACAGAACATTGAGCTTGACATTTTGAAAAAAAAATTTGAAAAATATGAACAAAATTCCAAATGATGCTGGTCTTGAGCTAAGAAAAATATTTAGAAATTGTTTTAGCCAACACCAATAGACCTTAGTCTATAACAGGGAGACAAAGAAATTACAGAGAGGAGAAAATAACTTTGTGGAAAATGAAAATTGAAGAAAAGCAAAGACAAAAAAGCTGGAGAATTTGAAGTGGAAGTCATGGCGTACAAGGTCATCAATAATTGCCTCAATACTACTATCTTTTCTTCACTAGAAGGAAACAAGCAGGTGTTCAAACAGGGAATGTGGCTCTGACCTCCGGTGGAATTGTAATAGGACTTTAATGGGTTTGCCTCTAATACAGTGCTGGACCAGGTATAGGATGGGTCCTTTCTATTGCAGTCCTGCCAGTGGCTGGGACATGACATGAATGTGCTCACTCAAAGTTTCTCTACTTTTGTCTTCCTTCCATTTGCCCCCAAATAACCTCACAAAAACAAATTAGAGCCTCTAGCACTGATTACCATTTCCATTAGTCGATGTAGTATCTATAATAATAAAAGCATAATATGCTAATTAGACTGGATGTCCTTCTGGACTAACCTGGGGCTGCATGGGAAGTTATGCATATATGTATATATGTCCTTTGGGTCTTGGGTGCCAGAGAGAAGCCGGTGCTGGCAAGCAGGGGAAAGAAGGCCTACTCTTGCAAGAATTTTGTGCATCGAGCCTCTAGTGATGAAATAAAGAGTTCAGGAGTTGCATGACCAAGCAGTAGTTTCTTGCCTTTCTGTGCCTCAGTTTCCTCATCTGTGAATGAGGAAAATATCACCTACCTCATAGAGTTGCTGGGTTATTGGGAGGTTAAATGAGTTAAGTAGATAAGTGCTCAGAGCAATGTCTGACCTATAGAGTGCTTAATACATGTCAGCAGTGTCATTATCACCATCATTTTTCACCACACTGTCATCAATATCGCCATCATTATCATTATCACCATACTGTGCTTATGCAGGGGCTGAAAACTCAATGCTGCCTCCATGGGGCCAGGAAGATAACAGAAATGAGAAAGGTAGCCACGTAGCAATAAAGAGTGATGAAGTTTGGAGCTATTTACAGAATGCATGCTTTTGTAGTATAAATTCAATATTACTATGCTGGCCAAAACAAATCATCTTAAGTCTGGGTTCCTTTTTATCATATGCCAGTTTATGACCTGTGGTGTGATATAATTAACAATATCCTCAACAACATCTTTATTGTAAACACTAGGATGAGTTCCTTGGATGTTTTTTCATAATGTGCTTCAGTGTAGGCAGACAGTATCTAACAAAAGCCTTTTTGCCTTCAGGTCAGGGCATCATAATAGAGTCAGAGTCCTGGCTTATTCCAGAGGGGAGTTTGGAAGATCCAATAGCATGGAAAGCCCCTTCATAAATACTAGTTTTTAAGCCTTAGAGGAGGCCCCCCTCCTAGATATATGCCTCGTAGGGAATCACATTCACGCCCATGGATTCAGTCATAATAACGAATGCATGTTAATGACTCCCAACGTTATTTTTTCACTCCTCAGAGTTCAGACACAAGTATATAACTGTCTTTGGAGATTTTGCAAACCTTACACGTCCAAAATGGAAGTCTTAATTTCCCCCCCAAAACCTGTTCTTCAATTCAGTAAATGATACCATCACCCCTCCAATGACTCAAACCAGAAAGCAGAGACTGTTTCTCAGTTTCTTATCCCCAACTCATGAGCAAGAAATACGAGTTCCATCTCTAATGTGGATCTGAAGTCTAACTGGCCCAAATCTCTGCTCCCGCCACCCTAATCTGACCACTGGACTGCCAAAATAGCACCTTGTGGTTCTTATCCTGCACCCCTCTAAGCCATTCTCCCAAACTAAGTTCTTTCCCAACTCATGGCCTTTGCAAATGCTGTTCCCACTCTTAACTATCTCCTCATTTAATTTCTCAGCTTAAATGCCACAACTTCAAAGAGCCCACCCTGATCACTCTATCTTATAAAGCAAGGCTTCTCTCGTGACTTTTTATCTTGACACCTGTTGTTTTTTTCTTTTATAGCTCTTATCACTTCTTACATTCTTTTTTTAATGTCCCATTCTCCCTGTCTCCCCAATGTCCAGAACAATGTCTGGTGCTTGGTAGATGAAAAGTCCATATATGCTACTTAAATACAAAATGAATGAAGGGCAGAATTCTCCTAACTGATCCGTCTGTTTCCTATTTCATTGACTCTGCCCTGTTTGATCCATACCCCACACTTTTTGAGAATTTCCCATGGTAATCTCACAGAAGTACTAAGGTAGTTGAAAGTAACAAAGATGTGACTTGTGAGAAAATTTAAAGGTCAAAATTTTGATGAGCTAGAAAATTGTGTTTGGATGGAAAATGCCACTCAAATTATGGAGAAGTGCTCTCCTTCATTGTTATGTGAATCTAGATTCTTTAAGGTTTATTTTGACTAACCTTGCTGAGGCAATCAAATGCTATAATGGATACATTTCTGTATATAATGTGTTCACTGGTGAGTGAGTTTCTTATAATATGAAAACCCAACAAGCCTAAACCTACTGATTCTCTAGCTCCTACCAATGCATCAGGCTCTCATTGATGACAGATCAGTGGAAGACAGATGTGTCTTTTCAGAGTCTGAAGAAGCCTGCAGAGAGCTCAGGCCCAGAACTGTGACCTTTTCTTCAAACAGCAAGCCACCGTGCCCCATACACCTGTCAGAGCTGGCTCCCAGGGGGGAAAACTGCATTTGCAGCTGAGTTCAGTATGACCTGTGATCTCATTTCCCCGGGGACTATTTCAGTGCTGGGTGTCCTGGTCTTCTTGTAGCTACCGTTTCCTTTGTTGCATTCGAAATTCTAAATCATACATTTTACCTGGTACTTGAAGCTAATCTTTAAAAAAATTTTCTGTATCTTTTAAACTTATCAAAATTTGTGTTGCTTTTTTTTAACCTTATGAGTAAAACATTAACTAATACATGTTTCCTACTTCAGGATTATTTTTCTTTAAATATTTATGCCACATAGACTCCGAAAAGAAAATATCATTTAGGCTTTCTCTCCCTCTGTCTCTCCTTCCCTCCCTCCCTCCTTCTGTCCTTTGAATATATTAGTAAAAGGGCTAAGTTTATTCTATCGGTCATAAGTTTTTAGACAGTGGCATAACAACAAGAACAGAACTAGGTAGGCAACATGTCTGAAAATCATCCTTCTGAATTAATATAAGGTATATAACTGAAAAAAATAACGTTTCATAACGTTGATCAACTTCTGTAATTTTCCTATACATCTTCATATTTGACTACTTACTTTTTGATGATCATCGTAGCTAGCATTGGATGATCATTTATAAATAAGATAACTTGTACACATTTCATTGAATCCTCACGCCAACCCTGAGGCTTACTGTATCTGTTTTTTAGAAAGAAAAAAAATGATGCTTAGTGAGATTTTTTCCTGACTATAAAGCATTGAAGAGACAATGTCATGATTGGGACTGAAATCTTAGTCAAGGACAAATTCTTTGCCGTTTTACACCAGGGCCCCTCTTCTTAGTGAAGTGTAGCTGCTCTGTGTTTGTCTGGAGAGAGGATGTCCCTGCTCATTGATTTCTTCACGGACTTTCATGTGACCGTAACTCATCGTGGACCCTATATATCAGAGCTTCAGACACTACCTATTAAGTTACTTCCTTCAAGTCTCTTTCCTACCAGTTCAAAAACAACGAAATTAGAGCTTAAACTGTAGTTGATCTGTTATTTCCCTTCTGCTTTCAGTGCTTTTTAGCTAGGAACTCCTCCAGAGCATATAATTAAGTACATCAACGTGGAAAATGTACGTACCAGAGCATGACAGGCCCAAATTCACTGCTGTTATTTCAGGTAGGCTAAGTGCTTACCGTTCATTTAATTTAAGATCGCATCCAGCCATTTGTTCCCTCAGAACAATTAGATGGCTCCAAAAATTAAGCTTAACCCAATTTGATTTGTTTAAATTGAGGTAGCACTATGATGAGATTCTGTTCAGATGCATAGCACCGACAGCCTCATAAATTTATTTTCCTCCCTCTGTCTTTTTTCCTTTCTTTCTTTCATGTAGAAGCTGGAATAGATCATTATTCTTCTCTTTGTTTCTAGTTCAAATTAGGGTTGGTAAAGAATATTCCAACACTGTATTTGTAAATCGGTTAGTAAAGAGTTCCTGCCTCAATGTTTCCCCAAGTGCCCCAACCACCATACTCCCAGACACTAACCTGTCCCTCTATCTGTCCCCACTATTCAGCAATTAACGGTTAAAGCCTTGATTCAGCAGGAGAGCCAGATTCTCAACCCTGCTTCTAACAGAGTTTGTTCCAGCAATATGTCACAATACAACTTTTCACATTCCCATCACCTGAGTCCAGGGATCTCAAGCAGAATGTGCTCAGACTAAAACATTTTTCTTTGTTAAGTCATGATAAATGTTTGAGCAAAGGCAACACCATGCTACAAACCCTGCTTTCAAGTTTCATAATCTCAAGTCCCAGGGTTCCCCAGTTTTAGTAAACTTGCATTTTTTTCCCTTGTGTTAAAATTACACTTGAAAAAAAGAATATTTCATTTCAAATAATATGATAAACTTAAAAAAGTAACCAAATTAGAAAGTGACTTTAAAATTGGTACACTTATTTCTAAAATACCAATCTATTTCTTTAGCTTCCAAACAAACTTCATTAATGTAGCAATTAAACTGTTTTTCCCTTTTGTCACTAGGAAAAGGAGAATTGCAAAGCCTTTGGAATCTGATCCACTGTCCACTGAACACAGCATGCAATTCAAGTACACATGGACAAAATACATTCTGTGATCTATCTATCTATCTATCTATCTATCAATCATCTATTTCCTAGAGGCCCGGTGTATGAAATTCATGCACTTTTTTTTGAGGGGGGTCGCCTCAGCCCAGCCTGCACCTTCTCCAATCTGGGACTCCTTGGGGGATGTCCAACCTCTTGAAGAATGTCTGATCCCTCTCACAATCTGGGACCACTGGTTCCTAACCACTTACCTGCCTGCCTGCCTGATTCCCCCAATTGCCCCCCCCCTGGCAGGGTGAGCGCCTCTCACTGCCTCTGCAGGCGAGCGGGAGTGCTCCGAACTGCCCCCCCCTGCCAGCCTGGTAAACCCTTATTGCCCCCAGCTGCCAGCCAGGTTACCCCCAACAGCCCCCTCCCTGATGGCCTGGTCACTCCTAATCGCCCCCCTGCCAGCCTGGTCACCCCTTACTACCACCCCCCACCAGCCTGGTTGCCCCCAACTGCTCCCTCTGCTGGCCTGGTTACCCCCAACTGCACTCCCCTGCCAGCCTGGTTGCCCCCAACTGCCTCCCTCTGATGGCCTGGTCGCCCCTAACTGCCTTCCCCTGCTTATTTGGTTGCCCCACACAGCCTGCTTGTTCAGTCATTTGGTTGTTTCTCACTAACTCCTCTGCAGGCCTGGTTATAGGCAGCCATCTTGTGAGGGTGTGAGAGTCAATTTGCATATTACCTCTGTATTATATGGGATTTATTTATTTATTTATTTATTTATTTATTTATTTATTTATACTTCTCATTCCAGAAAATATTTTAGGTAGTTTACTTTTTATTAGGGGAGAGAATGTCTAGAAACCACTTAATTTTAGTTGATCTAGCCCAGTAGTCGGCAAATTCATTATCAACAGAGCCAAATATCAACAATACAATGACTGAAATTTCTTTTGAGAGCCAAATTTTTTAAACTTAAACTTCTTCTAATGCCTCTTCTTCAAAATAAACTTGAACAGAAGGTGGCATTTTGTGGAAGAGCCATACTCAAGGGGCCAAAGAGCCGCATGTGGCTTTTGAGCCGCAGTTTTCCAACCATGGGTCTAGCCTGCTTAGAATGTGACCTCTAGGAAGAAAGGGCCATACTAATACTTCTGGGGAGCCATGCATACACTAGTGCATGCTCAAGAGGTAAAGTCTCCATTTCATCATAGAGAATGGAGAATATTTGGGGGTAACCAGCAAAATAAGGCAGAAAAAGCAGAAATTCGGACAAAAAAAAACCCTTCTTGTTTAATATCCAATAGTTGTGTGGACTTGTAAGTTTTATTTATAATTTAATGACCCATAGCACACCTTTCTGTTCCTGAGTTTCACCGTCTGGGTCTACATTTAGAAGAGAATAGAGAGCCCGACCTGGAGATAGGACGTGATGGGCTCTCAGAGCCTCAGAAGCATGAATGTGCAACCTGATACCATTTTTTTCTATACTATTCTCTCAATTTATTTATTTTATCTTTATCTTTAATTTTTATTTACTCATTGATTTTTAGAGAGAAAGAGAGGAAGAGGGAAGAGAGAAAGAGAGAGATAATGGATTTGCTATTCCACTTATTTATGCATTCATTGGTTGCTTCTTGTATGTGCTCTGACCAGTGACTAAACCTGCAATCTTAAAGATTGTTATCTTTAAGGGCCTCTGTTATCTTTATTTTTATCTGTAAGCTAGTATTTCTCAAAGTATAGTCCATGAACAGCTTAGAATCACCTAGAATGATCCCGAATGTACTAACGCAAAAATTGTTGGGATTAGTACCCTATTATCTAGTATTAAATGGGCCCTCCAGTTTAGATTCACTGTCCCAGTCTTAATAAAGATTTGCTTAAATATCCCCATCTTCTTAACTATGCTGCTACGCCACTGGTCGGCAAATTCATTAGTTAACAGAGCCAAATATCAATAGTACAACAATTGAAATTTCTTTTGAGAGCTCAATTTTTTAAACTTAAACTTCTTCTAACACCACTTCTTCAAAATAGACTCGCCCAGGCCATAGGATTTTGTGGAAGAGCCACACACAGGGCCAAAGAGCTGCATGTGGCTCGCAAGCCACAGTTTGCTAACCATGGTACTAAGCCATTTGTAGGTATACCTGTGGTTCTCTACAAGGCAAGAATGTTAAGAGTGAGAACCTAGTATCTGAGACCTGCCTATGGGGCTGAGCACTCAATGACAGCTAGTGATAGCTTTCAGAAAGAGAAAGTGGGTCTTGTCTTGGCAGAGAAGAATCAGGGATGGGAAGTCAAGCAGTCCTTTTCTACAAGGTGAAATTTCCCTCCCTTTCCAACCTTAGAGTGCACAGTTTGATGTGATCAAGGGAAAGGGCCCTTTTCTTTACAATCCTAATGTTATTTGTGGTTCAAATAAATCGCCCCTTTAAGAAGTTAACCAGAAAGAGCTAAACTCAAGTAACAATGATATAGATCTCCTTAATAAACAGGAGTTTTGGATGGGTATCTTCAGGCCATTCTAGGAACAGGAGTCTGAATGTCTAGCAAAGATCAGATGGATTCAAGACATAACAGTACTAGCAAATTATTGAGTAGGAAAGTGATAATGTAGTATCGAAGCAAGGGCATCAACTGTTTTTAAAAATATCAAGAAGAAGCTGAATGTATCAAAACAGAACTTTATACTCCAGGAAGAAGAGGCAGTGTACATTTTTCCACTTAGAAGTTATTTGTTTTCTTTGACTTCTTGGTATTTCTTGATTCATATATTTAAGTAAATTAGCTGTTATCGTGTTACTACAAATAAGTAGCCTTTCTGGATGTTCACTGGTGATTGTTTCCTGAGCTTATTAAATCCTCCTATTCTTAAGATGCTTGTGCCAAAACCACAGTGCTTTTGATGCCATCAGAACCAGCATCGAAGTCAATCAGCCACAGAGAACCAAGAAGGGAAGGTCTCAACTAGAGCAAAAACCAACTGGTGCCTGCTGAGCAAGCCCCGCACCCTACTGCAAACTGAGGATGCTGAAAGGACCCTGCCCTGGGAGGCCAATGTGCTGGACGAAGCTTCTCTTTGAGGAAAGCTGGATGCACCCTCCCCTCTGACCCCAGGTCTCTGGGTAGACTTCATGGGATCATCTTAAACTCCCACTTGGCACCTCGGCTGCTTTTAGCCATCACATAGGGGATCTATGTGGCCAGAAGCTAGTCTGATCTAAGACCTATAAATGATAGGCCAGCAGCATCAACATCAACTGGGAGTTAGTTAGAAATTCAGAATCTGGGCCCCTTTCCAGATCTACTGCACCAGCACCTGCATTTTAATAAAATCCTCAGGTGATCTGTGTGCATGTTAAAGTTTAAAGAAGATGTTTCAAAGCTGTGCCAGCTAGGCAGCTCTGCATTTGAAGCTCACATTATGCAGGAAGATCTAAGTTCACAGCCTAGAAAGGAAAGTTGAGTGAGGGAATGGAGGTACAGAGGCTAATACAATTCTTTATCATAATGAAAGGGTCTGTGAAGATTATGTTGCAGGTAAGAGTTTTCTTCCTTCTGTGCATGCAAACTGCACCAACTCTGATAACTCATGGTTTGTCTATGGGAGAATTCTCTCTGTCTCATTGTGAGGTGACCCTCCATGTAATCAGGGAGAATTCTCCATGTGCACCTCAGGAACATCTGGAAGAAAACTGAACTTAGAGAGACCCAGGGCTCTGAGCTTCCCTCCTGAAGTCCCCAGTAGCATCAGCCCAGTCCTGGCTATTCCTCAGAAACACCTGGGAGCTCTCAAAAACTCCAATACCCAGTGATCACACTTTCAGGAATATACCTTAAGAATCCTGAAACATAATCAGAAAGAATCTATACTATGTTGTTTTTTTTTAATCATTTGTGCTCTTATCTAAGTATAATTCTCATTCATTAACTAATCTATATCCTATCAATAAAAGGGTAATATGCAAATTAAATGTCACTCACAAAGATGGTGGCACTCATAGCCACAAGATGGTGGCTCCCAGGCCTCTCAGCCCTGCTGGAGTCCCCAGTCCTGGAGGGGTGGCTGCTGAGAGTGGGCAGCGTGAGTGGCCTGGCAAAATGCTTGCTTCATTACTGCGTGATGAGGAGAGCCTCTGGGCAGCAGGTGCAGAGCAGCAGGCCCTGCAGAGAGCTACTAGTGCAGGGATTCATGTGCAGGGATGCTAGCGTGTGTGTGTGTGTGTATGTGTGTGTGTGTGTGTGTACATAACCCTAATATGCAAATAGACCAAATGGCAGAACAACCAAACAACCGGTCACTATGATGTGCACTGACCACCAAGGGGCATGTCTGGAACATGGGTCTTGGCTGCAGTGGGATGGTGGAGCAAGTGAGTGGGGGTGACAGACCAAGGCAGGACACCAGTGGCTGTCATCGGGGCAAGCCTCTGGTGGTCACGGAATTTTTTTTGCTCCCGTGCATCACAGTCCCACCCGGTGCTCGCACCTGCTGCTGGCGCTCGCACCTGCTGCTGGGCACCAGGTGCTGGCCCCGATCGCTCAGTGCCATCAGTGGGTGTCAGCTGTGGCTGCTGGCCCCAATCGCCCCTGAGGGCTTCTCTACCTACCCCTGCTTCTAAGGGGCGATCAGGGCAGCAGCCACCACTGGCATCTGCTGCTGGCACCCTTTCCAATAGCTCCACGCCTTCAGCCTGTGGGAGTGGCAGTGGTGAGAGTGAGGCTGCCAGCAGACAGGGGACAGGGGGCCGCAGTGGGAGGGGTCAAGGAGGGGCACAGAGGATGGGCTCAGACTTTACCTACCTCTGTGCCCACCACAGCCTCACGGCCCACAGTTCCTTTCAAGGTGCATGAATTCATGCACTGGGCCCCTAGTTTTATAAAAGGTTCAGGTTATAAAATTTCAAATAACAGATGAAATGCTGACAATGGAAACAAACAAACAAATAGTGGCTCTTCCTTGAGGCATCTTGGTGTTAGCTGAAAGTGACATGTTCCAAAGCCTGAAATCCTAACTCAATGATCCCTTCCCTGGAGGCCCAGAAAATGTCTGGATATTAAACAAATAATTTTGATGCTGTGCTTTGTACTAGGCAATGTGCTACAAGTAAATAGGGCAGTAGCCTCAACTTCAAGGAACTCACAGTCGAGAGAAAATTAGACACGTATGTGAATAATTAAACCCAGTGGGAGGATAACGGAGGCAGTACGTGTTGTAACTGATGTGTAGAAAAAATAAAGCAGTGATTAAAAGCCTCTGACCTTGGATAGAGGCAGAGGTAAAGGCAAATCATGACGGAAGTAAGGGGGAGAGGTGTGTAAACTCACAGAGAGGAAGCAGGTATAGGGTCTCAAGGTACAGGGCAGAGTTTTCTTTGGGGGAAAGCATAAGGAAGAGGGTGTTCTGGGATGAGATGAAGGAGCAGCAGAGGAAAAGCCACAGCGCTGTGGGAAAGAAGTGTGTGTCGAGGAAACTACCGCACCTGCAGCGGAGGCTCCAGACAGCAGCAGCGGTGAGTTTCGCAGTGCTTTGTCTGCCACACAGAGCCACTGGGGTTTTGTCCTTTAAGTAGGGAAGTAACGTGATTGGAATTTTTTTCTGGAAGCAGAATTTAGCAATTATACAATTTAGCAGCAGTATCTAGTATGGTTTGAGGAAGGGCAAGGCTAGAGTCAGGGAAATGATCAGGAGAAGAGTGTATGCTCCCAGAGATAAAAAGTCTGGAAGTGGGGAGAATGCAGACAGAATGGAGGTTCCTTCTACGCTCACGTGCAAGTGCATATGATCACAGTGAGTTCTGGTGAGTAATGCTGAGGGTCCCAACATATAAGATTGTGTATATCGTGGTGTTCAGTGCAGCTATTGTGTATGCATGTGTATGTGTGTAGAAAAGAACCAGGTTCAATTTAAATATTCATTGACAGGGACCCGCTAAGTCAACTAGAGTCTAGTATAGGCAAACAAAGAATCTTCTACTAAAATGAATGGGGCCGATGCAGACTGATGAGACCTGATTTCCAAGATATATTTTTAAACAGAAAAAGCAATATGAAGAGCATGTATATAACATATCACTATTTTATAAGGGTAAAAGGTATATATACCCTTATGGGTGTGTATACTTGTATATGCATAGAAAACTGCTAACTATCCAAAGTGAAAGAACTAAAGACAGGTAAGGGAGTGAGATTCACTTGTAACTCTGTACCCTTCTTCACTGTTTGGAATTCTTTTCACTGCGTACATTTATTTTCTCTCCCAAAGGAAAGGAGTAGGGTAAAGAAGGGCAAAGGGAGTGAGAAGTGGTGCACAGAGGGGCAGGAGTTCAGGAACAGGACCAAACAGCTTTCATATCTGTTTCCACTTTATTTCAGGCCTGCATCAAGGCTCCTGGAGGCTTTACGCTCATGAGAAGATCAACCCCACAAAAGGCTGGCTAGGGGACCAAGGAAAAGGTAAGAAGAAAGTTTGAGAACTATTTTACACTCAGGATTCTGACCAAACTTGGTTCTGGAAACTTGGCAATGAACAATTAATCATAAAATACACAGGTAAAATGGGTCTCTCAAGGGGAAGTCATAAATCACCTGCACTATTGTGCTGTTACTTGCTTTAACCTAAGGTTAAATAAAGCAGTTTTCAGAATAATCAAACTCAAATTCATTATCGCTTTTGAATCTTACTAAATGGGTTGGTATCACAATGGTCCTATTTTCCAAAAGAAAAATCAAGCCTTTTGCTCTGACCATGGTCTGAGTGGCAGATGGAAGTCCCTGCAATTCCAGGGTGTGTGTGTGTAGAAACTTACTGAGCGTAAAGGCCTGAGCCACGTTCTCCCGTGGAGATGCAGGGACAGTCTCAGTGGACCATCGCAGACACTACTGGTTGGAACTAACCCACACACTAGGGGGTGCACTATCCTATCACAGACCAGTTCCCAATAGTAAATGAAGGGCACAGAGATTAATAAGGTACAATTGAGCTCATTAAAAGGACAGGATAGAAACGATTCCACTTACTACAAAAAAATTAGATGACTAAACTTGGGGAAAACTGGTGAAGAAGCGGGATCCTAATGTGAGAACAAGAAAAACTTGGCACCAAACTATGCTTGACCTTTTCACTCATATACAGTAAGTCCCATTAGTATTTCATATTTTAAAATATACCATTCAAAGAAATGAATATCCACAATCTCTAATTAAGAGATTAGAGATTGCCCAGAATAGCTTTATTTTAAAACCAACTAATCTTCATTACAAGACCCATATACTCTTTATGGCTTTTTTAAAAAATAAAATTTGTTATGAGATGTAACTGACCTGGATTATGTCGAGTTACAGTGCATATGTACATGTGGTGAATTAGAGAAAGGCTGTAGGAAGTCCTCTTGTGTTCAGCCTCAACCCCTGAGCTCAGGCACATTCTAACAGGAGCAGGAGAAATTCCAGATCACTGCTGACTTCTATGTAGATACTTTCTTTTAGTGATTGTCTGGCTTATCTCTGCAGGGCTCAGAATGTAAGACCCAGAAAATTTGGCCATCTGCTGCCAAAACTTGGTTCTTGGGGAATTTTCCAACACGAGGGGTTTCCAGATGTTGAGATTTTAAGTGCAAGTAAATATTCTAAAAGAATTTGAGGACTGGACATAAAGTTGCTAACTTTCATTTTGTCATGTTAGGACATGCAAACATGCAAACAAAATGCCCACCACCATCTGCTATCACCAGGGTTTCATAAATTGAAAATATCGTTTTAATGCTACAAAAACGGTGAAAGGAAATACTCTCAAATTTTTATTTTACAAACAACATGCTCTCACTTATATAAAATTGGATGTGTATCTACGTATGTGAAAACATTTAAAAATATTATCCTAAGAAGCATAAAGGAGTATTCTTTTACATTGAATACTTTTCTCATTCTGCCACGTACTGCTGAAGCCGTCTTCCTGCACCAGTAGGGACCCCTGTTGGATGGTTAGGTCCCCACTAATCTGCACAGTAGCCTCCTGTCTCTTCCCTGTCCTTGACTTTTCTGTAGCTGCGTCTGAATATCACACCCACACAGCACTGCATTCCCATTAATAGACTGTCTAGTGGACAAATGGGGCTAAGTGTTCAGAAACAGTCTCGGGATAGTTTTAAAGAACAGGCTGGGAAATACTTGCTTGCAAAGCCAAGTCAATCACTTCAGGGCTCCTAGGAGCAGGAGTCTTCGTGCATGAAGAACCCCTCCCCAGCAGCACCCCGGGGCCAGAGCCACATGTCACCAGCAAGAACGCTTCTTAGACTGAAGTGACAGCTGTACTCAGGAAGGAGAGAAGGAGTTCAGTCTCCTGGGTCTTTTCTTTAAAAACAGCTGTGATAGGAGATAAGGGAACACACTCTAAAGGTGGGGCACTGAAACAGTAGGCTAGAGGCAGGGAGGTCAGGGGATTTGCTCCCAAACCTGAGAGGCCTGGAAGCTTTGAGAAGGCTTGCAGTGTGTCCTGGGAAAATAAAAGTAGGTGAGCTGAGGTTTACCGAAAGTGACAAAGGACCAATAAAAAGGCTCCGGGGACCACAGATGATACTGTGAACAGTCATTCACTCAGCAGAGATTTTTCTCCCTGTCGGGCGTAGTCTTAGGGGAGAGAGAAAAGAATGGCCTCTGCTTGGGGCAGGTGACATGATGTGGCTGGTGACAACCAGGAGTAAAACTTCTCAGCTCTCCTTCTGAGCCCCATCTTTCTCCATTAAGGACATTGTTCTCAAGGAGAAAACGTCGGAGGCAATGGATCAACTTAGGACTGAGAACCAGCATTGGGTGCAAGAATAAAACAGCCCTTGGGGCTGTACGTAAAAGCTGTTGGAGGACTTCTGAGTCATCATCATCTGCAAGCTTAGAGATCCAGACTCCAGAACCTGTCAAGGGTCTGGCAGAAATCTTGGTGAACAGAAGTGCCTGAGGGGCAGACACAGGCAAATGCTGTCCTGACTTTTTTAAATGGGAAAAAAAGGGGGGGCCCTGGAAACTTTCCATTGATAAGTCAGATGCTGATTCCTGGACCAATGAAATGGGCCTAGCAGAGTAAAAGGTGATAACTCATAATTAGCCACCAGCATGAACAAGCCACACAAAACTAGTTCTAGTTTCTCCCTTTCCATTGTTTTATTATGGAAGTATGACAGAAGACCATCAAAGGACAGTTGCCTCTCTGACCTTATCTACTAAGAGTTTCTGGTCTGGCCCTTGATAGTCCATGCACTCTCTTCTCCTGTGTCCCCCCATTTGCAAAGGTCAGATTGCTTTATCCTTCAGCTCTCTTTCACTTTCTCAGCTATATTCTCAGTTTACTTAGGACTAAATTGGTAGATTAGAGAAATATCAAACACTTCCATTCCAATGGGGCAAAAACTCACCAGATGGACTGTGGAGTCAAGTGATTTTGTATGTGACTGAACAACTTGCTGCAAGTTTATTGAATTATACATCGATTTCTCCCTGGGAGGAGATTTTTAATGTTGTGTGACACAGTTTCATACCATACTGCATTCTGTTCAACAACTCCATCAATGATTGTTGCTAAGAAGAGAAGATGAGAGTACTGAATTTGTAGTTGGCCCATAGCTAGGAAGGACACACTAGCTGTAACAATGGGCATGGACTAGCTTAAAACTCAACTCAATAATAATATTTAATATAACAATGTCATAACTACAAAATAGAGGTGACTCAACTAAATTCATATCCTTGAATACTTAACCATATTAGTAATATATACCAAGAAGGAGAGATGAGAGTTGGGTAATCTAGTGGCTTTGAGACTGTGTTGATAGATCAGTGTCCATAAGAAGTATTTATCGTACTAAAGTTTGTCCTAGAAAACTCATTTTCCTTCTAGTCAACCTTCAAGTGTTAAAGCTCCTTTAAAAGCACGCTATAGCTCTTCACTGCCTCCAGAACAAAGCTCAAACTAACTCCTTTTTTACAGTGTCCTATGCCCGTCATGATTCCAACTACCCAGCCTCCAGCCTCATTTACCATTACTTGTGTTTCCTACCCACTGTCCCATTCCAAACCACAGCCCACTTCCTCTACGTGCTTTGTTGTGCCTTTGTTTCTTTGTGCAGGCCATCCTTGTCTACATTTTCAACACCGCTATGAGGTCTGGGGAAGTGTGGATGGGAAGGATTTGGGGTGGTGATAGTGTGGGCAACAGAATTCCATGGAGTCAGGAGCTAGACAGCAGGAGAACACAGATGAAAGTGACAGGCAAAGATCAGAAGTGTGCAGAAATGGGGAAACCTAAATGTTGGGAGGGTCCCAAAGGGAGACATCAAAGCTAGGAGAGTCAAAAATTTGAAGCAAGAGAGCTAAGTGGGAAAGAAGGAAGAAGCCACCTACCTGAGATGCTTGCCTTCTTTATTGTAATCATCTCCCCAAACCTTTTTAATCTTCATTTTCTGTCTTTCAAGAGTCTTAGATAAAGCTGAGCACTCTATTCTCTATGACAACTCCACCCTGGATATTTCTCTACTAGATTCCATATGGCCCCGATTTTCAATTATTTGTTTATATTTTCAGTTCTCACACTAAACTGAATACTTGCTTGATGATGGAGTCGTGATTTACCTGTGTAATCCCAGGGTCTGGTTCATAGTACTTCATCTGTGTCAGTACCACAGTATCTGCACATAGTACACAATACATGTATACTTATATACATACACACATGTGTGAATATGTTAATAAATGGTGTTTCTAACTTGTTAAATCTTAGTGAAAATCATATTTCTCAAGGTATCATGCTAATATTAACACATAGGAATCAATGATTCCTTATTGATCTCATTTTGAGAAAATCATTTTAAAAATACATTATGAAGTGGAAAATGCTTTTCAATCCATAGTCTGAGTTAGTTGTATTTGCCCAAAGAAAAGGAATTTGTTTTGGATCACATGGTGTCACCACGTGCATTCCTGCCTACTGAGAGCTGCTGTGGGTGAACTGTATGTCTTCTGCTGAAAAGGAAATAAAAGACCTGATTTTAACACAAAACCCTTCCACTGCCTTTCAAGTCTTGAATATGTGAGTGGGCTGAATCCCTACCATGGAAACATGCTATTTTATTATTGCTCTTACATTTGCCTTTACCATATTTTAAAAAATATGAGTAGAGTAAGCTTTGAAAAGTGTTACAGCTAACTTAGATACAGAGACGTTCACGGGCCAGCATTGTTGTCAATGGTTTCTTATCTACTTTGCTTTTCAGAGCATGGAGTCTGAGCTGCAACATTATAAATGTTCTTCCTACTTTTAAAGCTAATAAGCTTTAATCATTCATTTATTCTACATGTACTCTCCATTAAGTGCCCACTATGTGTTAGACACTAGTCAAGGTACTGAGAATACATCAAGTAACGGAATGGACAACATCCTGCCTTTAAGAGCCTTATGTTCCAGTGGCAGGAGGGAAAGACAAACAATGAAATAAACATATAATATACCAAATGGTGGCATATGTTATAAAGAAAAAATGAAGGGGGGCAGAGACTAGAGAATGACAATGACACTATTTTAGATAGTGATCCTTAGACAAGAGCACCTGGAAGAGTGTATATGAATAGAGAACTGAATGAAGTGAGGGAGGGAGGCATGTTAATTGCCGGGTTGAGAGCATTCCTGGTAGAGGAAGTAGCAAGTGCAAAACTAAAAGAAATAAAAGAACCAAGTAAGGAAGGAAGAGCAGTGTTATGCCCAATGCTTGCATATGGTAAAGAATGATGAATCCAATAGGCATCTGATTCTTTCTTCACATTGTTTGCAGTAGAAAGAGCCTCTTTGTCAGCAAATTTGCCAGCCCAAGTTGCTGCCCTCTGGAAGAACTGCCCTGTGAGCAGCCCCATGATGACAGCAAGTCCTCGTCTGCTGGTGTCAGCAAATAAGGCAGATCCAGATCCATCTGTCTTCTCACACTTTGCATTCTGGTCTGGGATTTCCTCGAGGAGCTGACACTTCTGTTGTATCCACTTGAGTCAACACAGGCCCAGAGCCTTCCTATTCATATAACTTATGAGAACCTTAGTTGTCTAACATTTTCAGTTTATTAAACCAAAATCTAAAATGAGAGTGTCAGATCTGCTGATTCCACTGCATCGTGAAAGGAAGGGGCCAGAAAGGCCATGTCTGTGGACAGGGCCCTGTCCCCTATCTGACCTTTCACACAGGACTGACTTTATGCATAAACAAGATCCACTGACTGCATGGTTAGGGTGCTGTCCCACGAAAGGCAGTATGTCTCTGATCAGTGCTGGGTAGGGCTCTTCCTAAATTATTCACAATGTGGTCTATACTGGTGAAGTGGTCAATTTTACTTCCTGTAATGGACAAATAAGCTTCTCTCACAGTGATCCTCCTGAGGACTACAACTATAAATGCTGGATAATATCTAAAAAACAACTACCTAAAGGCAATGAAGAGCCAGCAAAAGAAGATACATTCTAGAGAGTGCTGGGAGAAGCAATCTGCTGCATGTCCCTGAATGATCTCTCTGGGTTTGCACAGGATGTACGAACCCGACTGCTTTTAACCTGGGCCGTTACTCAGGGTTGAATTTGCAGTAAACTATCTTGCAGGATCATATAAGGTTTCTCTGAGGAACAAGGAGCAGGCTGGTTAACTGCTTAATGTAAGAGAGAGGTAGATCCTCTAAGCTCAGTGCCCCGCTCCTGTAGTGCAATCCACTGTGTGCAGAGGCGCCCATCTGGGCCATGGAACAATCCTGTGGGACTTGGACCCAAGATACATGAATGTTAGCATGTTTATATTCATGATGCTGGCTGTGCCATGAATAATAGAGCCCATGTTGATGACCCATAGAATACTGACAGATTTATTTATTGGCTTGTAAGTAGGGTACAATCAAATCCCAGACCTGCTAGAGGGGAGCTGACATGTGAGTGAAGGGAATGGTGCCGGATGGATTTTCCATTTTCATGACTTCCGGTCTGACAGCAATTCTCAGTCTACAGTATGAACTGTGGAGTAGCTAAGGCTCTGATAGAAAGCATTCAGTCTTTCTGGCTTAAAGGATTAGAGGGCAGAGTTCGAGACAAGCACAGCCACTGCAAAGTGAGAAATAAATCAGAGAAATGACAGAGTCAGGGGAAGGAACTATAAATTCTGTCCAAATCTCTAGCTGTCCTCTGAACCAAAGCTACAAGGCAGGACCCTAAATGGTCAAGAAGAGACTAAAATTTCCAAAGTGCGATTGCACTTGTTGCCTAAGAGACATAATTTGTACTTTGAGTTAAATTTAATTGCCTATGATAACAAAAACTCTTCGGAGAATATAATCACATTCAGAATCTTTAGAACACAGCATTTACTAGTAAAAGGTCCAGAATATAATCCAAAATTACTCAACATACCAAGAAACAGGGAAACATGACCCATTCTCAAGATAAAAAACAACCAACAGAGAATATTGCTGAGATAACCAAGATATTGGAATTTGCAGACAAAAAAATTTAAAGTGGTAATTATAACTCTGCTCAAGGATGGAAAGGAAAAATAGTTTCATGATGAATAAAAGGAAATTTTAGCCAATAAATAGAAACTATGTATATTTTAAAAGATGCAAGTTGCCGAATTAAATAATACAATGCTTGGGAAAACATTCACATCAGGATGGAGATAACAGAGGAACAACTCAAACTTGGAGTTAGATGAATAAAAATTACCAAATTAAAATTAGAGAGATGAAATTTCAAGAAATTATCAGACCCTTCAGAACTTAGTGATAATATTCAAAGGTCTAACATGTATATGAAATTGAAGATGAGAGAAAATATACTTTAAAAATGACAAAAATTTCCCCAAATTTGGTGAAGACATTCATTTATAGATCCAAGGAGGTCAGCAAACCCTAACCAGGATAAATACAAAGAAACCCATCTCTCGGCATATTACTAGTATAGTCAAATTGCTAAAAAATCGAAGTTGTAGGGAAAAACTTAAATGTAACTAAAGACACATGACACATTATTGACCTGGTAACAATGATTTAAATCAACTAATTTTTTAGTACAAACTGGAGAGGGCAGATGTAGAATAACATCTGCGAATTATTGGGGTGGTAGATTCAATCTAGAATTCTATATCCTGCAAAAAACAAAAACAACTTTTTTTTCAGATTAAGAAAACTAAAAAAATTTGCCACTATAGTAGATTTTTTAGTATAAGAAAGACTAAAGGAGGGTCTGCAGGTGGAGAGAAAATAATACCAACTATAAAACCTTTAGGAAGGAATAAACAGTATTGGAAAAGATAAATATTTGGGTAAATACAAAAGATAATTTTCCCTTAGTTCCTTTAAAATACCTTGAATCTATACAATAAAAATTATAACACAGACTTGAGGGTTTAAAAAATCTATATTCTAAAGGGAGAGGGGAGTCTGTAAACAGATTTATATGTTTGCAAATTTCTGCACTGTATATGCAGTGTTAAAATACCAACTCAAAAAAGACTGAAAAAGGTAAGGATGTATGTTGTACTCCCTAGAACAGTGGTCGGCAAACACATTAGTCAGCGCTCGAGAGCTGCAGTTTGCCGACCACTGCAGAGCAACCACTTAAAAAATAATGTAAAGTAGTATAGCTAAGAAGGCAATAGATAAACCAAAATTAATTTTAAATACAATTTTAAAATGCCAAAATAAGACAGTGAGGAAGAACAAAGATTTAAAAAAACAGAAAGGACAAACGAAATATAACCCAAATATAAATCCAACATTGTCAACAATTACATTAAATGTCAATAGACTAGACATTGCAACTAAAAGCCAGAGAATGTTAGAATGGATAGAAAAGCAAGATCAAAATATATGCTGTCTTCAAGAGATACACTTTATATATAAAGGTAGGCTGAAAGTAAGTGGATAGGAAAAGTTATACCTTGCCAACAATAAAAAGAAGGCGTGAGTGGCTATGTTAATATCAGATAAAGCAGACTTTAAGACAGAGTATTTCAGAAATAAAGTGACACATTTTATAATTACATAAAGGTTAATTAATCAGGATTATAGAACAATCATGAATATATACATCTTAACAACAGAGCTCCAAAATGTATGAAACAACAATTGAAGACATCAAACAGAGAAATAAACAATCCCACTTTCGGCAACTGGTAGAACATTTAGACCCCCCAAAAAATCCATTAAAAAGCAGCTCCTGGAAGAAGTGGCTGTTCGATAATCATTTTCCTTGAAGTCTGATGGGATTCTTATCATTCCAGGTCTATTACATTATGGGAACCTTTAGTAAACTCTATCTTACTTGAAGGGGGTGGGGCTTTGTTTTGTGCAATTAAAAAATTAATTAGCACCTACCTGGCACCATACATAGTTATTACAATGTTATTGCCTTGAAATATCCGGGAGATCACATTGTGAAGATGACTATCTACCACTATACTACACACCTGAAACTAATACAAGATAATACTGAATGTAAACTGTAATTGAAAATAAAATATTAAAAAAGTGGAAAGAGCTAATTGGGCAAATGTTATTAATAAAAATCAGGCTCTGCTTGGTGCTTACCAGCTTTAGTGGTTGGTGTTAAAATTTTAATTTAATTAAGGTGAAAACCTTAATTTATAGATTCAAGAAGCAAACCCAAGCATGATAAATAAAAAGGAAGCCATCCATGCGCACATTATATCAGACTAAAAACCAAATGTATTATAGAGAAAATTTTGAATGAGCTACAGATATATGACTTATATTTTAGACTTTTATGTTATGCTTAAACCTTACATTCCTTAATGTTGAAATATCACATTTAAAAAATCCTTTACATTTCTTAATATATAAAATTTATTTTTTAAATGTGGAATAAGTATTCAATGGAAAGCAAGGTAAGTAATTTTCTTTATTTAACTCCTAAATCTTTTTGAAATTCACTAAATAATAGTATCTACGTTTTCTAGGTCTATGAGTTACATTTATTTTGAAAGATACTTATAAGCGACATAGGTTTATCAATAAAGTACAATGGTACCTCGAGATACGAGTTTAATTCATTCCGTAACCTTGAGGTGTGGGAAACTATGAGACGCTCCAGTCGCAGTAAACTGGTGGGTCGTGTGCAGCCCGCCGATCCGCGCGATTACTCCTATCTCAAATGTTGCTCGTATTTCATAGCAAAAATCACTCGCTTGATGGCTCATATCTCAAAAATCTCATATGTTAGGGCACTCGTATCTCGAGGTACCACTGTATAATGATAAAAAGAGATCAATACTTATAAAAGACTAATATGCTAAGTGTCTGACCATCCAATTGTTGCGATGACATGCACTCACCACAGGAGGCAGATGCTCAATTCAGGAGCTGCCATGATGTGCACTGGCCATTTACAGAGAAATGGCATCACAAACCTGGCTTTGACAAAGCAACACTCAGCTTCCCCAAAGTGGGAAACAGTCTCAGCACCACCCCAGAGCGACACCCCACCAAATTGCAGCCAATACTGCCGAGACCCCATGGTGCAAAATGTAGCCCACAGCCCAGCCCAGCCCCAAAACAGTGCCTGAAGGTGCTGGATAATGATGTCACATAACAACACCCAGCTTCCTCTCCCTAGTGACTAGCCTCTTTGCAGTTTCTTCAGCCCAGGAACATAACTTGGCTTTATAGCCAGGTGGAAATATTTTACACTTTAACCAAATGTCTATGAAGCATTGTCCCATGACTTATCTCATTTGATCCTCACAGAAGCCCTGGAGTAGGTAGATAGGAGACTGCATAGAATCCTATTTTCTTTTCATTAGCCAGAAAACAGAGATTTAGGAAGCTTAGAAAATTGACCCAACTAAAAAGAAATAAGATATGATGGATCTTGAAAATGACTTCAGGTTTTCTTACTGCACAGAATATAGTCAAACAGTGCTACAGTTAAATATTTTACCCTGCGTGATCTACAATAATAATCTGCTTCGTGTTGATATTTACTGCTGTGCTACTGACAATTACCTGAAAGGGAAGTAGGGGTGCTACACTGGGCTGGAAAAAGTTTAGCTAAATCAGAAATATATATATTATGTTTCAATCTGTCATTGTCAATTGTGAATTTGGTTGACACTTCTATTATAAAGGGTGAACAGAGATATTAAAATATTTCTTCTAATTAATTTCCTTTCAATGTGCATGAATTTGTGCACCTGGCCACTAGTAGTTCATAAATGAGAATGAACACTAATTGCAACTAGACCCATAAGTTTCTATTGAATAATTATGGTTGCATTTTAATGTTTAAGAGCTTGAGCACTAGAGTCAGACAACCACTTAACCACTTAAGAGTATCAAGACAGTTACTCTGAGCCTCTCTTTCCTCATTTGTAAGACAGGAATAATAATACTATCTATCTTGTATAGTTTTTTGTGAGGATGAATATGTGTAAAGTACTTCACATCACATCTAGTACATGACAAATTCTCAATAAATTAAAGTTGTTGTCTCTTGTGCTATTGGGAACACCCAGGAAATGAAGCTCAGTGCCATGATTTTAGGAATTGCACCTTTATAAACCCTTGCTTGGAGGAGAAAAGGGAAAGAAGAAATGAAGAAATATAAGTTTGAAGAAAGCCTACATATGACTGAAGTGGGGTCAGTAAGAAAACAAGTTCCTCTTGGTCCACACTCTTAAGGGCAGGATTCCAGAAGGGTCTGGACCAATCCTCTTAGGGTTGGCCTTTATATTCTTTGAGCGTGGTAGAGAGCCTGGCTCAATAAAGGCTGGTTGAATGAATGAATGAATGAATGATATTGAGATGAAGACCCATTGCAAAATGGCTATGACTATGATAGTTAGGGAGAAAGTACCAAAACTAGCAAAGTCCTAGGAAACAGAGGTGGCTTCTGACCACTGGCTCCCCCTAGGAACCAGTTCTGAACTTGGGAACTCTGTCAGTCAAGGTATCACCCTTGATATGAAGTAGGTGCTTAATATTACATATTGAATGAGTAAATGAGGCATCCTCTGAAAAACCTGCTCACCAAAATCACTAGAATGTCACTGATTCGTGGGAAACATGTGGGCAATATTTTCCTGGAAATGGAAATTATAGAATAAGGTCTTCATGAAATCACTCTGTACTTATCTATTATGTTTCCTAATTAAAATGCATTGCAATATAGACCAGTTTAGAAAATACATCTTGGCCTATCAAGAGCTAGAGAGAGCCAAATCTTTGCCAAGGACAGGATGAACTTGAATTATTTAAATGAAAATACTTGTCTATCCATTCAGCTCAAAAAAATGCTGACACGGCAGCATCTAGAATATGGTTTCTATTTTTTATTATTATTTCTAAGTTACATTGCTGATCAGGCCCTGAAAGCAAACCCAATTCTTCATATATATATTCATAAATATATGTGTTGTCCCAAGGAAATGAAAGCAAATGTTATAAAATGCAAAATAAATTGTTTCAGTTCTTGCCAGTTGCTCTATGTGATGTTTCTTGGCTTTAAGAAGTAATAATAATGCAGAGAGGGAAAAAAAAAAAAAGGAGGAGGAGGAGAAGAGGAAGGGGAGGAGAAGGCGGTGGCAATCCATATGTTTGAATTGCTGTAAAAATTATGAGACCTTTGTTTCTCTGTCATACCCAATACAAAGCTATTTCCATAAGGATTCTCTTTTTGGTAGTTTTAAAAGCAGAATGAGGTAGGGAAAAGTCAGCCTTGTGCTAGAAACACAAATTTCTGTTATTTAAAAAGTATGGAAAGATTTCTTAGGACCAAGAAAAGTCAAGTTCCGCCCAGGCTATCGTAACAAGAACCCAATATGGAGTTGCCACATGTAATGTTCCTAATGCACTTTTCCCAATATTGTTCAATAAGCCATTACCATGGCAACTTAACCTTCAAGCACACCAAAAAAACACCTCAAACCCTTTCTTCAGAATGATACCGATCTTACACAGGATTAAGGGATTCGTTTAAAAAATACTTCTCCAAGGTTATTTTTTAAAAATATATTTTATTGATTTTTTTACAGAGAGGAAGGGAGAGAGATAGAGAACTAAAAACATCGATGAGAGAGAGATATCAATCGGCCACCTCCTGCACGCCCCCCACTAGGGATGTGCCCGCAACCAAGATGCATGCCCTTGACCGGAATCGAACCTAGGACCTCTCAGTCTGGAGGCCGATGCTCTATCCACTGAGCAAAACCGGCTCTGGCTCCAAGGTTATTTTTAGTGGCTGAAAGATAGATTTAGGAATTGGGGTGGGGGTGAGCAATGTACAGATTAAAGATGAGCCAAGTATACAAATGCTTATTACCTATTTTTATAGTTTAAAAAGACTTGGCATTCTACTGTAATGATATAAATAAATAAGAAATTTATGTGCATTGGTTGAACAAGTTTAATGAATGTAGAGATCATTTCTCCATGCCTCAACCCAATACCAATGGAATAGAAGTGATTTGATTCCATACTGCTTTGAAAAACACTTCCTACCTGCTCCAGTCATTTTATCTAAAGACTCTTCCTATGGACCAGTCACTAATATGTATACAGCAATGTGGAGGTTGGGGAGCAGGTGGAGAATTCATTTCCTATGTGAGTCCCAATTCCTGAAAAATTAAGAAGGATTTAGGAGTTAAACAATGGAGGGTAAATCCTCCAGAGAGTAGAGGACCCTGTTGATATTCCAGCACCAAATCCAGGCTGGTGAAAAGTTGAGGCTGGTTGGTCAGATTCAACCCCTCAGAAAAAGAACAAAATATGTGGGCTTCCTCTTGGCACATCAGTGGCATCATCTATATATATAAAAGCCTAAATGACTTGCCAACTGGCCAGCTGGTAGCTATGACATGCACTGACCACCAGGGGACAGACATTTAATGCAGGAGTGGAAACCACAGGCATGGAAACATGGAACAGACTGATGAATCTCAGAGGGAAGTGGGGAGGGTAGAGCGGGGAGGGGCGCGGGGGGAGAGATTAACCAAAGGTCTTATATGCATACTAGAGTATCAATTGTCAACCTTTCGGACCTTACTGACCACCAGTGGTCCATGGACCACTGACTAGCAACCACTATACTAGAAGGTCTCTCGATCTGACATGCAGGAATAGGGCTGAAACCAGCTCTCTGACATCCCCCAAGGGGTCCTGGATTGCAAGATGGTACAGGCCAGGCTGAGAGACCCCACCGGTGATGAATCCATGCACTGGGCCTCTAGTCTTTTAATAAAAAGAGAGTTGTATTTCATAATCCATGCAGTTTACAGCATAAAGTCTCCTCAGAGATGTCAACTTTAAAACAACCCGAGGCTGGATGTGAGCTAAGAAAGCAAGCTCAGTAAGTCATTCGAGCAGGCACATAATTCCTCTGATCCTTATGATCATGTCCCTATTGGAACTTCTCCTGGAAATCTGTGGATCTGCTACATATTAAAGTGCTCTATAGCGGTGGGTGCAGGAGTAAGAATGAGAATGCCCGTGCACATCCTTTGAGATCTTTCGGAGGCTCTAAGTTTTCGGCGTTCTGCCTCACTGTAGATATATTTTGAGTTCGGTCACTTCAAACATTCATTCAACATACTCAAATTCAACAAAAAGCACAGTGTCAGAAAAGCGAGAGAAGAAATAATTCAAGACATTCTGCTGGGGGTTTCTTTCATCTAAGGACTATTAGGGGTAATCAGAGGTGAGAGAACCTGCCATTTCCTCAGTGAAGCCCAGTGCCCCTGGCCCACAGGAGTACACACCTCACTGTGCTGTAGTGATCCTGTGCTGAAGTTCACGGTCCTAAAGCACCTGGCGTTCAGCAGCACTGGAGGAAACGGCAGGCTGGGAGCTGGCACACTGGCCTCCCAGGGGGAGCCTTCCAAAAGGATTTTCAAGCCTAATTTTGTCTACACCTGGTTTTTTCCTTATCACTGACTTTGGAACAAAACTGACATATAAGATATGTCTCCACTATTTTTAATTCTAGGATATTTCTGAGGACTTTGGCTTTCTGGAAGCAGAATTTCTGGTTTCTCTAAAATGCTATTTCTACCTGAACTTAAACATAAAATTAAAAATATATATCCAGTTTATAAATAGAGGGAGGCTCAAAAGTTGGCTGCTTGGAACTCAGAATGCACTTTTGCTATAAAAACAATGTTTTAAAGGATGTGAAATGTATGTATAGTCCACATAATCTTTGTTCTGAAATTTATACATCTGCAAATAATTTTTAAAAAGGGGAGGGTGGATGGGTACAGAGAAGGAAGTATAGTATAGTGGCTAAGAGTGCTCAAGCTAGGCTCTCTTTGTTCAAATACCACTAATCACTAGATTTGGGCCTTGACTAAGTTACTCTTCCTGTCTCAGCTTGCTCATCAGTAAAAAGGGGCTAATAGAGTATTTTCTTCAGGGGGGTGTGTGTGGACATAACCAGCCTATGCAATGCACCTTGCACATAGGAAAGGCTCTGTGTTTGCTCTGACAATTGTTCCTGTGGGTGTAAACTGCTCAGAAAGACAGCATTTCAATCACCTGTGCTTTTGCAAACACCCACCATCCTTGAGAGGGGGAATCCACAACTAGTCCAAAAACATTCTCTCTAATGAGTATCTGGTTTAACTTGAAGGAAAGGAGAGAGGAGTATTGAAGGGAAGGCAGCTGGGAACAGTCCCTCTCACCACGCTGCTACACCTGCCTCTTTCCTTGACTGATCACTCTGCTGACCCTATTCTGCTCCCCTCCAGTCTGGGGGTGCCTACAGCAAAAGGGAGACAAGGAAATGAGATGGAGATGGGGAGCCCTCTGAACAAAGCTCATGGGGGGGGGGCGGTCCTTATAGAGCAGCCCTGAGCAAGAGGGACAGCATGACAACTTAGAGCCTCTCTGGTGCTCCTTCGTGGCCCTGCCTCCGGGCATCCAGCTGTTCACCACTGGATGCCCTTGCACCTGCTAGACCTTCTTCGTGATCTCCCAAATGTGCTCAGTGGACAGTGGCAGAAGATTGCAGATTGTACCCAAGTGATAGTACCCAGAATCCTCAATGGGCCCTCACTGTTTTCTCAGTCTCAAGAAAGGAATCCTCAGATCAAGCAAGCATATTCAGGCCTCTTTCAGTGCAATTAAGCACATACCAATTGCTTGCAACATTCATTCATTCATTTGCTCAATCAATCGTTTGCTAGATTCCGAGGATACCTTCTGGAATTTCAGACCGTGGCAATCTATAATATGATATTTAAACAGTTTAAGGAGTTCATCTTGAGTATAATCTCTATTCTAACGTTATATGTAAAGTCAAGGTCATCTTAAGGCTGCTATGGTTGCTAATATTCCAAAAAAGAGGTCAACTTTTTTGTTTGTTGTCTTTGTATAAAGCAACTTTTCTGCCCTTGGAAAGCTTACAGGTGGATCAGGGAGAGGAAATGGCCAGCTCTGCTTAGGGCAGGCCTATTTATCGCCAGTTAACAAACCAAAGCTTTGCTTTTCGGGGCACTGGGGCACAGCAGCTACCCTGTGTTCGCAGTGCTCCCCGGCCCTCTGTGCGCAGCACTGGATGGGGCCTGGAGATCCTCAGGGTGTAGAGAAAGGACATGCAGAAAGGACATACCTCTGAACACGCTCTTTATTTTCTGGAGCAGATCCCACTCTGCCCTGCCCAGAGCGAGAATGCTGGTCGTGTGTGTGTACAGGACACTCATGGAGTCGGGGAGAACTTCCTGATCAGCATTAAACATAGACTTCATCAAAGCAGAATGCACACCTATTTCTTTGGAAACCCAGAGTATTCCCAAGGTACTAACAAGCCATATTTCTGGGCTCTTTGTTTCCTTCCAGCTGGTTAAGCATTTCATTACCAGGGTATTTGGAACAATTTGAAAAAAGAGAGAGCGCCAGAGAGAATCTGCAATAGGAAATGCTGACAAGAGGAATATTTAGTTTTCCTTTACTAGCCTAAGTCTAAGAATTAAGCGTGTAGATGTAAGTCAGTGCTGCTCAAGGGCACGTCTTTTCTTCCGGGCCCTTGAACTTCCTGAACCGAGTGTGGGTCTGCCCACCCGCAGTTCTGGCCTCTGCATTGCAAGCATGCGGCAGGACTGTTCTTGTGCTAAGACAGGGGTGGCCACCTGCCTTCCGAGGCCAATGTCCTGTGAGCAGCGGTGACAGGCCGCACTTCTGGCCAGTAGCTTTGGCCAGTGTGCCTTTTGCCACCCTCTCTTGGTTAGTCTGTCACAGTGAAGCATCATCTTATATAAAAACTGTTGTTTGAAATTTTAACCTTGCTATTGGCTTCTGTAATGCTTGCTTGCTTAAATAATAAGAAAAATGAGACTATTCTCACTTCAGAGAGGCCATTAAACCTTCCCTAGACAAAATGATCAGTGCTGGCACCAGGCCAGGCCTTTGGTTGAAGTCTCAAGGCCTCAGCACTTAGGGACCCTTCAAGAACTTGCAAAGGGGTGGGAAACATCCCATATTTGGGAGACAAAGAAGGTAAAAACATATAAATAGGGAAAATTTCTGCATGTTGGGGCCCAGAAATTGAGAGACATTTTCCTCCGGAGCCGCACGTAATAAATGTAACTCCAAACTCTCCGAGCATGGTTTGATTATTCCGGTTCTCTGTAACAATAGCAATGGGCAATGTCCCAGAGGAGGCCACTTGTCAGCATGGGTCCAGAGTAAGAATCCCTCTGACCCGTGAGGAAATGCAGTGTGAGCAAGAAGCAAGCACTGTGCTAGAGGGAACTGAGATTTGGAGGCTGGGCTGCTGCAGCTTAACATGGACTTTAGGTTCAGATAGACAAATGTGGGACTGAAGAGCCTTTTCCATGGCCGGGCTGGCTGTGTAGATTTCCCTTGTATCTTTCTAAATCACTCCACTGCCCCCTTGAAATTTATCTTTTAATTTCAAAGCTCTTGTCCATCCTTTGACCTTTCATAAAGAAACATTTCTAGATATTTTATTTTTGCTGCTGCGGTTGTTTTTGTATTTGTTTTTGAAGCCCTAGTGAGTTACAAAGGAGGAGAAAGCTCTAGATGGGCAATTGTTTTACTGATTCACTGGCTCTGTCATTAATCATCTGTATGACCCCCGAACAAGACAATAATGTTTTGGGGCGTCAGTCTCCTTGTCTGTAGCAAAGAGAACTTGGACTAGACCCCAGGAGGCAAAGAAGCACCCATGATGAATTATATTTAGCCCTGATAAGTTTTGTTCAGTCCACAAAGGGGTGGATTTTCCCCCTTTTAATGAAACCATGACAACATAAAATCTGTCAATATTAGGGTATTGACTAAAGAATTCACATAAAAATACCACTTGCTACTTGCTTGTTTGCTTTTCTACAAGCATTCATTCCACAAACATTTACTGAGTGCTTACTGTGCACCATCGATACTAAGCACTGGGTTTAAAGTTATACACAAAACAAGCAAAAACCGCGTGTCCTCCTGGAATTGACATACTTTTGGCAGCACAGCAAGGATTCTTGGGAAGCTGAGCAGCACTGATACCTTTGGACTGGGCACTGGATCCCGCCTCTGCAGGGTTAAACAAGGCCCAGCCAGGTGCTCGTTGTTCCCGCCTGGCCGCTATGGGCACCTATGGTTGAGATGCTTGGACTAAGTGACCTCTCAGAGACCTTGATTCCTAACAGTCATGATTCTAAAAGTATTATTTTACACAATATAAAATGAAACTGAGTATTTTCAACTGTTACAGAAAATCTACATCTTAATACTGTGACAAATTGTATAAGCTGAGCATATAGGTAAAATAGGTAAAAAAGAAAAAAAGGACGTGGCCTCTGCCCTCTGACCCTCTTAGCCCTATGACCTCTCACTTGGCTGACCTCTCCCAGGAAGAACGTACACCCAGCACGTACTAGGTCTCCTTTGCTTTCACCCAGCTCCCTCCTCCCGTTGCTGCTCTCCTGTGGGCTCTTCATTGTAGAGATGCAGGTTCGCTTTGGAAATAACCAGGGGTGCAGACACCTTAGGCATTTTCAATATTTAACTACATGTCTAACATTTTAGTGCAGCAGTTGGATGGAAATGAGCATTTCCCTCTAACAACATTCTGGAAAGTCCTCTGCTCACTCTGCAATGTTAGTTAGTAAACTGCATCATTGTTCTTCTTTGCAGTGAATCCAAGAAGGCACATGGGTGCCAAGTAATGGTGGTGTGTTCCAGCTCCAAAGGGGAACGGACTTTGTGAAAAATAAGTGGGATGTTAGATACTGAAAAATTACGTGCAAGGTTATTGTAAGTCCTTTGTCCTATAGCCTTTCTTTTCTTGATCTCTGTTTGTTAGATGAGATTGTAGATGAGTCATCTTTTTGAGTCATTTTCTTATTAAGTATCAGGGTTAATAGTATCAAGATAGAGAAGAAGTAACACAGAACACCAAAGCTATTACCTCACGTATTAATGGGTAGATAAACACTTAACTACATCCACAGTGCACACATATATATTCCGTTACTCAGATTGAAAAGGTAATTTTTCTGAGTAAAAATTTTTATCTAAAGGCTGAGACATCGTTTGCTGAGTTTCTGCCAGAACAACATTTTACAATCAAGTTATAAAGGCTTGAAAATAGCAAGACACATGGTAACTCTAACACAATCTTAATTACACTGTCACCAGACACAATGACAGTGTAAAATGTACATGTAAATGTTCCTTTTTTCATCTTATGAATTAGTCCAACAGATGTGTCTAGAATAACATTTTGAATGTCTGACATACCTATTCCATTTCTGAGTAGGATAATTATTCTAGGTTCCAGATCAAAGTAGTTTCTTTTCAGTCTAGTTTCTAGAAATATCTCCCTGAAGGTGAAAAATAAATATTAATGGGAATAATAATAGAAATAATTCCAACAACTAACAGTTACTGAGGACTTGTGATGGTCCTGTGTTCAGCGTGTTATCTCTGGTGATCACCATGACTCATGATGTAGTCCTTCAGTAGGTTATCCTTCATCTGCCCCTTCAGGACCATTCTCCATCTCCCTTAACCCAGGTCTATGCCTTGGGTGCTGACCTTTACGAACTCTGAATAGAACAGTGCTATCATTGTCCTTTTGTAGGTTGAGAAAACAAATGGAGGCTTTGACATGTCATGTGATAGCACAGTGAGTAAATACTAGAGTCAAGTTTTGAACTGAGCTCTCAGCCCAGGCTTCTACCCAATCCAGTACATGGTCTGTAACAGAGTCCCCACTGAGCTGGATTCCTACAGAGACATCAAGAAAAGGATCTGGATTTCCAGCCCAAAAGGAGGGTTCACTCTACCACTGTTGAGCTGGTTTTTCTAAGGCCACGTGTCTTTTCTGAGCCTCGATTTCAACATCTACAAAATGAAATATACTTATTCTACTTATTGCTCAAGATTCTTGTAAGAACAAAAGTGATATGGTAGGTGTGAAAGGATCTTAGGATGTGAGTGCTATGTAAATGTAAGCCATTTTTTCCTTGGGTTATACAACTGGTAACAGTATTAAAATGTAAGATCTCTATATGTATTTATGTTTGTGGGTGTGTGTGTGTGTGTGTGTATGTGTGTGCGCGCGCGCATGCATGCACATGTGGAATAGTATGTCCTATTTATTCTATAAATGCCCTATTCTTCCACCATAAAAAATCTTTGTTAAGGTGTCTATTACTACTTGCATATGTGCTATTAGGATCCCACATTTATATTTTACCATTTTAAAAAGTAAGAAAATTTCATTCACTAGTGATAATCCATTATGTAACAAGACATATCCATATAGACATGAAGATACATTTTTACAAAATGGCCTTTTTCCCACATAAATAGGTAAAGAGAAACTTTTTTTCTTCAATTGGGTCCATTTATGCTATATTTGAGATATAAAACACATATTGTGGTTGAGATAAAATAAATAAAACCTTCTGTAAGAAATAGTGAAAAGATGGATTCCACTCCTTTACATCAGCTGGAAGATGGGTAGATATTTAACAATATTCATCTGCCCCTTCAGAACCATTCTCCATCTCCCTTTACCCTGGTCTATGCCTGGGTCAATATTCAGAGACACTAGCTTGGAATCCATAAAACCTCAAATTGTGAGGAATTCCAGGACACCTCAGGGAGCAAGGTGTTCCCTGACCTAAAAGTGGTGGCCAGGTAGGCTCCATGAGAACCTTGGTAATTTGGCTGATGTGGCACATCTGGTGCGCCCTGGTCCCCAGCCCACTCTGCCTATAGATATGTTGATGGTGATCTCCTCCCCATGGACAGGCTGGCAGGCTACAGCAGTGGGAGGTAAAAATGAGCATTCACACAGCACCACTGAGATAAGCCTCACTTCCTTGCACCGTCATTCTGTCTTATTCTCTGATATTGGGAAGACCATTTAGCTGCTTGATAATTCAATTGTGCCCTCAACAAAGTATATACCAGCTTTCTGTCTCTTCTCAAAAGATTCTTGACTATTTTTTAAAGAGATCCAAGAAAATGCTGCCATAGAGAGAGAAAAATAACTAATTCTTTGTATCTTGGGTTGGTGTTATCTATATGCTTATCACATGCTCTTAGTAAATGACCAGCTCTCCTTAGATAATGGGTATTTGTCATTTAATGTCCTTGATATGCAAGATTCTGGCTCTGGGCCCTAGGGCTGCTCATTCTTGAAGATCCTGCTAACATTGCTGTGTGGGCAGGCAGGCCCACGGAGGCAATAAAGCAGGTTAAGAAACTGGCCTCCAGAGTCAGGAAGGTTGTGTGACCTTGGATTGATTTCCTCCCTAAGACTCAGTTTACTCAATGAGTAAAATGAAGATATCAACTTTATAGAGATGCTGAGAGTTTTAAACAGAATAAATATAAACACTTAGTAATATGCCTGTACATAGTAAGAACCCACTGAATGTTAACTCCCCACTGTAAATTTTTTACACAACACGTAGCATATTATATAAATTCACTCACAGTTTTTTTTTTTTTTTTTGCTTTTTCAATTCCCTCTCTCACTCTATCTCTCCAGTGCTCTGAACTGTGTCTAATAAATAGCAGGTGTTCAGTAAAGGTTGAATGAATCAATGAAAAGTGTAACATGGGTCCTGCCCTCCAGAAGTTTGCTATCAAGTTGATAGATAAGGCATTTACCGACCAGATAATTAGTAATTATATTTGGCAGAAACAAAGTGGCATGTAAGTTATATATATATGGAGGTAAGAGAGAAAGAGAGAACCCTTCTGACCAGATTGGCAAGGAAGGCTACATGCAGAAAGGAGCTTGGACCTTAAATAATTATCCCTCCAGTTGGGCAATGCTCAAAAAGAATGCCACTCCAAGTTTTTTCTGATATATCTCCTCAGACAAGGGAAACAAAAGAAAAAAATAAACAGATAGGATTACATCAAATCAAAATGTTTTTGTACAACAAAACACCCATCAACAAAAGATAAGACAACCTACTGAATGGAAGAAGGTATTTGCCAATGATACATGCTATGAGGGATTATTATCCAAAATTTATAAAGAAGTCATATAACTCAATACCCCAAACATAAACAAACCAATTAAAACACGGGCAGAGGGCCCTAGCCAGTTTGGCTTAGTGAAGAGAGTGTTGGTTTGTGGACTGAAGGGTCCCAGCTCTCTCTCTCTCTCTCTCTCTCTCTTCCATTCTCTCTTGAAAAAATATCCTCAGGTGAGGATTTAAAAAAAATAGGAAGAGGACCTGAATAGACATTTCTTCAAAGAGGACATACAATGGAAAGACATATGAAAAGACACTCAATATCACTAAGTGTTAGAGAAATAAAGATTAAAACCACAATGATATATCTATCACCTTACACCTATCAGAATGGCTATCAACAATAAATCAGCAATCAAGTATTGGTAAGGATGTGAAGAAAAGGGAACCCTTGTGCACTGTGGTGGGAATGCAGATTGGTATAGTCAATGTGGAGAACAGTATGGAGGTTCCTCAAAAAACTTAAAATGGAACCGCCTTAAAATCTACAATTTCACTTCTGATATATGTCTGAAGAAACCCCAAATCCTAATTCAAAAGAATATATTCACCCCTGTGTTCATTGCAGCATTATTTACAATAGCCAATATATGGACACAATCCAAGTGGTACATATATGCAATAGAGTATTACCTGGCCATAACAAAGAATAAAATCTTACCCCTTGCAACAGCATAGATGGACCTAGAGGATAGTAAGCCACATGAAATAAGTCAGTCAGAGAAAGGCAAATACCAAATGATTTCATTTATATGAGAAATCCAAAGAATAAAATAAACAAAAAAACAAATTAAAACAGACTCATAGACACAGAGATAGACTGATTTGATGGCAGCCTGAGGGGAGAGGGGCTGGAGGACTGGCTAAAAACGGTGAAGGGATTAAAAAGTAAAAATTGTTAGTTTCAAAATAGTCATGGGATCTGAAGAACAGCACAGAGAATAGTCAACAATATTGTGATAACTATGTATGGTGTCAGATGAGTACTGAAAAAATACTGGGAGGAACAATTTACAAAGTACATGATTATCCAACCACTATGCTGTACACCTGAAATACAAAATAAACTGTAATTGAAAAATAAAAATGTTACTCCACACTCTGGTCACTCATACGCTGAATGTTTCTATTCCATTTTCCTGGTTTTAGCTTACTACGTAGCTGTATTCATTTTCTACTGGTGCTGGAACCAATTATCACAAACTTAGTGCCTTAAAACAACACAAACTCATTTTCTTATAGTTCTGGAGGTCGGGAGTCCCCAGTCAGTTACACTGAGCCAAAGTCAAGACACATACAGCGCTGGTTCCTCTGGAGGCCCAGGAGAGAAGCCAAGTCCTCATCGTTTTCAATTTCCACAGCTTTTTCATTCTTTGGGTTTTGGCCTCATTCTCCATCTCCAAAGCCAGCAACGTGCATAACATCTTCAAACCTCTCATTGCTTCTGTCATCACTTTGCCCTGCCTGGCTCTTTGGTGACCAAATCTTCCTGCTGCCCTCTTGCAAGGATACTTGTGATTATGGTTAAGACCCACTTGAGCCCTAGCCGGGTCAGCTCAAAGGATAGAGCATCGGCCTGTGGATTGAAAGGTCTCAGGTTCAACTCCTGTCAAGGGCATGTGCCCAGGTTGCAGGCTCCATCCCCAGTAGGGGGTGTGCAGGGAGCAGCCAATCAATGATTCGTTCTCATCATTGGTGTTTCTATCTCTCCTTCTCCCTTTGTCTCTGAAATCAATAAAAAAAAATATTTTAAAAAAGGGCCTATTTGATAATCAAAGATAATCTCTCCATCTTCAGATCCTTACCATAATCACATCTACAAAGTCCTGTTTGCCGTGTCGGTAACATTCACAGCTCTAGGAAAACAGACTTGGTATCTCTGGGGGCATTATTCTGCCCACCACAGTAGCCAATAAAACAGGAGACTGAAGAAATGCCTACCAAACACTTTTTTTTCTAGTCCATCTTAATACTGAATCCAGCAAATGTGTCAGTGAATTGAGACACATAACCCTATCATTCTGTGTCTACCATTAATCAGATTTTGCTTACGTTCGTCCACTGAGTTTCATCTGAATGTGCAGGTCTGAGCTAATGTTTGCTACTGACGCCGTGGAAGTACAAAATCGTCAATATTTCCAAAGAAACAGAAGCTGAAGCAGAAAAGACACAGTCAGAGATGTTGGGGGGGTGAGGGGTCAGGAGAACAATGCTCAGTCAGTAATCGAAGGCTTCTGGCTGACAGAAGCAGCTGACACCCCCACCTCCCTGCAAGAACTTTCCACAAACCATCGGAGACGGCCGAGTGAGCAGTCAACCCGCGCCTTTGCAGCTGCAGTAATAATCCCATTTCTTCACTGCGGAGTTTGGGCTATTCAAAAACAAGAACTATGCTCATTATTATGAAACATCTGACCTTTCCACAACTGGTTTTTGTAAGCACATACTTTTGAGAAATTTGATTTTTTTTTTTTTTTAGCATATGAAAAGTCTCCTTTCTGGTACTCCCCCTAGTTCACTTTTCATGCTATTTAAAACCTCTGGAAACCTGTCTTCAAAGCAAAGATGGAGCCCTATTTTCTGTTTTAAGTTTAATATCCACATCTCCTACCATAAATGTGGTCACAACACCTGTCACCTACTTTACTCGGGGAAGGCATTCACAGTGCCTGCCAGCTGTCACACAGAACCACCTAATGCTGCAGCCGTGCCTGTCACGAGCCCTGACCATTCTAACAGCCCCGGGTCTCCACAGTTACTCAGGCACTGCAGGGGTAAGGAGAAGCATAGAGCAATCTGAAGGTACAGATTAGAGGAGCAAGCCAAATGTGCAGTGGGTGGGGTGCTCCGAAGTTGATTGTTGCATCTGTGAGGAGAGGAAGTCTTGGATCCCGAAAGGATAACTAAGACCAGGCTGCAGAGCTTCCGGTCCCCATCTCTCTACCCAATGAGCCTTTCAAATGCCTAAAAGGATGGGACTCAAGAGCACACCTGCACTATTTATCGCCAATAAATGGGGTTGAGTGAAGGTGAGGGTGTAACAAGTCACAGTGGTGCTTCCGAACCCCGTGCCCCGCACAGGGAGGGCATAGCTTCTTAAGAAGCATCTTTTCCTCTCTCTCTTTCACAGACCAGTCCTCTTCGGAGCACGCTTCCTGTCACATCACTCGGCTCTGAAGGACATGCTTGCATCTTTCTGGCTAAGCACCAATTCCTCCTCCGGGCACCTCTGGTGTGTGCATCCTCGTCACAGTCCTCGTGGCTGTACTCCATCCAAGCTGGGGGCCTCACGGACCCGCGTGGCTCGCCTGGTCTCCCAGCTCCGCTCATTCACTGCCCATCTTTCAAACAAACCAAACTGAAACAGATTCATAGACACAGTCCTCCAGCCCTCTCCCCGCCTTCTCCTTGAAGCCTTCTTGACAACCCTCTAGTCAAAACTGACCTACATACGATTGCCTTAACTCACTGGATTATAAACATCAGTCCATTTTCATTTTCTCTCTGTTTTCAACTCTACTCCTTGAACCCCCAACCTCTTTTCCTCTGGGTAATGGCTTTCATTGAGGCATGCTGGCTCCATTCCACGCCTTTCAGTCACTTCTCTTAAAACACTTTCAAAGACGCAGCCCTGCTCGTTTTAAAATGTCAACCTTGTATTTAATCCACATCTTTCTTCTCTTCCCATTCCTGACCCTACTTTAGCCAAGATGCATTGGCATATGGGGTGGGAAAGGATAGAGCCTTTTGCTCTTACCAACATCTCTCCCCTCTTTTCCTTGCATGCTGTTTCTGGTGTTGTCTGGACAACAAAGAAGAAGGGAGGAAGGGGTGAGGGGGAAGAGAGAGAGAGAGAGAGGGGAAGGGAGGGAGAGAGAGATCTCCTTGTTGCTGTGTGTGTGTGAAGGGTTCAGTTCTCTCCATGTTCAGGGCCTAACTGCTTCCCTGCTTTGTTTTGGGGGTCTTCATGAGATTAGCCTATGAACGCTCAGCCGATGGCTTCTTACCATCTCCTCTGATGTGCACTCCCTGAAGCACCCAGGAATACGAAGCTGTAATCTCCTCTCTTTGGCCTCAGTTTCCAGGGCCTGCAGAGATCATGTCTTCACACCTCTTTATACTTCTTCATGCCCTGACCCCCCGTGTCACACCAGCCATCCCCCGCCTGACCCCTCCACCATGCCCCAGGAGCTTGAGAACTCTCAGGATGGCATCTATCATCTCTCATTTGGAGGATGTGGGTGGTTATGAAAGATTTATGAGTGATTCTTCTAGAGTCTCCTTCTTGGCTCTGGGTGGGAGGAGAAAGACCTATTTCTCTTGAGGGCCTTAGTGAGAGGAGGAAGAACATTGCACTACTCCACAAGGAGACCTCTTATTCTTTCCCCAGTCGGCCTCTCTGTATTACTTTGGGGAGTGGGTGGTGGAGATGGTGCCAGGGCTGGCTCTACTGAAATCCCACCTCTCGGCAAGCCCTGTGGGAGAGGGCTGTCACTGTATCTGCCGCTATCTGTACAGAACTAGCTCATTCCCCAAACAGTGGGGACACATTGTACGTCCTAGGCACCTAGCTTTCTGTCTAGATCAGTGGTTCTCAACCTTCCTAAGCTCATGACCCTTGCATACAGTTCCTCATGTGGTGGTGACCCCCAACCATGAAATTTTGCTAGTTATGCTTCGTGATGTAAATATCTGCATTTTCCGATGGTCTTAGGTGACCCCTGTGAAAGGGGTCACAGGTTGAGAACCACTGGTCTAGATCCTAGAATTCTGCCCCTATATTCTCTGGCTTTCGACACTTGACAGTCAGGGCGGTCACAAAGATCGCAGGAAGACTGGGGGCTGCCAGCCTTCTTCCTGTTCCTCCTCCTGTGATCACAGGTCCACTACCTCCTCTTTCTCTGGGATCACACGGATGGGGTGAGTTGGGATCCATGGCTTATCACACTCAACTTGGTATATTTTTATAATTCTACTGTGCAACCTATTTTATATTATTTACAGTGTGCTCAAGTCTTTTAAGCAGGTGAACCTTGTCTCCCCAATAAGGTAAAAACTGTGATGCTCCTTGATAGGTAGAATTTGGTATTTCTATTGTTTTATGCATAGATCCTCTCGCAGTGCTATGCACATAATACATAAGGACCAGGTAAGGGTATGTTGACTTGGATGGGGGACAATAGGAGCAACAGACCCAGGAGTCAGTACTGAGGAGGCCTGTGCTGGCTGCCCGCTGCCACATGGGCCGGGGGAGGGCTGAGGCCTCTGTGGCAAAGAGGTCTGCAGCCTCATTCTGCCGGCAAGGCTGTGTCTACATGCTCCTCAAGGTAAAATTTGTTCATCAAATACTCCAACAATACAGAGTTAAAATCTGCATTCACAGCATCAGGGAAATAAGACATCGGCTTGCATTTTATTTTAAAAATTATTTATCATTTTAAACTCGGTATAGTGCCAGAGAAAGCCAAGTAAAGCAAGAAAAAAGAACATTGCTAGCTCTCTGAAGAAATGTTTGTTTTCCAGATTTGAAGTTTGACAGAGGAGAGGTGGATTTTTTTCTCTTCTTTTTAGGAAGATAAAAAAAAAAAAACAAGAAAAATAAGGAAGGATTCCTAATGAAAAGGGAAAAATAACTCTTGGTAAAAATATGAAAGCTAATGCTAATAAATCCTCAGGATAGATGTGTTCCCATTTTCCCCCTGTATTTCCTAAATTCTAATGTTCTAGCAATTGCAAATGTACCACTCATTTCATAATAGCTGTTCAAAACAAAGAAACATGACTACACTAATTCTTGATGTTCATCGTAAGATACTTTCTAACATTAACATGACAGAATTAAAACTACTGGTAGAGATGTTAACACCAATGCTGTGCTGAGTAAGCCCTTTACTTAATCCTCATAACCATCTGTAAGACAGATCCTGTCATCATCTACATTTTACTGATGAAAAGCTAGCTCAGCATCAAAGGCAGCTCAAGTCTAACCACCACTGTAAACAGCCCCAGATCAGAAGCTCCATATGTAAGAGGGCCTCATCATTATCATCGTGGATGGTCTACCTGAGTTCTGACCATTTATCATCACTTCCATCCCTATCTCCTATTTCAAGTTATTTTCCGTTTCATGAAGATGACTACAGCATCCTTCTGACTGGCCTCATAACTTGCACCTGCACCCCTATAGTCCACTGACATCCCTGAGCAATCCTTATGAAGCCTCGCCACTCCTCAGCCAAAACCCTGCAATGGCTCAAGCTCACTCCAGAGCAAATCCAGTCTTCACCATGGTCCACAAGGCCCATCTGATCTGACTCCTGGCCACTCCTCTCTCTCCCTGTCCCACTCCAACCTCACTGGACTCTTAACTGTTCTCACATGCAGCAAGTACCCTCAGGGCCTTTGCACTTGCTATTTCATCTGCTGGAATCGGTCTTCCCCCGATACTCAAATAGCTCTCCCTCTCACACCTTCTTCCAGCTCATGATCAAAAGTTATGGAAAAAAAAATCCCTGTCTATCCTCGTAAATAGTGCACTTCAGGACTCTGCTTACTTCATAGCAGGCCTTACCTGCTGATGTGCCAAGTATTTGTTTGTTTTTTCTCCCTGATCTAAAATGTAATCTTTTAAAAGGCAAAGACTATTTTGTTCATTCCCTTATTCTCAACACCCAGAACAGAGCCTGGCACAGAGTGGAGCTCAGGCAGTGTTTGTTGAATAAAGCCATCCAATCAAAATCATTTCGGCCTTAATCATTAAGAATCCATATTCTATATGAGCAGGATGCTCTACTAGGCGCTATTTACCCTGTACAGCCCCACCCCATTCGGAATAATCACAACTTTAAGAATTTAAGAATCATGGTTCAGTGATAACAGACATCTGTCCTCTAACTCCTGCTATACCTTGATTAGAACAGTACATGATATTTTAGCAATAATGTGGTCCGTCGGTGGCCTCCATGAGATGGAGTTGCTCTGCCTTATCTACATGTCTGCATTTCCTGTCCACTCTCCCTCAGAGGGGCAATCACAGCACCAGGACAATTTCAGAGCCTTTCATTTTCTCTGGGTCCTCAGCGCTGCTGCGATTTTAATAACATTCCCTTCTTCTTCTTTTTTTAATATATTTTATTGATTTTTTACAGAGAGGAAGGGAGAGAGATAGAAAGTCAGAAACATCGATGAGAGAGAGTCATCGATCAGCCGCCTCCTGCACGCCCCACAGTGGAGATGTGCCCTCAAGCAAGGTACATGCCCCCGACCGGAATCGAACCTGGGACCTTTCAGTCCACAAGCCGACGCTCTATCCACTGAGCCAAACCGGTCTCGGCAACATTCCCTTCTTCTGAACTGGAGACCGCTGAATTGTTCTTTTGAGAAATAAGCATGCCAGTAGAAAGAACTTTTTAACCAAATAAATAACTGCTATTTTTGTAAAGGCAGAATAAAAAATGTTGAAAACATTTCAAATAAAAATGTTCCCTATTTCCATAAAAATAACTTCTGCTGTTCTTAAAACAAATCCCTAGCATCTCTGCGTGGCTAAGCCTGGAGACTCGTGTGTCTGCAGCACACAGCGCTTTTCCTCTTCCTCATCGCTCCTGCTTTCTTACTTTCTTTCTTGAAAGGATGCCTGGATTATCCTTCCTACCTGCCTTGTTCACCTTCCAAAATGCCTAAGAAGCAGGTGAGCAACTCAGGCCACAAACTCAGGTGTGCAAAAATAAAGCATGTTAAAATTTTTCTACAAAAATAAGTTAATTTTAACTCAGCCCCCCTCTTCTACTCCCTGCCAAGCTGACAGAAAATTTAACTTTCAAACAATAATGGCTCCCTCCATGCTGCTGGCATTGGGCCAAGGTCTGAGGGTCCAAGATTTTAGAAAATCCCTCCCATCATCAGTCATCTGTCCACTTGGCTTTTGTCCCAGACCAAATGGTCCCCAGCTCTGCTACTTAGAAGACACTCAGGGAGTTTCATAGATCTTGGGAGGGTTTGGACACCCCAGGCTGGGGAACCCAGGCTCCCCAGTAGCACAGGGCCATTGCCTCTGAGATTCTATTATGTTCTTCAGGTGCTACTAGAGAGCAAGGCTCATGGGATCTTCTAAGAAGAATCTCAATAGAATTCGGAAAGTTCCTCTTCTCCCAAAACTGACCCTCTTCAATGGATTTAGAATTTTGGAAATGCAAAAAAAAAAAGAAAGAAAGAAAAACAAAACACACACACATTTTCTGCAAGTAAGAAAGCATCAGTGACTTTCTTGAATGAAAAAATAAAAAAGAAACTGGAGAGATGGAGTGAGAAACCATACATGTCAATATGTATCTATAAGTGGTTTCACCACACCTCGCCCCAGTACAAACAAATCAGTTTCTGTTCATGGATCTCAAAAGAAAATGTTGTAGCTCAGTATGGGCTGGAGGGAGTGGCCTGGAATCGGGGCTCTGCTGCCTTACCCTTAGGGGATTCAGACCCCCCAACTGCTGCAGCCACTGAGTGAAGGCCAGGGTGACTGGAAGTGCCACAGGGAGAAGACTTAGCCAGCTCCATCTGCACATCACATTCTGCTCAAAATCCAAGTGACTGAAGGAGCCTCGGAATTGTTATACTATTTTTTTAATTGAGCAGTAAGAACCTGTGAATATTGTTTATCAGTAAAAATAATTTGCCCCTAAAGTATTTTTTCATAAGGTATTCTTTTTATATGACTAATTTATTTATTATATATAGTAATATAAGTATCTATATATATACAAATATAGTTTTATAAACCACCTTGCTTTTATTGTTCCCTTTTTTTGTAAATGGTAACTTGGGAACGACCATCTCATGCAGACCCTCATTTTTAGCAGGAAATCAACAAAAACAAAGATTCGAGCAGTCCCCACCTCTCCCCCCATCATTGCCCTCAGACCTTTCACACAGTATGTGGCCAGCATATGGCTTCTGAGGATGTGTGTGTGCTTTACAGTCTGAATGAGACAAATGTCACAAGCATCATGATCCCTGACTTTACCCTGTTGTTTGAGTTTCCCTTTTTTTTTTTTTTTTGTAATCCATATAACTTTGGGAACTTCCTCACATTCCTTTCTGGTACAAAGCTGGGGGTAAGTAGATATAACAGGAACTAGACCTTCATGGACCAATTCATCCATCCAACAAACTTTTACTGATTACCTACAATGTGCCAGACTCCTGCTAGGACAGGAGATAATTAAAATGTGAATATTCTAAACAAACAAACAAAAAGTTTACAGAAAGACCTATTTCAATGACCATACCATCTGCTCATAGAGCCTCATTTATTCTTGCCCTTGGTACTGACGCTAATGACAAGTGTAATGGACAACAACTGGTACTTTACATAAATTATCTTATGCAATCTTTCAAATCACCCCATAAAGGATTGATTACTAGGTCCATCCTACAGATACTGGGGCACAGAGATATTTGCCAGTGAAGACAAAGTGGGGCAAACAAACACTATAGTTCCCCTAGCTACGACGCCATGCTCCCACAGAGCCATTCACCACTATCACTCCATGTTTTGTGTTTGTACCTTAAACACACACACACACACACACACACACACACACACACACATACATTCACAACCTTACTAGAGCAAACAAGTATGATAAATACTTGTCCCAAAAAATCACCTTCAGAATATGTTAGATCCTTAAGCTATATATTAATTTACCTATTAACCCCATGAAGATGCACTAATCACCCCCTCCACCCACAAATACAGATTTCTAGTAGCTTAAACTACCAAAAATAAACATATGGTTCCTTAACTTTACATCAGCCTGTGAATTCCGGGATCAGTTCTGAGCTCCTGAATGCACATTCTTCGTCCCATTATGCTGCTCTGGTCCCATCTCTGCCCTGATTTTCTGGCCACCGAGCACCTGGACCATCCTCCTGCCTCATTCCAACAGAAGAAAATAGCACCTTGCCCAGGAAAGTGATTTGCCAAAGTTAGATTTGTTTTCACCCTGATTCACTATTGGCATAAACAATATACTGATCACTATAAGAAAAATTAAGCTAGAAGCTGTCAGAATTTAAAAACGAAATCAAAGTTTGATATTTTGGATTGTACAAAATGCCATTAGGTTCTGTTTTGTGTCTCATTTGCTGTAACTGAAAATGGGCATTAACACTACTTGCTACCTCCTTACGGACTTTTTCTCAAGGATAAAAATAATATTAATTAAGCTCTTTTAATCCCTTGCTTAAAATGTTTACATAGGCAACAACATAAAGTATGCTTCTTAGTGGCACAGTATGTTATTCACATATGCTGATAATTAGCATTTGTCTCGTCAAACACTGTCCCCAAGGTAGTTCCATCTCAGGAATAACCAACAAGAAAAATTAGGCACTAACATTTGATGAATGTTTCTATTCCTCAAATGAATCAGTGCTAAAGAAAGGTCAAATATTTTGATCAAGGCTATTATTGCCTTCCTGCTAAGAAGTGAAATTGAAGTTCACATATTTACTTCATTAGTGGCTACCAACAACCTATAATCAGGCGGAGTTCATTAGCAGAATAAACACACAGACTTCAATTTGCTCATTTTTCTGTTCTGCTGTCAACATTAACCAATGTTGTCCTTGCTGGATTTGCATTAGGCCTAAGGAACATGTTTTCTCTGAGTTAGACTACAGGCCCAGTTGGTAATACTTTGGTGGGCATCAAAGGTAGGTCCGGCTCTTCCCCTTCCTGCCCTACACGAGAGGCTGAGTCCTTCTTGTTGGCTTTAAATTCACTGTCCTGTCTATACAAAGATGACACTGAGCTGAAAATGCAGGTGGAGCTGCCTGGCCCCGTGCAGGATACTGCCACACCTGCCCATTTCTGCTTTAAAATGACTTCCCACACCATTGCATCCCATCCCATGCATTGCACCCAACTTCATAGTTGAGGGCAGAAACACAGTTCATAGTCAGCAGGGTCCCAAGGGCATCATTTCCTCAATTCCTTCAAGCATTGCCTTCCTACACCCTCCCGGAAATAATATCTGGCCACAAGAAAATGAATTATAGGCCAAGGTTGAGTTCTAACTCTCAACACCCCTGATTTCTGAATCTCCAGTGAGTCTCTTTTCTAACTTACTTTGATCTACTATTTTGCCCCAAATTTGATACAATCTGATACTTATTGCTTGCATGCCAAGCGAGGGTGTAGATTTCAATGATTTGGCATCAAGAACATGTAATCTTCAAAGCCCACTATTCTAAGCGGTGGTAGAGGAGCTGTGGGTCTTTGGAAGGAGATGGAAAAACTGAGCAACAACCAGCTTCCTCTATTGGTAGGTGAGACCAAGCTCCACAGAGGAAAAATGCATGAGGTTTAAAACATTTGAAAACCGGAGTCAGAATACGTACAGATTGTATGACTAAGAATAAAAGCCTCTTGTGATTAAAATAAAATGACGAGCCCACCTAATGGCTTCAAGTGAACAATATTTAATAAAGAGTTCAGAAAAAAGTTTTTACATCCTTGCAAAAAACACCTTATTCCCTCCCCACCATACTGCCATGACAACAGTTATTATGCGGGGACAGTAGGAACTAGGCTGGAAGGTAAAATTCTGTTATGAGACGTGCTCAGAGCCTCACAGATGCACCCCATCAGGATGAAAGTGTGCGCTGCTCCGGCTCCCACCATCCCAGGCGCTGGGAAGGTGGGTGAGTCCATATCTCACTGGTCGTTGTTCTGCAATGTGCAGGTGGGTGTAACTTGTCGAACCACCTGAATTTTAATCACAGCTGATCTTTATGGCTCCCCATTGATTTTCCTACTAATGTCAAATCTTCTCATTTGTTCTTTGGTCTTGAAAGGAAAACAGGAAAAGGGAAAGGGAGTATTTCTAGCAGGTGCTGCACTGAGGAGAGCTAAGGAGCAGAGCAGATGCAGGCGATACGGAGCCACCATTGTAGTAGTTGCCAGGGCCAGAATAAAACTGTTTAAACTTTTCACACTGGAAAGGGGAAATTTTATTCTGATTCCAAACCGAGGCGATAGACTTAAACTCTGAAGTTCCAGTGCCCCGCCTTTTCAAGAACTTTGTTATTTGTTTAGCTGTCTCACCTCTCCTAAATAAGCCTTGGATGCTACAGAGAGTGATGAGGATGTAATGTTTGATACTGTGGGGTTCCTTCCCTTTTCTCCTCTCATTTGTCACATATTTGCATGATATGTTGGACAGCCTGTATAAGAGCCCCTGAAAGTTATTCATGTCCTAATTCGTGGAACTTGTGAAGAAGATTACCTTACTTAGTAAATGGGACATTGCAGGGGTGATTTAAAGGTTTCAAGATGGAGCGGTCATCCTGGATTACCTATTGGGCCCAGGGCTATCACAGCAGGCCTTGTCAAGGGAAGACCAGCGGATCAAACTGAGAAAAAAAAAAGGTGCAGACAAAATCAGAAGTTGAAGAGATGTGCTTTGAAGGTGGAGGAAGGAGCCAGGAGCTAAGGAATGAGGGTGGCCTCTGGAACTGGGAAAAGGGAGGGAAATTAATTCCTATCCTGCAGCCTTCAGGGGGGACATGATCCTGCCGATAACCTGATTTTAGGCTTCAGACTCTGGAACTGTAAGAGAATCGATGTGTGCTGTTTTAAGGCACTAATTTCATGGCAGTTGGTTGCAAGATAAGAAACTAAGGATTCTCGCCGGACCCCTTTTAAGTCACCTGTTGTTTTGAAAAAGGACCACAGAAGGTCCTGCTGAAGCCCACAGGAAACATCTGGTGGAGGCTGGAGCCCCAGGCAAGTGTGCGCTGGTTTTTGTGGGTAGGAATGATCCTGTCCTTTTCCGGACTGAGAGACCCAGGCCTCCCGATTTGCAGAATTGTTCATGTCCTAATTCATGAATCTTGCTATTCTGTATTGAAAAGTCTAGACCTTTTGGAGAAATTATATTTGAGTGAAATCGAAACCTTGACCTTCTTCCTTGGAAACAAAAGATAAGCCATTATTGAGTGGGAAGTGAGGCCATGAATTTCCCAACACCCACTTTCTGTTTGAGTCCCTTTACACTTCATTTATTTTTCTCTTCATTAAAACTAATCCTATATGCTTTCCATCGAGATGAATGCCCTCTGGAATTGGACTAAGATTTCTGGATTTTCAGCCTTTTCAGTAAATATCAGGTATTACAGAAGCGCTCGTGCGTGAAGCGGTAGAAAACGGAGTAATGGCGAGTCAAACAAGGTTTATGTTCATCAAATGCCTCAAGGGAATGCATTGCTGGTTCTTGAGTGGAGAGAGAGAGAAGGCACATGCATTAAAGTCATATTATTTACATGATTGATTTTTATAATAAGCTTGCTGCTCTGGTCTCAGGCCAAAGACAAACAAAACCCAATGGCATAGAAACCAAGTTTAAAGTGGAAACTAATTTCAAAGACATGGGAAAGAGGGTATTTTATTAGCATATGTTCTTCAGGGAAAAGCTTGCTTTTCTTACATAAGAGCTCCTTTAAACCAAATGGTCCTTCCAGTACATACTAGTACAAACTCATCATGAAGAACACTGCAACGAGTCCCTTCTGGAATACTTTCCTGAAAGGTGGTAATTACAAATGCAAAAAACTTCTCTTGTTAATAAGACTAGCCATGTACACTTGCCTTTACATTTAAACCTGCTAGATTGAAAAACACTTCTCCAGAAGAGTCCATAAAAAGTCAAATTAATTGTACTATACCTTGTTAGTTTTTATGTGGATACTCAACCAGCATTGAAGCTTATAGATTAAAGTTGACCTTTTCATGCTTCTTCAATTCAAGAGACATCAGTTGTCACCATTAGAATATTTAGAACTGACGATCCTACAAGAATTACTATGTATCAGCGCAGGCATCCTTCATGATTCTAATAAATCGGTTAGAATTTTCTTTTAAATGTTTCATAGCAAATTTTTCAAAGATTGACTCAAAATATTAAAAAGGATTTTTCTCCCAACACAGTAAGCATGACCATGAAATGCAAACAAGGAGATGGTTCACTCCTATTATTAGGCATTTCTGCTATTCTATATAAAAAGTCTAGACTTTTACTTCGAACTGTATCCACCTCTGGAGGACTTCAAGGACATGTAGTCATGCTGTTGAGGGTTTAAATGCCACCCATAATTACAATTGGAAATCAGAAACCGAAATCTAGGAGAAAAGGATGAGAACTATCCTAGAATTAGGAGGCTGAGTCGTGGTAATGGTTTTCAAGTACCAGAAGTCTTACGAGGCAGGAAATTATAGCTAGCTCATTTTCTCTTTCAATCAAGGACAGACCAAGGAGCTTCCCATTCAGCTCAGAACGAGCCTAGTCAATTGCAAGAAGAACTCTGACCTCGTGAAATGCTTTTTTTTTGTTTGTTTGTTTTCATTCTTGGATGGTTCATCAGCAGAACAGTCAGGCCAGCTGAGCGGGTGCTGGAATCGGAGTGGGAAGGAGTCCCCTCCCTGGTGTCCCGGGGGTTGGGGGATCCTCCACACGCCACTGAGTTTTCTCCTCGCCCCACTGCTGCGTCCTTGCTTTCTTGCCCCTCCATCTTCTATTTCCACTTTCTAAACTGTTCGGATCCAGACAACAGATGAGACATCTAAACATCCTCACCTTATTGCTTCCTCTGAGCATTTCAGAGCTTAATGGATGATTCTGATTCTTAGAAAGAAGAGCCAAATTTTTTTCATGACTGCTGTGAAAGGAGATTACACAATATTTCTTCAGGGGCCTTCACAAGTACTTGCTGCACAGTGTAAATTGGAAGGACTGTGCAGATTTCTCATGAGGGCTGGTCCAGATGGCCCGTGCCAGCGCTCTCAGAGAACTCCCTCGCTGTCGATTCTAAGGGGAAAAGAAAAATCACTGCTGGGCTTCTGTTTTGGTTTCCAATCTGAGTAAAATGAAAATCAACCTGCAAGGCGGATTTTTAAATGCACTTTGACTCTGAGTGTCAGGAGCAAGGTTTCCACGTAACCTCTGAAAGCACGAAGGAGAGTAAAGCATGCTCGATGCCGAGTGTCCAAATGAGCATTTCTGATCCAGGATTGACGCGTTGCACTGTCCGATCACTGTGCCCATGGTTTTGTAGATCTCTTTCTGAGAAACCAGTTCTTTACCAATTGTGATGCTAAGCACACTGTCATCTGGAAATTAATTTGTGGCCAGCTTCAGCATGTGTACAAGTAAAAAGCTACCGGGGGGATACTTCGGGGTCCTCACAGCTCTGCAGGAGGTGAAAAAAACTGGTCTGGCTCTCTCAGTGCACAGCATAGCTTTGCTACTTCTAGAGATAAAAGCTAAATTGCAAACTTTGCATATGTATCAGATGGGAATTGTCCCTTCTAGAAGCATTAAAGCACTGTGCTTCTTTCCTGTGTTAAAAATACGGGGCATAACCTAGAAGTTGCAATATAGAAACTAAACGAGTACAGCGAATTCTGCTCATGATATCAAGAGACCTGAGTTTGGCATTGACCCTCCCATCTGCTCCCTGAGTACCTCTGGCCAAGGAACTGGCCATTCTCTTAAACCAAGGTGACTGAACTAGATGGATCTGAAGTTCCCTCCCTGTGGACATCGCTGCGAACTCATTCATGACCAGTGATGGCACAGGATTAGTCGATCATTCTCAACACTGAAGTGGAAATTTTGAAGACTTTTGCCTTAAATTCCTCAGTCTCTATCACTCTATTTCCTAATACTGAAAAGAGTGGCAAACTGGTGACAATGATGTTTATTAAGCACACAACATGATTAATTTGCAACATCAAACCATTTTTATGTCTATAACTATCATAATGACTGTGAAATTCTTGTAGGAAAAGTATGAATTGATGCTTGTGAATTCAGTTCTTCTCACAAAGGGGTTTCTCTCCTAAAAGGAGTTTTGAGTAATACTCAAGGAAACCAAGAATCATATATTTTAACCAGATTCGCTGGTCTCAAACCTCAAACTATTCGTGAATTAATATAATAATAATAGATAATGAATCTGATAGAATAAATTTGAAAAATCAGTCAAATTTATTCATATGATTTTCCTTTTGAATCTAATGCTATTTTCTTCTCTCAGAACATTTCTCAAGTTGTAACGTTTGCAGAAAATTTTTAAGAAGGACACCTATTAAAATGAGGACACTTCCTAATCAATGGACACAAACAACAGGGGGGTGGGGACATGAATAGGAGGTGGGGGTAGGTGGAATAAGGACACATGTAATACCTGAATCAATAAAGAAATTTAAAAAAATTAAAAATACAATGAAGGCACTTCTAAAGGGGGTTATTAGATAGATTTGGGATCAAGGACTCTATCTGAAACAACCCGGTTAAAGAATGCAGCTAGAAGAGGCGCTGTTTCTGGAAACATTGGATGGATGCCTTTCCCTGCACATGTACATGTACATGTACACACACACACACACACACACACACACACACACATACACACACAGCCATGGAACTGGAACTGCTTTTGCCTGACAACTTCCAGGAGGCTCCCTCCCTCCTACCATTTTCTCACCATCCCATGGATGCCAGACTTCTGACTGGTGCTTTGCAGAGGTGGAATAAACTCCACGAGATTGAGTCAGCAACTAATTTTCAGGAAGGTGCCTCCCCATTCTCAGCATTCTGCTTTGAGGAAGAGAGGAAAGCCCACACCCATGATGGGAGTCAGTAGGAATGACAACTGTACTCTTTACCAAAAAAAGAGAAAGAAAAAAAATGGCATTTTAAGTAACCAAGCTGCTCTCTTCTCTGGACTAAAATCAAATATTTCTATTTGAAACACAGCCACAGAGCTGGTTCTTTTCCTTTTCCACTTCAGCCCACCTCTATCCTCCCACTTTTCCCTATACAGAGGCTCTCATGCACACACACACACACACACACACACACACACACACACGCACACGGTGCCTTTTACGTAATGGGCTGGCAAGACTGATCTCACTTCAGTTGCTTTGATTCAAAGTCTGCCCACCATTCGTGGGAGGTAAAGAACAGCGGATGAGACGTGTGCTTTAATAAAGAGGCTGGGGAAGGAATGGCACGGGAAAGGCACCTGCTCTGTGTCTTTTCTACGTGGTCTTGATTCTGTATAGAAAAATAGGGAGTGCTACCGAATTCAACCTAAATTCTCTTATTTTAAATGTAAAATATGGAGTGGGAGGTGAGACCGTGAATTTCCTTTTGGGAGCAACTGCCGGTTGAAGCATGTCTTAAAGGAATTGTGTAACGGACACCCTGATCAAAAATCTGTAGAGGTTCCACCATTGCTGATGTTTACCTTCGGTCCAAATTGCTTACCCTGACCTCCAAGGCACCATCATCTAATCCCTCTTTGACGCTACAATATGCTCTCACCACTTGCCCACACAAACCCTCCACCCTCTTCCATGCCTTCTCGCCACTCCATGCAGTCTTTGGGACATGCTGTTCCCCCTGAGGAAATCTGTTGTCCTCCTCCTCTCTGCTCATCTTGGTATTTCTCCCTCCTCAATACGAAGCTCCCATTACTCACCTTTTTTCTCCCTGACTCCGGCAGCTCTGGTGAATGAGGTCTCCTCAAACTACAGCAAGATTTATTCTTTGTAGCACTTAACATACGCAGCCCTTTGTGTAAAAAACTACTCGGGCTAAACTATAAATATTCCAGGAAGGACTCTCATTCTCTGTATCTTCGGCACTTAGCAGAGTGTCCCGCATGTGTAGTCATTTTCCAAGTAGCTATCATGTGCTAGGTGCCAGGTTACGGAGGTGAATAAAATCCAGACCTCATGCTGCTCACGGACTAATGGGGAAGACACAGATGCAGAAATGTAATACCAGCACCAGGCAATCAATCATTTCAATAACAGAAGGAAGAACCAAATGCAGCAAAGGCAGTAAAGAGTGATGCTGTGTGGGAGGGAGCCCAGGGTTTCACACGGAAGATTATGCTAGAGTTGGGTCTTGGGAGTTTGCCTGACTTATCAAGAGCAGTAGAAGCATTCCAGGACAGAAGGACCAGTGTGAAAAATTATACAGAGACATGAAAAACACACACATACACACACACAAGAAGGTTCAGGGTACCGCGAGCAGTCTTTACCTCAAGCATGAAGTCGGAGGTAAAATGAGAAAACAAAGAATAGCAATTGGAAAGCATGATGGAAATCAGACCATGAAGGACCTCGGGTGCCTGTTAAGTAGTTTGAATTTATCTTCTGAGCTACTGAATGACATGGAAGGAATTTGGAAATAATGTTATAATATCATGGTTTCTAATGCATCCTGAAAATAACAATGACACCAACCTGATTGTCCCTCAGTGGATGAATTTTTAAAAAACTCTGTGGAACACCCACACCATAGAAGACTACTTAGCAATGAAAAGACATGAATTATTGATATACACAACAATTTGGATGGGTCTCAAAAGCGTTATGCTAAGTAGGGGGGCGGGAAGCTAATTCCAAAATATTAAAAAAAAACTGTACGATTCCATTTATATAATGTGTTTGAAACAACAAAATTATAGAGATGGGTCACTATAATTTTGGATAGTGGTTGCCAAGGATTAGGAACTAGAGAGGAGTCCCTGGCTATGGCTATAAAGGGGTCATTTGAAGGAGCCTGTGATAATGGAATAATTCTGCTTCTTCATGGTGGTGGTAGTTACACAGCTTCCACAGGTGATGAAACTGTAGACATATAAACACACTCACACATGAGTATATATGTAACTGGTATAAGCTGAATAAGTTCTGTGGACTGTACTAATTTACTGTTCTGTCAATTTACTAGTTTTGATGTTGTACTATAGTTACATAAGATATGACCACTAGAAAAAAAATGGATTAAAGGTACAAGGAAATCGTGTGTGTGTGTGTGTGTGTGTGTATTCCTATGAATCTATAATTATTTTAAAAACTTCTAAATGACTAAAGTGGTCATGTGATTGACCTAAAATACTGGAAACAAAAAAGTTTTTTTAGTGGAATTTAGATCATTACTCAGGCAATACTTCTTCTGGTAAAGAATCCTCTTAAGAATTTTAACATATCTTATGTAACTATACAGCACAAGACTATATTGACGTGAATGCATGTGTTACAGAGAACATTTTTCTCAATGAAAATGCATCGATCAATATTCATATTGCTCTAGAGCCCAAGTAACAATGATAGAATTGGAAGTAGCTCATCAGTATAAATGTGCTCAATTCTGAGTGACAAAAGCACTGAGACGATGTCAAATCTAGGAGCTGAATCATTAAAAAAAACTTATAAAAATGATACCAACAACCAAACAAACAAAAATAACCAAACCAATCTGGCTTAACTTTGGTTCTGAGTGATCTGGCTTTCTTAGGACGAAAGGCTCATGTGTATGTCTACATCTATCACATATGGTTGCAGATTGTACATCAAACTCTAGCATGATCTAATGAAGTCTGAGATTAAAAACACACAAAATTAACATAAAGAAATGCTCATGCATTAACAAAGCACAAGTGTAAACACTCTAAGTAATGTAATAAATAGTTCTGTTATTTACATATAGGATAGTCCCCAGGATAAACATTACGTGGAATCTTGTTTTTTTGGGCTGATAGTATCATTTGAGTAGCAAATTGTTCTTGTGGATTATTTTTCCATCCTTATCCTTGAAACAATAGTTAATTTTATGCAAGATTCTTGCACAAAGGTAGTGTGAGTCTAATAGTGGCTTTGAGCATTTTATTCCTGCAGAATTCAGATGCTTCACACAAGTGTATATTATTTCTAAAACCAAGTCCATGAGTTTTTGATTAATGAATGGTAATCACAGACGATGATATGAGTTGGGCTTTAAAAATCCTAATGCATTATATGAGAAGAAGGCATTCTCTTTATTTATCAGGGTTATAGATAAATCCTCAGTGGCCACGCAGCCCCTTACAGCATGATTAGAACCTAAAAGAAGTCCCTGGGGTGGCAGAAACAGGTGGCAGATATGGACACAATTATCTGTGCCCCAAGACGCAGTCATAGTCCTGAAATTAAAGCAGAGATGATAGCTTCAAAACGGATAAACTAAGATGGCCCAGGCATGACTATCACCCTCCAAAACATATCCTTCATGGGAATGTCTTAAAAGAGATTATTTCTTGTTTGTTTGTTTTGTTCCCAACCTGAATGCAAGCCCCAAACCTTGCCTGGTTTCTATCCCTTTGTGCATCCAGTTCAGTAAGGTTCCTGGTGCAGAATAGGTGCGCATTAAATATTTGTTGACTAAATGAATATCTCTTTGCTCTATAACACTGCTTTTTGACAATTTTTGAATGGTAGACAGTTTTCAAATTCTGATGAAAGCTAAGAACCCTCTCCTCAAAAAATACACAAAAAGATGATAATTTTTATCTTCTAGGGTTTGTGGATCCAAATTAAGCTTTGCCTAAGCAATAATTTTCAAGGATAAAAATATTATTATTGTTATTTAATCCTCACCCAAGGATATATTTAGAGAGAGAGAGAGAGAGAAAGAGGAGAAACATTGATCAGTTTCCTTCGTATGTGCCCCAAAAGAGAATCAATCGAAGTTGCATCCTGGGTATGTGCCCTGATCAGGAATCGAACCTTAGGCCTTTTGGTGTGTGGGATGACACTCCAACCAACTGAACCACCCGGCCAGGGCAAGGATAAAAGTATTATTATAAACACAATAAGACACTGGCCTTCCATTCTAGTTCCTTAAACATTTTCCTGATCACTTACGTAAGCCTATTCCCTCCCCAACTCTATGGCATTAAAGTTTAGGTTCTGCTATTTGTTATCATCAATCAATAACCCACACATGGAGCTTATATGTTAGTGACATCATTGTCAAAGAAAAAAGGTAATTGGGCTAATAAAACCATTTCTTTCATTGTTTTTAAAGTGTACAGTTCATACCTCTATCTCTCCAACACTAAGAAAATTTTAGCGTACATTTGGCATAGTCTCATGATTCTTTCCCTAAGGTCACTCTGAGTAGAATTGGAAAAAAGAGAGGGGTTAAATCATACTCACACACAAAACTACCTCCTGTCATAGATAGAAAGGGTCAGAATAAGAGGGGGAGTGGAGACAAGGATCTTATCCAGTCACCATAAACAACGAATAGCACATTGAATTCAGAGTATGCTGAAGACCACAGGTGGCTACCATTTTGTCAGAAAAAAAAACAAACAGATTTTAGTAACGAAAGGTTACCAGTAATGAAAGATGCCCACGTGAATCTTACTTGCACACCTTTTGGTAAAGAGAGGCAATTATCATCCCATCTGAGCTGAGCAACTATTATCAGAAAAGCCTTAACAGAAATCTCCTGTGTCTGAAAGCCTTCATAAGACCAATCTCTGCCAATACAGTGGTCCCCAAGCAAGTGGGAAATTCTGTCACCAGAAAGGAAAGGTTTTTATTTTTTTCCTGGTTTACAAAAAGGAAGCTGGTAGTGCTGCTAACACGCTGGAGACCACAATTCAAGTCACCTCTCTGGTCTGCCTTAACCCTGAGTGTCCCGTCCCGGGGGCCCTGCAGAGGAAAGCCGCAAGCAGCCCATCTTCATCTCAGCCGCTGGCTGCATCGGGTGCAGAGCAGCGCTGTGTCCACGGGGCAGGGGTTGGGTGTGTGCCACAGAAGCAGCAACAGAAAGTGCCAATGCACTCCAGCCTGCAGTCTCAGATAGCAGACTGTCACTGTGGGCTCCACGCTCCATCATGGAATATCAGGGAAGCGGAGGTACGCTGCTGACACATGGGGAGCTGCCTGCAGTCAGGCTGCTTGCGCCATGCTGAGATCTGCCATGGTGTATCGTGCCCTGATCCCTACCCCCACTCACAGCTTGCTTCCTTAATGCCTCAAATATATATATATAAACAGTGCCTGAGTTATTTTGTTTTTATTGTTTTTTCATTTTTTTGCAATAAGAAGCTTTCCTGCAACTCCGCAAATAAACTTTTTCAAGGACAAGTTTTATAGAAATTGGTTTACATGCTTATTTCAAAAATCCCACCTGGGAAACAATCTTGGGTGTGCACTATTTTAATTGCATTACGTTCCTTCTATCCTGAACGCTGGTTCCTAAGAAAGAGGCTGGACAGTTCAATGTAAGTCATTGACAAAATCGTATTTGCATGTTAGGGGAACCAAAGCCTTTGGAACATGCGTCGATAGCTTTTCTCCTCAACGTCTGCCAACATCTTTCGAGATTAGAAACACAGTAGTTTTAGAGCCATGAAGTCAGGAAAGTTCAGTGCGAGGCAGAGGCAGGAGACATATAACTGAATAATGCAATTTTCTACTTCTCAAATTTAAGTCATTCCCTATTTAAGAGAGCATCAACTATCACCATGGCGGTTTTCAACTATGGAAAACTACAGAGGAAGAGTGACCTTAAAATTTCATGAGGAAACTGGTAGTATCACAACAACTGACGTTTTCTCCATACTTCACATACGTCTACATTTTCTTTCAAGCAGTAATTTATTTAGATTTAAATGTCAGTGCTCGATCTAATTTGCAACAAAACTTCCTCAAAAGCTTGGTTGGCATTTGTTACCGGGATTCTTCCAGAGATAAATAAGAATGAGTAGTAGATGGGAAACTATTTTTAATCGCATAATCACAGAAACTACCGCCTGTACCCTAAACGAGGACAACCACATGCTGCTGAAAAGCTTCCCAGATCTCAAAACCAGTTCCCAGCAGTTGCGTTATTCCCTGCAGACTAGCTGGCATACGGCTCCTAAGGTGTGTATCTAACACTTCGGAATATACAAAAACGGGCTGCGTTTGTTCAGATCCCATGCCCACACGCCACAATCTGGGTTTCTAAGGAGCCATAGCAGAGACACCTGAGAATTCTAAGTTAGGTGACCCACCCAGAAGTCAGTCACTTTGCAAACCTGATGAACTGTTCTCCACCGCACCTGTCCAGACCACGACAACCCCCCGGGAAGGGGAAAGCTCAGACCCATACCTATATTTCATGCCAGTCTGCTTGGCGGTGGACTCCTTGAGAGAAATGTGGTGCTGCGGGGTGAAGGTCCCCAGGCTGCGCGCGATGATAGCGACCGTGCGGAATTTGGCCCGGGCTGCGTTCACATTGGGGGCGTTGGCGCTCTGCTTGCTCAGAAGTCGGTCCTCACCATTCCGGCTCTTCAGGTTGTGCTCTGTGCAGGCTATGGAGACTTGCATCGCTTCCCCGGGGCAGCGCACGGTCCCTCTCAGAACCCCCGAACCCAGGCAGTCACGAGAGGCTGAGTAGTTGGGAGGGCTTCTGCTCGCCTTTTAACCCCGCCTGGGCCCCCCCTTCCTGGGGATGCCGTCAGCGGAGTCCCAGCAGCGGGGAGCGGCAGGAGCCGCGGCTGCAGTGCCGGACGGAGAAGCCCGGAGCCCACAGGGCACGGCCAGCCCCGAAGTTGTCACAGCTGGGGCGCCGATGGAGCTCTGAGCTCTCCCTCCTCCGGCCAGGCGTCTCCGCGGCTCACGCCGCCAAACCCAGCCAGCCCGGGGGCTCTCGCAGCCGCCTGCCGCCGAGCGTTGCTGCTGCCTGCGCGCAGCCCGGCCGCAAGCCCATCCGCCGTGTCCGAATGCGGGCTCGCCTCTGGGCGCTGGGTCAAAGGCACGCAGGCATTCCGCAGCGTGCGCTGCCCGCACCCTCTGGACCACAGGCAAGATGCTCGAGCGGCGCGCTGAGCATCCCGAGCAGCCGCTAATCCTCCTCCGATCCCCGGGGACCGGTGGTCTCCATCCACGCAGACGGTCTGCTCCCTCCCTGCCCCGCGCCGGGATGTCCTGGGGGCTCCTCAAGACCCCTCCCCACTCATGTTCAGGCAAAAGCTTGGGTTGGCTGAGCCCACGGGAGCCCGGGTTTGCAGCTGTGCGGAGGAGCCGGCAGTTAGCTCCCTCAAAGAGCGCCTGCCTTTGTGTGCAACGGGAAGGCGAGGATCGTTTTCACAGGCTCGTGCGGTAACACAATCCCGAGGGCTGCTCCTAAGAGGGGGGCAGGGGGGGCTCTGCCCAGATTCAACCCAGATCCCGCTGCAGCACAACAGTTGGAACTGGGGGAAGGCAGAGTGGGGGGTGCTTCCGCCAAGATCATGCCAGTGAATTAACACGGGAAAACTGACCGGCTGGCTGGCTTGGCAAAACACAGCTGAAAATCCCTATTAGCCTTGCCAGCATTCATTTCCCCTTTGCATTATTTCTTAAGCAGGTAGGTTTAAAGTTTCCTGAAAAGCCACAGTGCAGACTTTTTGGAGTCAAGTCATCGAACTCTCTGCAAAAAATCTATGCTGGCCCCCGAGGGAGGGCCAAGGATGGGGGGGGGCAGCAAGCTGGCACCACCCCGAAGGGGCCTGCACTGGGCAAGCAGCAGGTCCACATGACCACCCAGAAGGGTCCAGGCCTGGTGTCTGGAAGCATGTGCTCTACCCCCTGGTCATCTATGGCCAGCTGAACAAGCTCCACCCCCAAATCAGGGGTGAGCAGCAAGATGCCAGGCAGGAGCATCGCCTGGGGTAGTGTCAGGCGCAGAGCAACTGCTCAATAGATGCGGTTGCATCAAACTAAGCACCAACGGGCCAATAACCATTTATCTCTCCATTCAAAGTGCATGGAAGCCAGGATCCTTGTGTAGATGTACTTACAACAAAACTGTGGCTTCCGCACAATCGGTTTTCTAAGCATGGTTCCCAACAGACGCTGCTGTCAAGCAAAAAGGAACAGGGTTCAAATCAGCAATATTTGTGAGCACCATCCCTACACGAGGCAGAAAAGAGAAATATGGAGAGAAAAAAATGAAACACAGCCCTTCTCTCCAAGTAACGGGCAATCTGGGTGGAAAGGACAAAGCCTTCCATCTTTTTTATAAATTTAAACTCTTTATTGTTTCCGCCTTGACCTCAAAGGGGCTCATTAATGATGTTGGAGGCACATTAGTTTTTGAATGAGTTGTGCAGACACTAAACACCCTGGGGGTTAGCAGGGAATGGTTATAGGGAGCTGAAGAAAGTCTCATTGCTTGATTTCCCACATGTCTTTTGAGAGCCGAGTTAAGTGTCTGACTTGCTACTGAGGTGCGAAGATGACTTACAGAGGCTGGACCTCAGGGAGTACATAGATGCCCAGGCAGCTCTCAGAGAGGGGTAGGACTTCGCCCTGGGGTGTGGATTTGATTAGCAGGGAACGGGGGAGGCTGTCTCCCAGATGTTGGCAGCTGTAGGGAGAGCACACACTCTGGCAGTGTCTGTATGATAAAAAACAGCAAGCCTGACCAGTTCTTCCCAGCCAAATTCAGTTGTAAGAATTGAATTTTCAAGTGGAACATGTGCCTGCTTTGAATTCCATTTCAGGTATGAATTTTAACATTTTATAACCTGCAGATAAGGCTTAAATCTCATTGTGAACTCTCATTCTTTACACTCCTTACTTTGAAAAAAGAAACAACTGTCCCGATGTAGCTTTAAGACGGGGTGAGGGCTGTAGTAGCAAGGGGCAAATGAACATAGAAGGCCTGGTTTTTACCCTCAACTCTAAGGAAGGAATTCTTCAAGCCATATCTTTGTTCCCTAGAATAAGTAACAGTGGGCAAAGAGGAAGGAGGTCACTAGATCCTTTCTTTTTTCACACTAAGCTGGCTCATCGGAAATGATCAGTGTGAATCAGGAAAAGAGTCACAGTGTGAAGAGGAAGAAGTGGGAGGCATCAGAAGGAACAGCTCATAAAAAGGAAAAAATAAAGTAGCCTGGGAGGCAAGTTGAGCACAATGATCATCCCAGGACCAGAGGGGTCAGGAGCCCGTGGCTGGGGGACAGGCTATGGATTCTACAGAGAGGAGGGGAATGTCGAGGATTCAGAAGATCTGACACTGTTCACCGAAGTGGCTTTCAGGTTCGCCAAGTTAGCAGAGCACGGGCTGGGCACATCCCCAAAAGCAGGACAGGGAACAGGTTATCAGAATAAAAACATGCACGGCACAGCCCCACTGACTCATCTCTTTATCTCCCATAGGACCTAGCGCAGTGCCTCGTGCACAGCATGCCCTCACTCAATAAATAATTGAGAAAGGGAGATAAGGGGGGTGGGGAGGAAGGAATAAGGGAAGAGTGTGGGAATAGGCCAAATTCTTGGATAAATGTGATTCCAGAAAAAAAAAAAAAGAAAAGAGAGAAAGGCAAAGCATGCCCTTTCTAGTTTCACCCAGCCTGAACACTTAAAAGGAGTAACTGTCCCACATTCACGTCTGCACTTCTTGTGTGCAGACAAGTGTTCCAGCCTCTAGTATGTGTCTCAAAGAGAGTCCAGTAATGGAGGCCCAGGGAATGCTCACAGCGCATGCCCCTTTCTTGCTGCTCACAGGGCACCTTTTCAGGTCTGATTCCACATGGGCTTTCTGACAGCCAGCCAGCAGCATGGTCTTACCCCAGCTCTGCTCACCATTCCAACATTAATGGAGCAGAAGGTCTCAGGAGCCGGGAAATTAGATACTAGTTGACTGTGAGAATGCTCATCCCTAATGGGTTTGTGCTAACGGGCCACATGCTAATTAAGCTGGGGAAATTGGATTTGGAATATGTATGCTTTCACTGTCGTACAGTAGGATTTGGAGGAGTTCTCGCTATTACTATTTCAGGTTCAAATAAGCCCCACACATGATGACTTGTATATATGCATAGATATAGACATGGACATAGACACAGACATAGATATATAGACAGAAATAGATATATATATAGCTATGGGTCTTCCCCAATACATATGTTGAAGTCCTAACTCCCAGGAAGTATCTCAGAATGTGACTGTATTGGAGATTAGATCTTTAAAAAGGTAATTTAGGAAAAATGAGGTCATTAGGGTGGGCCCTAATCCTACATTGCTGGTATCCATATAAGAAGAGGAGATTAGGACAAAGACATATACAGAGGGAGAAAAACGCTGTGGAGAGAGGCCTGCAACAGCAGCCAAAGGCCTAGGTTCCCAAGCCAATGATGTCACTTCCTCTGTGACCGCAGGTGTTATTATAGTTCTCTCTGCCCTTTGTCTCTCACTTGAAATATGAGGGTGATATATTTTTATTTCCAAGACCCTCTCTTGTTCTACAGATCCCATGAAGTGCTTTTTCAGAGAGATGTGGGGTACAGGATTACATACTAAGTAAAGCCTCATTCCCACTAACTCTGCAATTTCATCATTTCTGAGCTGGTTTCTGTTTATTACCTGATAATGTCAAACGGTCATCATTGGATCATGGTTGCAGAGCTGGTAAGGAACAGACCATAGCCTACTTAACACACATCCAGTCTTCTCCTTCTCATCATGGAGCCTTCATGGTAACCTGGGAGAGCTCTGGGGTGTGGGTTCAGTTGGTGCTGATGTGAATCCCAGCTCTGCTCTCCCCTTCCTTCCCATGAGCCACTGAATAGTATTCTCAACCTCCCTGCACCTCAGCATCCTCTGAGGAAAATGGTGCAAGAACATACCTCTATGCTGCCTGTGGATTCCTCTAGTATTTTTATGGTTCACCATCTTATGTTTAAGTCCTGTATCCATTTGGAGTTTATTTTTGTGTATGGTGTAAGTTGGTGGTCTAGTTTCATTATTTTGCATGTATCTGTCCAATTTTCCCAATACCATTTTTTGAAGAGATTGTCTGACTCCACTGAATGTTCTTAACTCCTTTGTCAAATATTAATTGAGCATAGTGATTTGGGTCAATTTCTGAGTTCTCTATTCTATTCCATTGGTCTATATGTCTGTTCTTGTGCCAGTACCAGGCAGTTTTGAGAACAGTGACTTTGTAATACAGCTTGATATCTGGTATTGAGATCCCTCCTACTTTGTTCTTCTTTCTCAGGATTGCTGCAGCTATTCAGTGTCTTTTTTCATTCCAGATGAATTTTTGACGAGTTTTTTCTAGGTCTGTGAAATATGCTGTAGGTATTTTAATGGGGCGTGCATTGAATCTCTAGATTGCTTTGGGTGGTATGGAGATTTTAATGATGTTGATTCTACCAATCCATGAACACCGTATGTTCTTCCACCCGTTTGTCTTCTTCTATTTCTTTCCCCAGTGTCCTGTAGTTTTCCGAGTACAGGTCTTTTACCTCCTTAGTTAAGTTTATTCCTAGGTATTTTAATTTTTTTGTGTGCAATGATAAATGGGATTGTTTCTTTAATCGCTCTTTCTGTAAGTTCACTAGAGGAGTCCACAAATAGCAAAATATCAGTCATATGCCAAAGCAGTATCTTCATCAATACAGCTCCTAAGGCAATGGAAACTAAGGAGAAAATAAATAAATGGGACTACATCAAAATTGAAAGCTTCTGCACAGCAAAAGAAACCATCAACAAAACAATAAGAAAGCCCACTGCATGGAAGAACATATTTGCCAATGTTATCTCTGATAAGGGTTTAATTTCCAACATTTACAGGGAACTCATACAACTTAACAAAAGGAAGATGAACAACACAATCAAAAAATGAACCATGGACCTAAATAGACAACTTTTTGAAAGAGGACATAAGGAAGGCAAAAAGCCATATAAAAACATGCTCAAAGTCACTAATTATCGGAGAGATGCAAATGAAAACAATAAGGTACCACCTCACACCAATCAGAATGGCTATCATCAACAAATCAACAAACGACAAGTGCTGGCAAGGATGCGGAGAAAAAGAAACCCTCTTGCATTGCTGATAAGAATGCAGACTAGTGAAGCCACTGTAGAGAATGGTATGGAGTTTCTTCAAAAATCTAAAAATGGAACTCCCATTTGACCCAGTAATACCATTCCTAGGCATATATCCCAAGAAACTAGAAACACCAGTCAGAAAGAATATATACACCTCTATGTTCAAAGCAGCACATTTTACAATAGCTAAGATTTGGAAATAGCCTGAGTGCCCATCAGAAGATGAATGGATTAAAAAACTGTGGTACCTCTGTACAATGGAATACTATGCTGTGGTAAAAAAAAGGAGTTATTACCATTTGCAGCAGCATCGATGGAACTGGAGAGCATTATACTAAGCAAAATAAGTCAGCCAGAGAAAGATAATTATCACATGATCTCACTCATTTGTGGAATATAATGAACAACATAAACTGATGAACAAAAACAGATCCAGAGACTGAGAAGCATTAATCAGACCGTCAAACCTCAGAGGAAAGGTAGGAGAGGGTGGAGGTAGAGAAGTATGGGGGAGAGATCAACCAAATTACTTGTAAGCATGAATATAAGCATAACCCATGAACACAGACACCAGGGGTTGAGGGCATGAACTAAGTAAGGCAGGGACAGGGCAATGGGGGATAAAGACACATGTAATACTTAATCAATAAAGATAATTTTTAAAAGAACATACCTCTCTGGATAATAGTGGGAATTGCATGAAAATAGTGCTTGGCTCATAGAAAGCACTTAATAACTGTTAAGTATTCAACTCAATTTATTAAATGTGGGGCTATTGGGAACTCTTTAATCTCTCAAACATGCACACCAGGAGACCTCAGCAATTACTAGTGATAGTAACGCTTACACAGCACTTCCTATAGCCTAGTAATTCTTAAGAACACTTCACATGTATTAACTCATTTGCTCTTTATAAAACCCCATGGGGAGGGGCTATGTTATCAATACCATTCTATGGTTTAGAAAACATGTAACACAGAGAAGTTGCCCAAGGTGACACAGCCAGGAAACTGCAAATCTGGGATTTCCCTGAGGGTAGCCTGCCTTCTTAACACTGCACATGCTGCTTCTCACGTGAAAAGGGCTTTAAATAGTGTCATTTCATTAATATCATTTAAGAAAAATCATATCCTTATTATGAATGGGGGGGTAGCTTTTTGAGTATGCCTTTTATCAACCTTTTAAATACTTCAAAATACTTTGTTCCCATTACTCAAGAAAAAAATGTTTTCCTATTACCTGGAAAAATTTTTATTGATTCATTTTCTTACAAGTAAAGTCAAATGGTTTTGCTGAGTCTACTTAGAATTTATGGTTTATTTCCATTGGAAGCCACAGTTAGCCAGGGCCAGGATACATTCAATTATGCAACCAGAAAAATTGGATCCATTCAACACAGAAAAGATCTGCTAATATCCAAAGAATTTTAAACATGCAAGTGTACAGATGGCAAGCCAGTTTGTGTGCCTATTATTTGCTATTAGAAGAGGAATTGCCAAGACCGGTTTGGCTCAGTGGATAGAGCGTCGGCCTGTGGACTGAAAGGTCCCAGGTTCGATTCTGGTCGGGGGCATGTACCTTGCTTGCGGGCACATCTCCAGTGTGGGGCGTGCAGGAGGCAGCAGATCAATGTCTCTCTCTCATCGATGTTTCTGACTTTCTATCCCTCTCCCTTCCTCTCTGTAAAAAATCGATAAAATATATTTAGAAGAGGAATTATGAGGGTGGGAGCTTGCTATTTATCAGAAATTCTTAACATGTGGGTTTGGAGAACAATTGATTATACTCTGACAAATTGAATCAGTCGTGAAAATTAGCATGGGCTTAGATTTGCATGAACATAGGTTTGGAATAACAGAGAAATTAAAATTGAGAGGCCAAATGGAAATACCCAAGGCTCTACTGAATGAAAGAGATTTCCAGAAGTCTACTCTTCTGCTTCCCTGGAAGAAAAGTGTCACCAGAGAATCCTTACCTGGATACTCTGAGATCAAGTCAATACAAGGATTCTCACAGTGTCAGCCTCATGTTCAAAAACCAAAACACAGTTAAAGGATAGTTAAGCTTTTCAATTAACATCGAAAATACATCCACAGCCACTGATAAACACGTCTTTAATTTAAAACTTCTGACAAATCAGATACACCAACCAGATCTCCAGTATTTGTGCATTATTTTATAGATTCAAGGAAAAGTTTCAGAGTGCTATAGTATGAAATTCACAATTCATTATTTTGTTCGGGCCTCTTCATGGTTGGTAATTTCTCATAAACTTGTCAGGAACCTGGTTATAAAACTGGAAGAAAACAGGGACATGTGGGTTGTATATTTTTGATAAATGTTATTCTTCCTAAATTATTAGCCATCAATATAATTTCTGCTGTTGCTTCTAATGGAAAAAGTTGGTCAGAAACATTTGCCATGTCTTTAGACAAAAAAATTTTCTAAATAGCTAATATCACAGAGAATTTGTTTTCCAAAATAATTAGAAATATTATATTTCATCCAATTTAAGATTCCATAAGCCATAAGACATATCAATATTTTGTATGCCACCAAGATAAAAAATTGTGGCCAATTATGAGACAATGTTTTTTTCTACTTCAACTTTTTATTTAAAAATTATTGAGTCTTTTTAGACTTAGGTAGACTTTTCAGTCCAAATTTTCACTCTTGTACATATATGAAAAGAAAATATAAGGGGAATAAGTTGGTTAAAGTATTCCCCAAATGTGTTCCCATTTAGAAGGTGAAGCTTCTGGATGTTTTACTAAGAGTTATCAATGTGCACACCATCATTCTTTGTGTTGATAATGCAGCTTTGGAAAAAATAAAAAGCTATACTAATGTCTCTGGGATGTTTTCTAAGCTGTTGAAACCCCTTCTGAAAGTTGTGATGCATAAGCCAGCAGCAAGTAGGAATTATGTCACAATTTCAGCAAAAAATATGTGCTTCAAGGAATTGATGAACTACAATGATTTCTAGGATAGTGTATTATAAGCTCTTATTTCATGCCAACTAAAATATTGTGGAAGGAAGAAAGGGAAGGAGGGAAGGAAGGAAAGAGATTTTTGAGCACCCACTATGTACTGGGGATTGTATCAAAGACTTCTACAACATTATATCATTACTGAGGAAAAGGAGGCAGAAAAAAAAATCTGCCTTTGTTAAATAAACATCTAAATTGGGATCTCAACTAAGTAATCTACAGGTAGAATTTCATAAGCCTTCATCTTCACCCTTGAAAAACTGAGAAATGAATCAGACTCTGGAATGCTTTCCACATAAAGTCACCTTTGCCTGATCAGGTTGAGAAAAATAAAGCAACTGAAGATCTTTCCAAAACTATATTAATGGATTAATATTTACTTACTTGAGTTCAAATTTACTGGTCATCTTAGGATGAGAGAAGCTATATTACACATGTCACTTTACCTCATACTATCTAACATATTTTTCTAAAAGATGTATTCTCTCTTTATTCCATTCATTTTCAAAGGAAAGGTGTTATAAAAAGAACATTTCTAAGATCCCATGAGATTCCTTCTCACTTAATTCCTTTCCTTTGGCACATCACAGAAAGTTAATGTAGGAGACCCCTCAGGCTGTCGTCTCACTTAAAGCAAAACTCATTTGGGAGATATAAGGATCAAGCTCTCACCTATGCCCTGTCAAGAACTGTATTGTCTAAAGTTTGTTTTATAATGCACATGTATTACTCTTAGAAGTAAAATAAAATAAATACTTTTTAAGTTATTTTTCCTATTATAAATTTATCACAGATTTATCTAAGAAGAAACAGGATACATAAAAGCAAGACCAAAAATTAAAAAATGTCAAGTATTCACTGATCTAGACTTTTAATGTTTAACATGGTTGTCAATATCTTCTTGGTTTTTATATTTTTCATTTTCTGTGCATAATTTAGTGGTTGTTGTTGATGTTGCTATTGTTGTCATATGCAACTGAATACTTTTCAAGGCATGAATCAGTTGCCACATATTATCATTTTGCATTTGTTCATTTGTCTTTTCATTTTTGGATATTATATATCCTTAACTCAATTCTTTGTTTTCATCATTCATTGGTCACCACACCAATCTGCATTTTTCATTGTTGAGTTGACAAATTCTATACCTTAATGAGGCAAAGAGATAGGAAACTCAGCCCCTTCTCAAAGGGTTTTCTTCCTGTCTGGGAATGGTGCAGACATTCACTGATAATTAGTGGCCTACTCTAAATTTCAGGACAAGTGGTATAGCTATACACAATATAGAGAAGGAGGGAGAGTTCACTGGGGGTTGGGACAGGTGGAGAAACTATGGTGGGCTCAGAAAAGATCTGAGCATTAGGGACAGAGAAGAACCCAGGCAAGAAAAGAGAACAGGGGAAGGAGGAGACACCAGTAAAGGAAGCAGCTTTAGCCAAGACAGGGATGTTGAGAGGCCTATCCTATATAATAAAGAAGTAATATGCAAATTGGTCTCACTCCAACACACAAGATGGCTGCCACAAGATGGCTGGTAAGGGAGGACAGTTGTAGACAATAAGGCAGCAGGGGAGGGCAGTTGGTAGGGACCAGGCCTGCAAGGGAGAACAGTTGGGGGTGATCAAGCCTGCAGGGGAAGGCAGTTAGGGGTGACCAGGCTGGCAGAGGAGGGCAGTTGGGGGCAAACAGGCCTGCAGGGGAGGGCAGTTGGGGGGGACAAGGCCTGCAGGGGAGTGCATTTGTGAAGGGGACCAGGTCTTCAGGGGAGGGCAGTTGGGGGTGACCAATCCTGCAAGGGAGGTCAGTTAGGGGCAACCAGGCAGGCAGGAGAGGGCATTTAGGAATGACCAGGCCCACAGCGGAGGGCAGTTAGGGGCAATTGGGCTGGCAGGAAGCAGTTAGGCATCCATCAAGGCTGGCAGGGGAGTGGTTAGGGGGTGATCAGGCTGGCAGGTAGAAGCAGTTAGGGGCAATCAGACAGGCAGGCAGGTGAGTGATTGGGAGCCAGCAGTCCTGGATTGTGAGAGGGATATCTGAATGTCCATTTAGGGCCTCCTGCATCTAGGGGTTGGGCCTAAAAGACAGTCGGACATCCCTCAAGGGGTCCCAGATTGGAGAGGGTGCAGGCTGGGCTGAAGGACACATCCCTTGCCCAGTACATGAATTTCATGCACTGGGCCTCTAGTTGGGAAATAATGAGCAAAACACTTTAGATGGAACCTTATTTGAAAAAGAATGTAGCTAACAAATGACGCAAAACAAATGTACATAAATCAACCGGAATCTGTTGTGTGCAGCCTGGAATAAAAGACTCCCCTCCTTTGGGCAGTTGTGGGGAGGGAGTTAAAATAAGAAAGTTCACCAAGAATTCTGGACTGGAGTGAGAAAGATCCATTTGGAAGCCAACAGGATGGCCTGGATGTATAAGAGATTCAATGCAAAAAGAACATTTGGAGACTGCTAGAATCAGCTGGCCATTAGGTAAAACTTACTGATAGAAAAATGATACTTCTTACTGGCAGTTATAGTAGAAAGATGTTGGGGAAATCATTTTTGATGGTTTCAGCAAACAGTTCACAAAATAATATGTATAAGTATGAGCCTGTTTTGACAGAAGCAAAAGTTATCTATCTCTGCAGAGACACAAAGGAATATTTAATATACCCAAATATAATCTGTAGTTTTCTGTGGATGGTGGAACTCTGGGTAATTTTTATTTCCATTATTTTGATAGTATATGATTTTCTGTTGTGAATACATATTATTTTTTTGTATTATGAAACAAAAAATGATACTCAGAAAAATAGAAGTGAATCTTAAAGCAATGAGGAGCCTGTACATGAAGTTATCATGAGAAGACCAATGCTTTACTACTTTTATTTCACAGCACTCAGTACTGTGGATAAATGTCATTGAGCCTACTCAGCTTGCTTTTAACAAGCAAGTAGCAAGAGTATATTATCCAGGTTGTGACCATTAAGCTTTACTGACTGATGTAAAAAAGAATTTGGCAAATCAAATCACTGTTTATTTATTTCTCCACAGATTTGATATGGATCCTCACTGAGGAGGCAAGGCAGAAATGGTCTGGCTCACTAAGAAAAGCAACAATTAAACATGAAATAGTAAAGGAATTTTTGGTAATGACTATGAACTCTATCAACCTAAGCCTGGTTGACCCTCCCTAGAACTCTACTAAACAGAAGAGAACCTATATAAGTCCAGGGTTAAGCAAATTAATGCCAGCTGAGCTACTTAGAAGAAATGGATATCTCTTAATCTATCACATGCAGAGGGTGCTTTATTCCTGTTGACTGAATAAATTAATTTCTACCAAACTCTTGGATAATGACAGAAGTGGGTGGAAATCTGTTATATAGAAGTCTTATCACTATGCTGAAATTTCTGAGGTATATTTAATAATTGTAACTTTTCCCCATTATTCTGCATTCACCCTTCACCCTAAGTCCTACAGTGGTACCTCGAGATACGAGTTTAATTCATTCCGTAACCTTGAGGCGTGGGAAACTATGAGACGCTCGAGTCGAGGTAAACTGGTGGGTCGTGTGCAGCCGGCATATCCTTGTAATTACTCGTATCTCAACTGTTGCTCATATTTCAAAGCAAAAATCACTCGCTCGACAGCTCGAATCTCAAAAATCTCCTATGTTAGGGCACTCGTATCTTGAGGTATCACTGTATTTGTTTTATTTAGACTTCCACGGAGTCACCCACATAGTGGAATGAGGCGACACAGCAGCCAGTGACTGCCAGGGCACACCAGAGTCATGGAGAGCAAAGCTGGATACAAGGCAGTGCAAGGTTTATAAGGATACTAGGTGCAGCAGGATGCCCCCTAGGACCAGGGGAGACAGCTTTGGGACACACGGGCACCAAGTGGGCAAGGGCCAACTCAGAGGAGGGCAACAAAACCTGGAGAATGGTCTAAAGATCAGTTCTGATGGGGAGTTGGAACTTTGAATTAGCTAAATGTTTACCCAAAGCTCCTGTTTGGAAAATGAACTAGTTACCTTAAACAGCAAGTTCCAGGCTTCTTCATAGCAGAATTAGGGGGTTTAGAACCAGATGAGGAAAATCAATAAAAACTCCTTTTCTGACTGTGGATCGACATTTGCAGGCTGTGTAAGGCTCCCACTGATCTGAGGGTCTAATGCTGTCACTTTTGACCTCAGACCTCCCAGGCTGATTTGCCAGGAAGAACCTTCTATGTCCCCCAATAGCCAATTCTGGGTTTAAGGGGCCTCACTTTATCAGGTTATAATGTCCGCTGGCCTCTTTCAGAGGATGACTCAGGTCTTCTTAAGGGGGTTTGAGCAGACAAGGTGTGCAGAGATTGTGACTGTGGAGCTTTCTTCTTGTCACTGATCTCACTTGGAGTCTCAGGCAAAACCCCTAGATGCAGGAGGCCCTCCCAGGATTTACTGCTGCAGTGAGCTCACTGAGTCTCTAGGTCCCAAGAGCTTCCTTTGGCTTAGACCCCAGCTGTTTCTAAGTTCACTTACAGATCAACTCACCCATTTATAACTCATTAAGTGACATGTTAAATGGAGGTATCATTAAACAAAAGCCACTTGGAAGCAGAGTCATCCCATTTCCCTGCTCGTCAGAATGCATTTTCTGTACAAACCGCTGTTACGTTCCACATCTGGCGGCGGCGGGGGTGCTTGGGGTAGCTAACTTCGTTATTTAGGCTCAGTGCTCATTCACTCAACAGCACTGCACAGTATTTATAGCGATATGGCTGTTGATTATAAAAGCTTTCAGGTTGGGAAAGAGGAGAGAGGATTTTTGGACACCTAACATTTTTGGCTTCGGCTTTACCTTTTAATTGATTAGAAATGAGTTATTAAATGTTGCATGTAGGTAGATGAGAAAATATGTTCCTTCCAACAAATGATGGCCTGCTTTTAATTTCCCTGTAATCATTCTAAATTGTTAACTGTCTTCTGAAATTCCAAAGGCAGTCATGTGAAGGAGGGAGGACATTTGGGAGTGTTGCTCCAGAGGACAGTAACAGGACCAAGGGGAGCAGGCAGCAGGACCTGCTGGCAATGGGGCTGTTCTGCACACTGCCGGAGATCCCGTAAGCTTGTTTCTACCGGAATCCTCAAACTGTGGCCACAGGACCAGATGCAGTACATGACAGAGAAAGAGAGAATTCACTTGTCTGGATGGTAGTTGTGTTCGATGGACTCTTTCAGGTGTTAAGAAACTGAAACTGGGTTTGTTCTTTTGCATCTCCAACATCTCTTCTCCCTTCTTCTAATAACAGCATCCTACGTTTCAAGTGGGGCAGACCCCTACTCTCAAGCTCCTGGTGTGGGTCACAGTGATTGACTCATAATGGTCATATGACTCCATTCAATTCAATAATACTAAATCCTGGGACTTCTATTAGAAAAGAGAAAGTTTTTATTTTTTTAAACTATTAGCTAGGTAAGCCTAGGAAAGGACCTGCTTGAAAATGAACTGGAAGGTCAGTAGGAGACCTTATTCTCTAATGTTCCCATCTTCTCCTGGCCTCCCTCAGCAGTTGATGTCCGCTCTTTCCTACTCTGGTGTTTTACTCACTATGTCTCTGTGACTCAGCTACTTGGTCTCTGCTTCCATGGCTTCTTGGACTATGGTTTGCCTACTTGCAAACTTCCTATTTAAATCCCCAAGAGAAAGAACCTGATCACATCATCCAGCCACCATTCATGTGATACACACAAGTAAACTGGATCTCATGCTGGCCACCCTAAGAGGCTTTCTTTATGTCACACACTGTTTTGGACCAAATATTTTTGTCTCCCCCCAATTCATATTGTGAAGCACTAACTGCTAATGTGATGGTACTTGGAGGCAAGGCCTTTAGGAGGTCCTGAAAGTGGGGTCCCCATGATAGTATTAGTGTACTTACAAGGCTTTCAAATTTTTCTTTTTAGGTAAGGATGTTGTAGACAGAGAAGCTGTCCTCGGAATGTGGCCTTAGACATGGACCAGATCCCTTCCCAAACAATTTCTAAGGTCATTGCCAAGTTTAAGGTTCTACAATTATCTTTTTCCTTTTTAATTTTTTAATTGTTTTGTTTAGATTTTTATTAGTGTGGATATGTTTCCCACAAATATTAATAAAGGAAGTTGCCAAGGAGACAACTTCATCCATTTTTCTTTTCTCACCCACTACTCGACACCTGTCCCACTAAGAAATTGGTCACCAGTTTTTCACAAGGGGAAGGAGATTTAAAAACAAAACCAAATCTGGGATACCTGAGCCTTGTCTGACATGATATGGTAGTTCAGTAAAGGCCATGACAGGAAAAGGATGGTATACTCATGGGCCATCTGAGGAAAGTGATACAGAGACCACTGACAAGGGATTGTCCCTGAGGCCACAGAGCCTCAGGCCTAGTAATAGCTGGATCTATTCCCAGCCCTAAGCCTGAAGGACAATTTGAAGGTAGATGGGGCTGAGTGGTGAGGACCATCTGATAGAAACTGTGACCCTTAATGGAAGGATAGGGCCAGCCCACAGGGAAAGAGTTCAAGAAATAAATATCCCAATTACTCTTCTATCCTGCCAACTGGCTTAACTCAACTAGAAGCCAAAAGTCACAGGAGCATACCGCAGTCACATGGGATACAAAGCAGAATAGGAAAGGGTAGGGCGTGGGTCTGGACAGGTAAATGGAAACTATTCAATATACATTGGGACGGGAATACGTAAGCTATATTTTTCTTCAAATAGGCAAGAATAGCTCAGTACAACATGGCCGACTGATAAACCTTTGCTGATAAACCTCAGGCTGATCCAGTGCTGCTTTTGGGACACTGGAAACAGAAGATGACACCCAGCCAGACAGTAAGCATTCACTCATACTGGGGTTACTTTGCCCTGCCTGAGGATATCATAAAATGAGAAGCTGCTGCCTTTATGAAATGCGCAGTGACCTTTAGAGATGATCTGGAGTGATCCGTTTAAAGTGGCATTAGCCATAAACGCTGGGCCACATCCTTCAGGCATTTCCAAAGAGATAATTGAATCAATACTTTCAATCTTTTAGTAAAATGCCTAATTTTAATCAAACTGTGAAGAAGTATTATGTTTGAAATTCAGGAAGTGAAAAATAGTAGAGAAGAAAGGTGGGCTTTGGGGAGCACTGCTTTGCATTTAAGAAGAAAAGAAAGATAACTTGGTACTGGAAACATCAAGTTTTTCATTTCTTAGTTTAAAATTAATCCACTAAAGCCTAAGACACCAACAAATTTATTAAAATTATTCAAACTCAGCGGTCCAACAAAGGCTGTTGTTGTTTTTTCTGCCTTTTTCTAGAGAGAAGCTAGTATTTCAGAGAAATCACATTGTGCTTCCATTTATTAAATAAATATCTTCTACACAGTAGGCAGGGTTCTGGATGCTGGGAAGGAACATTCTAAGATAAACAAGACCCATCTTTTCTTAAGCATCTGAGTCTAATAAGAGAGATAGACATAAAAATGGCTAAGACCAATATGGAACAGAATGAAGTGCATGCTAAAGAACTAAGCCAGACAGAGAAGGACAAATGCCACTAAGAAGTGGAATCTAAAAAACAAAATAAAGGAAGAAGTAGAACAGAAACAAACCCATAGATACAGAAAACAAGCTGATGGTTGCCAGATGGGAAGGGTGAAAAAAAGGTGAAGGGATTAGAAGTACAGATTGGCAGTTATCAAACTGTCATGGAGATGTGAAGAACAGCATAGGAAATATAGTCAATTATACTGTAATAACTATGTATGGCAGCAGGTGGTGACTAGACTTATAAGGGGGATCACTTTGTAAGTTATGTAAATGTCTAATCAATATGCTGTACTTATTCAATGTCAACTGTAATTTAAAAATTAAATAAATAATAAATCAGAGGAGGAGAAGGAGGAGGAGAAGCTCAGGTAATTTTGGGGCGGTAGGGAGTGCTAAGCAGACATTCATTTGGACTCTGTGACAATCAGTGAAGACTGCATGGAGGAGGTGATGTTTGCTTTGGGCTTTAAAAAATTAATAGGATTTTGTTTTAGGTGATAGGAGCCCATTGTTATGCAGATAGACAAGGACATCTCAAGTCAGGGTCAAGTATGAACAGAGACATGGATGCATGAAGTGCTGAGCAAATGTAGACCAAAGGAGTTACATGGTACAGTTGGATGAGGGTGTGAAAAAGGATGTTAGAGGGAGATGGAGCAGGAAACAGGTGTTGAGTGCTATCATGAAAAATTTAAATATCGGCCTACTTAACCTTATTCAGGAGGCAATAGAGACTGATGAGTGGCGTGTCTTGTTGGGATGTATGTTACATATATTCTTTGTGGCTTAACTTTGAGCACGTGGTTTATAACCACTCTATCTTACTGCCTCATGTCTGTGTCCAATTTGTTTTTGTGACAGTAAAATCTGTAGTGCAATCATCCCTAATGTTCCACATTAAATCACTTCAACTAAATGATATTAATGGTTTCCAACTGTAAGTAAGATCTGGCTCACAGCACCCTCGTGGATGATAGAAATAGTTCAATACCAAGCAGAGAAAGGAGCTTAGAATGAAAGTGGTTTGTTGGAACAAAGTAGCCTATAAATAGTCATGCTGGGACAGGTAGGCTGCGTTGCTAAAAGGCCCTCCCACTAATCAGCTGAATGTTCCCATAAATCAGTGTGACTATGGAGAGGGGCTGGTGTGCCTCCCACACAGTGGACTGGGGAGGGAGGAGGAGAGGAGCGGGAGCCTGCTAATTAATCTCCAGTTCTGCCGCTGTAATTCACTGCAGTTTCCCTTTCCATCAGGGCAATTGGTGTTAAAAATGAGAAGAACAAAGTAATTCTGCTCCATCTACAGTGTTTATTACCTACCAAAGGCCAAATGCTTTTAGATTTTGATGGTAAAGAAGACTGGAAGATGGCAAGGAGGTTGTGAGAAACCACATCTATGGTTGCGAAGTTCACTCTCGTACTGACATGCAAAGGAAGTGCAAGTCCCCAGCCCAGCCCTTAGCAACCAATACCTCATCTGCTTTAGGGCTCGGTTAGGAAAATAGAACCCAGTGAGTGGCACTGTCAGCAGTGAGCCTTTGTAACTAAATATCAAATATTGGGACAGCCTTGTGCGGAGTTCACACTGAGACTTCACGCAAGCCTGGGAAGAATTGCAAACAGTCCTTGATGAGAGGCGGTTGAGCTGTGCAAACACTGCTCTTGGCCTGAGCAGCGGCCACTGAGCAGCTGCAAAGACACGTCTGGAGACCCTCTCTGCTTCTCTTAGTGATGTCCAAACAGCCATCCTCTGCCACCCTAGGGAAATGCTCCCCATCCCCCCCCCCCACCCCCCCCCCCCGCCCCTGCTCCTTCAGGGCCTGACCTCCTGACCTTGAGGTGACATCATTGTGTCCAGCTCTGGGCTGGATGAGGTGTGGTCCTACTGGAAAGGCAGGAGAATAAGGTCTCCTGGCCAGAATAGTTCAAATAAATCCTTCACATAAATTACATTTAGCTCCACCTTGCTTGTTATGTTTTTCAAAGAAATGACAGTTATTTGTCAAACCTCTTTATAAACACCTAGAGGCAAAGACAAAGGGGAATGTATCTGTCTTTCGCATCTCCTAAGAAGCCTCAGTTTCCCCTCACATCTCTTTCACTGGGACTGGATCACACACCCACCCCTATACTGTCACCAAGCCAGGGGCAAGAGCCTTCAAGGTTGGCTTGTACCATGGTTCTCAGCTAGAAGCCTTGTTAAAACAGACTGAGGTCCTCTCTCCCAGAATCTCTGATTCAGTAGGTCTGGAGTGGGGCCTAAGAATTCACATTTCTAACAAGTTCCTGGGTCCTCACACTGAGCACATGGCTTAGACAAATCAAGGTTCACCCTTAGATTCAGGGAAGAAGCTAATGCCCCTTAAACATGTGGCTGCTTGGAGGAAAGGGAACCAAATCAAGACTCTCTTGGTGAGAGAAAGGGTAGGTGTGTGGCTCTTGAATGGCAAACACCAAAGTCTTCTGGGTTGGAAGCCACTGAAACCTGAACTTCTTCACAAAAAGGCCACCTTTTGCGATCTGTATTGCTTCTGGCTTCTTGCTCACTTGGTTAATAGAATTCAACTCTGCTGCTACCAACAAGCACAGTGTGAGCTCTGAGATGGAACTTATGTTGGAGATGGATAGTGGCCATTAGCAGACCCAGTGAGAAGGCATAGAAGACCCCGTGGGAAGGCAGAGTTGCCAATGCACTCCAGCAAGACGCACCAACTATGCATCCCACTTCAGTGCAATGTCCTAGGGAAAGTATCTCTGTTTTCTGAGATAAATTATGAAACACACAACAATCAACCAATGATCTTGAACTGCCCCTTTAAAATGAAATAATCCAGACTTTGTAAATACAAATCTGGTGCAGCAACCTGCCTTTTATGTGTCTCCTGTGTGTGCAATATCCCAACTGTGTGTGTGTGTTGGGGTGTGTGTGTGTGTGTGTGTGTGTGTGTGTGTAATACGCAAATTAGGAAATTAGGCTGGGACACCGTAACGGTCACAACCAGCTCAGGAGGAGGGGCCAGGCACAGCCCAGAACCTGAGAGAAGAACACCCAGGCACAGCCTGGAGCCTAAGAGAGCAACACGCAGAAGGGCGGCCTGTCCCCTAGCATCTCCACGGCCATGGCACTGGGCTGCGGGGGTCAGAGCGGAGACAGCCACAAATCTGCAGGGGGGCTGGTCCCCAGGAGCCCCGTGGCTGCAGCGTGCCAGCAGTTCCGCCTCTCCGCGGGAACTGCAGAGGAAACACTTTTTCTGACCGCTCATTGGCTAAGCTCCCTGTATGCCACTGGCAGTGCTCTTGGTAACTTGGGTAATAAGACTCCAAGAAGGTGATCTAGGGTTTTTCCATCTCCCTCCTGGAGGAAACAAACAAGGTCTGCTGCTGGAGGGGCTAAGAAATGTCATATCCTGCCCTAGCCGGTTTGGCTCAGTGGATAAAGCCTCAGCCTGTGGACTGCAAGGTCAAGATTCGATTCTGATCAAGGGCATGTATCTAGGTTGCAGACTCCTCCCTGGCCGGGGCCCAGGTCAGGGCTCATGCAGGAGGCAACCAATCGAACTGTGTCTCTCACATTGATGTTTTTCTCTGTCTTTCCCTCTCTCTTCCACACTCTAAAAATCAATGGAAACATATCCTCAGGTGAGGATTAAAAAAAGAAAGAAATGTCATATCCTATGAAAGAGACATCTTGAAAATGCCTAGAGAAAGTTGTCATTTTTTCGTAGTGAAGGGACTGGAGTCTGTGTTGATGAAAATACCTTGGTGGCTGTGGTGGCTGGCAGTGGTAGCAGCAGTGGGGTAATGGGGGTGATGCCTTCCCCTGATCAGCCTGGTTGCCTTCCACAGAGGGAGGCCAGACTTCGGCTTAGTAGGACATCCCCTGAGGGCTTCTGGACTGTGAGAGGGGGCAGGCTGGGCTGAGGGACTCTCCCCCCACCCCACACTAAGTACACAAATTTTGTGCACCAGGCCTCTAGTTTAGTTATAATTATGCTATTAGTGCTCCATCAGTGCTCTGTTAATTTGGCCTTGCCTTGGCTACTCCTCACAGGATAAGCTCTGCTCCCTGCACAGTTTTGATTTTCATTAATTTTAGGGTGTTAGGAATTGAGACAGAGGGATTTGAGAGAGTTCAAAGTGAAGTGACTGATGGGTGAGTTTCCTTGTTCAGATAACCCAATAGGAAGGAGATAAAAGCTTATAAAACAATGTGTATAAACAACTATTTATTCTCTCCCACCATAAGTCCCCATCCAAGCTCCCACCCTGAAACAGGAGTCTTTCCTGAGTACTTTGAGGGTGAGGATGGGAAGCATTTTAAGTTATACTATACATCTTGGGCACTCAGCCGTCCACAGCCATCTTATCACCAAAGCCCTGGGTATTTTCCAGACCCTGGTAAACCAAGAAGCACTTCTAATCCATGTGCCAATTCTGGAGAACAGTTACTTTGAAGACAGCCTCAGTCACCCCAGGTTTTGAAGGAAGAGAAAATATATTCCTTATCATTCAGTACTATCTTTCCACAGAAGCACATCAGCTGCTTGAAATAGAATGCTGTCAAAGACAATCCATTAGCCATGCCTTTCTTTTGTCAATTTGGGCAGAATTTGCAACAACAAAAGAATAAACAACGGGTTGGCTTATCAACCATACACAGTACTGCTCTACTTCCCAGTCAGCGGGAAAGTAGGTGGAAACCTACTGATAAGAGGGAAAAGAAAAGATACCACTTCCAGTCAGTTTTGGTCTAAATAATATGAAGCATTTTGCCAAGGGATAAATCCATATGTGTGTTGTTTCATGTGTGGACACATTTCCTGCATAGAGGATGCTGAGACCTTGTCCCAAGGCCAGTGTCCTTGGCTGCAAGGCTCAATGATGCCCTCCACAGGGGGAACTAGGTCCTTCTCATCTGCCATGCCTGAAATGTAAGATCTTCTCATGTCTTGGGGAGGTGGGGGAGGATGGCAGTCGTCCCAGCCCAGGAAAAAGGCTTTACTCACCAGCAATGAAGAAGCTAGTGCTGTCACCAGAGTGGGTCAGGGCATGGGTACCTGGAGCAATTGAGACCAAAAATTACAGCTTCCTTTGTAGGAGCTGCATGAAAAATACAAGCTCTCTGTCTCCAACACAGTTTGGACTAACAAGGATTTTGACAGACACTCAACAGGTTTTTACCTACAATATATTAGATTAGGCAAATTTTATACATCTTTGCAGACAGATTTAAAAGTTAGCAGCCTAAATTTCAATTTCATAGAATATCTAATTTGAGGAGCACTACCTATAGAAAAAGTTTCTTGCTGTCTGACTATACTTTGATGTTTTAAAACATATGAATGGACTGTTTTTCTGTACATATAAATCCACCCACTGAGTGGATGGGCATTCCCTTTACTACATCATCCTCTGAGACCACCCATTCATGGGAGAGGACACCCATCCTAGGAGCAGACTCGGGAATGTGGTCAGATGGGCAAAAGCCACTAGCTGTCCTGGGAAGGCAGAGGATTATTCTATCCAGGGGTAAATATGTTTCCATATTTCTGCTAGTATTAGAATATGTGCCTAAATATTCAATACAATTGCTATACTTTTAGAACCTCCTTCCTTCTTTCCTTTCTCTTCTAAGACATGTAAGGGTGGAGCAGAACATATCGCCACCTTGACTTAGATATGGCAAATCACAAATGCAAATTAGAGGGTCTGCCATCTCCCTGCCCAGCCTTCACTCTATTGTTTTCCAGCACATAAATTTAATCACTTATAGTTGGGAGGCAGATATGACAAACATCCAAACATGCACAAACGTTATCAAAGAAAACGTTAGAAAATGCATCACTTTTCATTAAGAAGAGTTTATTCAAATCCATCCAGAAGGGAAAGGTTGAGTAATGTTTATTTTAGGTGCCTCCATTTTAGAGCTGGCTACAGTTCCCTGTGTGCACCTGCTCATGTGGGAGGCTTGAGCTTAACAAATGAGACTGGGTTTGAAGGGAGAGACAAGCCTCAGCTTTGAGCAGGTCAAAAAGTCAGAACCAGACAGCAGCTGTGTGTAGGTGTTGAAGAGAAAGCCCAGAACCACACAGATTAAAACCAAGAGGCAGCTGCTGTGCCACCACAAAGAGACAGAGAACAGAGCACCAGGAAGCCAGTCAGAGCAGACAAATCTGAGCCAAGAAACGGAGGCAGAGTGTCCGGAGTGGCCCTGGGGCCTGTATGGCTCATCCTGTGCCTCTCCCCAGGCTGCTTCAGCCCATCTCAAGAGCAAAAGTTCCTCCCCTAACATGACTTAAGGCCTCTAATTTACAAAGAGGTTGCATTTTATAGACACTGTGAATCTTAGAATTAATGATCTTTCTCACTTTCCTTTGGTCACTAAGAAGCTCAAAGCTCATGGCCCCCTTGTGAGTACAGAGAACTTCTTACCATACATTTCTCTGGTGTTAATCTGTCCAAATCTTATTATCTTCATCCCACTCAGAATCCCTAATCTATTTCTTCTAATTGCCTTAAATGTTAGTAATAAGGACAATTAGGCAATTAAGCATACCCTACTTGTAAGTGATTTGTATTTCAGAACTTTGGCATCAGTCCATTGTTTGAAACTCAGAACATATTTTACCATAAAAATTACCTAAAGCCTCTGTCTTACACAGCCTTTTAAATTTATATTGCAAATACACTCAAGTATTCTCTTTGCTGACCATGTCTCCTAACATCAGGTTTTCACCTGGTGCCTAGTAAGTTATTCATTAGTAAGCCAAACTCTTCAATCAGCTAGATATCTAATTCTGAGTTTTTATTTTTTTGTAAAGATCCCCCTCTGGGTGCCTTCCAACTTCTTAGTTATACATCAAAGAATGATGTGAAATGCAGCAGACTCAAGAAAAAACATGTGCAGGTTAAAAAAATATATTAAAGTAAACAGAGATTCTCATGCATTCACAATATCACTTGTCAATTTCTAACAAGATACTCATGCTTACAGCACAGTCTAGTTAAATGGCATGAAGGTATTAACGTAAAGATGGCTCAGACATTGAGAGGTCTGACTGTGACATTTATCACCCATTCATCCTTAGGGTATTTTGGCTCATTTAGCTGAGAAGACTGAAATTCCCTTTTGACATCATCCCTTAGACCACCCATTCACTGAGAAGGTACCTTCCCAGGTGCAGACCCAGAAATGTGGCCAGAGAGTCAAAGCTATCAGTTCTCCTGAAAGGCTGACAACTACTCTACCAAGGGGAGAAAAAGAGATTGGCTTCTCACCAATGGTAAGGATCCCAGCATGCACTCAGGGGCACTACATGTTGCAGGGTGGTGCACAGAAAGCTTGTTGCAAGAATAAATGTTATTAGTTGGAGCTATGGGATCTGGAGAAAATGACCATATGGCACACAAGAAGAGAAGAAGGAGGAAGAGAAGAAAAAGAAGAGGAGGAGGAGGAGGAGGTCGAGGAGGGAGAGCAAGAAAAAAAGGAGTGGAAGAAAAACAATGAAATCTCCCCCACACCCTCCAACACAAGCTGGCCATGGGCAAACTTATAGAATGGGACAGCACTGATTTGGATCCTGGTGCCATTCCTTTCCAGCTCTTTGAACTTGCTTTCTTCCCTGTTAAAAAGGAGAATTGTCCCTGTTGCATTCTAGGGCCAATTACTTCCTTGGTACACTGGATTCCTTCCATTCCTTCTCAAAGGTTTTGATCTTGTTTCTCCCCTACCTTGTCAATATCTCCCTCAAAACTGGATTATTCCTCGACAGCATTCAAAGATGCTATAGAGAGATCAAAGATGGCTGCCAACGGGAAAGCAGGCTGCAAGATAGTGTGTGAGTGAAAAAATGAAAGAAGAGTGTGTAGACGTACAGGAAGTGTCTATTCATGAGTGAGGGACAGCTATATTCCAATGAACTATTGGGGGCTACCAGACTGGGCTCCCCTGACCAGGCAGCCTCCAATGCTGCTCAAATATCTCCTAGAGCAACTGGCTCTGCCGCAGAGACCACATCATCTTGAAGGGGAGAGTGGCTGTGATCGGAAGTCTAGCCTTACTTTCAATTGAGAAGAATCGGATACCTCCTGGGACCCCACAACCACAACACCAAGGACCAGCTGCAAACCCACAACACCAGGACTCAAGTAGCACAGATATGCGGACCTGGATGAGCTCTGAACTTTCTCACAGAAAGGTCAGATTTTGCCCAGAAAAAAGGTGAGGGCTGCAATCCACGCTGGAGGGAGAAACGTGTGCAGCAGGATCTAAAGGCACAGAGGAAAGGCCTTTGGGGCCAATATAGTCCACAAATGCGGAAGGTTGTCCACAAAGTTGCTAACAGAAGGGAACTCTAGAAATCAGCCAATAGCTGAGATTTGAGCAGAGTCACGTACAGTGCTAGGGTGAAAAAGTCACAAGTTCACGCACTTACTCTGGCTCTTTTTTCTCTTTAAATCCTTACTTTTGATTACTAATCCCAGTACATAGGATCATCCAATTAAAAACACTCTCAGCAACAGGGGAAAGTTGTTTTTGTGGAACCCAGGGATCAGAGCAGGGAGAAATGATCAGAAAACTAGTTCTGGAACAGTCCATACCCCTAAACCAGTACTAAGTACAGCAGGGAAAACAAACTCTAAATAGTCCACTTTACCCAGTATTTAGAGTGGATGTCAATACAGAAATACTGCTGCCTAGTGCTGAATCACAATTGACTCTTTTGTAAATACAACCACATGCAGGCTGAGATACAAACAAATACTGCCTGCTTGAAAACAAGATTGTAGCTTATGACACAGAGGAGCTGTGGAACGCTGGGAACTTCAATACTGTCCTTTCTATCTGACAGGAAACAGGCATGCCAAACAGAACAGTAGAGGAAATAAATGACCTTTACTACTGCACATTTTTATTTATTATCATTTACTTAAACTAATTTTTTTTCTTTTTTTCCTCATATGATTTTACCTTTTTAATTATTATATTTTTATTTTTAATCAGTATTATAATTGCTATTATTTTTTTCTCTTTTAAAGTTTCATTTTATTTTCTCTTTAATTTTATATTATTTTATTTTGGGATTAGGGCTCTACATTCTATTTTTATTTTTCCTTTAACATCATTTTACTCTATTTCAACTTTACCTTTATGCCAACACTCTCTTCTTCACTTTTCCCCTTTTGTTGTCCTATTTGTTGTCGTATTCCTGCTTTAGATTTTCCCTATTCCTTCTTTTAACCCCATTAAAAATTCATCCTATTTATATATCTAATTTCCAATCCCCTGCTCCAAGACTATACACACTTCTCACTTCTCTTTCTTCACTATCCAAATTTTTTTTCTCTCTTCGCCCCCTTTTTTTGTTGGTGTTGTTGTTGGTTGTTTTTATTTGCTTTTTGTTTTATTTTTATTTCTTTTGCCCTTCTTTCTCTCTGTCCTAATGTTGTTAGTTTGTTGATTAAATTGTTTTGTTTGTGTGATTGTTTCTCTTTTGTTTTGTTTTGTTTTGCTTCTCTTTTTCAACTCCTCACTTGTTATGAGTTTTTGTTGTTTGTAGTTTGCATTCATATCTGGGTGTTAGTTGTTTGCATTTTTTTGGATTAGTTGTTGTTCTATTGGAGTTTTCTCCCCATATAAATAGTTTTCCCCCTTCTTTTTTATTCTTTCTTTTTCTCTCTTACTTTTTTTCCTTTTCTCAATACCATTTTTGCACTTTTTTAATTTAATTCTCTATTTCTTTTTTCTCTGATGGTCACCTTTATTTGGGGTTATTAGTATTATAAATACATTTGTATTCAATACCTTGTGCATTGTGCCTTGTTGTGTTGTATTTTGTGCCTTTAAGTCAATGCAGGAGAGAGAGAGCTATATAACCAGATAGCCAGAGAGGAGAGATCATGGGGAGACAAAGAAACAGCCCACATACGAAAGAAAGGGAGGCATCCCAGAAAAGGAAGTAAATGAAATGAAGGAAAGCAATATGTCAAAGAAAGGATTCAGCGAAATGGTCATAATGTTGCTGAAAAGGTTGAAAGAAAAATTCAACAATATGTGTAAGAGCAAAGAGGAAATGAAGAAAAACCAAGAAGAAATAAAAAATGACATCACTGCAATAAAGAACTCAATAGAAAGCATCAAGAGTAGAATAGAAGAAGGGGAAGACTGCATCAGTGAGCTAGAAGACAAGATAGGAAATAATACCCAAGCAGAGCAGCATCTAGAAAAAAACTTAAAAAACAAGAGGAGAGACAGAGGGAATTTTGGGACAACACAAACAAAACAACATCTGCATAATTGGGGTTCCAGAAACAGTGGAAACTGAGCAAGGAATAAAAAAACCTGTTTGAAGAAATGATGATAGAAAACTTCCCTGATATGGGGAAGAAAAAACTCACACAAGTCCAAGAAGCTCACGGTCCCAAACAACCAACACTAAAACACATTATAATTCAATTGGAAAACACCAACAACAACAAAAATAATCTTAAAAGAGGTGCCCTAACTGGTTTGGCTCAGTGGATAGAGCATTGGCCTGTGGACTGAAAGGTCCCAGGTTCAATTCCAGTCAAGGGCATGTACCTTGGTTGCAGGGACATTCCCAGTAGGTGTGCAGGAGGCAGCTGATCTATATTTCTCTCTCATCAATGTTTCTAACTCTCTATCCCTCTCCCTTCCTCTCTGTAAAAACTCAATAAAATATTTTATTCCCACAAGGGATGTGTCTGCAACCAGGGTACATGCCCTTGACTGGACTCGAACCTGGGACCTCTAATTCCGCAGGCTAATGTTCTATCCACTGAGCCAAACCAGTTAAGGCAATAAAATATATATTTTTAAAAAGAATCTTAGCAGGGAGAGAACAAGACAGAAAGTTACCTAAAAGGATCCCCCATCAGACTAGTGACTGATTCCTCAACAGAAATACATCAGGCCAGAAGGGGAGGGAATGAAGTATACAAAGTCATACAAAGGAAGGGACTGACTCCACGAATACTGTACCCAGCAATGCTATCAACCAAAATTGAGGAGGAAATCAGGAGCTTCACAGACAAGAAAGGACTAAGGGAGTTTATCACCAGCAATGTAAGAAATGCTAAAGGGATTGCTATAAAAAGAAGAAATAGGAAGCAAAGTAGGAACACCGGCATAAAGAAGAAAAATGGTGAAAAACAACTATCTATCAATAATAACTTTAAATGTAAATGGATTAAATGCCCCAAACAAAAGACATGGGGGAGGTGAGTGGATAAGAAAACATGACCCATATATCTGCTGTCTACAGGAAACCCACCTCAGAAAAAAGGAATCACACAGACTGATGGTAAGGGATGGAAAAAGGTTTTTCAGGAGAATGGAAATGGAAAAAAAAAAGCTGGGGTAGAAATACTTATATCTGACAAATTAGATCTCAAAGTGAAAGACATAACAGAAGATAAGGAAGGCCAGTTCATAATATTAAAGGAGCAATCCAACAAGAAGATATAACTCTGGTAAACATATATGCACCCAATATAGGATCACCCAAATATATACACAAACTTCTGAAAGATATCAAGGGAGAGATTGATAGCAATACAGTCATAGTAGGGGACTTTGATACCCTATTAACACCATTGGACAAATCCTCTAAACAAAAAAAATCAGCAAAGAAACATCAATCCTAAAAGACTCACTAGATCAGATAGAATTAATTGACATCTTCAGAACATTTCAACCCAAAGCCACAGAATATACATTCTTCTCAAGTAAACATGGGTCATCTTTAAGATAGACCACATACTGGGTCACAGGCAAAGTCTCTTCAAATTTAAGAAGATCAAAATCATATCAAGCATCTTCTCAAATCACAATGGCATAAAACTAGAAATTAACTACAATAAAAAAATCAAACACCTGGAGGCTAAATAGCATTCTGTTAAACAATGACTGGATTACTAGAGAGATCAAAGAGAAAATAAAAAGCATCATGACAACAAACAATAATGAAAACACAAAATCCAAAATCTATAGGACACAGTGAAAGCAGTCTTGAGAGGGCAGTTCATAGTTCTACAGGCCTAGCTCAAAAAAAAAGAAACAATGATAATAAATTATCTAATCCTCAACTCAAAGATTTAGAAAGCAAGCAACAAGAAAAGCCCAGTGTAAGCAGAAGGAAGGGAATAATAAAGATCAGAGTGGAGATAAATGACATAGAGACCCAAAAAAATTAAAAAATAAAACAATACAAAAGATCAACAAAGTCAAAAGCTGGTTCTATGAAAGGATAAACAAGATTGATGAACTGCTAGCCAGGCTAACCAAGAAGCAAAGAGAGAGACCCCAAATAAACAAAACCAGAAATGAAAGAAGTGAAGTAACAACTGATCCCACAGAAATACAAATGATTATGAAATATATTATGAACAACTCTACTCCAACAAAATAACAATCTAGATGAAATGGACATATTCTTAGAAAAATACAAGCTCCCAACACTCAACCAAAAATAATTTAAAAACCTGAATAGGCTGATAACTACAGAAGAAATTGAAACAGCATTCAAAAATCTTCCAGCAACAAAAGCCCTGGTCCAGACAGCTTTATAGGGAAGTTCTACCAAGCATTCAAAGAACTAAAACCTATCCTCCTCAGACAATTCCAAAAAATTTAAAAGGAAGGCACACTTACAAGCTCTTTCTATGAAGTCAGCATTACCCTAATCCCAAAACCAATAAAGACACAGAGAGAGAGAGAGAGAGAGAGAGAGAGAGAGAACGCTACAGGCCAGTATCCATGTTAAACATAGATGCTAAAATCCTCAAAAAAATTCTAGTAAATCAGATTCAGCAATACATTAGAAAGATCATAAATCATGTCCAAGTGGGATTTATTCCAGGGATACAAAGATGGTACAATATCCACATATCAATAAATGTCATACATCATGTAAATAAACTGAGAGATAAAAATTACATAATCATATCAATTGATGCAGAAAACACATTTGACAAAATCCAACACCCTTTCTTGATAAAAACTTTCAGCAAAGTGGGAATAGAGGGATTATATATTAACATAATAAAAACCCTGTATGATAAACCCACAGCCAACATGATACTCAATGGGCAAAAACTAAACCCATTTCCCCTAAAAACAAGCAAGAACAAGACAAGGATGCCCACCTTCACCACTCCTGTCTGACATAGTACTAGAAGCCCTAGCAATCAGACAAGAAGAAGAAATAAAAGACATCTAAATTGGAAAGAAGAAGTAAAACTGTCCTTGTTTGCAAATTGGAAAAGAAGTAAAACTATCCTATATTATACATAGAAAACCCCAAAGACTCCATCAAAAAAACTACTAGACCTAATAAATGAATTTGGCAATGTAGCAGAATACAAAATTAACACCCAGAAATCTATGAACTTTTTATACACCAATAATGAACTCACAGAAAGAGAAATGAAAAAAAAAACACCATTTACCTTGCACCAAAAACATTAAAATACCTAGGAATAAACTTAACTAATGACATAAAAGACCTGTACTTGGAAAACTATAGGATATTGAAAAAGGAGAGAGAGAAAGATATAAACAAACAGAAGAATATATTATGTTCATGAGTTGGTAGAATCTACGTAATTAAAACCTCCATATTACCTAAAGCGATCTATATATTCAATGCAATACCTATTAAGATACTAATGGCATATTTCAAAGATCTAGAACAAACTCTCTAAAAATTCATCTGGAATAAAAAAAGAACCTTAATAGCCATAGCTATTCTGAGAAAGAAGAACAAAGTTAGAGGGACCATGATACTAGACATCAAGCTATATTATCAAGCCACTGTTCTCAAAACTGCCTGTACTGGCAAAAGAACAGACATATAAACCAATGGAACAGAATAGAGAACCCAGAAATTGACCCAAGCCATTATACTCAAGTAATATTTGACAGAGGAGGCAAGAGCATACAAAAGAGTCAAAAGAGTCTCTTTAATAAATGGTACTGGGAAATTTGGTCAGATATATGCAAAAAAAAAAAAATGAAACTAGATCACCAACTTATACCTACACAAAGGCAAACTGAAAATGGCTAAAGGACTTGAATGTAAGATGGGAAATCATAAAAATCCTATAAGACTCCACAGGCAGCAAAATTGCAGATACATATCATAGCAATATTTTTACAGACACAGATCCTAGGGCAAGAGAGACTAAGGATAAAATAAACAAATTGGATTGCATCAAACTAAAAAGCTTCTGCACAGCAAAAGAAACCATTAACAAAACAACAAGAAAGCCCACTGCATGGGAGAACATATTTGTCAATGTTATCTCCAATAAGGGTTTAATCTTCAACATTTACAGGGAACTCGTATAACTGAACAAAAGGAAGATAAACAACAAATCAAAAAAATGGGCAAGGGGCCTAAAAAGACACTTTTCAAAAGAGGACATTCTGAAAGCCAAGAAACATATAAAAACATGCTCAAAGTCACTAATCATCCAAGAAGTGCAAATCACAATAATGAGGTACCACCTCACATCTGTCAGGATGGCTATCATTAACAAATCAACAAACAACAAGTGCTGGAGAGGATGTGGAGAAAAAGGAACCCTCCTTCACTGCTGGTGGAAATGCAGACTGGTGCTGCCATTGTGAAAAACAGTATGGTATTTCCTCAAAAATTTAAAAATGGAACTCTCATTTGACCAGTAATCCCACTCCTAGGAATATATGCAAAGAAAATAAAAACACCAATCAGAAAGGATATATGCACCTCTATGTTCATAGCAGCACAATTTACAATAGCTAAGATTTGGAAACAGCCAAAATGCCCATCAGCAGATGAATGGATTAGAAAATTATGATACTTCTATATCATGGAATACTATGCTGCTATACAAAAGAAGGAATTTTTACCATTTGCAGCAGCTTGGATGGAACTGGAGAGCATTATGCTAAGTGAAATAAGCCAGTCAGTGAAAGAAAAATAGTACATGATCTCACTCATTTATGGGTAATAAATAATATTATAACCTGATGAATAAAAAGATAGATACAGAGGCAGAGAAACATCAAACAGACTGTTAAATTACAGCAGGAAGGCTGGGGAGGGATGAAAGGGGAGGTAAGAAATCAACGAAGGACTTATATACATGCATATAAGCATAACCAATGGACGCAAGACATTGGGGATGGAGGGGTGTGAGGGCATGTAGGGGAGGCCAGGGAAGGACAATGGGGGGGGAGGGGAGGAGACATAAGTACTACTATTTATAATACTTTAAACAATAAAATAAAAATTTAAAAAAAAGAGATGCTATAGAATTTCCAACCTTAAGAAAGATTCTCCCAGACCCCACATTCCTCTAGCCATCATGCTAGTCACTATCCTCCTATATAATAAAACCCTAATATGCTAAGTTTCTGGTCATCTGGTCGTCTGTTCAATCAATCAAAGAGTAATATGCTAATGATATACTAAGGCCGCTCAACCACTAGCTATGATGTACACTGACCACCAGGGGGCAGACAGTCGACTGGCCCATTCCCCAAGGGGTCCCGGACTGTGAGAGTACACAGGCTGGGCTGAGGGACCTACTCCAGTGTATGAATGGCTTGCACCAGGCCTCTAGTATATAACTCCTCTAAAAGTTGGCAATCATTCCTGATAAAAATTCCCCCTGGTTCCACTCAAGCAGCTTCTATCAGAATCATATGATGTTCATCTTGCCAAATCCAGTGGTTAATTTTCAGAGCATCTTAAGTTTTGTGCTACCCATTCCAGCATGGAGCCAGAGGTGAGGGGTGGCTGCTGAACTAGAGATTACATTGCCCAGAGACCCTGACTGGCCCCACAATCACGTGACGCCATGGAACTATTCTTGTCAATGGGTAGGGACCAGATCAATAGGTCTTATAGAGCATCGTAAGGAGTTTGGATTTTATTCTAAGATTGACAGGAAATCATTGGACCATTTTCAGCAAGGTCTTTCTGCTCATTCCTGGGCAGGTCCTCTGCATTTCCTCCAACTTATTTCCTTTTACCGTATATCAGTGCATGGCCAGCTATTTATCTTTCTAGGTCTCTGTCAAAAAAAAAAAATCTCCTCTATCTTATTCATATAGCACCCCTTCCATCATCCCTTTCTCTAATTTATTTTTCCCCAAAGCACTTAGTTATTGCCTTGACATTATATCATATTCACTTGTTCTCAGACTTCAAAGTACCTCAGAATCACCTGGGCATTGCTAAAGATGCAGCTTTCTGTCCCAAATCCCCAGAAATCCCAGAGGACTGGGAATGTGCCTGGTAATCTGCATTTAAACAGGTGACTCTGATCCACACATAGGTAATTCTTATCACGAGGGACTTGCCTGGCTTACCTAGAGGAAAAGAGACATCTGGCTGGGCAGCTTATTTCTCCAGAAGGCCTCTGAAGTATTCTAACTGCCCAAATCCCAGCCTAAACCCTAAAGTCACTGTGTAACTTTGAGTATGTCACTTTACCTCTCCTGGCGCTGTTGTCACTTTTATAAAGTAAGATTGTATTGAACTAAGTGTTCTCTTTTATCCCTCTCAGGCCCAGGAAGTCTTAACTATAGGTGTTCATTCCATGGTGCTATGCCCTTAAGCAATAGCATGCAATCAGAGGCAAATGCTGAGAACAGAGAGGTTTGTTACAAAAGGAAAATGCCATCACAGGCCCAAGGACTCTGTCACAACTTCCCATGGAACGAAACTGACAGTTCAAGAAAAGTACTTTCAAGAGGTACCTTGCATAACTGCCAGGCAGTTCTGAACGTTGGACCATAGACATTTCTGGACGTGCAAGAGCTAAGACCTGGGCATTTGCAACTGAAAGGATATGGAAGAGGGCATTCCCAAGCGAAGACTTCAAGTCCAAATGCTGTATTGCAATTAGCAAGCTTCACTAATGCTCAAAACTCTAGCTGCAAAGCACAGAGGAACTTACAGCATTGTTCCTTTGATTACAACCTGTCGAATAGTGCAATTTTTGTCATGGCATTTGAGGGAGAGAAATTAACAGGAGGAAAGAAATAGTCTCCTCAAGATGACAGGGTCATGACAATGTGAGCGGGCAAAATAGAAGAACTGAGGAATGGCCATTTCCTCATCTAACCAGAAAATATATGTTGGGCTAAGTACTCTGCTAAGAACTAGGGATACAAAGATGATTAGGAAAATAGTTTCTGGCCTCAAGGCACTGAGAACTGAGGACAGACAATAGCAATACAGTGAGTGGTGACACAAAGGAGGCCCCTGCAGTCCAGTCTACTGGGCCAGAGCAGCAAGAGCAGGCTTCCCAGAGGAGGTGGTGCTTGAACTAGAACTTGAATAATGAGCAAAAGTGTGTCAGGGGTATAAGAGAAAAAAATACCTGCCAGATATAGAACATAGCACAGGAAAACATTAATCATGTTACTATATTAGCATTTTTCTCTTAGCCACTGAGATCAGCCCTGAATACGGACTGGCTTTGTGACTTCCTTTGGTCAACAGAATGCAAGAGAAGTGATGGTGTGTCAGTCCCAAGCTTGGTCCTCATGGGTCTTTGCACACGTTCATCACTATCTCAGACCCCTTAACTACCATGTGAACCAACCCAGGCTAGCTTTCTGAAAGACAAACTACCACATGCAAGAGAATCATCCTAAACCAGCCAGCCCCAGCCAATCTGCCAACTGACCACAAAGGCAAAACCAAGTGCAGCCACGCATCAGAGTGGCTTGGTCAAGAGCGCTAGTTTTCCTCTTGGTCAACTATAGTCTCATTAATAAATGGTGGTTGTCTTAAACTACTACCCTTTCAAATGGTTTCTTATGCATTTATGTGTAACCGGAAAAGCTCCTTCTGATAGGAGGAAGGACACACAATAAGAATAGGACTACCATTGTTTAATGATTATTCAATTTACTAACTACACGTAAGAGGTTTTCTTAAAGACCTTGGGAAACTGGAGGATGTGTTGCAAAGAGAAAAACCGGGCTGTAAAAAGATAAGAGGTACCTCAGAGCCCAGATGGGTCCATTACTCAGAAAAGAACATGCATTTTGAGAACAGACAAAGGGTAGAACACACTTTGATCTGGTTGCTGTGTCTGGACCCTGACCCTCTCTGGGAGTTTGCCTCACAAATGCTGACCAAGCTGTGTTTAACATCATAAAAAAAAATTAAATACCTTGTTATAGGGCTTCAAGATCTTGAAAGGAGACGCACAGATCACAGATACTGAAGCCCTTATCCTGCCCCCCACCCTTATCCCATTGCCTGTAGCCTTTCTTGCTTATCATGTATAATCAGCCAACTAGTAGAGGATACTAGAGCAGAATTTATGGGAGGACCTGCTTCTCCCTTTATACTGCTGACATTATTGGGATAAACGCCTATATATGATCCAATCTTATCTCTGCTTAATTTGGCTCAAGTAGTGACAGGTGGCCCGGATCCTATTTGAGTCCATTTCACTTTCAACTCGAGTTTACAATTTTATTAAACAGGGTTAAGAAAAAGTTAATTAAGTTCTAATTTAATGTAGTAATCCTCCTCCTACAGTTTTCATTAATTCTTCTAAACCAGTGGTCGGCAAACTCATTAGTCAACAGAGCCAAATATCAACAGTACAATGATTGAAATTTCTTTTGAGGGCTAAATTTTTTAAACTTAAACTTCTTCTAATACCATTTCTTCAAAATAGACTCACCCAGGCCCTGGTATTTTGTGGAAGAGCCACGTTCAAGGGGCCAAAGAGCCGCATGTGGCTCACGATCCGCAATTTGCCAACCATTGTAAACCATAACAGTTTCACATAATGCAGTTCTCATGCCCTAAATCAACATCACAGATAGGCAGAAACAAAAGACTGCAGAGTAAAAAAAGAAAAATTTTTCTTGTTATCACTTCTGTTCATCAATGCCTACCAGGTTCATTACCTCCTCTGCCTGATCAAACACAAGAAATAAAACAACAGTTATCTTAGAAATGCAACCTGCCAAAAGAGCCTGATAAGAAAACGTAGAAAAATAGCATTTCTTTTTCTTATCTAAATACATCTGTAATAAGGCATAATATGTAAGACTAAACATAAATTATTGGGTGCATTTAACTGTCTACATTGACTTGTAATTTAGATATGGCCTGGTTTGATGGTCTCAGACAGCCTCCATTTCTACTTTCTGACTTGGAGTACAAATACACATAAGTTTTCCAGGACTGCATTAAACTGAGTCCAAATGGCCCATTGAGACAATTTAATCATTTGAATGCCCAAATACTAAAGGTGATTTTAGGGGATTCAGGTACAGCTACGTATCCAAAGATAGAGCATCATGGTCTCTCTATGTATCCTATTGGGTCCTTGATTTTTTTTCTAATTCTTTTATTCCTGTACAAACAAAAAATACAACTTTCATCTTTAAGAAGAAAATATAAAATGTAAAAAGTAATATTGTAAGTCTATTTTTCCCCAAGCTTGATTAATATACTCCATCAGTTATAATTTATTATTGACCAGGAGCCCAAAAAAGAAAGAATATAGTTTCATGATCCTAAAAAGTGTAAATTCATTCTCTAGGTGAAGGTAAACAAAGAATATTTACAACCCAGCCAGCTAAGTGGAAAGGCTTGTTAGCTGACCTGTCAGTCTGTGGATAAGGTTATAAAGAAGATTAAATTTGACCATGGTCTGCTCTTGTTCACAAGCTCAAAATACCCTCTGCTATTTTTCCTGTCATTCAACTTCCACATTAAGATGGTACATGGGACACAGCATCTAATTTTGCTTCCTCCAAAACTTCACTAAATTATATTAAGGGTATTTTTATTTTTTTAATATATATTTTTTAATTATAATGTTACATAGAACCAAATGCACATGTGTGCGTGCACGTGCACACACACACACACATGTGCATGTAAAACTGGTGAAATCTGAATAAGGTCAACAGATAATATCAATGTCAATTCTCTGATTCAGATATTATACTATAATTATGCAAGGTGTTATATTTTGGGAAAGACAGGTGAAGGGTATATGGGATTTTTCTGCATTTCTTAAAATTACCTGGGAATCTAGAATGGTCTCAATATAATGTGTCATTTAAACCTGCCAAATAGTAAGAGGAAAAAATGGATAACATCAATAAAAATTTGGAAGCAGTTAAGCAGATGGATATGAGATAATTGTCTTAGCTGACTCCAGAAGCTAAATCCTGAAACAGCAGTGAGGAAAGTTGAGAAGTAACCTTCCACAGAATCTCCAAAAGTTTTGGGAACTAGTGGCAACAGCCCTCTCTTTCCACCTCCAGCCCAGAAATGAAGTAGAGGGGTAAAGATGAATGAAAGCAGGATTTGAAAAAAAGATCTTTTAAAAACAGCTAGTTTGCTAGAGCTCCTCTCTTTCCCTACCCCTGAAATTCTGCTCCTCCTCATACACATGGCCAGAGACTGAAGCTGTGTTCTCTACAGACAGGAAGGTAAAGAACCTCTGTACTGGGGACTCCTACAACAGGTAAGTGAGGGAGAACCAAACTGAAAATAGCAAAGCAGTCAATGAATGAATGGATATAACCAGAGAAGAGCCCTCTACCATATTCACCTTCTTGATTCCTAGACTGTAGGCAGCCATTGAACCTGGAAGCTATAAAAATAATTTGGGAAAATCCAATTAGCCCTAGAGGACATATACAGAGATGATGACATTGGGAATGTATCTATTAGAGTTTAGTCAGGAAATCAGAGCCACTAAAAGTATTGGGAGATCATGGGGTTTACTCTAGAAATTTGAGCTTGTACAAGGAGCCGTGAAAAAAAATGAAAGTCAGAAGATCAGAGACAGTCACTACCCATTGTGTTAGACAAAACAATGACCCCCAAAGACATCCATATCCTACTCCCCAGAATTTTACCATACATGGCAATGGGAAGTTTATAGAGTTTATTAAGCAAAGGGTCTTGAGATGGATTGTCTGGATGGGCCCAATGTTATCATAACAGTCCTTATAAGAGGGAGTCAGGGGGACCAAAAGGAGATCTGAAGATAGAGATTGTAATGGTGTGCTTTGGGGATGGATCAGAGCCGAGGAATGTAGTTGGCCTCAGAAGTTGGAAAAGGCAAGGAAATAGTTTTCTCCCCTCAAGCCTCCAGGAAAAGATACCTTGATGGTAGACTTCTGACATCTAGAACTGTGTTAGAATAAATTTGCATTGTTTTAAACAATTTGTTGTAATTTGTTACAGCAGCCACAGGAAATGAATACACTAACTACGGCTTAAGGAATGGATATAAACAGAGCACATAGAAAATTTTCAGGAAGAGTACATGTTTGACTACCCAAATGGAACAATGAATGGGGAGGCCATGGCAGGTCTGTAGATTCTCTGACCTCTAATGGAACTGCAGTCAAGTAGTTGGTAACTTGGGGCCACTCTTAGTCAGTGGGGTCAATAGTTTGGATGAGAGGCTGGAGCCCTCAGACTATCTGTCTGTGTCTATGTCATTGTCTCTGATCACTATGACCTCTGTGAGTAAGGTTCCTACTTCACCTCTACTTTCCAGATCATATGCAAGTTTTCCTCTTAGCCAAGCAAAGAAAGTAAAATCTGGAAAAGGTAATTCCTAGTCTTAAATAGGAGCAATCATGCAACTGTGACAAAAACACCCCAAGTGTAGTTTTCCTTACAAAGGGTCCAGATAGCTCATCCCTTAGGAAAATTTAAAGTCTCCGTGCCCCAGCCATATGTTCGGAGCTTCCAATCAAAGTTTTAGTTTCTCACTCTTAAAAATATGCAAACAATCAAGGATTATCAAACATTTGGAAAGCCTTGAACATAAAATACATATATTATAACATGAAAATCACTATCAAAAAAGAAAAAGTCAACCTCAAGGAAACAGAAAAGAAAATCTAAAAATAAAATCATTGAAATCACTGGTTTATTTGGAGGGTTTAGAAAAAAAACATTGCATCCATGAAAAAGTACTGATAGGATGCTTTAAAAAAAAATAAACATCCAGAAAATTAAAAAGAAATCTTAGAAAGTTAAAACATTAGTGGAAAAAGATAATGAAATAAGTGAAGGGTAAGTTTGTGGAAACTTTTCAGAAAGAACAGATTAAAATGGAAAATAGGAGAGACGTCATAAGATGATGAGAGAACCAGAACAGACAGTCCATCATCTAAATAACAACAGCACCTGTTAGAGAACAGAAAAAAAAACAACATAGGTGGGATGGGGAAATAAAGTAATTTAAGAACATTGCCCATAACTGAGGACATGAGTTTCCAAATTGAAAGACCATGGAGCACACAATATACAAATCAACCCACACCAAGCGACTTCATCAAACTTTCAGGATATTGGCGCTAAATTAGAGATTCTATAAGCATCCAGAGCTTTAGAGTTCACATCAACAAAAGGCCAAATGCAAGAGTTTATAGAGCAGAATTGCTCCATACTTCATGACAACATTGGAAGGTAGAAGACTAGAGAAGAATGTCTTCACAATTTTGAAGGTAAATTATTTCCAACATATAACTCTTTATCCAGACAAGCTACCAATCAAGAAGAAAATAAAGACATTTTCAGACACAAAAGGTTTCAAACATTAATTTCCCCAGGTACCTTTTCTAAGACACTGGGAGCTACTGTAGGGAATGGAGTGTATCAAAAAAGATGCTAGATGGTGGTAATGAAGAAGCAAGGGGGAAACCAGCCCGATGGGAGAAGTATCACTCAGGAGACAAACATTCTCGCTCAAATAGTCTTCCAACTATGCTCTGAAGAGTGTGTTCTACCAAGAAGTAAACCAAGAAAGAGAAACACATGCGAACCAGGAAGCAAGGAAATGCCATCTCAGAAGGCAAAGCATCTTCCTAGGATGGAAGCACAGGCAGTTTCAGAAAGTCAACTTCTATGTAAAGGACTCTGAGAGCATGGCATGTCTCCAAGGAAAACAATGGAGCTGACAGATTACCTGATGTGATTAATTTTATAAAATAACTAAAGGCCTGGTGCATGAAATTCGTGCAAGGGGGGAGGGAAGAGGTGTCCCTCAGATCAGCCTGCACTCTCTGGGACCCCTTGAGGGATGTCCGACTGCCCGTTTAGGCCCAATCCCAGGGATCCCAGGGATCAGGCCTAAACATCCCTCTTACAATCCAGGACTGCTGGCTCCCAACTGACTACTGACTCCCAACTGCTCGCCTGCCTGCCTTCCTGATTGCCCCTGACCGATTCTGCCTGCCAACCTGATCACCCCCTAACCACTCCCCTGCCAGCCTGTTTGCCCCTAACTGCCCTTCCCTGCAGGTCTGGTCCCCCCCAACTACCCTTCCCTGCAGGCCCGGTCACCCCCAACTTCCCTTCTCTGCCAACCTGACCACCCCAACTTCCCTTCCCTGCAGGTTTGATTGCCCCTAACTGCTCTCCCTTGCAGGCCTGGTCCCTCCCCTGCTGGCCATCTTGTGGTGGCCATCTTGTACCAATATGGGGACAGGATCTTTGACCACAAGGCAGAAACCATCTTGTGTATTGGAGTAATGGTCAAACTGCATATTACTCTTTTATTAGATAGGATAGAGGCCTGGTGCCTGGGTGGGGGCCAGCTGATTTGCCTTGAAGGGTGTCCCAGATCAGGGTGGGAATTCCCTGAGGACATGGGGTGGCCTGGGTGTGGGGCCTGTGGTTGTTTGCAGGCCAGCCATGCCCCCTGGTGACACAAGTGGAGGCCCTGGTACCTGGAATTTATTTATCTTCTACAATTGAAACTTTGTAGCCTGGAGCAAAGCCAAGCCTCCTGGTGGTAGCCATGTCTATTGGGATTTATTTACTTTCTATAATTGAAATTCTATAGCCTTAAGTGAAGGCCAAGATAGGTCAGGGTTGTAGAAGCTTGGCTTTCTCCATTGCTGGGGGCAACCCTAGCCTCCTACTCTCTCCAGCTACATGGCTGCCACCATTTTTGCTGGGATTTATTTATCTTCTATAATTGAAACTTTGTAGCCTTCAGTGGAGACTTGGGCTTCAGGTATGTGGAAAGCTTGGCTTCCTCCATCATCAGGGAAATCCAAGCCTCCTTCCTGCTCTCTCTGTAGCCACAGCCATCTTGGTTGGGGTTAATTTGCATACTTGCTCCTGATTGGCTGGTGGGCATGGCTTGTGGCTATAGCAGAGAATGGTTAATTTGCATATTACTCTTTTATTAGAGAAACTGTTGCAAGCCATGGGAAGAATTTACAATAGGTATCAGGAAAACTAAGCAATTTTTAAGAGGCTATTAATTTTAGGAAAAAAAACAAAAACTATGCAAGCATAACTATAATGCACTAATCGTTGGTGTTCTTGGCCAGCTTCTAACTGCCAGCATTTGCACACAGCAGGCTGCAGGTGTTGAGGAATTAACAGTCTTTGAGAACAGTTTTCAACAAATTTCTGATAGGAGCTGGTAAATAAATACCCCAGCTCCCTCATCCTCCCTGTGGACCATATGAGTGGTGTGTTCTGCACCATTTCCCAGAGTGCCTCTCACTGGATAAGCTCTAATTACCCACCATGGTAACCACTTGGCAATGCACCTTTTATTACTGCCTCCCCTTCTTTTGCTCACTGTCTACTTTGCTATTAATGTTTCCTGTACTCTTCAAGTAAACTCCTTGTATCAGAATACTGTCTTAGTGTCTGCTTCTGGGGAACCCAGATATCACAAATTTCAAGGAATAAAATTTGCACAGGCATAAAAATGTTAATACTGAATATATATTTAACCAACATTTGTAGTATAATTACATGAGGAGAAGCACAGAAAGTGACATATTCATCTATCATAAAAGAAACCCTAAAATATTTCTCAAATGGATGAATCAAAAGAGAACGGTTTTCACATATTATTTAGCATGAAGATGCATAAATGTCAGAGGAACAGCTAAAAGTCCAAAATGTCTGTTTCTGGAAGAGGGAGCAGGAGAATGAAAAGGATAAGAACTTGTCATCTTTTGATACATAAACCCTTTAACAGTATTTGATTTTTTAATAGTACTTATTATTTTAATAGCATTAGTACTAGCATGCACTGTTTTTATATAATATAATTAAGAAAAGGGAAAGAAAAGAAAGTGAAGAAGGAAGGAGAGAGAAAAGAGGAAGTTTAAAAGGAGAAAGATAGAGACTAGCTCTTTCAGAAATGTCAAAATGTTTTACGATTATAACTGCCTTTTGTCAGCTGGACTCTAACTCCTTCACCCCAAGGCTTGTGTTAAATCCAAAGCTAGGCAAATTTATTTTCGAGAACCATGAAGTCATAAAACATGCCTATTGTAGGAAATATTTTTAGACAATGAAATACGTCTGCCATTACTCAAGTTATAAATGACCTCATTAGTCTGTGTGTTTCTCATTCTCTCTCCCCCTTCCTCCAACTCATTTTTCCTGCAGCTACTGGGATTTAAAAGTACCTCTGATGCCCTGGACAGTGTGGTTCAGTTAGTTGGTTTTTGTCCTGGGCACCAAAAGGATGCCAGTTCTATTCCAAGTCAGGGCACATGCCCAGGTTGTGGGCTCAGTCTGGTAGGGAGCCTGCAGGCAGGCAGCTGATTGATGTTTTGATCTTATATCATTGATGTTTCTTGTGAATGAAGAGGTTGGGATAAGAACCTGCCATCCTCAAGGGAGAGAGCTCTGTTTTCTCAATCCCTTCAAAGGCATTTTTATCCCCTTTCTAAACAAACACCCAACATAAAGGGACAGATGTAAGTAGAAAGGATACGAAGGTGAACAAGGCACAGTCTTTGTTTTTATAAAACCTCCATTGTATGGAGGAAACTGGTAAATGAACAAACTTTAATAAAGATATGTACTTACTATGATAAGTGCCATAAAAGGGATAAATAATGGGATGACTGAGAGAAAATGCAAAAGAACTCTTAGACAAGATGCTGAGCCAGGCCTCTCTGAGCATTGCCAATGCCTGTGGAGAATATTCGAGAGGAGGAAAGGAGGTCGGGAAGGAAACCCAGGTGAGGAGGAGAGAAAAGCAGCCTGCGAAGAAAATGGATGGGGGCAAGGTTAACTGACTTCTCAGTTTCACTAAGGACTGCTAGCTGACTGCTGAGCAGCACCTGATAACTAGCTGACTGCTAGCGACTGCTAGCTGACTGCTGAGAAAACCCTGATAACAAAAGCAACAGAATTTCTTAAATATTCACTTAGAAGTACAAACTACTACCTTTAAAGTCATCCTTTTATCTTTAAATTTTAAGCTTTTAAAAAAGCAAGAAAAAGAAGCACTTTCCCAACAAGCACAAAATACCCATGAAATGAGCAGAATGGCTGCATATTGATGTACAAACTCATTATGCATTTCACATACATTACACTACCGTGTGTACCTTTGCTTGCTAGAGGGAGCTGAATATTAATATTATTGTAGACATCTTTCACAGTAACCGCTTTGTCAACTAGCTAGTTTATAGCTTGAGCATTCATATGTTTTTTTGTATCTCAAAATATTACTCATATTTCATAATTCTAGATACCAAGCAAGGATGTACCAGTGAGCCAAATCGATGACACAAAAAGCAATGCCACTTAAAAAAATTACCCATGTTTTTCTAGAGTCAACCACTGGTAAATGATGAGTAACCTCAAATTTTCTGTCTAAACAATCTGAAAGAGGCAAGATGTAACTAGAAATGAGGTTATTCCTCTGAAAGGCCTAAAGTTACTATAGAATCATTTGAATTCTACCAAACCATCAATCAGGGTCTCAAACTTGAAAAACTTCACAGTTTGTTATTTGCCATTTGTTAGGGGCCAGGTAGTGCCATTTAAGATCCTTCTGGAGCTATAGACAAGTGGTCCATTGTCCTCAGAACAGCCTCTGAAATCCTGCCTTTGTTTACCCATCTGGGATCTTCAGCTCACCTACCCTGGGCTGGGCATTGCTTCAGGAAATGGGAGCAGTGAACTAGCACAGAAAGTGTCCTAGCTCAGATGGTGCTCACACTGCAGTGGAGAAGACAGGCAGGAAAACTAACTGCAGAAGGTTCCAGAAGAGGTAATGGGGCTGGAATAACCGAAGAATGGGCTGCATCTTTAGATCGAGTAATCATGAAGGCCTTGCTGAGGTGACATTTGATCTGAGAACACTGATGAGAAAAACATATCCATGTGGAGAAGGTAGACAAAGCATTACAGGGAGAGCTAAATGCAAAATCTCCAAACTCAATGTTTTTACAAAACAACATGGTGTGTGTGTGTGTGTGTGTGTGTGTGTGTAGTCTAGAAGACTGTTCCCCAAAATTTCAACAGTCATTTTGTGGCTGGTAAAAATATGAGCAGTGTTTATTCTCTTCTTAGCATTTCTTGCCACTTCTAATTATTCTACAATTAGCAATAATTACATGTGTAATAAAAAGCAACTATTCTGACAAGTTTCGTTTTTATTCATTTATTAAACCTCGCTTACTTAGACTTTTTACATTTAAAATCTGGGATAATTCCAGTCACATTGGACTGAGGTTTACTTTACTACCATCTATGAAAATGAATTATTTGGAATCAATCCAGATAAATGATTAGTCCAATGAAGGTCTAACATCATTAAACTGTTTTCAACCTTTTCTCTTCTAGGCTTCCTATTCAAACACCATTTGTACTGATAACAAATAGCTGTCTACATTTATTCCTTACAAATAGTCTGGCTCAGTCTCTGTGCAAATCATTATCTCCGTTCAAGAACAATGTCAATGTAATTCCATTAAAAAGGATCTTCTAACTCAGCCTTTTACCAGGTCCTATTTCAGTCTTTCCTCCCCTTCCACCCCCAACTCCCCCCCTCCCCACCCCAGAAAGGGGCCTGGAGGAGTTGTGCTGCATTTAGTAAATTTAATATGGAAACAACTAAGAAATCATGCATGCCTTATTGTAAAAGTTACATTCAGCCCTAGCCAGTTTGGCTCAGTGGATAGTGTTGGCCTGTCGACTGAAGGGTCCCAGGTTTGATTCCTGTAAAGGGCACATGTTCAGGTTGCGGGCTTGATCCCTAGTAGGAAGCACGCAGGAGGCAGCCTATCTATGATTCTCTCTCATCATTGATGTTTCTCTCTGTCTCTCTGTCCCTTCCTCTCTGAAATCAATAAAAAAAAATATTTTTTTTAATCTACCTTCCATACAGTCAGAGACTACTGATGTAATTCCAACAAATAAACGATTGCTGTTTCAAACAGGTCTGTGTCAGTAACCTGGAGAGTCCTGGAGTGGCCACATGAGAAGGCAGGCATGGCAGCAATGGGTGGACAAACAAATTAGGTAGGTGCTGGGACCTGAAGTAAGAGAACAGAAAGTCTGAAACACATTTTCCTGGAGAGAATTTTAGGTAAGAGGCAGAGAAAGTGAGATGGGGTCAGGAAATGTGCAGCTAGAAGGCGTGTTTACATTTTAATCAACCTGGCAGCTCCTGGAGCACCTCTAATGGGCTGTTATGACACCTAGCTGTTGGAATGGTCCCAGTTCGGTCACAGACTTGTGGCTCCCAACTTGCCTTGTCCTTGCAGTCAGCTGGGGTGTTTCTGAAAAGGAAGGATCCCTGTGCTCTGCTCCCAGAGACCATGACTCAGCAGGTCTGGGTTGGAGCTTCAGAATCTGATCTCCCAAACCCCCTGCAGTGACACACCAGGTTTGGTAGCCTGAGCTTTAGAAGAGCAGAGCTGGCAGACCCTCCGTCTCGAGATGCAACCCCGAGGAAGGACTTTGTAGGAGCTGAAGGGCAGCCAGTGCCCAGAGCTGCTGCTCTCTCACCGAGTGGGAAGCTTCTCCAGCACACTGCATCTTTTTCAGATGCGCTCTAAAGGACTCGGAATAAGGAACACTTGACATTTTCAACCTGGATGATAACCAGAATCTCTTCAGAAATGTTGTTTTCATTATTGTTGTTGTTGATCATCATCATTATTTTAATTCAGAGCGCCAGGACTCAACCAGACTCTTATTCAACTTGTCTGGGATGAAGTTCACAAATCTGTACATTAACCATGCTGAGAGAGTGGTTTAGGAACCACTGCTCTCAGCTAGTAGTCCTAAAGCTTTAGAGAATGAACCAATTAAATAAGCAACATCCTGGCCAGATATTCCAATTCAGCAGTCTGAGACCCAGGAATTGCTAGTTTTGACAACTATCCTGCAGAGAATCCAAGTTCCACCCTTTCAGAAACCCCAGTACTGAACAACCAGGTTCCCCATCTCCTCTGCCTCCTGCCGCCACGCTGATGATGATCTGTACTTTTCAGGAACCTTTCATCCAAAAGCAGAGAAGTAAAAGACTTTACAAATGTTGTGTGTGTGTGTGTCCCGGTAGGCATTTGCTGTGGCCTTACTGCTTTTCATAGGCTTCAGGCAGACCTTTCCAAAAGACGAAATACATGGGCCAAGGTTAGGGCACTGTGTCAGGTACCATTTGTTAGAACAAAATAGATTGTAGGCACAAAACAAAGATTAAGTTGAGGATTTGAGAACAGAAGAAGGCAGGACACAAACTATGAGGGGGGCGGGGTGTGAAGAGCTACCATTGTGGACTGATAACAAATAGCTGTCTACATTTATTCCTTACATGTAACAAACCGGCTGCTGATATAACCAGACCAAGTGGCACACAGGCCAAGCAGCCTGGCTAAAAAAGGTGAATGACAAAGATGAATCGGAGGAGACAGAATGGTGGTACTTATGAATTTAGCAGCTTCACTTTCCATCAGCAAATGGGATTTTCTGAGGGGTGACTTCAAATCCTACATTCAAGGCTGGTGGGTCAGAGTGAGGCACTTAGCTAGCGTGAATCCAGTTACCTGCAGATAGACACATTGGAATATACGGTTGCTGTTCTTACTCATTGCTGACATGGTAAGTATTCACCTGAAGAAATTAAAAATTAGAAAAGCAACATCCAGTGGTGCTAACATACAGGATGAGAAAGAGACCAAGGACAGAACTAGTTATGTTTCTTATTTGTTAGCAAAGTCTGGTCAATGTTGGCATCTCGTATGAGTCTGGATATTGTGAGTCTACTTCCTAGAAAAGCATCATCTTTGAATCTGAATCCTACTCTACACTTGCACCCACGTAACGCAATGGGAATGAAGCAAAACACAACCATGTTGACTTGTCTTACTTTAAATTCGTGACTCAGACCTCAAGGGGCCTTTAATGGGCCCATAAATGGCACCCTCGTCTGCTTCCCTAGTCCTTTAACTCTTCCTTTCTGCCCACCCTGTCTTCTCTCTTCAAGCCTTCAAGATACTCAACTCATCCCACTCTTAGCTACTGACCTCATTTCTTATTTCACTAATAAACAGAAGACACAGGAGGCTCCACATGCCATATATCCTTATATCCTGCACAGATGCCCATTTCTGCTCCCTTTTCCCTATTATGTCGATGAATTGCCCTGCTCCTGGTTAAGGTCTTCTCTCCATTTACATCCTGCATCCTGCTTCCTCTTGTGTATTTAAAGAGATCACCCCAACAGTTCTCCCTTCTCTCCCCTTTAGTGTCAGTTTTTCCCTTCTCCGCTGGATCTTTCCCATAAGCATGCACAAACATTTTGCCAGAGTTGATCATGCTCTCCTTCTTCAAATTTCTCATCTGGCTTCCAGAACAATACTCTCTTCTGGTTTTCCTCCCACCTCACTGACTGTTCCTTCTCTTTCTCCTTTGCTGATTCTTCCTCCTCCCCCAACCCCAGGTCTCATGCTTCTATCAATTTCTTTCTCCGTTCACACTCACTCTCCGGTGATTGTCAATTTTACCTATAAACTGACACCTCGCTAACTTGTATCTTTAGTCCAGTTTTCTCCCCTAAACTCCAGACTTACATACTCAGTGCTGACTGGCATCTCTGCTTGGATGTCAAATAGTCATTTCCCATCTTACAAGCTCCTGCTTCTTCTCAGCCTTCCTTTCTCAGGGAAAAATAATGTTACCCTCTCAGCATCGCAGGCTTAAAACCATAGTCATCCTCGAAGCCTCTTTTTTGGTCATTCCTCACATCCTTTCAATCAGCTAATCTTCCAACTCTTTCTTCTAAGGAGGTATGCGTCTGCCCACTCCTAACCACCTCCACTGTGCTTATCCTGTCCAGGCCAACCTCTTTCTTTTCTTGTCTCCAATATATATTGATTTCAGAGAGGAAGGAAGAGGAAGAGAGACATAGAAATATCAATTATGAGAATCATTAATCAGCTGCCTCCTGCATGCCCCCTACTAGGGATTAAGCTGGGTATGTGCTCTTGATCTGAATCAAACATGGGACCCTTCGTCCACAGGCTGACACTCTATCTACTATGAGCCAAACCAGCTAGGGCAGTGGTCGGCAAACTCATTAGTCAACAGAGCCAAATATCAACAGTACAATGACTGAAATTTCTTTTGAGAGCCAAATTTTTTAAATTTAAACTTCTTCTAATGCCACTTCTTCAAAATAGATTCGCCCAGGCCTTGGTATTTAGTGGAAGAGCCACATTCAAGGGGCCAAAGAGCCGCATGTGGCTTGCAAGCCGACCACTGAGCTAGGGCATTTCTTTACCTGGATTACAGAAAAAGCTTCCAACTTTCTTTGCTTTTGCCCTTACCAGTCCTCATTTGATATTTAGCCCAGTATCCTAAGACAATCCTCTCTCTATGCATGCCTTTCCTTCTCACTCTGAGAGAATGCAAAGTCCTTATAATGATCTCCACCCCCCACTTAGTATTTCTCCCTACCTGCCTTCTCCTTCTAGCCTCTCCTGCTTCTTTCTTAGTCTTTTAGTTCACCAGTTCCATTCCTGCTTAGACTTGCTGTTCTCTCTGACCAGATCTTGGTGTGGCAAGCTCCCTGTCTTCTTCAGGTCTTGATTTAGGTAACATTTTCTCAGTGAGACCTTCCCTGACAGCCTTGTGACCTCTGCAGCCCCTGGTCTTCCATACCTTCTGCCCTGGTCTCAGTTTCCTCATTAGCATTCACCATTATGTAATATATTATATGTTTAAGTTATTATTAATTATTATGATTACTAAAGGCCCAATGCACAAAAATTTGTGCAAGAATAGGCCTTCCTTCCCTCTGGCACTGGCTTCCCTGCAGTACCCGGGACCCAGGCTGCTTCCCTCCTCCGGCCGCCCGCAGACACCCAGGACTCAGGCTGGCTTCTCTCTGGCCCCACCTTTGTCAGGAAGAACATCCGGAATGACATCTGCAAGATCTACATTCTAATTAGCATATTACCCTTTTATTATTATAGATTGTTGTTGTTGTTGTTGCCTGTATTCTTTGCCTATAAACGGGGCAAAAATCTGTTTTGTTCACTTCTGTCTGTGCTCAAAATGGTGCCTCAAAAAGTACCTGACAGATTTTAGTGCAGAACCATTATTGTCTCAATGAATGTTAAGAGTTGAGCCTTGAGATTTCAGACTCTGCAGAGCTCAAAGCAATGAATGATCCTCCCAGGTTTAACAGCCCATGAGGCATCTTAGCTCAAGGAAGGGAGTCACAGGAAGTAAGCTGGAGGGGGCAGTGGGAAGTGAAAGAAAATATTTTTTCTATAGCATAGATTTCAGTGTATGTAAATATTTTCTGAAAATCAAATGTTTTTATAATGTAATATTATTTTTTGAATCATGATTAAAATATTTCAGCACTTGTTTATTCTTACCTGCCCTTCTTTCTCCCCAAATGGTTTATAAAAGCTTGGTAATTGTTAGATTTTATTTTTTTAAATCATAGTTTCAGATTAAAATCTCCATATACTTTGGAAAGCCATTAACAGTCTCACTTCAAAATGAAAAATCAGCTTTGCATTTTTGCCTCCTGGGGCACTCACAAAGAAGGGAGGAATAATGTGCCTTTTCCCCAGGTGGGTTTCTGTTTGCTAGCTGGTTGTAGAAGTTCTTGGCCATGTCCTTGCCCTCTTAACCAAGCCTGAGGCGTAGGTGGAGTACAGGCCCTACTGAGAAGTTGTGTTTATTTTTGTAGAAAAAGAAACAAGAAACCATTGGCCTCCTTGCACAAAAGCATCAGCACAGAGGTGACTAAAAGCCAGTCTTAAGGTCTAGCTTCCCTGGACTTTGAGATCCAAAGCAAAAGTACTAGTAAGTATCCATCTAATGTCATAGTTGTAGATAACGTTTATTTACTATTAATGTTTAAATAATACCATTGACAGGGTTCAACATGCTATGACCTAGTATTCATAACTATCGGTTAGAAATCATTTCCTTCCTTGCCTTTTTTCCTTTTTTTTTCCCATATGATAGCACAAGTAAACAGCTATGATATTATGTTGGATATCCTGCACTTCCTTTCCCTTTGACTCCCTTCTTCAGCAAATGGCTTTTCATATTCATATTCCATCGTAGGGAAAGATTCTCTTCTATTAGTTAATTGTAAGGGCGGGGGAATGTTTCCTTAATAAGGAACACATCTTCTAAACAACCTACATATAACTATTGTGGTCATAAGCTTACCAGATTCAAGCAGGAAAATTGCTCCTGAATTCTTCAGAACAGAGCTTTCAATATATAATTTCTCTATTTCTGTATAAGTATATAACCCAATGAAGCAGTGAATGGACACATAATAATGTTTAGCTCCTTAAGTGATTTGCTGAACTGAACTTTGAAGCAAAGAGTTCATTAAGATTGCCACTATAATAAAACAAATAGATAAAGAACACAGGTTTAGATGTTCTTTTCCTTTTAAAAAATGTATCTTTATTGTTAAAAGTATTACACGTGTTTCCTTTTTCGCACCATTGACTCCCCTCCCTTTCCTATCCCCCAGGCCTTCACCACACTATTGTCCCCACAGGTTATGCATATATGCATATAAATTCTTTGGTTCATCTCTTCCCACATTCTCTCCTTCCTTCTGAGATTCGTCAGTCTATTCCATGCTTCCATGGCTCTGAATTTATTTTGTCAGTTTATTTTGTTCATTAGATTCCACATAAAAGTGAGATCATGTGATACTTGTCTTTCCCTGACTAGCTTATGTGTTGGTCTGTAGAACTGTTTATATATGACTACCTATGTCCAAAAAATAAATCAGCTCATAGATTAGAGAATTATTACCAAATTACCTACTTTGAATATCAAATGAATATAACCACTTTAATTTTTCACAATATTGGTTAACTATTGGAATAAACAAGCAAGTTCTTTTGCTCTTAAGTCAGTAAGAAATTAAGTCAAGTCAAATGATATTAAAAACTGTTGTGAGTATGTTAAACTCATAGTGAAGGGTTTTTAAGACTCCTAAAGTCAGAAAGAATATCTTTAGATGCTGTGACTTCTTAGATTAGCTCCTACATTAAAACTCAAATCTTACTGTAATATACAGCATTTCCTGACGAAAAACAGAAACAGCAGCATTTATTAAGAGCAGTGGGTGTGAAGATATATTTGGACAGGTAATTTTTCACTAACTTAACCTCCCATGAAACCCTTCTCAGGAAACTAGGGTGTAATGTGTCAATATCTTCGAAATGAGGGATTAAACCAACAATGGGGAAGACATGGGATCAAGGACATCAGTTCCACGGGGAGTGAGGTAAAGGATGGCAGCCAGGCTGTAGGCATAGAGGCTGGCCCTGGATAGACCAGGCGGGAAGAATTCAAGACAGCCTTCTTCAGGAATGTGACACTGAAGGCACACCTGATGTGAAGGGATCACTGGCCAACTGGAGGAGTATTTGAAGTTGAATTAAGAATATATACAACTTGTCCAAGTGGAAGGAGAAAGGGTGGTGGTCAGAAGTGGAGGACAAGTCCAAGGGTGTGACTATGCCGGCTGCCTGAATGAAGTCACCAAGGTTCTTCTCTGGCCCATCCCGCATGGACTCCTGCGTGGGTCTGGGGAAAGAAAGGCCTGGAACCCAACCACGTCTTTCACTGAAGATCTGATAAGCCATGGGAGGCCCTCCAGCAGAGGGCAACAAGAAGAGGAGACAGGTGCTGTTCCAATTCCTGCACATCAGCAATGGTTTCCAGTGGGACAAAACAGAACCCAGAAGAGGCAAGCTAGAGAGGAAAGAAACAGCAGACTATGTGAAGGCATGTTTATGACCGCACATGACACTCATCCAGGGGCTTCCAGAAATGCTGAAGGAGAATATCACTGAGGCTGGACCAATGGAGGCAAAACCATGAAATGTATTTTCAAAGCACATGGTAGGACTGTGGACAAGCGATGCATAGCTTTCTGTGATTCACAAGGTTCAAAGTTTCGGCTACCTACCACCTCCCATCCAGCACTGCCTTCCTTCTGCCCCATCCCTTGTACCCGGAAGCCTGTGTAGTGTCTACCTTCTCACCAAAACAGAGATTGCCATGGGGCTGGTGCTCAATAAAGATTTGAAGGATGAAAAAAAAAAAAAAAGAGGAGCAGAATCAAGCCACTTTGGTACTAGAAACTGTGCAAAGCCCTAAGAAAGAGGACATTTCTGATGTTGGGCTTTAATTTATGTTACAAGAAGATACGTTTAAGATTGTGTCCTGCCAGTTACCTGCTCCCTCACCAGTATCTCCACATTGCCATTGCTAAGTGTGTAGTTGGTTTCCATACCAGTTGGTGATTTGGTGTCTCTTGCAGACCTTGAACCTTGGGCATGACAGAAGGGACTGGAGGGGGAAGCCATGTCTGGGCCAAAGGCTCTATTCAAGGAGGTCCCTCTTTCAGCACAACTTTCTGAAAAAGCTCCGAAAGGGGATGGCAGCCTGAAAGGGGTTCAAGGTGAGAACTGACCGCATGCCTGCTAATGGCGGCCCTGCTCTCATTACATAGAGAGAAGATTCATTTGGTGTCAGAGTGACCACGCTTCATGTTCAAGCATTTCTGTATACCAACTGCATGATGAGGAACAAACCTCCTAATTTCTCTGGGTCCCAGTTTTCCTCCTTTCCTAAAATTGGATGGTAACACCCATCTGACCTATATCATCTATTATCCAATGAAACAAAAACCATGTGCTAAGTGGTATGGAATACATATTCCGAGCCAAGAGTACTATGAGAAAAGATCATTCTTTCTGAAATCAGAAAGTTTTTTCCGCTCTCTCAGAATTGTCACAGCTTGCTGCATGCTTGGTATAGCTATATGCCAAGTACCTTTTCCCACACTCTACATCAGACTTCTAGCACCTAGTAAATATCTTTGAGAATAATGTACTTTGCCATTTTGCTATATTTTCACAAATGACCAGTCATTTCAGCATGAAATCAAAGTAAGTTAGGTTGTAAAAACTAATAATAAAAGACCTTTTCTTTTTGCTAGAGCTGCTAAGTAGTGGATTAATGGTCTATACTTGTTCACACAAAGACTGAATGAATAATTTTTGAAACAACATTGTGACCAAGCAGCATTCAGATTTTGGAAACCATTAAAATTTACCAACCAGAATAACCCAGAAGTTTTTGATCATTCCTGTAGCTGTTTTTACCTATAGCTGGAATTCATTATTTATGTGCCTTTATTTTTATTCACTGCCTGCCAGCTCAGGCTCTGGTTTTTTTCTCTTCTAATAAATGTTTATCCCTATGTCTGTGTCACAACATCCATGATGGTTTGATTTGCCTCTAAGTCAAAATGCTCTCTTGATCACTGTGCACAGAATTAATCAAGATGAGCATGACGGTTATTGGTGCTTATCACTCACACCAAGAGGGAGCAAGGGCACCAGCAGTCAAGGTGTTTTCTGATTCTGGGATGAAAAGAATCACCCCCCAAAACATGGCAAGTTGTTTGCAAGCTTTGGAGATAATGCCTCCAACCACGTGACCCTGGATTCCCTGTTCCAGGCAACTGAAGCACACAGTCCCTGGGACATTATGACCACTAACAGAGACTGTCATCCCCTGGAGGGAGGAGCAGACATAGTCAAAGAGCGGCCCTCTTTTTGTGTCTATAATAAGTACTAAAGCAGCTCTGGGACTCAGTGCATTTTTTTAAATGATAAGAATATCAGCTTTATAGGCTCTAGATCCCTAGCACCCAACTTAGGAAAGAGTCGCTATTTTTCTTTGTTCACACCCAACTATGGTGGAAATTCAATGACTTTAAAATTTTTATTCTTTGATTGCAATTGACATTCGGTATTAGTTTCAGGTGTACAGCATAGTGGTTAGATAATTATATAATTTATGAAGTGATTCCCCTGGTAATTCAGATGATTTTTAAAAAGAACAAAAGTCTTTTCAGGATGAATGGACACATCGAGGCAAGTTTGTTTTCACTGAAGTCTGCAGAAAGTCATTTTTTAAACTAAGAAAATGGAACTTGTTGCCTATTTTATTCCTGTTTCCTGATTGTATATCTCCAAACATTATGTCACATGAAGCTTTAAGGCTTACAGACTTTTTGTTGTTGTTGTTGTTGTTGTATTAACATACTGGGGAGAGAAAAGCCAAGGTAATGGTAATCACATCACCCAAATGAATAGCACAACCTCTGGGTTGCAACGTCTACAAATTCATCAAAATTGGAACCGGATTCTTGTTATGCTTGCTGACTCTAAGATTTATATTTGCATTGGGGTTACTTAACATAGAAATCGCTGTGGAATCTGTTTGAATTGCAAGGATGCTGCTGTATCATTACCTTGGCTTTGAAAGGCCTTTTCTTGCCTTTGGCAGATATCAACCACCTGACCTTGACACTGAATTCTAATTCTATCCCTATAGCCTTCATTGTCATTGTCAACAAATGGTTATGATTACACTACTCTGGTTCCATTCTAGATGAAAAGAAAATAGGCCCCTAAATCAAATAAGCATGTGAAGCTCAAGGTTTGTCATTGCAAAACCTAAAATTGCTTTGTGTAGGGGATGCTGATGGAAAGAGCGCAGGCTTTGAACACACACAGAACTGAGCTTGAACCCCTGTTCCACCACCTCCCCGATAGATGACCCCCAGCAATGTTCTCAGTTTCTCTGAAAGTCCATTCCCTCATCTGTTAAAAGGGGATAACCACACCTAATTTGTCCAAAGAGGAGGAAGATGAAAAGGAGACCATCAGACAAAAGCCCAGTGTCTGGTACTAGGTATATCACATCAAACGTTTCTCTCTCACACACGCTGCCCCTTCTGCACACAGAGAGACTATGCTGCCACAATCACGAACAGGCTCAGCACAAATTAATCTTTCTGAACACGTTTAATAGTCTATTATCATTCTAGTTTTGCCCTCAAACCCAAGAACTAGATTATACAAATATACCCGGTTTAAACCCAACCATATCCTGAGTGCCTCGAACCGCTCAGGAAACATTTAGACACTCAGAAAACATTTGGTGGTTGAAAAAAGTAAGCACAGTCCCAGGATATCCAAGGTTGCTTAGAATCATGGTATGTCTGTCTATGCTGGCTCTCAGTAGCAGTGTACATCAGCCAGTAGTTCTTACCATCAATAACCTTCTTTGTTCTTCATGCTCTGTCCACCCTCTTCCCCATAGATACTAGAAATTTCTTTGATTATTTCAACCACCCATCAGAGCCGTGATCTCCATCCAGTAGACATGTAATCATCCTGAGTTAATCAAGTGTCAGCCTAAAATAAATAAAATTTTATTTCACTGCCTTATTGGCTAAGCTCCAAAGAATCATTTAGACCCCAAAGGTATTTCTGGGGACATTCAAAGGACAGGATACCCCAAATTTATAGCCACACACTAAATGCAAAAGCTTTTTCAGACCATAATCAAAATCTCAAAATGTTTTTAAGTTTTATCATATGAAATTATCATCTTTGTAGGTCAAAAATGGTCAAATATAAGCGTTTTAATATAGTTCAACCTAGTACTTCATTGAGCACCAGCAAACAAACCATGAGTGTTTTGCCCTCACAAAGCAGCAAGGGAAAAAGGATTCATATGTAATACTTTAAACAATAAAGAATTTTTTAAAACGGGGAAAAGTGCAGTAAGGGAATTTATATACAAGGCTTATCTTGGGCAGCTACAAGATGAGTGCTCTCTACACCCACCTGCTAGAATCTTCAAAGTCTATCTAGAGGACTTAACTGGGTTCTGTCACGTCCAGATGGTCTTAACATACATTAGCCTCTCAGGGCTGCATCCTTGAAACAGCTCCTAGCAGGCGTGCCGGGCAAAACCTGCACTAATATTCCAAGAATTGGGGAGGGAATGAGGAACTTCCAATTGCCCCAGTCAAGTTCACAGGTAATTGGGCAGCCAGCTGTTCTATATGAACTCCAACCACAGACTCTACTACCTGTCAAATGCTGGCCTTTCAATATGAGACTGAAAAGACAGCATGTCTCCAAAATCGTTCCTAGTTCATTCCCACCCCACCACCTACCCCTCATCAGAATTTATGTCACCTCAGCGCTCCCATAATCTCTGCCTAACCTCTACTTTAGCACTTAATATAGTGTCTCATGTTATGTGGATGTCTAGGTTTAATTTTCCCAAAAGACTTTAAGCTCTATCAAAGAAGAAACTTAATTTATCCATTTTGTATTCCTTTACTAAGCACAGTATCTGGCACATAGCAGATGGTCATTAAATGTTGATTGAGTATGGATTGTAGGCCACTGCCCAACTTTCCACAGCATATACCTTGCTCCATATCAAGGTCAAGGATATGGTTTTTTTTGTTGGTTTTTTTTTAATATATTTTATTCATTTTTTTACAGAGAGGAAGAGTAAGGGATAGTTAGAAACATCGATGAGAGAGAGACATCGATCAGCTGCCTCCTGCACGCCCCCTACTGGGGATGCGCCCGCAACCAATGTACATGCCCTTGACTGGAATCGAACCTGGGACCTTTCAGTCCGCAGGCCGACGCTCCATCCACTGAGCCAAACCAGTCTCGGCAAGGATATGGTTTTTTAAAAACCCTTACTTCTGTCATTTAATATCTGAGCTACATTCTTCAAGTTACCTAACTTCTACACCCTCCCTTTTCTCATCTCAAGGACAGGCTAACTACCCCTACTTCTCCGAATTGTTATGAAGATTAAATCAGGTAATGTAGCAAGCATGCTTGATGAAGTGCCTGTCATAGAGTAAGCCCTCCAAAATGAGAACAAGTAAGATTTCATCACTTTAACAATTGCTTCTTAAACAATTAACTGACAGGTGATGGATTTAAATAAAGAGTAACATCAGAGGCAGGTAGAGAAAGACATTTTCAAAGAAGCCTTTACACCCTGAAAGACTGGAGCCTTGAGCTCCTGCTAATGATGGGCAACAGCCTGTATGTTTGGTACGAGCACACCAATCCCTTTCCCCACGTGACGAGAATAAATGTTTCAGCCTTTATTTTTCACATCCACTGGGACGATATGACTGGATCTGAGCTTTGGAGAAATCAGAGTTTGGCTTCCACGGAGCTGTGAGTGCTTATTAATCATTCCATTGCGCTGCCATTCCCCACAGGGTAGGGTGGTTCCCTGAGTCTCTTCGGCCTGTGGTTAGGTGGGCCTGGTATCTGTTCGATGGATGAATGCCCTGAGCTGAGGCCACTGCATCAGGTAGCCAGTGACTCTGAGTTGACAAAAATCTCTTGTCTTCTAACAATGGGGGGAAGATATGGAGTTGGGGAGCTTTGAGTTTTCATTAGGCTTTCATTTTTTCTCCTTTGGTGGAAATAGACAAGAGATATGGCTTATTACCTCTTGCCAGACTCCCCCACGACAAAGGCAAATGACACAGATGGCAAGAACTTTCCCCAATGCGCCCCAGCCTCCCAATCCCCCCAGAGACTGTGCAGGGATGTGGGGATGTGGTAACCTTGGCAAGGTCTTCCAAGCCTCATGTCTATGAGGCTTACATGCCGCCAGGCTGTTGTATTGGGGTGCTAACAGAACACAGGCACAGGATGGCAGGAAGAGAGTTCCCTCTTCCTTACCCCATACTGTGAGCCCATCACCAAAGCCCACTGGTTTTAGTTGCTAAGTAACTTTGAAATCTGGCCCTAATCTCCCCGCTTCATCACTTACCCATTCTCCCAATGGCAGTGAGAGTGGTTTTAATTTTGAAACATCATACGCCACTTCCTAAAAGCCTCCCATGTCTTCCCCACTGCTCTACTAATCCAGTCACAACTCTGCAAGGCCCCGTGGTCTAGCTCCTGTCTACCTCTGCTGGGCACCTCTCATCGCCTTCCCTCTGCTATATACTCCATCCCCAAACTCCATCCCAGGCCTGCGCCCCTACTGTTCCCTCAGCCTGAAGTGCTCCCCTCCTTCTGTGAAGACCCTTTGGACCTCAGCCCAGTCAGTGCTTCCTGATGAGCTCAAACCACTTTGCAATAAACTCGGTGAGTAATGAGGATCACCCTTTGCCAGCTGATTGCGGGTGCAAATTTACCAGCATTTGTCTCATTCTGTCTCTCACTGACACCCCCTGCTTCCCTGCTTCCCCCGGCAACTCGATAGTGGTCCGTTTCAGCCGCACTATAGCTATAGCTAAAGCTTGATCTGAGCACAGGAAGGGCTTCATAATCAGCTGTTGGTTGTTGAATGCTTGAAGGAGAAATTTTCTTTTTTATTCATAAAAATACTCTACCCCACCATCTTCCATGTTCAAGTCTTCCAGGGCAATCAATAAAATTAAATTATCCCGGGGAAAGAGAACATTTTCCCCTGCTCACATGGCAGTGGTCCAGCTGAAGAATGCTTCACCTCTTCCATGGCACTGTAATGGCTTCTATTCTGCTCTTTGCATCACTCCTTCTGCTATATTTGCATGTGGGGGATACATTATCTCCAGGATTTAGAACCAGGAAGATACTCAATTCTCCTTCAAAACTAACATGGTTGGTTGGGGGTAAGAAGTTTCCTTATACGTTGACTCTCACCCCTGAAAAAAGCCCCCACAGTATTGCTGGATCCTGGGAATCTGGAGGGCAGAGCTCCCTGTGTGGCTGCCACTCATCTGTACCCCTCTCAGGACACAGATTTCCTCCTGAGAGCCCCGTCTCTCCCTCAGGTTCCAGCCCAGCCCTTCCTCGGGGCATCTTCCTGAGAGCGTCTTTCGCTGAGCCTGCTACATCTCCTCTGTTACTCCACTGGGCAGCCTGCCAGGCGCTTGGACACCATCTGGGGTTGTCATACGGCCACAAATGTATCCCTGAGTTTTCTGGAGTCATTCATTTCCTTTGAGTAATTGCCACAGAATTATGAGAAGCATTGAGGTAAGCAAGTCTGTTGGCCTGAGTAAGTAAACTAACTCATTTTTCCATTGCTGCATCATCTGTTGTGATCTTCATGGGGGAGAAGATGATAGCAGAGAGAAACTGTCCTTTGAATGCTGTTTTCACAGTAGTGTTCAAGTGATCACCCTGTATGCAGGCAGGGACCTGAGGTAATAAAGCTGAGGGGGTGATTGCAGAAGTGAGTCAATTACATTAGGTCTTAAAAACATCTATTTGCACCTTCTGACAATATCGAAAAGGATCAATTGCTGATTACCCAGAAATCTGACCCATTGCATTGACCATCTGCCTACAGATAATGCATGTTTGCTTATTCCAAATACTAATCACTGCAGATAACTACTCAATATATCAGAAAGTAATAATTTTCTGGAACGTATAGGGCAGTAAGCAAACCTTGAAGACAATTTCTAATCAGTGATTCATCTTGGGACTCTTCTCTTCATCCTCCCCTTGGACTTGTAATCTTCAGAAGAAGGAGTTAAAAAGTACACTTCAGTCGCTGTCATTTTATTCTTATCCCTGACTAATCTACACTATTGTCCTCAGCCCCTGATGGCACCCCCTTCCCACATTCACACTGAAGACTATCTTAGCTCTTCCCTTGTTTGACACCAAAAACCGCCTAAAAGCTCAGATTCCATTATCGTCACAGGGGAATTTTTATTTTCTTCTTAAAAATGTGTTGAAACCTCAGCTTTACATTGTTCAACCCTGCTTCCTGGGCCAAATCTTATGGAAAGTTTCACTTGGAGGCATGGGAGGTTTCACTTTGAAGCACCTACCCACTCATTCTCCACCCCATTCCTCTTTAAGCAGGTAAAAAATAAAGGGAACTTAAAAATGGAAGGGAAATTTCTAGAAGGGCAGCAGACAGCCAAGAGAGGCAGGCACCTGGCCCTGGGACACTTGGGGCGAGTAGAGAAGCCACAGGGTCTGGGCTCTGAAGACGTGACTTTGGGTCTGAGCACTGACAATTCAGCAATTTTGGAATGTTCTCTGGGCTAGTAGTGGGTGGAGTGCCTGGCGCTTCTAGGATGATGCCTGGTACAGAATGTGATCAATAACTGTCAGATGAGTGGATGAATTAAGTGATGTGAGTGTTTAGAAAACACTGAACATTAAAGCCTCTTGTCTGTCTAGCACAGGCTGGAGAAACAACTTCCAACTCTCTTAGCCCTCCAACCTCCAGGAAGCAGACAGAAACTGGGGGGAATTGTACCAATTTTCTGTACCACAAATGAGAGCCTGCTCACTGTCTAGGAGAGGGAGGGGAAGGAGGGTTATAACCCAGGCCAGTAGGAACACTACACATCCAATCTGCACCCATGCAAACAAAATGAAATGTCACGAAGTAAAGTGTAAGAACACTGGCTTTGTAGAGCAGGACCAAGTTCTGTGAGAAAGCACAGGCATTGCTGGTCAGCGGGCTGCTCTCCTGAGCAGCAGCCCTCCGCGCACCAACAGAGCTCAGCGTGCCGTTGCCTTCCCAGTCAATAATCCAATACGACCTGACAGTTGCTTAGTGAACGTCAGTGATGAGTTCAGACCATTGCAGACGTCCTGTCGGGGGAAAGGAGAAATTGGCACCGTCTCCTGATGATTTGATAGTTTTCCAGAAAGAAGAGCAAAATAACGTTTTTAAGATCCTTCCTCAAGACATTGTCTAGAATGTGGAATTCAGAGTCCACTGGTGTGAAACTAGCTCCTTTTTATTTCCATCACCTGCTCTCAATGACGACTTATCTACTTTTGTGCCATTTTGGATAGGTTTACCAGGAAACAAATGGCATGGCAAGATGCTGGATGCATTTGGCCTTGACAAGAGAATAAACTCTTGGGGATGAATTCAGCAGGCTTGCTGACACAGTGATAATGAGCATGTTTGTCAGACAGTTTCCCGCACAACATGCTTCCTTATGCCTTTGTGTTGTGATGGAATTTTCCAGAGCTTTTGTGTCCTGTTCGCATATGTGACCTGGTATGGAATGTCTGTACGCCCACATTCCCAAAACCATCTGCAGCAGTGTAAACTGAAATGCATGCAGCTCTATTTTGTCTAAAATACCAAAATCATAACATCTATTATTGATATTCAGAGAATATTTGCACAACCCTTTTAATCCTCAACAGGTCTGCTCTTATACTAAGGTTGGTCAATACGGATGCTGACTTATTAATTAGTATAAACATTGACCTATGCAGTAGTCCCACAGTATCTGCTCCCCAGAAGAGAGCATTCTCCATCATTCTGAACAAACTCTAAACAAGATGTCCATTAACATAACTGCAATCTATTCCCTTGCTACAGTACCTTTGCATCTGCTATTTGCTCTGTCTAGAATGCCCATCCCAACCCAACTCTAATTCAGGTTCCACATTCCCTCTAGACACCTTCCTGGGCTCTTGCCTCTCTTTCTACCAAGCTAAAATATGTCTTCTCTGGGTACCATTAATACCATACACTTTGTTTATGGCACACCACTTCTAAATGTAATTATATGCCAATTTATTTCTCTGCTTAACTTTCTTAAAGTATACAGGACATAGAATCTATTCCTTTTTTAGCACTGAATACCAGATGAATGACAGTGGATACTTGTTCATGAAGTCAGGGCCAGAAGAATACCTGCCTGTCATGCATTTTTGTGACTGTGTATTTTTGAAAACTATACACCTGAAATAAACATTCCAAAGCTTATAAGTCTTGTTGTCTCATTAGTTGTCCTTCCAATTAATATAAACAGTGAGGTTTTTTGCTATGGAACCTTTGGCTTGCCTTATGTATATAGCATGTTCCTAAGTAGTAAGAGTGCTGGCTAGTTAGTGCCCCTTCTGGTAAGAGAACAGGTGGTCAAGATGAAACTCCTAGGACAGCTTATTTACCCAAAATTAACATTTTGTTCTGGTTTGCTCACAGCATGGAATTCAGCTCACTGTCAGCATGGGTATTATTCCCCTCCTTCTGAGCATAAACACTCGAAACATACTCAGAATACAACACAGGGATACCTCTCTCAATTGTCAGGGATTTTCTTAATCAAGCATGTTAATGACTCAGAAGGGGCATTTGGAAATTTAAAAGCTCCTAATGAACCTGCTCTCTGCGCCGCACACCCACACCCGCCCCATTGCCAGTCTCTCAAGACGTTGTTATTTTTAACTCCACACTGCTTCAGCTGCACTTCAGAGAGAGCCGGGCTGCGACAGAGACGCAGCCCCATCACAGGATTGGGAAGCAAGTCATGAGAAGCAAGGCTTCGGAAAAGAGAGAACATCAAAAGAATAGGCATGGAGGGACGGGCTAGAGTCCCCTCACACACACATACAAAGGTCAAATGAGACCGTTACCCAAGAAGAGCAGTTGTGGTTGCTGCTGTGGATGGAGTTTTTGCGTTATCTCAAGAAAAGGAATTTTCTGAGACTTAGAGGCGGGTGTGATATGGCAGAAAGCTTTATTTCCATGGAATGACTCCCCTGGATTTCCAAAGCCCCATTTCCCTTAGTCCAGTCATAGAAGTGTGCCTGGGTTTAAGTGGAGCTGGTAGAGCTAAAATCAGAGTTTCCTTTCCATGGTAGAGCTGTGTCCAGTCCAGCATGAGGCCAGCTTAGCTTCTGTTTCCCTCTGAGTCCATTGGGTGTGGGGTCCCCATGGCCATGGGCCATGCAGACAAAAACAAGAGAACCAGGAGAGCACACCCAGAACAAGAGTCCCAAGAGCAAAAAGAGTGAGCATCTTTGTATAAGAGATTATATATTCCAAATGTCCATGCTCTTGCAGGAGCCATGCCTATTCTAGCCAATCATCTCTGTCCCCAGGTATGACTGACAGACAACTATTTTCTCTTTGTCATCCCAATTTTCTCTCTCCTTTGTTGGATCCCAGGGGAGTGTAAAGTTGTAGCTAGCTTCCTGGTGAACCTGCCCAAATAACATGCTTTCCTTTTGCTCCTTTCCTGTTATTAATAACTAGCTAATTACAACTGTATCAGGAAGAGAGGCAGCCCTAAGGAATGGGACATCATGATCCCACTTCTCAAACATGGGGACACAATAGCTTGACAAAGAACTGGACAAGGATTTAGGATGTCAGGTCTAAGGAAACTAGGAAATTTGCCACCTGGAGTTAAATATATTCTAACTTAAATCAAACCTCCAAAGCAAAGCTAACTAGCCCTCCTTACTTAGATATATAACTCTTGGCTTGTGTTATTTCAAATCCTCAGAACTAAAGGAGCAATTTTCAAGGCCAAAAGAAGCTAACAAGTTTGGGCATTTCTTTTCTCTTTGTGGCTCTTCTTGGACAGCTTATTTACCCAGTTTCAACCTCATTTCACCCTCAAAAAAATTGTTTGGTCTGCTCTCATTCTCTTTTTCAAACCAGAAATGATTCTGGTTATCAAACATTCCTAAAGTTACCCCAAATCATCCTGTGAATGGCATCCTTGAGGTTGTGTAACGGGAAGGCTTACTTGAATAAAATCAAGAAAACCCTCTAAGTAATTCCTTTCCCTGATTTTGTCTTTGAGCCATTTCACATGGGCCTAGCTAACACATGCTCCATTCTTCCACCAGTCTTAATGCAGCATCAAAATGCATTAGATTGGCACTGTTATGTTTAATATTTTTATTTCTGAAATGAATATATATCACTTGGGTCCCAGCAGAACACAATGGCACACTCAGATTAGTCCATTCAAACCAGGTTTATTTGCATAGGTGCAGAAGGATCACAAGGGACACTATAGTAACCCGGAGTGAGCAGCAGCAGAGAGAAGGGCATGGTTGCCAGAATCTGGTTGGAGAAAGTCATGTAGAGAAGGTTGTCATGAGTTCATTGTCAAGGATTCACAGCCTCTAGTCAAGGGATGTAGTAAGACTAAGGCTTTCCCCCTAAGAGTTAATACCCAACCTCACTTCTCTCCCTGTAGCTGGGGCCGCCACTGGCCAAACCAGATGGTAGAGGGTCACACATAAGCCATGTAAGTGTGCTTCTGGGGGCAGAAAGCTGGGTGGAAAAGTGGAGAGTGTGGACCCAAAGAAGCAAACAGAAGATAAAAAGGCACAAAATAGAAGCTTTATTTTTAAAATTTCATATTTTCTTTCAACTAAAACATCTATAAATTTAGACGTTTAAATTTTTTAATTTCCAACCCCTTCTAGGGACAATATCATTTCCTGCAAACTTTTTAATATGCTCCTTGAAAAGTCAACAAGAAACAGAATTCCCTAAGGATTTTCCTTATGCAAGTTCTTTGTTTTTATTCACATTCTTTGACCAAGAAAAATATATGAAGAATTGAAATCTAAGGCTATCAGCTTTGCTGTTCACATAACCAAGCAGAAAATACTTAAAATTATCATTCTCCTTCCTTCTCCCCTTTTCACAAACATTTATTGAGCAACTACCATGCCCCAAGTGCCCTGAAATACATTGAGATCTAAGATAAATATAATAAACCTTATCTATGTTAGTTTAATTAAAAAATGGCAGGTACATAGGTAGGTACTCTTTTGCTGTTGTTTCTTTGTTGGTCTGGACTCACATATAAAGGGTAGTTCAGAAGACAGGACTGGCTTCAATGTTGGTCTGATTTGGGACTCACTGATGTTTTCAGGCTTCTTCTCTCTTCTCTTCCTCCTCATAGTGTTTATTTGGATCATAGGAGGATTCTCTTTGTGGTAGGAATCCAAACCTTGTACCTTGGCACCATGAAACCCAGAAGAGAAGCAATGTTCATGTGTCATAAACACAGTAAAGTTCTGGGTTTGCTTTGAATGGACAGGCTTAAATCCCCCTGAAAACAATCGCTGGGACCGGAAAAGGAATACTCTGATTCACTTAAGTCAAGGACAGCCTATCATTTAGGTTGAGTGTGGAACCAATCAATCTGATCCAATATCCTGACAATGGAGGAGGGGTAGATCCATAAAGGGCAATCTGAGTGCTACTAGTGAATGAAAGGGGGAATGAATGCCAGGAAAGCAACCATCACAAAATAAAGACACATGCGAAAGTGTTTCAGAAGCTAACCAAAAAGGGGGAGAGGAAGGAGGAGTAACAAACTCCCCAAATGGGCTGGTTAACATTTTATCTGGTTCTTGAAAGAGGAATAGGATGGGATGGCACGTGGTAATGCACTGAAGGGAGAGGTGATCCTGGAAATAAAACAACCTGTGCAAATGCAAAGAGGCATGAAAAAGTATGGTAGATACTAGGAGCAATGGGATACCCAGTGTGGCTGGGTCACAGGGCCTCACAACAGTTCTAGACTTCAAGGTGTTTAGCACCAGTTTATGTAATGGTAAGGTTTCTCAGCCTTGTCCTTAAGGCATTAACACATTTAGTCAGCAGGATGACGGTCAGATCCATATTTTAGAAAGACAATTTATAACAGGCTATGAAGGAGGTGGAGCTTAGAGGGGAGCCAGGTCAGAAGCCATTGAATTCAGAGGCAAGAGATGGTGTCTAAGTGGAGAGGAATGAGGGGGTAGTTTGGAGAGAAAGTTGGGTATTAGAATCAATTAGACTTGATGACCAATTGGGCTTGACAACAAATAAGGGGGAGAGAAAATGAGAATGACTCTTTGAGTTTACCTGGGTACTGACAAGAATGTTTTATCCCATTCCAGGTGCTCTTATCATTCACTCACATGTTTCATGCAAATTCATTTTTATATTTATTAACACCATCAATTCCTATTGCAGTTGAAGCTTCCAGTGGTTTAATATGCACATGCAAAGCAAAGTAGTAAAGTGGAAGAAATCGCAGGTGAAATTCCATCTACAAAATATTTTGGCTTAAAATGAAAATAAAAAATTCAGAACATAATCAGTTTTAGATGTGTGTATTTTTATTATCTGAGTAACAGAATGATGGGTGCAGATGTAAAATCAATAAAGCTCAAGAAATAAGCTTTGTAATTTTGCCATCTTGAAAATGTTCTAAGAATTTCTTGTCAATGCAAGAGTCAGCAAAGAGAAAAACAAGCAGTCTTTAAAAATTATCCTTTCAAGTGATTTACAAAAATCATTAAACATGTAATTATCAATTTCCTGGACTTATAAGAGACACCTAATTTTGGTTTATACATATTATTTCACTGAAATGCTTTCTCTTTTATCTAAATACACAATTTAAAAACCTAGAAATATCAATTGACATCTATTTCAAGGTTAGCAACCTCTCTGTCCAATTATTTCTACTCAAGTGGATGAGTGGAGAATTTAAATCAGTTTTGGAGAAAGTGTGTCTTCTGTATGTCAATAATGTTGAGAATCTCCATAAGATATAATACATAGAAGAGCTGACTTTAAAAAGAATTTGCAAAACCCCTAGCCATGAACTAAAAAGAAATTGCCCACCTAGAAAGTAAGTGAACCATCTCTACAACTGGCAAGTCTTAGAGAAGAGGAGAAGCCACACAGCACTCAGAAGGATTTCAGTCCTATACTGGCCGGGCATGTGTGGCTCCTAATAATACAACAGATGTGATGGTTGGGAAGAGGACAGTACTCAGCTAACACATGAATGCAACAATAATCATAGAAAATGAACTGGTTTGAAGCTTTCGGTTTTATAGCTGAACTCAGCAACAATGGCGGTCCCACTGACATCTTGGTTTCTGCTCTAAATTCTTTTCATCATTTGCCTTGAGCCTATATATTAGAGAAAGACCCACATAAGTTGAGTTTGGACCTATTTGCAATCCCAGCAATGACTGAAAAAAGATCCCCCTGAAAACCTAAGTAGAAAACAATCACTGCATATCTGAGGAATTAGAGAAATTTAAAAAGAGGGGATCTGAAGAATTAAAGCAAATGTTTTCCCTATGAAAGAGACATACTTAAAACTCAGAGGGCAAACTTGAAAAATCTTTCATTTAAAATTACAATAAGCCTTTAAAGGATATTTTAGTTAATAAAAAATAAAGAATCTGGGTTAGAAAAATACTTTCAAATTAAAAAGAAAAATTGCTGAATTTAAGAGTAAATATGCCTCCACCTGCCAAAGCTCAGCCAGTTCCTGGTGCTCATGAGGACTCATCCTTCCCTAGTGGGCAGGAGTTTTCTGGAGAGAAGTGGTCACATCTGCCTGTCTGCTATTCTCTCAAATCACTTGGAAAATAAGAAATTAAGTTTGCCTGCAGGGGAACAGCTTGGCTTCCAGGGCCTCGGAGCGTAGTAGAAGAGAAAAACACAGAATGATAATTACAATGGAGGCATCATTAACGTTTGTTTATACATTTTCAAGCATGCATTATTAAATATTTTTAAAGAAAGTTTCAGAACAGTGTGAAGCAAACTTAAAAGTTTAAGGTAAAAAACACATAAGGGAAAGTTTGAGAGAGAATATACCACGAACTATTTAAAAATTATGATCAGATTATGAAGGGCTTTTCTAAATTGTACACAGAGGGAGTCAAAGATACTGAAGATGAGTCAGGAAAGCAATATCCAAAATCAAGAGCGGTGCACAAAAGAGAGGGAGAGTTTAAAGGCCAAGAAATACAAGGCCTGAGACTCTCTCTCAATAGCTCCCTTAAAATTTAGCCTTTTTTATCTACCGAATTATCTGTATCAATTCCTACCTCAACTCTTCTTGAGACCTCCCTTTGGGTCTTAGAGAAAGTGCCCATCATCTTGTCCAGGGCAGTGTTGCTGGACTGATGGAGGTTGGAAGCTAGGGGGAAAGGAGTTGAGAATATCTTATGGATATTCTCAACATTATTGACATACAGATGGCCACGAGAAAGTGAAAGCAGGTAGGACAGGTGGGAATGAGGCAGGGTAGCAGCTAGAAGGACTACAGTACAGAGGAGAGGGTTTTCATTTTGTTTTTTATCTGGTTTGTATTCTGAGGGGGGCAGAGATAGAGGAAAGAAACATGGAAGAAAGGATGTAACAGGTGGCAATGGCGCCAGGGATTGGTCCACAGTACGGCCTGGGAGAGGAGCATTCACAGGAACAGGGAGAGACACTACTAATGCTTTGGGGGTAGGGGAGAGAGAAGAGTTGAGGTAGGAATTGATACAGATAATGCGGTGGGTTAAAAAGACTAAATTTTAAGGGAGTTATTGAGAGATAGTCTCCAATTTCTTTATGGAGAAAGAGGCAGGATCATCAGATAGAAGTCAGGGAGTTGGGCACAAAAAGGAAGCTTGAAAAGTGGACTGAAGCATTGAGGTGGCAAGTGAAACTGAACTGGCAGGATCGAGGGAAAATTTACCCAGTAGTGGCTGGCCTTTGGAAACTTGATGTCTGCGATTGGCATGATGACATGATTTTTTCCACCATGATGCTCAACTGCTGCGTGTGTGGATGCACAGGAGAGACTGTTTAGATATTTCCAAGGCTGGGAATGTAGGACTTAGGATTTGCCAGGTCAGACCACAGGCTAGGGAAATAGAGAAGATTATCAGCCCACAGATTTCCAGATGTGTGCTTGGATGGCTAGGGGAGAAAGATGCTTAAGACATGGTTGCTAGATGGAGGTGGTGAGGTGGCAGGGTGGTTGTGGAGGTGGAAGGGGCCTGGGCGTACCATGAACCTATAATGCTAATGAGAAAGGAGGCTGTGAGGAGGGAAAGCATCTTGGAGCCCTAGAAGATCAGAAGGTACTGAGCCCTGAGAGCTGGGAATGTCATGCTAGTCATGGAGACCTGTCAAAGTGGGTGGAGTGTCAAGGAAGGTCCCTGAAGATAATCAGGGGGGACTCTTGGGAGAGTGACAGCATGAAGACCCACAGACCTGTAGCCAGGAGTCTTGGGATTCCATTTGATCCCTGCCACTGTCAGTCTGTGTGACCTTGAGCTTTACCCTCACTCTCCCTGAGTTTTTGTTTCCTCCTATGAGGCACCATAAATGTCATATAAGGGGCATGAGAGCTCCTGGCACATGGCCGGCCTCCCTCAGTATTGATTGCATCTGGAGGCTGGTGTGTCAGGCACGAGCAGGAGGGTGGACATCAGAGCCAGTGACATGTATGAGAAAGGAGAGGAGACGTGGGCTTGGAGAGCAAAGACGTTTTGACAGACTTCCCAGTTTTGCTTCAGGCTGACCTTAGTACCTTCAGGTGAAGGCCAAAAGGCGCTGCCCTGAGAAATATTTTGGCCATGCTAGTTGGCACAGGTAGACAGCTTTTATTTCACTTGATAGATGAAGACTGTTTTAAAAGCTCAGCCAACTTTGTTCTCAGAGACCCATGTTCTTGAACTCTCCCCCTCCTGCCCGCTCCAGACACTCATTCCATTAATCATCACCCCCTGCTAGCACCTCCCATCTGGCCTCCAAACACACTGAAGTTCTAGAGCAGTGGTTCGCAACCTGTGGGTCGCGACCCCTTTGGGGGTCAAACGACCCTTTCACAGGGGTTGCCTAAGACCATCGGAAAATGCAGATATTTACATCACGATGCATAACAGTAGCAAAATTTCATGGTTGGGGGTCACCACCACATGAGGAGCTGTATGCAAGGGTCGCGGCCTTAGGAAGGTTGAGAACCACTGTTCTAGAGTGTCTCTCTCCACGAACCACATTTGGGACTAGAACAGAGCTGGGCAGAACATAAGATTCTCTCTGGGTAGAAGAAGTACAAACTGATCCCATCTGGGTCCGGAAGGAGTAGAATCAAACTGTCAGGAAAGGAAGTCAGAATGGGAGTTTGCAGGGAGAAGGCTTAAGAAATAACTATCTATCTCACCTACTTCCAATTTAAGGCATCTCTCTGTATTGTATAAACCTTCAATTGACTTGATTTCTTTGGGGGACAAGACATGTTTATATATAAATAAACTCACTACCACCTGTATTATAGCTAACACATACATAGCATTCACCATGATTTGTTCTATGTTCATTACATATACTACCTTCTTTAAAGCACACTACTATCCCATAAAGTAGGTATAATCATTGTCCCCATGTTACTATGAGGAAACTGAAGGGCACAAAACTTAAGTAACTTGCTCGAAGTCATATAATTAGTAAGGGGCAGATATGGTGGCCAAACCCAGTGAGTCTGGATCAATAGCATATTATAGAGCATTTACACCTATACTTTTTCCCATTTTAACCTCATATAAACCCTGAAAGGTCCAGGTGGCATGTCTAATTCTGTTCATTACCACTTCACAGAAAAGGAAACTGAGTCTGGAGGTAAGGGAACTGATTGAAATCAGTTAGGAGATGGCAGAGTTTCAAGTCAGATTCTCTAGTCCAAATCCCTGCACAGGGCAAACAGAGAGGAGGTGAGAGAAGCTGGCATCTGAAGCTGTGATGGGCAAACAGCAGGATCCAGGAAGGACACAAAGTCAGACTGGCTATTAGGTGAGGCCCCCAGAGCAGCAGAGCTCAACCGAGCTCAGCCAAGTGGAGTTCAATGCTAAGGGGTTTTCTGCTGGTAACCACGAATGACCTGCCACTGTTTTCAATGGTTCACTCAGCATTTTCCTCTGACATTGAAAATCCAAGTTAAGAAGCTATTAGACAAGCCAAAACAGATGCCTATTATTTGGGAAGTTTAGATAGGTAAATACCCCCTTTTCATGCTTTAGGCCCAGGGCTCGTCGGTGTGGCATAATGCAACAGTCACCAGTTTATGAGTCAGACTAATCCGGTTCCACACCTGGCTTTGCCATTTATTGGTTATGGGACTGTTATCAGAGCAGTCACCTCCCCAACTCTGTCTCCTTATCTGTGCAACGGAAATGCCCATAACTGCTTTATAGGGTTGCTGTGAGGATTGCATTAGAAATAAGATTAAAGAATCGACATTGGAATCCCCGCTTTCCGCCATTTATCAGCTGAGTGACCTCTGATAAGTTACTTAATCGCTTTAAGTCTGAACTTGAGAATATGTTAGGAGCTATGGAAGGAGGATAATAATGATAGCTTCAAGCTAATGAGGCTGATGCTTGGGTATCTGAAACAGTAAATGTTCAAAATATGTCAAGCAGTATAATATTAAAGTGCCTAATGCAGAGCCTACCACATAGAGACTCTCCAGTATGTAGTATTTTTATTATTATTACTTGTCCCGGGAAGATTTACATCAAAAATAGAACTACTGTCATGAGGGAAAAGTAGTCTTTTATTACACGCAGTATTTGAAGCAATTCAACCCTCTCCTGAATGAAACTAATTTTGAGCTGGGCCATTAACAAAATGGTATGTAACCTTATTAGTTTTTATCCATTGTATTAATGTCTTTGGTGTCTGTGGTTACTGCCCTCTTTAAGCCTCCAGAACTATACATTATTGATTATTTCATGCAATGGTGGACAGAAAATAAAGTTCTTGGTGAGACTGGCTCAGTTACCTGACACATACTTTCAAAGTGGGCTGCTTTCCCAGCCTAAAACACGTGTATATGTCTGAGCCCTTCGATAAGAAGCCACAAGAGCAGTCAGCCAGAAAAGAACTCCATAGGGGTTCAAACCAGGGAATAATAAATGACATTTTTCAATTGTCTTTTATTTTATAAAGATCTATATCCCCCTTTCTGGAATGGGCGGGGGGAAGCTTAAACAGACTCTAATGTTTTTCAGTACTTAGAACTTACATATGGATCTGTTATTAGCATAGGACTATGAATTCTCTTCTTAAATATCCACTATTTTGAAAACTCAAGCATATAATAAGAGCTTAGTAAATATTCCTGAATTTCAATTAATCAATAAATACCTGTTTAATGACTTGAGTAAAACAAAACCTTACACAACATTGGTGATGCTCAAGCAGAATGGAATAGCAGTTCATCACATTATTTGGTTTTATAAGGCTACTAATGAGAAAAAATTTATTTAGTCAAAAACACATTTATTCTGTAGCTATAGTATGACAAGTATGTAGGTTTTCAAAAAATAAAGATAAATTATTTTGTATATCCTCTCAAGATTGAATAAATAAACTCTCTCCAATACAATAGGCTCTCAAGGAAAGAGAATTCTAGAAAGGTTCTACTCTCTTCCCACCATTTCCCCCACCGCCATTAAACAATGGACAGAGTTGTGAGGAGAGGAAAACCAGGCCTCCAGCCTTCTCTGTCATGCTACACATCCCCTACTCCCCCACTAGTGCTTGGTAGAACAGCCTCTCAACTTTGTGGAGTAGAATTTCTGGAGCAAAACCTGAGTCATAGAACCCTGGAGCCAGAGGTCATCTAGAGGTCCCCTTGCCTCGAGTTTCTTAACCTCATTGGAGGTATATCAGCTCACCTGAGTATATTTTTCAAAACAACATTTGCCTGTCCCTCAGACTAGATATATTCTGGATGGGTGTGAGGAATAAAATATGCCTGCAGGGCTGTCCTTAGTTGAAAACCACGGATTAGTCCAAGGTTTTGATATAGGCTATAGTAACACACAGACCTTGCCTAAGATCACAATGGGACCTAAATTCCAGGTCTCTTTACTCCAAATATCAGGCTTTCTCCAACCTTGAAATCCCAAGGTGAACTGTGGGAAGTCTGATAACCCTCTTAGACTGGTAAATAAATGTATGCATATATATTTAACTATGTGGAGGTGATCCATAGCTCTTAACATATTCTCAAAAGGATTCATCAGCATCACCATCACCACCAAATTAAGAATCATAAGTTCAAACTTGCATTCGCTGTTTTTCAGGCAATTAATTCTACAAAATGCCTGGGTGTGAGGCAGAACCAGCCATGTTTGACTCAATTTTGGACTCTCACATCATATAAGTGAAGAGAGCAGTAAAAACCTCTTTCTATAACAGCCCTTCAAGTCCTGCTGAATGTTTGCCTCAATTCACTTGAGTATTCATGGACTTTGCCCTATTCAAGTACAGATGCCCCTAGAGAAACAAAAGAAATCATCATCACACACAAAGGAGAGAGTCATTATCTTCTCCCAAAGTGCTGAGGATGAGCTGCAAGAGTGAAGGCAGCAGGACCACAGAGACCCCACACACCAAGGAATGGGGAAAACTTCACAGAAAAGGGGAATGAAAATGGGCCTCAAAACCCAAACCATCCCATTTTCTTTTAGCCACAGTCCTGAAGGGTTTAAATCCAAACCCACTGCAGCAGATCAGAAGTCTCATGAGCAGGCTGATCTTTCGGCTGAGACCAGTCTAAGCTCTGCAGTATCCTCAATCAAACAAATAAGTAGGTAATTTAAAAATAATACTAAATCTCATGAAAGCCCAAGAAGCATCATGCTGCCTTAAAGGATTCTACCCACAGTTTGAGGACACTTGGACAACTAGCATCTGGTAGAGTTAGCTAAAAGCTGGTACGTCTTCTAGAAATAAAGTTCACTGACAGATGCCCCCCCATTAGAAGCCCAAGCCATGTGGCTCCCCACTTCCTCTTTATATGCTTTCATCGGTGGCTCCCTGCCTTCTGCTCAAACTGGGCTGCAGTGAAGCTCAGAAAGCCTGTGGAAGTAACCATATTTGCTAAATACCAGCTCTTTCAGCCTTCTGGACCTCACCTGCACCTGACATTTAAGGGCAGATCGCCACCATAAAGGCAAAGACCTAAAGAAGGATTTGGCAGATATGGGGATTTCTGGTTTTCTTTTACCATATGCTGATACCGTACAATGGTGACACCTTGATATACACTGAAACAATCAGGGTGTCAAGAATGAGCCCATCACATTTCTTATGAAGCAGGCCACTCGGTGCTGGGAGAAATTTCTTTTCTTGGGTACCGTAGATCCAATTGACTAGTTACACCTCTGACAGCTGTTGGCACAGCTGAAGAGCTCCTCCTGCTGAATTCTCAATCAAAGAACCAGCTGCAAAAAAGCATCTTTTATAAGCCCTGCATGCAGTGCACTGTCGGTCACATAATGTTTCTAATTCCTGCCTGGGAACAAACCACTAAAAATCAATTATTGCTTGAAGGGAGCAAGTGTTTAGTTCCTAAAATTACTTTTTGTGAAACTGGAGATAAGAAGGCTCTTAGACTTAAGCAGTATTTTCATATCCAAGTGGACAATGTGTTGTTAGTTAGGATTCTCCAGAGATACAAAACAGGACAGATATAGAAAGAGGGAGAGAGATACTTATAAGGAATTGGTTCATGTGATTATGGAGGCTGAGAAGTTTCACAATCTACATTGGAAAGCTGGGGACCCAGGAGAGTTGGTGATAAAGTTCCAGTCCAAGGCTGAAAGCCTGAGGACCAGGAGAGCTAGTCCCCAGCCTGAGGACAGAAGAGTGATGTCTCATTTCAAGCAGGTAGACAGACAGCAAATTCTCTCTTCTTGTGCCTTTTTATTTGATTCAAGACCTCAACTGATTAGATATGTCCACTAACTTTGGGGAGGACAGTTTGCATTCTCAGTCTGCCAGTCAAATGCCAAACTGTTCTGGAAACACAGAGACACACCCAGAAATAATGTTTAACATTAATATCTGGGTATGCCTGGACTCTGTGAAGATGACACATAAAATTAACCTTCACATATAACTTATTGCACTTTTTTGTTACCTAGAGCATTAATTCTGGAAGAGACTTCAATTAATGTTCTCATTTAAAGATGGAGAACCTGAGGTCCCTTGAGAGGTTAAGCCTTAAGGGATTTGACTCAGATACAGTGATAACATAGTTGGGAATCAAGCCCAGATGGAGAATGCCATTTTTTTTCTTATCAACCACTGGATAATAATTGTTCTTATTATCCAAATAGTTCATCACGCACTTCTGGTTAATAATTGGTTAAAACCAGAAAGAGGCCCACATTCAGAGAATAAATTTTCTGCTTATTTTTTTCTCCTATTCTTCTCGTAACTTACTATGTCCCGCATCATTCTTTCACCTCAGAAACACTGTGGTCAGTTCTTTGGCCATCTTGATAAAAGTCCTGTTGCTCCCACTGAGGAATCAGCAGTGCACTTCTTAAGACATAGTAGATGTGCTATAAGAAAAGTGCTGAGTCCGTTTCTACTAAACAGACAGGTTTTTTTGGGCAGGATCTTATAACCAGGTTACTACGTCTCTTAGAAGTTGACAGTGTGGGTTGAAGCATCTGACAATCAGAGTTTCTTCCAGGCTATTTCTCCCTTCAGAGAAGAAGCCTTTGCTAGACAACACCTGTCAGGTGCTTTTGATGAATCTTACATGGCTTTCCCCAGCAGCAAAATGTTTAAGGCCCATCAGGGCATAAAATGGCCAAACCAGTCTCTGAAAGAATTTGCCCAACGACGGCAAAGTTGGTGTGGAGTTACAGCAAGGAAAATGTGGGGCTACAAAGATAGTATGGAACCACTCCACCTTAAAAGGTATCAGTTCCTCCTATGGCTGGTAAAATCCAGTCTCTGATACCGTCCTGAGGACTTTCCATATCCTACCTCAGTCCTTTGGCCTAAGGGTCTTATCTCCTTGTCTTGTCTTCCGAAGACAAAGACTGCCTAGGAAGGCCTCTATCTTTCCTTAGTACCACTTGCCACTGGGCTAGATATAAGTGACCAGCCATGTCACCACCTTTAATTCCTTTTTAAAAAAAATGCCATTTGAATTATGAAACAGAGCAACCAAAGGGAATTAGGGTGTGTTTGCTCACAGGGTCTGGTTTAGTAACACTTTCTGATGAGTGAAGATAAAGAAAAAAATTGCCAGGTTTAGGTGTGAATCTACTGGGCATCCATTACTCATATTGTTTCAAGTTTGAGGATTATTCTCAAAATGTATTTGAATTTTGTATATGCTTTTTTAAATTACGTGTGCCAGACATTGCCAGGAAATGGAAAATCCAGTCTACTGTGTCCAGGTTTTGCTGAAATGCATTTGAAAAGTGTCTGTGATAAGATGTCTTACGGGGGAAAAAAAAAAAAAAACTTGCCTGGCATGCACTCACATTCTCAAATACATTCCACGCCCAGAAATCTGTGACTTAGTCAGACTGAATACATTCATAGATCCCTGAGCAGGCTGCGGTTTGTAAGAGAAGTTTACAAACTGGAACCCACCAATAGACTGGGCTTTTTTGCCGTTGATTTCAAAAGGAGTTTTCTGAAACAGATGGTCAGAGAAGACAGTTTATTATGCCCAAGGACTGCAGGCTCGGTGGTGTTCCAGCTCTGGGGGTGGGGATGGGAGCGGAAAGGGGGGTTGGAGAGCCCTTAAAATGAACAGTCAGAGTGGTAGAATACATCCACATTTGACTCTTCCTTGTGATTGGATTATTCAGAGGAAAATGTTCCGAAAGACTGCCTACAGGGAGGACATATTTAATATTCTTGTCCTCTAATGATTCTAATGGTGTGAAATTGCATACAATAAGTATTACCACTAAATGAAAGGCATAAATCTCCCTCCTGCTCTCCCATTTCCCTCAAGGAGAGTCCTCCAAGCACTCTGCTTTATAGTCTGTGCTAATTTCTCCATAGCCAAAGGACCACTGGGGAGACATTTAAATTTAATATGTACTCATAAGGATTAGGATTCTTCAGGAAAACTACTCTTCAATGACATTTATAAGAGAAAGAAATCAATATGAACCACTCTTACTCTTACAATAATGCTCCTGGAAGGGGTACCATAGGTCAAAATGATGTAAGTGGAAACTGATTTAAGTGTCTGTGTGTGTGCGTATTAAATTTCTGACTATGATATGGCCCTAAGCAACATATTTAAACAGCTATAAATTTTTTCCTAATGTAGATTATGCAACAGCAAAGAAAACATAATTAGGTAATATCGAAACTCATGCAGATAACCTGCCATAAACCTTTGAACCATGATTCAATGTATCCTGGTCACCGTGTTTTGCCCAGTTCATCCCCAGAGAGCAGTGTGTGGGACTTCTCTCTTCACCCCAATTTGGAGAAGAGATTTAGCTGATCAGAAAGCCTATGTGCTCAGATCCCAGAGGAACCGGACGCTGGGACCTGGGGACCCAGAAGGAAGCTGCTCTCAGGATGAGTAGCCTTCAGTAGCAGAGGGAAATGTGACTGATCAGGACCTTGTGCCCAAAACCTACTTTGAACAGAGAAAGACAGAAAAGGCCAATTAGAAATATTCAAATATTCCATCTGACCCCAACAGTCAAGGAGAAAAATCCAAGCCAAACAAGAGCATAAACTGTTTTCTTAGTCATCCTTGACTTGGGAGTTTTGACAGTTCCTTCTTGAAGAGGGGCAGATCATTGTGTGTTATACAGAATGAGGCTTAAAAATCAATGCACATGATTTTTATTATAAAGAGTGGGTTCGAGCATTTTTAGCTGATTCTTTTGCCATCTTTCTAAACTCCCAGCACAACTCCCCTAGATGAAGATATTGGGGCTGAATGAACTGTATTTGTTATTAGCCTGATGCACTCAAGACACTGACTCTGAGAATGAGCTCACTAGGGGGAGTATCATTCCCTATACAGTGTTGCTTTAAGGACTTACTTAGTCTTGGGGTACTATGTGACACAAATGGATAATATGAAGATTTACGTGTATATGAATAAGTTTAATAATGTAGAATAATAATACATCATCTAAAATTGCTTCATGTGGTATTCTATAAAAGTGTTTCATAGAACACTCACTTCTTGCCTTATTTCTACTGAAAAAGAAATGACAGATAAAGGAGCACCTACATGGGAGTCATGGAACTAGGTGGTGCTTGTTTCAACAAGATTTTCGTAGAAATGTGGGAAAGTAACCAGGCTCCCTTGGTTACTAAGAAACGGGTCTGGGGATTCTTGTTTACCTGCCTTCCATTTCTCAGCACAAATTTCTATGGAACAATGTCCATATTAGAGGTCAAGTTTCTGGTGATTCTGCTGTGCTCAAAAGAGAAGATCTTCCTGTTTTCTGGAACTGAATTTTCATCCGCATCACTAACTTGGTGTACATGTTGATGCTATGGAAGGCGGGCATACTTCTAAAAATTCCGTTATTCAGTATGTTTTGATATATGCATGTTGTATTGCCTGAAATACAGTAGGCACTAAGTTTATATTAATTTGTTGAATGAATAAATGAATAGCTAGATATAGTAGGTACTTGGCAAGACTCTTTGAAGGATGTTAGGATGAATAAGATAAGAATCACATTTATTAGAGAGTCTAAGATACACTTTTAAAATATTTTTCACATCTCAAAACTGGAATGCTTCTTAAGAGTCAACAGTCTTAAAATTATGAAAGGCAGTGTGTCTCATTCTTAATAGTACACAAATTAATGGTGTATCTTACAACTGACAGTATCTTTGATTTGCTGAATATCTTATGTCACATATCTAACCAAGAGAGCATGGCTTATACAAAACTCTTGGACTTTCTAATATAGAAGAAACCTTAGAGGGCATCTTGTATATTCTCCCTCATTGAATAGACATCAAATCTGAGATCCTAAGAGGTCAAGGCCCAAATAACTCAGCTGTTCCAAAGAAATGCTACAACTAGAGTGCCATTTTCCTGACTTTTGCCTGAATATTCACATACCACGTTACACCATAAAAATTTCATGAGTGACACCAATAGGCACTGACATTTTTTTCTGTTGGTTAAAAAGCTATTTGGTTTCAATTTGACTGTTGTTTTTACCACACATAACAGATCTTATACATTTCAATGAATTTTCTTCAAAGTAAACACCTTTGAAAATTATACACTTTTTATTCCAGTGGTGCTGTCATAGCACAGAACCATGGTCAGCAAACTGCAGCTCGTGAGCCACATCTGGCTCTTTGGCCCCTTGAGTGTGGCTCTTCCACAAAATACCATTGCCTGGGCGAGTCTGTTTTGAAGAAGTGGTGTTAGAAGAAGTTTAAGTTTAAAAAATGTGTCTCTAAAAGAAATTTCAGTCATTGTACTGTTGACTAATGAGTTTGCCAACCACTGGCACAGAACATCTCTCAGGTTTGTTTGATGTCATCCTCAGAGAAAGTTTATCTGTTAGAAAATATAATCAACCTTCTTGCTTAGAACAGTGGCACTATTACTTTTCAGTGAGTATTTCAGAACTTCTCAGAAATAATTTGATTGTAAAGATGATTACGTTGCCACTGCCGTTTAATGGGCATGGGTCAGCGACAAGCTCATGCCTAATCTTCGTGGATGAAAGCCCGCTTCTTTTCCATCCTGTATTCCTTTGGTCTCTGCAAAGAGCCTCACATGCCACCCTGAGAACAGCCCAGCCTAGGCAGCCATCTCAGACCACACATCCACACCCTCCAGCGAGAACACCCATCGAAGAAGCTATGCAGGCCCTCTAGCACGGAATCCTGGAACTCAGGATATGCAGGAAGGATGGTCCAGACAGGGCAAACAGCTGGATGGGCACATTTCTTGGGTCAAAGGACTTTGCCCTGTTGGGGTCAGAGTAGGGTCCTGAACTGCCTGGGGCAATGGGGCAATGCTAGTCATGTTGTCCTGCTGGGACAATCCAAGGAAACCAAGAAGTACCCGTTTCCTGAATGACTTCCAAATGCCCTGCCAACTACTGCAAATAAAATAATATAGCACTGCAAATAAGAACTGGCTCATAAAAGTCCTAAACACTCTTTTTACAAAGTTACATGGAGAGCCCAACCTTCTCAAAGAGGTTTATTAGGAAGATGGATGCTTAAAAAAAAGAAACAAACAAAAAAACCTGCATTATTAACTGGTACACTTAGTATGCACCCCTATGTTCATAGCAGCACAATTCACCATAGCTAAGATTTGGAAACAGCCTAAGTGCCCATCAACAGATGAGTGGATTAAAAAACTGTGGTACATCTATACAATGGAATACTACACTATGGTAAAAAAAAAAAAAAGGAGTTCTTACCATTTGCAACAGCATGGATGGAACTGAAGAGCATTATTCTAATAATGAAATAAGCCAGTCAGAGAAAGGTAAATATCTCAGATCTCACTCTTTTATCCTATATAATAAAAGCCTAATATGCAAATCAACCAAACTGCGGAAGGACCAGAGGAACGACTGGTCGCTAGGATGCACACTGACCACCAAGGTGCAGATGCTTAATACAGGAGCTATTCCCTGGTGGTCAGTGTGTTCCCATAGGGGGAGTGCTGCTCAGCCAGGAGCCAAGCTTACAGATGGCTAGCACAGCAATGGTGGCAGGAGCCTCTCCCTCTTCTGTGGCAGCGCTAAGGAGCAGTGAGCCAAGAGGTAAGGAACTGTGAGCAGGCAGGTGGTAAGGAACTAGGGGTCCTGGATTGCGAGAGGAATCCCAGAGTGAGAGAGGGCATAGGCCGGGCTGAGGGACCCTCCCCCACACCCCAATGCATGAATTTTGGGCACAGGGCTTCTAGTGTAATATAATGAACAACATAAACTGATGGACAAAAACAGATCCAGAGCCAGAGAAGCATCAATCAGACCATCAAACCACAGAGGGAAGGCAGGGGAGGGTGGGGATAAGGAGGAGAGATCAACCAAAGGACTTTATGCATGCATATAGGCTTAACCAATGGATACAGACAACAGGAGGGTGAGGGCATGAGTAGGGGAGGTGGGTGGTAAAGGAGGATAAGGATACATATGTAATACCTTAATCAATAAATAAAATAAAATAAAATAAAATAGATAGATGCTTATTTGGAACAAAGATCTTGTCATAAAATTATTGACCAATTTATTCACTCCACACATTCTCTCTACTCATTTCAACTGTGCATTGTTGAAAGGGGTGCCTGTGCAATAGTACAGTTACCACAGAAAAAAAGAAACTACTGGCAAAGAATTAAAAGATGATGTTTGAAAGCTCTTTAACAGGTTTAAACCCACGTAAGAAATAGAGGGATCTCACTGAAATTCATTAATTAGGTTACTTCTAAATATCTCGTATACCGTATTCTATCTAGCACAATGATAAAAATAAGATATTGGTTTAGGATTACCTGTTACTTTACAATCTTACTCCGTTATTGTCTGTCTGGTCCTACCACACAATTCCTTTACTGGTTCTTCCTTTCCTCTTTGTTTTCAAATGCATCCTCTGTTGCCCCTGGGTCATCAAAGGCTAAGACCCCAGGGCCTTTGTATGTACTGCAAACTGAATGTGGGCCTCACAGGTCATGGGACCTCAAGGAAGGGAATATGTCCACTTCAACTCTACTTGGTACCATGGCATAACCCTGAGAACTTTGTTGGCACTACACTTAAAGGAAAGCTCAGCAAATTATTTGCAGTGTTCCACTTTCTTGTTACTGCTGCAATTTTATCTTGGCATATTACCTCTACATCAAAGAAGGCCATTTCCCCTCTCCCTTACAATATATGTCACTGAACATCTGCATGTGGGAAGAAATGAGGGAGATGAACTCCACCCCAAAGCTGGGTGATTCCTATAACACCTCAGTCCCCAACATCACTACCGGCTTTCCTTTGCATGTGAACACAAGCTTAGAATCCCTCACATACCTTCAAGGAACCATTCTGTGATCCAGAAGGGAGGGAGGCTTTGTGAAAACACAGTAAACAAGTTCCCAATTCAGCAAGATTCACAATGGTACAGTAGTCCCCAATTACTCATGGAGATATGTCCTAAGACCCTCAGTTCTTAGATATGTTCTAAGAACCCATATATATTATATTTTATCTTATAGGTACCTACCTATAGTAAAGTTAAATTTATAAATTAGATATAGTAAGAGACTAACAATAATAACTAATATAAAATAGAAAGTTAAAACAATATACTGTAATAAAAGTTATATACTAGTAAATGTGGTCTTTCTCTTTCTCTCTCAAAATATCTTACTGCATTGTATGTACTGGCTATACAAACGGATCATTCATGTCCAAAAAGGACAGAATGGAAGGGAATGAGATTTTATCACACTACTCAGAATGATGTGCAATTTAAAACTTATGAATTATTTATTTCTGGAATTTTCCATTCAACATTTTCAGACCACGATTGACCACTAGCAACTGAAACCATGCAAAGATAAAGGGGAAACTACTCTAGTCAAAGGCAAATACCAGTCATTTACGTTTGAAAATTAAAACAGGGAGAGCTCAGAGATATAAAAGGGAATTAAACCATAGATATAAAAAGTAATGCTAAAGACAAGTGTAAGTAAAAGTATTCAATATAACAAAACTTTCGCTCAGAAGATAAAAAGCAAATGCCACATAAAAGATCAGTAAAGGAGTTACGATGTTTGGCAACAGAGTAAACCTAGTGCTTGGTTTGGTAGTTAGGAATGTCCACTCATTATGTGAAACATGGAGTCCTCTGATTGTGGAGATTGCTATCTCTTCAATTTTCTGTTATTCTGCTCATCCAAACTCTGCCTCTCCTCCTAAATCTCTAGCTTCAGCAAAGAACTAGACAGACCCACAACCTACACATACCACTGACCACTCACAATATCATGTACCCGTGTTCATCTGTGGCCAGAAAATCCATTCCTCTATCGGTGTTTAAAGTGTGGGCTACAATGGAACACTGTAGTCACATGTTTGCTTTCATTGCGATCTCCTTTCACATCAAAGAAGTTTTAGACTTCATAACCAGGAACAAAAATATAAACAGCAGTGCAGCTTTTCAATTCTTCCTACTTAAGCATTTGTAATCTCTTACTACTCAAAATTCAGGTAAAATTCACATTCCCTTTTGCTGAACTAGCTACAAAGAGAAATAGAATGTCTTAAAATAAATATTCAGCGGAATGAGAAGAATAGAATGTTTAAGTGGGAAATGTATTGTGAAAGGAGACCCAAGTCTCAGATCTAACTCCAACACTGGGGACTGTGTGACCCAGATCATGCTAACAAAACGCAGCATAATGTTTTCCTCCCTTAAAAAAAAAAATCCTTGCCAAGACCGGTTTGGCTCAGTGGATAGAGCGTCGGCCTGCGGACTGAAAGGTCCCAGGTTCGATTCCAGTCGGGGGTATGTACCTTGCTTGCAGGCACATCTCCAGTGTGAGGCGTGCAGGAGGCGGCTGATCAATGTCTCTCTCTCTCATCGATGTTTCTGACTTTCTATCCCTCTCCCTTCCTCTCTGTAAAAAAATCAATAAAATACGTTTGTTTTTAAATCCTACCTTCTTTACAGATCTTTTGTGTTACATTCACCCTTCTTTTTCTGGGCAGATAAACAACTTATATCTGAGGCATCATGCTACATGCCATGAAAACGAGATAAATAAGAGCATGTTTGTCCCATCCTCGCCTTCAAGTCTAGTGAAAGAGGTGGCCAGGCATACAGATAATTACACAGAGGCATATTCAAGGGAACAGAGCCAATGGGACACAGGTGGGGACGTGATCAATTCTTCTCCAGAGAGCTGCCTCATTCGTGGCACCTAAACCTTCCTTGCTTGGGTACAGAATGATGTGAGGATCAAATGGGATATTATGTAATATTATGTAATATAATATTATATAATTTATATATTATGTATTATGTAATATGTATTATGTATTATATATTATATAAAATGGGATATTGCATATAATATATGGCAAAGCACTTTGAAAAGTGCACAGATCTCTTCTCTTCTGGGTCACTCATCTCCTATCTTTCTTATCTGGTCACATCTAAACTATAATATTCAGCCAAAACCGGTTTGGCTTAGTGGATAGAGCGTCGGCCTGTGGACTGAAAGTTCCCATGTTCAATTCCGGTCAAGGGCATGTATCTCGGTTGCAGGCACATCCCCAGTAGGGGGCATGCAGGAGGCGGCCCATGGATGTTTCTCTCTCACCGATGTTTCTAACTCTCTATTCCTCTCCCTTCCTCTCTGTGAAAAATCAATAAAATATATTTTTAAAAAATAAACTAATGTTCAACAAACTGTCAACAGCCAAGCAGAGGTAGGGTAAGCCATGCTTCATATTTCACCAATTTCCCAGAATAATTCACTGTATGTAGGTCATTGATTCTGAAAGGCAGCCCTCCCTGCAGCCAATGGGTTAAGAAACAGATCTGAGAAGGATCGACACCCAGCATTGACTTTGCACATTAGTATGCATTAGCATCCAACTCCTCCATCAAAAGACAGGATAATAAGTGATGAATCACCATGTAGATCCTAAGGTTGTATGAACACTAAATGAATCTTTGTACTATGGCATCCAGGCAACACTTGGCCTTGATTTATAATTCTGTACAAAGTTTGCCATTATTGCAAAAGGGCAAAGAAATAACAAGATAAAGTTTAATTTATAAGTGCTTTTTCATCTAAATGTCTACACCCTTCAAAAGTTATGGATGGATATGAACCAACATGAATAAAGACAAAATTCATATTTCTCTTTCCCGAATCACAGGGTTCAGCTGGTGCCAGGAATCTGTTCATTGTGGTAATTTCATCACTGAGACCAAATAATGGTTCTCATTGCCTTAAAAAATAACGGGGCATGCAGAATAGCATACATCAAAATGCTCTTCCCTGAGGTTCATTTTGACACCTTCTCCATAACAGAGTTTTATTTACAAGTTACTAAATCAACTCCACTGGCAGGTAGTAATTGGATACTTAACGATTATGATTCCTCCATTTTTACCATGAAGACAGCATGATGGGTGGCCAGACCTTCCCACTATTTGACTTGTCTCAAGATAAGGGGACTATGTAGAAATTTTTAAGTGCCATAATTCATTTGAAAACCTGGAAAAAACACATGAAAGCGAAGACAGCCCTATGGTTGCTGAGTTTGAGATTCTTGCCTTGAGCTGATATTTTAATACAGGACTACTCCACTGATGATGGAGATGTTCTATAGCTTCACTATCTAACATAGTAGCCACCGGCCTCATGTGGATATTGAGTTCTTGCAAAATGTTAATGCTACTGGGGATCTAAATTTTATTTTAATTTAACGTTAACTTTCACTTACCCACATATTACTAGTGGCTACCATAGAAGATAGCACAATATGAGTCCTGTTTTCAAATACAGCTAGATTTCAGTATTAAAAAGTTTTATAAACTAAGTGTAATTCTTCTGCAATTTGTTGCTAACTTCAGAGCACCCAAATTTTGTGAATTCCATAACTGACTTTATAGAATGTTTTTCCTTGTTTTGTTGATCTTGTTGTTGTCTTGAACAAATGTCAGTGAGGACTTTAAATACATTTGGCTTAAGCTTGAAGCAGCCAATCACATGAATGAGATGAGGAGTTTTTATTAACCACAGAATGGGCAGAAGCACTGGCTGATCCAAGCTCAAGCTGTTTGGGGAGTTTTTTGTTTTGTTTTGTTTGTTTTTTTTAACACAGGGGTAAAAGTTACTGAAGATGTCAAAATGATGACTGGCAAATGGCCTCACTTAGAGTTCCCAGCAGGAATGATCTGAAAGAATTTTAGACACCACATGTCAATAAAAGATGGTAGTGGCCACCTTTTCAAGTGAAAGACTCCACGTCATCATCTGTGGTCCTCTCCAACCTGACTGAACTGCTGAAGGCAGATGAATGCCCAGTGAAAACAAGATAACCATCCTCTCCAGACAGTCAGGAGGGAGGAGATTAAAGGCAGCTGCCATGATGTTTTGGTTTGAGAGTCTTTAGAGCCTTGTTAGTGTCCAGCATAATGTGGTACATGCAGCAGGTGGTCAAAATTATTAGTTGACTGGCTGCATAATTGCTAGTCCTAAAATTGGAATAAATAGCAAATTTATCTAAAGCAAAAAGTAAATGGGTATAGTACTATTGCTACTCTTTGTTCTGTCTTTCTGGCTTAACAACATCCAGTTTAAATACATGCTAAGTAAGCGTTCTATTCATTTGGCTTCAAGCAATGTTTAGAAAACCATTTTATGATTTTAAATAATGAAAACACTTCAGATGTGAGTTTTTCAAAGACTTCTTTTATGTGCCCAATCCTGAAAGTCAGGTTCACCCCAACACAGTGTTCTGTGTGCCCTGAGCTTTTGTAAATTCTTAGAATGATTTCAATACCAAAATTATGTCAGACCTATGAAAATTCTATGAGTAGTTTTTTTAAAAAATAGGCAGTCATGCCGAGACCGATTTGGCTCAGTGGATAGAGCGTCGGCTTGCAGACTGAAAGGTCCCAAGTTCGATTCCGGTCGGGGGCATGTACCTTGCTTGCGGGCACATCTCCACTGTGGGGCATGCAGGAGGCAGCTGATCGATGTCTCTCTCTCATCGATGTTTCTGACTGTCTATCTCTCTCCCTTCCTCTCTGTAAAAAATCAATAAAATATATTTTTAAAAAAAATAGGCAGTCATGATTATTTTTACAGAAAAATGTAGAAATGACTTGCCAATAATTTTGTACTTAATTTCATCTGGGCTCCTACATATAGATCTTTTGTAGATAATGAAGTCAAAAAACCAATCATTTCATGAACAGTGTGGAGCCATGATGCTTTTGTATGTGAACCAGCTTTCACAGATTGTGCAGAAACCGCAAAGTGGGAAGAATTAAAACATTGTCAAAGTGTATAGATGGCTATTTATATTCAAAACAAAAATATGAATAAATACCAAAATGCTGGTTAGAGCTAAAATAGGCAGCACCCATGTTAGGAGGTTGGAAGTCAGGGATATTCTTCTTTTTATATCAGTCCTCTGGTAGGTCAGGGGGAAGTTGTTGGTGGTGGTGTATGTACATGTGTGTTACGTTAACTTTCAGTTTTGCCATCAGTAAAAGGGTTGTTGAGACTAATTTGGTATCATCTCACATCTGGCTATCATCAACAAAACGACAAGTGTTGACGAGGATGTGGAGAAAAAGGAACCCTGGTGCTGGTAGAAATGCAGACTGGTGCAGCCACTGTGAAGAACAGTATGGAGTTTCCTCTAAAAATGGAACTCCCATTTGACCCGGTGATCCTACTTCTAGGAATATACCCCAAGAAAATAGAAACACCAATTGGAAAGGATATATGCACTCCTACATTCATAGCAGCACAATTCACCATAGCTAAGATTTGGAAACAGCCTAAGTGCCCAGCAGTAGATGAGTGGATTAAAAACTGTAGTACATCTACACAATAGAATACTACACTGTGGTAAAAAAAAAAAAAGAGAGAGAGAGAGAGAGAGAGAGTTCTTATCATTTGCAACAGCAAGGATAGACCTGGAGAGCAAATGCTAAGTGAAATAAGCCAGTCAGAGAAAGACAAATATAACATGATCTCATCCATTTATGTAATATAATGAACAACATAAATTGATGGACAAAAACAGATCCAGAGACAGAGAAACATCAATCAGACCATCAAACCTCAGAGGGAAGGCAAGAGAGAGTGGGACTAAGTGGGAGAGATCAACCAAAGGGCTTATATGCATGCATATGGGCCTAACCAATGGACACAGACAAGAGGAGGGTGAAGGCATGAGTGGGGGGATGGGGGGTAAAGAGGGGATAAGGATACATATTTAATAACTTAATCAATAAATAAATTTTAAAAAAGACTAATTTGAAACAAAAAGACAAAGGTAGTAATGGTCGCATGGCTTTTAAAGGAAAGTATAAGGTAAGTGATGGAGGTGATGGAGATTGTGCAGTCAACACAAGGGATTTGGTGAGCACTCCCCGGGGAGCCAGCCCTATGCCCAACTGAGCCGTTCAAAGTCTCAGGAGACACAGGCAGCCTCAGAGAAAAGTCTGGAGCTGCTTAAAGGTGATGTATTTGAGGTTACTCAGAGTTAACAAATTATAGTGAAGAGATCACTGCCTCGGGAATGTAGCAGATTAGAAGTTGCTTTAAAGTCAGACAAGGGAGAAAAGATTTGACTGTGCAGTTGCTCTCTCTGAGATTTCTTTTCATGTGAATGGGAATATGGATGATTTAAGTGATTCTGCGAAAGCACTTTAAGGACACAAGAGCCTAAAGCAACAGCAGCTGCTGCAGAGTTCTGCCCCTCTGGCTCCTTCCTGATGCCAGAGTGCCATACCTTAGGGCCCCATTAAACCAGTGAGCATTCTCCCTTCTACACAATCTCTCAAGTACATGTGGAAATGAAAACCAAAATGCAGTGAACAAAACAGAATACACTGTGCTCCCTTTAGCTCCCCAAATCGTTCAGTCTTTGCTCTCTTCTCTCTTCCATCCACTGTCCTTATTCGTGTCTTCAAACCCTCACACTGAGATCATGAAATGGCCTTCTATCTGTTTCTATGCACAGCTCTTCCAAAAATATCTTTTTAGGATGCAAATTTGATTTTGTCCTTTCTTACCTAAGTATCGAGCAACAGTTTTCATTGCAAGCTTTTCCAATGATCAACATATTTCTTTGCTGCCTCTTAATCTCTTCTTCCAGCACTAACCTCATTAAAAAGGTCTGCAGTGAAGTAAGAAGGAATAAAAGAAGAGTAGCTACCTGCTCCTGAGTTCCTACTATGATGTGCTTTATAGTTATAACATAATTTAATTGTTTCCATTATCCTATGGGATAGGTACTATTCCATTTTACTGATGAACAAAAGTGAATGTGCAGAAGGGATAAACAAATTGTGAGAGTCACTCACTTAGTGAGCCTTAGAAATAGCATTCAATCCAGATCTATCTGTTTCCAAACTTATTTATATAATAATCACCTCCTGGCCTTCAAACATACTATGGTCTCTATACCAAACGCTCTCCCAATTTTGGAACAATTGTAAAACTCTTATTCATCCTTCAAAACCCTGTGCATAAAATTGACAATTCTTCAAAATCATCTCTGACTCTGAAGCAAACATTCATCACTTGTTCTGCTATTTATGATTGTGTTTAAAACAGCAATAGTGCATATATATAACTAGACTCTAATTATTTGGTTGACATGGTTCTCTCACCAATTAGACTGCTCTTGAAGTTGCTTAAATCCAGGAACCATGTACTCCCTTGGTATGAGTCAGTGATTAGCATAATGCCCAGGGACAACTGTTAATATTCGTTGATTTGAACAATTCTGTTCTGAAACGAGTAAACTAGTAGATCAAAAGTCTTTGGTTAAGTTTTTAACAAGAACTTAGCAAACCATCTATGTGACTGTTAGTGGATTGCTTACACTCTTCAAGCCTCAGAAAATGTATTTGTAACATTATTGGGAGGTGGGGAAGAGATATTTGATTATCCACGTATCCTCACCGAGTCTAAAATTTTATGCACTTACTCTTCGCACACAGTCTGTATGCAGAGAGAGTACTACTATAATCAGATGCAAAATGAAACATGGCATTTGTGTAATTGCACTTCCTGAATAGTTGATGGAACTTAACTGTAGTTATTGGGGTAATGGGGAGGGGGAAATAATCACCTTGTAAATAAACCACTTTATGAGTTTTTAATGTGTTTCTTATTAAAAATGCATTACTTTCCATGCTAAATTAAATATCATTTAAAGCCAGTGTTTCCCTTCTTACCTTTAGTTAAATGAGATTTATGCTTATTTTAGTCATGTGATTAAGTAGCATAAGCTGTTGGGGATGTAGACAGAAGAAAATATCTCTCTACACATAAAAAATCAGAGGATTTTAGAGCAATAAGAGAACAGACCTCCAGCAATGGAGATAGCAGACTGCTGGTTAATGGCAGGGTAGCCTCATTCCCAATTTCCAGATGACTGACCAACTAGAATCTTATTTCCGTGAGTTTATTGTCATACCAGCTTATGATACATCTGTCTCCTCCAGATGTGATCATTAGAAAATGTGGTTGACATATGTAGGTTGCCTCGCCATAATCTACTCCCCTCTTCTCATACCAACAATATTTTGCCTCTCCGTTCTCAGCCAAACAGCTGGGGAGGGGTTGACCAAAGAAAGGTTTGGCTCTTTGCCACAGCTCCTGGGACGTAAACTCTAAGCCTTTGGAATTATTCTACCCAACAGGAATGTCTATGTTTACCTGGAGGCCTTGGGCTACACAGAATCAGCTCAACCTCCACACAGGCTGGAGACCAAGGTCAACTATACAGGTGGTTCCTGTGTCTATGTAGCCAATCTCCAATGAAAGCTATGAATACCAAACCTCTGATAAGCTTCCCTGGTTGGCAATATTCCATGCATATTGTCCCACATTATTGCTGAGCTAAAAGTGCTTTCCACATGACTCCATTGGAGAGGACAACCAGAAGTCTGGTCCTCCTAGACTGTAGGCACCTCTTCCTGATGCTGATTTTAATCTGTATCTTTTTTGTTTGTTTGTAATGAACCTTAACTGTGGGTATAATGGCTTTGCTGAGTTCTGTGAGTCCTTCTAGTGAATCACTGAACCTGAGGGAGGTCTTGGGAAACATCTGAACCTGCAGTATTCTCCTTTACCTTCATGACATTATTACTTGCTGTTCTTCCACTCATCACTTCCTCTTGGCTTCTATGATGTTTCTCCCTTATATACTTTCACTCTAAGCCTTTACACATGCTATAGCTTCTGTCTGCAATATTCTCCTCCCACCCCAGGAAACGTATTGTCCTTTTCATTTCCTTCAGATATTTATTCAAATGTCGTCATCTCACTGAGAAGTATTATAGCCATATTCTCTGGCTACAATACTTAAAATTGCAACTATCCTCTGACACGTATCCTCATCCTCCTTCTATACTTTTTGTTTCTCTAAAGAATTTATTCATTCTAAGATGCTACAAACTTTATTTAGTTAATGAATTTATTGTCTACCTTACCCCCACTAAAATGAAATCAACAAAGCAGGGAACGTGTTCTGTTCCTGCTATGTCCCAAATTCTTGGACTCATGTATAACACAGGTTAACATCCAGTAATAGCTCTTGAATGAAACATAAGACCTGTGTATGTCAAGGAAGAAATAAGTTAAGTGGTTCAAGAACAACAATAAAAATAGATACTTTACACCAACAACAAAGACTGATTAGTGGGCATACTAAATAACTTCATCAAAGGAGTTCCATTATAAAATATGAGTTAGTAGATTTGGCCACATGGACCTGGTTTTCCATCTTCTAAGAAAATGTGTTTTGGATCTCCCAACAGTTTAAAGGGGGAATGGGACTAAGTATGAAAAATATTTAACCCATACAGGACATCCAGAAACCAAGAATTGGTGAACGTGGAGTCAGAAATGGAAGGTCTTTGGAGAGGAAATGGTTGTGAGGAAGGATCATAAAGCAGATAGTTGGACTCTGTCCACTGTCTCTGAGTCTCACTCAGACTTCTTCAGGCAATTAAACCCATTGAGTAGGAAAACCTACTATTGCCATTGCCCAGTTCCACTAACACTGAATGGAACAAGTCAGCATCTTTCCCAGGAAGTAGAGTGGAGCTAGACTCAAGCGAGAAGCTTCACAATGAACCAGCAAGGTACCCTCCTGCCACTGCTCATCACCAGATAGAGTTCCTTTGTTGTCGGCCAGATTGTTCCCGGAACAGTCTGATCACAGAAAGAACTAGAAGGTCCAATCATAACCATTTATAATTACTGAGTAAACAGAAAATTTTCTAGTGTATGTAGAATCCCAACAGGAGAGCTGACTCTACAGACTTGTCCCTGAATGATACCTAGGTGATATAATGAGATGGTGCCCCTCTTGTAATGAAATAGAAATAGAAGATGATCAGGAAAAGAGTAAACTAAAGAGGGCTGGCCAATGGGATTGAAGCACAAAGGGTCGGAAGGGAAGAGCTTGTGGTGGGAAGAGGTAGTGAAGGAGAGGCCCATGGCTCCATATGTGGGTCTATAAACACCATCTCCAAGGAGAAGTGAGAATGTGAGTGAAATCCCTGAGTGTCTCATACTGGTCATTGTAACTCAGGACCCTACTATGGAGGAAAGTACAGTGAAGACTCTGAGATCAGAGTGAAGCAAATTAGTATATGAGAAGTGAACAAGATGAATGTCTGCAGAGAAACAAAAATAAACTGAGCACATAACAATATGGTATCGATGATGGCACTTACTAAGGATCTTAAAATCCAAGATTTAAGTACCTATGTCCTATGGGAACAATGCTGTCTCTAAGTATCACTGTCACAAATAAGGACACTTTGGATGCTTTTAGTAAACAGAGACAATTAGAAACTCTGGATGGAGAGCCTGGTTGAACACTCCCTCCCTGTGTCTGATAACCAGCATGTTGTCAGCCAGGGAACAGTGAAGGCTTACTTGTCCTACCTCTGCTTAATAATTCACTTATTCAGCAAATGTTTGTTGAGTCCTGCACTAGACATCAGGTTCTGGAAATTCAGCAATTAACCCTACAGATAAAAATCATTGCCTTCCTGGAGTTCACTCCAGGGGGAGGGACAGACAATACAGGAATAAACAAGAGTGCTAAGAAAAAAAATAGGGGTAAAGGAGGGAGGTGCTAGTTTGCTGAATCTTACAAAGAAGTTCCAGTGAGTATTAACCTTTTCAGGAATCATTCATAGAGGTGCCATCTTACACAATGATCCTCTCAGGAAGCAATCATAACTCCTTCATAAGCCAAAACAGGCTTCTAAACGTATGTGTTGTCACCATGTGCTGAGTTAAAAAAGTGCCGCAAAATTTCAAAAGGAGGGAGAATCAGTGAGCCTTCCGATGCTAAAGCAGGAGCTTAGACACTTAATGAGCTGCACATTCTACACCGGTACTCCACAACTGTCAAAGCTTCTATCTCATCCTGCCTTAACAAATTAAAAGGAATATCATGGAAGAAAAGATAGATTAAAGGCAGTTGGGTCTAAAAATATTACATTTAACCCACTCAGGTTTTCCTGACTTCTGGGACAGTTCAGCTACGCCCAACTGCTCACTCAGCAGGTTCACCAAACCTACTGCTGGAATCCACCCTCTTCTGTGCTGGAGCCTGTTTGGAATAGGCCTCTTCCTTTGGCTGCTGCTCCAGTTTCTTAGGGAGGTTCCCTGGCCCAGCTCCGTGGGTACCTCACTTTGGGGCTGGAGAGTCTGAGGAAACTGTGTGCTTGGCCCTGCCTGTCAGTGCTTTACTCCAGTTCCTGGTGATTCTCAACAGCCCACAGATGATGAATTTATGCAGGTCAAATTTCTCAGTAAATCTTTGAGGTCCACTTCAGCTTTGGACCTAAAGAACAGAATGAAAACGTGATGGCCCTTGCCAGATAACACATTCTTTGACACAGAATTGGTAGCTCACTGGGAGACCTCAGGATAAGCCTTGCAATTGTGCAGCACTACAGCGCCACCTCCCAACTCAAAGCAGACATTGCAGTTAGTCACAGCCCTCTTTCGCACTGCCCTCCCACGCTAATATTCTGGCCTGAACTATTCAAGATTGAAGAAAACTAAAAAGACATGACGACAACAACAACAAAATACATGATTCTAAACTGGTTCCAGTATTAGTGGATTAAAAAATTTCTATAGCCGAGACTGGTTTGGCTCAGTGGATAGAGCGTCGGCTTGTGGACTGAATGGTCCCAGGTTCGATTCCAGTTGGGGGCATGTACCTTGCTTGCGGACACATCTCCACAGTGGGGTGTGCAGGAGGCGGCTGATCGATGTCTCTCTCTCACCGATGTTTCTGACTTTCTATCTCTCTCCCTTCCTCTCTGTAAAAAATCAATAAAATATATTTTTTTTAAATTTCTATAAAGGGCATTATTGTGTTGTCTGATAAAATTGGAATACAGATGGTAGATGAGATGAAAGTATATTGTGTAAATTTAACTGAAGTTGGCAATTGTACTGGAAGGCACATATGTTGTCTAAAAATAGGTCCTGTATAACCTGGACTCCGACCATTAGAGGTTCATTTCTCTGGATATGACAGAGTTTGAAGATACCCTCAGGCCCCAACTTCAACTGGGACAGCTTTGCTTTCATCTGTTTGAAGGAAGTGCTCTTCTGCTTCATAATTGTTTGAAAGAACATATCTTTATCTGAACATTGACACATCACAAGATGCATAATTGGTATCTTTGGGAGCATTAGTTGATAACTAGCTAAGGTCTGGCAAAGGAATCGCTGGATGAGAGGCTGAAGTGCTAGGAGTGGAGAGATGTCCCATGAGAAGTGAAAATAAGCCCTGGGTACAGAGGAGGAAGGGCAGCGTCAATCGTCCACCTCCTAATTTGGTACTGAGCCAGACTGGCAAGATCATGATCTAAGAACATTCCTGGATTCTGAGTCGGCTTTCTGTAAGGCCATCCTGACAACACATACCTTCCAGATTCACCAAATCTGCTCCATCTTAACTATGCAAAGGCATGAACAGACATTCCCCAAAGGAAGACCACGTGTGGGACACATCTGCCTTTCCTTTCTCCACCAGCCATCCCCAGAGGTCTGCAGTGTGGTTCAGAATCCCCTGTGCACAGAAACTCAGGAACATAGAAACTTCTCTCTACCAAATACCTAACTAGATTAGGTTATAATAGCACTAGGGATCCAGTGCACAGATTTGTGCACCAATGGAGTCCTTCGGCCTGGCCTGTGGGGATCGGACCGAAACCAGCTCTCTGACTTCCCCCAAGGGGTCCTAGATTGCAAGAGGACAGTTCTCGGGTGATGCACTCAGAATTGGCTCCTTCCTCTCTGGGTCCAGGGTGCATGTGAAGCAGATTCAGGATCAACAGTGCTCCAGCAGCAACCTAACCCATAGCCAATTCCACAAATTATCAGGCTCCCTCCTCTACTGGTCGGATCATCTGTCCCCTGGTTGTCATTGCATGTCATAGCTACGAGGCAAACAGTCAAATGGTTGGATGGTCGCTTAGGCTTTTATATAGATAGATGCCTGCTATAGGGCCAGGGCTTCTCAGAACCCTGAGTTTGATGGCCATAACTTCTTTTTTTCTTCTCACTATAGAAAATATTCCATGGTATCAAGAGAGACACTTCTTAATTTTCACAATCAAAGTAAATATATACATTCAAATTTAAGTTCTGCTTTAGCCTTGCCTGGGTAAATTTCTTAGGTTCAGGGTACTGAAGCGTTCCATGTTCTTTATGAAATAGCACATTCTAGTGGCACTCACAGGCACTGCAGGGAAATGCAGGAAGAGGTGTGGGTTTTTTGTGAGGTTTTTTCTTGAGTAAAGACATATATGACCTATGTTCCTTAGTCAGAAAAACACAGGTCTCAAAATGCCTATTTTTTCATATGAAACTGCTATCAATAATTTTCACATGAGAAAATGCAGATTCATTTAATCCAGGGTTGTTTTCGGACCTTGAATTTTCAGTGTTTTTATTGTACTATGTAAACAAAGCAACTTTCCTTCTGGAAAAATCACAAGTGGAAATTTCAAAACTAAACGAAATAATATTAACATTGACAAGTGGCACTCATCTCTCACTCCCGCTTAGATTTCAGAGCACTTGCTCTCTCCACTGACATTTTTTTAAATGTACTTGTTTTAAAACTTCTGTTCCAGTCAATAGGAAAAAGCATTCTGCCCTGTTCTGAATGGGCCTCTTTCCCTAAGCCTTCTGGGCCCTTCACCCTCAGCCTATTCAGGTTTCAAGTGATCGATCACATGGGTTTTGAACCTGAACCAGCTGGGTGTCACCCACGTTCCCCCAGAAATGTCAATGCTGGGAGAGCCACAGCCGGAGGGCTCAGACAAATTAGCACAGGCCCTGTGGCTGACCAAAATGAGGCCAGTCTAAAATAAATCATGTAGGCTTTTCTCTTTAATGTAGAAAATACAACCCCCTGAATGGGTAGCATTTTTTTTTTCTAGGCTTTGATTTTCCTGGTCCCGGCCATAGCTACTTTTCAAGCCAGTCTGAGAGTGCCAAGTGTTCCATGCTAAAAGTAGGTCACGGGAAGGCAGTGAAAAAAGATTTGGGGGGAGAGGTTTTGGGGAGGGGATACTTCGAGGATGAGCACATACAGAATTTAGGAACAAAAATAAGTTGCAACTTCCAGGCTATAGCACAGGAAAGATGAAAAGCAGGAAGGCCGGAGGAGGAGCGTCTCTCCTGCATCGCTCTAGGCCCCTTTGCAGGAACGGTTTCATCCTGGGAGGAAGGGCGATTTACTTTCATTTTATGGGAAAGGGAGTGGAACAGTGGTTCTCAACCTTCCTAACGCCGCGACCCTTTAAGACAGCTCCTCATGTGGTGGTGACCCGCAACCATAAAATTATTTCCGTTGCTACTTCATCACTGTAATTTTGCTACTGTTATGAACTGTAATGTAAATATTTGATACGCAGGATGTATTTTCATTGTTACAAATTGAACATAATTAAAGCACAAAAATAATGATTAATCACAAGAATAATATGTAATTATATATTGTGAAATATTTATTTCTAATTACAAATAAATGAAAATTTATCTTGAATCGTGGTGTAGCATGGGTAACAGTCTTCATATGACAACAGTAAACTACATTGCTACATTTTGCTATACCGAGGAGCTGTGTGTTGGTTCCTAAGACCATGGGAAATAGGTATTTTCCAATAGTCTTAGGCGACCCCTGTGAAAGGGTCATTCGACCCCCAAAGGGGTCGCGACCCACAGGTTGAGAACCGCTGGAGTGGAAGATCAGAGAAAGAGGGAAGGAGAAAGATGGTCTTCCAATCCTCCAGCCAGGATTCCACATTCTCACTGTGACAACCCAGGGAACAGTTTTCAGCATGAAAAAGTTTCTATTTATCTTTAGAATCTTCACTTGGAGACCAGTGAAAACTCCCTTAGTCCATGGATGCGTCCTAATGCTTGCATGGGCATCTGAGAAAAGCTGGTGGGTGAATGAGGTCTCTCTCTCTAGCTTCCCTGCCCTCTTCTTCGTTCCTCTCTCCTCTGGTCCTACACAATCAGCCTGTAGCACTGAGCTGGCTCGGACACCCAAGCTTTTCCCTCGATCTAGTCTAGAATCTTCTCCCACCTTCTCTGTTTTCAGGTCAGGCCACTCACTGATTAGTTTAGATTCCTTGTTTTCCCCATTAATTTCTAGAAAGAGTGGAAGTGAAGGCAGAGGAGAGAAACATCGACATAAGAGAGACACATCCATTGGTTGCCTCCTATAAGCACCCCTAAAGGAGCTGGGAAATCTTACAACCAAGGCATGTTTCTTTGACCAGGAATCGAACCTGAGACCCTCTGTCCACAGGCTAATGCTCTAACCACTGAGCAACTGGCCAGATCTTAGATTTCATTTTAACAGGAGAACTGATGCCTCTAGTCAAAGAAATTCTCGGACACTGTGACCAGCCACCCGATGGGAGAAGTGTTGCAGATACAAGTGGGAGTCTTGGCCCTTTCATTTCATTCTGTTTCAGATATTTATGTCCTAGACCCAAAGCTAGCCACTAGAAATACATGAATTCATCTTCATCTTACTGCATTTAAAGAGTAATTTATAACAATGCTTCATGAGGCCATTTTAATTAATAGAATCACATGTACAAAATAAAAAGGAAAAAAAACATGTTTTTTTCTATAGATCCTAATAATATATTCTGATAGGAAAAGCAAAAGAATTCTAAAAGAAAGTGAGGAAAGGTGATATGCTCAGAATTATGCAAGATTCAATCTGCCCCTCTCTCTAAATCATTATATATTTCCTTTCACCCTCTGAAAGAGGACAAAACGATGGATTCCTAGGGTTAACACAGAGTTGGAAGCAAACTCAGTTTGTTAGGCTCCCAGTCTGGTAGGCAGCGAGCTAAGGACTTTCACATGTGTGGCTTCATTGAATTCTTACAACACCCTGGTGAGATCAGTTGAATTAGGACGGTTTTACAGATGAAGAAACTAAAGCTCAGCCAAGGTCAAGTAACAGAAGAAAACATGAGACTAAACCACTATTAAATGGGGAAAGGGAGGTTCCTATTTGCTCTTTGGTGTCTTTCTTTCTGTTCCCCAACTTCTGAATGGATGTACCCCAATCAAGCAATACACATGCATTGAGTACTTTCTAAGTACAAAGCATGAAAGGATTACAAAATATTATAAACCCTACTCCTTATCCTCAAGGTGACAATGGCAACATTTTGAGAATAAGACACACACACATACAAACAATAATCCAAATTCTATCTAGAGCAAAGACAGGTCATGTTGTAAGAGAGAAGGGAAGGACTCTCTGGCTTTGGGTTTTCCTAGGCAAGGGGGCTGTGAAAAAATATTCTAGATAGGAAAAGTGATGATGAGGGAGACTCGATGTTTGGGGCAGGGATGGAGGGTCAGTGTGTAGAGCAGAGACTGAAGCAGGCTCCAGACCAGAGCAAAAAAAAGCAGCACCTGGAAAAGTGGATCAGAGCATGATGGTGAAGCGACAGCATCCCCAGGAGGAGTGAGTGAGTGAGTGTGTGTGTGAGTGTGTGTGTGTGTCTTGGTGTGTTGGTGTGGGATGGGATGGGATGGGATGGGATGATTGGGGGACTAGGAATAAAAATGGAGAGTCTACAGAAAGCATTGAGCTGGGATCAAGGGACAGGGGTTCCCTGCTTTGCACCTTCAGGTTAGTCACCCAACATCTCTGAGCCTCAATCTCCCTCAGATATTAAACCAGAAATTGCAGCAGGTTTTCTTTGAAGTCTGTCCCCTATAATAATTCTGATACTTCCCCTGCCTCTCCTTTCCTTCTTTTATTATTCCCTCCTCACCTTCAACTCAAGGCTATAAATAAATTTCTTTTTGGTTGGCAAATAGCATAACTGGCTATTTTTTTGTTTTCTTTTTTTGAGAAACGATTGTTTTATTCCATGAACCTGGACAAATCCTGTCACTATAATATATAGCAATATCTGTGTCATCATTACTGGGAAATGTTTTAAGCATAAATAATCTCAAACTGATTGATGTGGTTTCTATCAACTAGTGTCATTTCATCTGTCATCCACCCACTTGCTTTTGATGAATTACTATTGGATGGCCTGCCATTGATTAATATTAGGGGCTCCATAGGAAAGGGTTCCAGGAACCCCACTGCTGTGTTTACTACAGTATAAGGTTGTTTTTGAGGATGTTGTTGATTACACCAAGAAGAAGAATCAAGAGAGAAATTTCTCTCTGATCTCCAGATCAGAGCACACTGCTGGGCACACCTGGCTCGCCTCTGCCTCAAGAACTCCGTGACTGCTGTGTGGAGCTCCATTTCCCTTTACTCAGTTTGGTGCTGCCAGAAAGGACAGAGCAAATCCAGGCCCGAGTGCATGGCCTGAACTGGCATGCTCACTCACCTGGGCTGTCTTCCCTTCCTGCTCCTCATCTTTCTTAGTCTCATTTTTCTTCCTTCTTCTATATTTATTTTTACTCTTTCTGAATGATATGCCCTTGGGCCCCTTAAATACCTCTAGACACAAGGAGGTGTAAGGAAATAAACAATCGAATAAAGAAATAACCTGTACAACCGAAAGCTTTGTTTTTATACCAGGGGTGAGCGTACTTCAGCCTGCTGGCCAAATCCAGCCTGCCACTCATTTCTGTATGGTGCCCAAGATAAGATTGGCTTTTATATTTGTTAATGGTTTGGGAGGGGGGAGGAGGAGGAATATTTGTGAGATGAGAAAATTATATAAATCTCAAATTTCCTTATCTGTAAATAAAGTGTACTGGCACACAGCTGTGCCCACTTGTTTACTCTTTGCCAATGCTGCTCTCACCCTGCCACAGCAGAGTTCAGTAGTTCTCACAAAGGCAGACGTGGCCCATAAGCCTAAAATATTTACTCTCTGGCCTTTTACAAGAAAAGCTTGCTGACTCCTGGATGAGACCTTCATTTTACCTATGTTTGAGTTCCTCCTGGCTAATGTTAGTTTTATGAAATTGCTTCAAAGCCAGTGTTTGATGCATCCTTCCTTACTCAGCCTAGCTATTTTATTTTGTGCGCTTTGTTCATAAATTTACTTCTCGGTGCACTTTAACCTTGACCCAAGCTCCAGCGTACTGTCTGGCTCAGAGTTTGGCACAATGTAATAAAGACAATTCATTTGCAGCCACTTAGAAATAACAGAAGGGCCCTCTTGAGTGACTATTTTATACACACTAGTAAAATGAGTCCACAAAAACTTCTATTTTTGCTGAAAATTCTAAGCCAACAGAAGAATCTACACAGCAACTTGGCACTTTTCACCACACGTTCAAACAATTTCCTCCATTTCTTTTCAGTTGATACATGTGTTTGCATATTTATTGATTTTTTTTCCTCTCCTGGTCACCCGTAGTTAGAAATAGAACCACGTCTCCATGGAAACACAGCATAATGCTCTATCACAGATGATCGAAGGACCTGAGCAGCTGGTATTGGGCTGAAGGCTGCAATGGCTTCGGACCAAATTAGGAAGAGAAAGCAGCTTACCCACCTCTTCCAGGCCTCTCAGAATTCTAAAGCTCAGCATGGAAACCGACACAGATTGTGAACCGCTGAGTTTTTTTTATTCTTTCTTTTTTGTTCTGCGAATATTCTCTTATCTATTTCTATGTTTCATCTATAGGTGGTGTTCATCCCCTGCTCCTAGAATGAGTGACAGAGTCTATAGAATAAGCAGGAAGGGAACCTACATTTAGTGAGCACCTACTGTGTGTTGGCCCTTAGATGTTGCAGCTAGCCCAATGTCACAAAGTTGGTAAACCAGAAAAGCTAGGATTTGAACTCTGATCTTGCCAATATCTACTCTCTTTCCACTACACATGGGATAATATCCTTGCAAAGAAGAAGGATATGGGACATACAGTTTGAACCAGGTCTTTGAACCAATCCAATCGTCTTGAGAGAAGAGGTAAATAAACATAAAGATGTTAGAATATGAAAGCTACTTTCTCTCCTAAATCCCAACTATGTTTATAAGAAGTCAAGGTCAAAAGTTAACTCATGGAGGAACCAAAAGAACCAGGATCCTCTTCCCCAACAATCCCTTCCTAGTGCTTAAAAAATGATGTTTTAAAGAGTGTTCATTAATAAGTGCCTCGAAAGAGGAATTGATAAAGTGCTATGGAAATTAAAGAAAGGAAACGTGCTTCAAGTTGGGTGTGGAGAGGATGTGGATGGAGGAATGCATCACGGAGAAATGGCAGAGCACAGCAAGGTCATCATAATTCACAGCTTTGATTGTTCCTAGGCCCAGTTTAACTGCACTTTTCTGGCCTGAATTTCTGATCTGGGGCCAACAATCTCCTACGTCCCATTTCTTATGAGAGTATGATCTAGTGGTCTGCACGCTTGCCCAAGAGTTTGTCCCTCTGTGTGGGACCTGGTATCCTCTCCAGGGCATTATGAAGAGTCACATCACAACTGGATTCTCACTCCATGGATAGTATGGTGCCTCAGAAACCAGGCTGGGGTGACTGCTCCCCTCAAGCAGGCGGACTCCTGGCCCCCACTGTCAACTAGGGCACCTTTGCGGTTTGAAGAAAGTGTTCTTCTGCTTCATAACCGTTAGAAAAACACTGTCCTAGAACATGCATTTGAACTTTGGAAAACATCAAAGATGTGTAATTGATAATCACACCGGGGCTTCTGAGGGAAAGAGGCCTGCCCTCTGGAGGTTTGTCCGAATTCATGCTAACACCACCATCCTATGATAAAGGTGGAAAGAGAGACAGTCCCTCCTCACTGGTCTATATTCTATCACTGAGGGTCAAAGAAAACATGGAGAAGACAGTGAGAGACTGTGGAGAGGCAGAGAGAGAAGGCAGCTCCTTTTTATAGGGGACAGATTCAGGAGGGGGGGTATATGAAGCCACAGGTTCTCTTGAAAAGGTGATTAGATTCTTCTCAGGCTCTACTTCTAAAGCATGATGGGGTAGTCTGCCCTATGTTTATATGTCCTAGAAACCTAGAAAAGTTAATTCCCCTTCCCCATGAGCCCTTTACTGCAAAAAAGTCTGCACTCTGTTCTCCAGAGAGAAGCTATCTCATTGCAAATTGCTTTATTAATCACATTAGCTGATAAACTAGAGTACTAGCTATTACATTAAGACTGACCTTTAGGTTATAGAAAATTGAAATCACTGGGGATAGCTTGTCCATGCAAAACAATCTTATTCTGTGAAGCGGAAGTTTTGAGCTGAGCTACAACAACCGATCTTTACAAACAGTATATTTCCTTTTTCTTTTGTAAAGCATTCAGCGAGCACCCTTGTCCTTCTGAATGGCTTTGCCTCAGCTTCCCGGATGTTTAGAACTCCAGGCACTGGTCAAGGAAGCATTTCTGCTGTGTGGTTTAGCTAAGCACAGGCACCGCTTATAGAGGTTTTACTAGTAACTTTTCTGAAAAAGAAGGATGCCTCCCATCTCAGAGCAATTTATAAATATTACACATCCCATCCCACACCAGGAAAAAAAATTCTCCCTTTTGTTAATCTGTCACAGAATAAATGATGAGATTGGAAGTTGAGAGAATAACCAGTAATTTATCTTGGGCTACATTGATAAAAAGTCCTGTCATTTCAATAACTACCTCAGTTTCATGAACTACTTTATTAGCCCTTAATACAGACCACATGATTCAAGCTTAGAAGGAACTAACAGTCCTAAAGCCCAGGCAGCGAAAAAATCCTTCTCTTAATTTATAAATTCCCTTAAGGAGAACAGGGTCCCATTCTTCATTACGATCCACAAAACCACCTGCCTGGTCAATGTCAAAAACACTTCTACTGGCAGCTCATTGTTAGGAGCTTCCCAGATGAGCTTGCCTATCTTTTATGTTACCTTTTGAGCAGAATGGAAATAGACCATTTAAAGCTTGAAAAAAAAAAAAAGTAGCCCAAGAAGAGGGTTCATTGCATTCCCAGTCCTATTCCTTTTTCTCTCTGTTTTGCTATTGCGATCCTTATTTCTGATAGCAGCAACCTCTGACTTCAGCGCAGCGCCCTGGGTGGATGACATTACTACCAGCAAGTACCTGTATGCCATGCCCGTCTCTGCCCTGATGGTTTCCCGCAGGGAAATTCCATGGACACGTAAAAACTTCTCCAGATGTTTCCGTTCCGCTGCTCCACTGGGCCTGGCAGGCCAGCAGGCTTCCCCGGGGGGAGGCTTGGTCACCACGATGTGCCGTCTACATTTCAGACCAGAGTCGCCGGATTTGGGCAGACCCAGCTTGGGGCTAGGGATGTCTGCACAGGCAGGTTTATAGAGATGCATGTTTCAGAAACACGGGGAAGCAGTGCTAATGGCGTGGGCCTCGGCTCTGAGACTGGCTGTATCTTGCTATATTTAACTGGAGTCACCCGGCTTCGGTGTGTCCCTAAAAGGGATTGGATTGTTTTCCTCAGATGCCCCTTATGGTTTTTGTATGTGAGCGGGATCCGGAGGTCCTGGCAGAGCTGCTGGCTACATGTCTCAGCTGAAGCCTACGCAGAAAGAAGCCTGACAGAGGCCAGTCACTTCTTCCATCCCCATAAAGTTGACAAAGTCAAACGTAAGCAACCAAGTATTGACCCTGGGAAGAAAAATACCGGCATTCTTTCCCATGTCTTTCTATTTAGGTAAAGGGAATATTTTGATGGGATATGGGCCAAGTGTTCTGTTATCGTAATAGTGTTCTCATAAGGACCACAAAGCCTTGAGCATGATTCAGGACTGCGTAATGAGACCTCTCTAAAATTTCAAATATTTCAAAATTCACTATACTAGTGGCAAGATTCATTTGGGCAATAGGCCCACTAATCCTTTTCATCTTTGGATACTGCTATCAAATGATAGGACATATCAATAAGGTTGTAAAAAGCAAAGGGCCCCACCAATATGCCCCACTGATTTTTGATGAAGGTGCAAGAGCAATTCAACAGAAGGAAAGGCTTTTCCACAATTGGTGCTGGAACAGCTGGACACTGATAAGCAAAGACAAACAAACAAAAATAAATTACCTTTGACACCTCATATTTGCACAAAAATTTACTCAAAATGGATCGCAGACTTCAATGTAAAATGATACAACTCTTAGGTAAACACTTAAGAGAAAATCTTCAGGATCTGGGGCTAAATAAAGAGTTCTTAGACTTGACACCAAAAATAAGGTTCATAAAAGGAAAGATTATAAATTGGATCTCATAAACATTCAACACTTCTGCTCAGAGAAAGACCCTGTAAATAGGATGAAAAAACAAATTATAGACCGAGAAAAACTATTTGCAAGTTCCATATCCAACAAAAAACTTATAACTAGAGCAAATAAAGAAGTCTCAAGACTCAACAATAAAAAATATATAAACAAAAGATATGGACAAACATTTTACTGAAGAGGGGATATAGATGGCAAATAAACATGTGCAAAGGTGGTCAACATCATTAACCACGAGGGGAATGCAAATTAAATCCATATTGAGGTATCTCCACACACCCATCAGAATAGCTAAAATAAACATGGCATTAACACCAAATGCTGGCAAGGATTCAGAGAAACTGGATCACTCATAAATTGCTGGTGGGGATAGAGTATAAAAGTGCAGCCTCTCCCCAGAAAAGTAAGGCAGTTTCTTCTAAAACTAAATATACCAAACTTATCATATGACACAGCAATCGTACTCTTGGGTATTTAGCCCAGAGAAATTAAATCTACGTTCACACAAATATCTACATACAAGTGTTCATAGCAGGTTAATTTGTAACAGCCAAGAAGAAACAGAGGTGAACTGGGGAAGCAATAATGAATGAGACAGGAGCCTTCTTCCATGCATCTCTGGCTTTCAATGCATCACTGTTTTTTTCTGCTCTCTGGATGGGGAAACAACATGTGGCCTTCAGTCTAAAGCTAATGCAAAGGGAAAGGACCAATGGGACTCCAATGTGCAAATGTGCACTCTGTGGCCAAAAACGCCTCGAAAGGTGGCTGTTGGGGGCACAGAGGGCCTTGGAGAAGGGGTAGATGAGGAGGAAGGAAGGTTGGCCATGGGACTTTGGTTCTCTGATACAGGCTTTGCATTCTCTTCTTAAGAAATGTTGGGCCATGGAAGGTTTGAGATCAGGATAGTATCATGGTCATGTGCTGATGAGTCCTCACTTAAGTAATGCTTCCATGAGGCTGAAAACACGTTCTCTGTATCCCAGTCTGCACTTGCCTGGCTGATAAGAAATTCCATGGAATGGGAGTGGATGGAGGTGGAAATAACATAGCATAGGCTATGAAATCAGGAAGACTTGGGTTTGAATTCTACCCCTACAGCACACGAATGAATTGACTGGGGGCACTTTTTGAGTCCCAATTTCCTCCTCTAGAAAATACACCTCACCATATTTCCTTATAGTACTGTTTAAAGAATAAAGTAAATGTGGTATTTAATGTACCTGGCACAGAATTAATAGCCCTCAAAGTGATGGTGATCATTATAATATCTCCTGCATAGCACAACTCTAAGGACATTGTAGTCCATATGGATGGTACCCCCTAGTGTTGCAATATCTGGCTGGCATGGCTGGATGGGCAAACCTTGACAGATTTAGCAAGCAACAATTTTCAGGGACTTCAATGCTATCTGTTACATGAGGAATCATGAACTTGAAATCATTGTATTCTTGAAACCGATATAATTTTATTAACCAAAGTTATCCCAATACATTTCATGTTTAAAGGCGATTTAAATTTTCAAATAAAAATACTAATGATTAAAAATAATTGTTAAAGATTCAGTTATTGGGAGGACTGGGGATAAAGTACAAATTCCCAAGAGGATGGGCTTAGAGGTCAGACTGACAAGGTTTTAAATCCTTGCCCATCAGTACAGTACTGTGTGATGTTGAGTACTCTCTGAGTTGCTAGTTTCTTCCTCAGAAAAATGAGTGAAACAATACTACCTTCCTCAGAGTTAGAGAAGCAAAGTCAGGGATATATTTTAGATCCCCAACATACCACACTGCCTTTTGAAATGCCTTTTGAAATGCCATTCTTCTGTATAATATCTTTGTATATGTTTAATCGTTGACTAAAGTTCAGTATTATTGAAAAAGTATGTTTCTGCCATGGAAGACAAACTCACTTCCCTTACTTTGTGCTAGAATGTTCTTTACAGCTGGGAAAATTATAAAACCTGAAGCACACGTGTCCCATCAACATTTTGAGAAATAGTGTTCTACATGCTTTGCTTTTCTAACATCTCTAAGGACTATTCCAAGATAAACTTCAACTTGAAGCCATTTCAAGATTTGCCATTTTCCCAAACAGATTAAAATGTTAGTTCAAATAAAGTCACAACTGATTTTTTTTTAGAGGTCACCTTTTTTGCAACCTTGCTCAATGGAATACAAGCAAGAATAAACAAAAAGTGTTAGGCTTCCTGGAAAAGGACTTCAATTCATAAACCATTTGCTCTTCTGTGCACATAATTCAAGCACGTGCATTTTCTTGCTCCCCATCCCTCAGCAGAGTAAAGACAGCGAATTAGATGAAAAAGCCCATTAGAGGCAGATCTACTGACAGCAGCAAGAAAAATTTACAGCAAGGTAAGGATACAGAAAAAGTAATGGAGGGAGAAAAAATACAGAAGCCGAACTTTAACAATAAAATACCAAAATAAGGCCTCTAATTTTCAAGGCAAATAGTTCTACATGCCATAAGTCTCCGAGGACATTTTAACACAGCACAACAGTTGACATTTACTAAGATAAACTAGAGCCTTGGCCAGTGTGGCTCAATTAGTTGAGTGTTGTCCCGTGTACCAGAAGGTTGCTGGTTGATTCCCTGTCAGGGCACATATCCAGCTTGTGGGTTCGATCCCTGGTTGACAGGAGGCGACCAATCCACCTTTCATTCTCATGTAGATGTTTCTCTCTCCCTCTCCTTCTCTCTCTAGAAATCAATAAAAACATATATCTTTTTTTAAAAAAGTCGAGTTGTCAAGTTGTTTCTTCAGGTTTAAAAAATTTAAAAAAAAAATCCTTGACACAATTATAAAGTTTCAGGGAAAAATCACTTGAGTCAGAGTTTTCATTCTCTGATAATATCAGATGAACAAGGCCTAACTGTGACGAATTTCTGCATTTAGTTACTACTTGCTCATGTCACGAGCTTTTTTCCCATTCCTAGGTAATTGGTGGTTTAGTGGATTCCAAGCCTAAAAAAGGTCAACTTTGTCTTGAGTCACAGACTACACGTGCTTTCCTCCCTGCCTCCCTGCTGGTTCTCATTCCCACAAACTTCCTCACATCCTTATAAAACTCCAGCTGAAATGGTGTATTTTGTGCGTATTTTTTTCTGACACATGCCTGTCTGCCTCTGTCCTTTACCTCTATTTCCAGAGAATTCCACACTTCTAATATTACTGTAATCTTGTATTCCCTGAAAAAAAAAAAAAACTCCAAGATTATTCACGGCAAGAAGCCTGTCTTATCTCTGGAACTGGGACATAAGAGATGATCAAACCTTTTGAATGGATTTCTAGTCAATTTTCTAGTTTAACTTCAACTTTTTTTAATATCACACATTCAATACTGAGTGTCCTTGAATTCTGAATGTTGGCATTATTGGGAATTCATTTAACTGAAAATACCTTAAAAACACATTTAATCATAATACTTCTTTGTTATTTATTTTGGATAAATGACCACTTGGGACCTAAAATAATATAAGCAGATTCAAGCGTTTAATATTCTGTTCAACAAGCAACTGGTGTTTGGATAGTCACCTCATTCAAACTACTGAGCTTGGACAGGAAGAGCTGATTTATCCAAGGTGCCCACTTGTGGGATTGATGATGCTATCACCCCCTGAACCTCAGAGGAAACTAAATAACGCAACAGCCCTTTTGGACAGCTTCTTTCACACTTGATGCTCATTGCTTTAATCCAATGAAATATAAAGATTAAGCTATAAAATGCACCTTGAGCTTTCATCTTTTATTAGTGAAGTAGATCAAATGGGAGGTATTGTCATAAAAAAGGTCTCCTGAATCAAGCCCATATTTTCTTAACTAATTTTTCCTCAAATGTTTCACCATTTTACACACACACACACACACACAATGCATGCATTTTGTTTGAGGACAGTGAGCCAGGGGAGGAATGCCAAAATATGAGCCATGATCAGCAGTTTTATTTAATAATATTACATTCAAAATCCTGCTGTATCCTGCTCCTGGGAGCAAGGCTTCTCTGGCTTCTAGAATCCCATAGGTGCACTCTAGAGAAACGTGTAATGACTGCACAGTTTGAATCTACACACTGTCCTGGAAGCTCCTGTGAAAACACACACCTCATCGTTTCTGGAAGATCAGGCTGCCGTAGTGAACTCTGTTGGCTCAACAAGTGCTCTCTGACCACGTGCCAGATCCTGCCTCGTGCGCAATCAGCCTGTGTCCGTGGCGCCAGAGCCTGTGGCTCTACCCAGGGGGAAGGATGACCAAGTCACAACCAAATGCAGGTGGAATAGAATGAGCCGCAGGGGGACTCCTGGCTCATCCACCCCTAAGTGACTCTTAAGGCAATAAAAACAAGCGCTGAGCCGTTCAAAACGAGAGCTGAGAGCCCTCATGGAGGGTCATAAGGCAGACTGCGTTCCTAGTCTGACATTTACAGATGTAAATGTCAGATCACCATCTACACATTCCTGAAGGGCCATCAGCTTTCTCAGTGAAACAGGAAAATAAGTCACAAGTAGACAAGCCAAAAGTGATTGGCCCACCCTGTGGCTTAGGTTGGTACATCAGGCCTGGGACAAGGAGAGTAGAATTGAAGGGACAGCTGTGCTTCTTTCCTGTGGTAGTAAACAGCTGGACTCTCCCTGGGCAGCTCCTTTGCATGCTCTGATCACACCCTCGGGCAGAGACCTACCAGCCGTTCATCATGCCCATTTCTCTCTCTTCCTAGGCATGCATTTGGCCTATAACTCCCAGTCTCCCTTGCAGTTCAGTGTGTCATGTGATTGAATTCCAGCCAATGTCACTTCTGTCCCCAGGTGCCACTTTGAGGCCTGGTCCACAAAGTACCCTCCACATAATTGTCCACAGTCTCTGGCCTGTCTGCTGCATCAATGCCAGTCAATACTGAGCCACTATCCACCTTAGGAAACATAGACTGATTTCCACTTTACACCTGATCGGAACTTCCAACCCCTCAAACGGACTTACATGAGTAGAAAATAATGTCAAGTCATTGAGGTTTCAGGATTTGGCAGCAAGGATTACCTTTCATGAAATCATGGCCTTTACGTTGCAAAGGGCATCTGCCTACCGCCTACCCATAATGAACATTCACTAGCCCTTCCTCGATTGGGAGGCAGAACTAGAGCCCAGTTTAATTTCCTGGTGACTGAAGAAATATTTGGCAGGTTTCTGTCTATAACTAGTTTGCAATATGGGTACCAATGCACACAAGTCCCTCCATTTCTCTTTGCCTCAAAAAGGTGACATTTCGCATCGCCCGGGAGGCCGTGGGGAAGGGAAGCATGGCCTCAAATGGCAGCTCCAGAGAGATGTGAGTCAGTCCTCCTCGAAACCAGGCTGTTTCCTCCTCCCACTGAGCCAATGCACATGATACAACCACGGGCCATTTAGTGACAACCACAGGCTAAAACCGGAAAGGCCAGGGCAGCTGCTGCTATGGAACCTTTACATCCTCTCAGAGCAGGATTCTTCTCTAATTCATCCCCCGCTGCTCACTTGACGGTTGTTGAATGTTCTTGCACTCACCGCAGGTTGATTCTCAACACCAGATCTTCCTGCATGAACTCAAGCCCGGTTGCTAAGCTCATGGATTACTTGCTGCCCTGCTGGCAGGAACCGAGTGCACCAACGCTCACTGTATGTGGAGAATTGCCTGTCCACACCCAGGACCACAGCTGATCCTCTGGAAGCGGCTGAAGTAGTAAATGATTCTAGGAAATCAGGGAGTTTTAAGAGCAGAGAGGAAATATCAGTTAGCAACGACGCTCAGTGTACCTACTCTCTGGTTAAAATGAAACATTTATTAAGATCGTAGAAACCACTCTTAAAGGACTATAGCTAAATGTTTATTCATGTGTTGATTTGTTCTACTAAAATGTACCCAGACATTTCAAATTAATAGGTTCAGGCAGCTATGGTTTGGATTGTTGACACTGATGGTTTTAAAAGCTCTGGGTATTCTATCCCAAAGTCACTTTTTCTGTGAGGTTGCTGATTGTACAAATCCCTTAAAAGCCTCTGTAAGAACACAAAGATCTCCCATTAAGTACTACTTGAGCTCAACAGTCAGGTATTAGGTGAAGTGCACATTTTCCCCAGATATTTTAAGTCACCCTATCCTTAATTACCTTCTTAACACTTAAATACACCATCCACAGACAGGGGTCATACCTCAACCCTTATTTCAGAGTTTGAAAACAAAGTGCATTGCTCTTTCAAATCACTTGTACAGTAGTGCCTCATTTATTTTTTTACAACAGTCCTTTCTAATGCTATTAGTCTTCTTTGTAGTCAAAGAAATTGAGACTCAAAAAAAATTAATCAACTTATCCAATGATTTGTTTAACTATATAACTCAATGACATATATTCCATATAACACTGTGTAGTATAGAGAAAGCAATGAAATAGGCATTTTCAAATATTGCCAGGGGGAAGGTAAAGTGATAAAATATTTCCATAAGGCAGCTGCATTAATAATAAATACGATTGCATACATGCATATATAATATTAGTACATAATATTCACCCTTTCATTCCACTTCTACAAACAGAGCCTAAGAAAATAACCAGGGAGCTTGCCGGTCTGCTTATTTGGCCATCTGGGGTGATGCTGTTTAGAGTTATTAATTTAATAACTTATTTTGTTCATAATGAATAATCCCTATGTGGAAGAATCCAGTTGACAGTTGAAGTCATATAAGTAGAATCTAATTCAACTGAGATTGACTGAGGAGTCGGCTACTTTTTACTCTCCTTTGGTATTCAACCATATGTATCTCAGTGCTTTTTAAAAAATATATATTTGTATGGATTTTTGAGAGGAAAGAAGAAGGAGAGAGAGAGAGAGAAACATCAATGATGAGAGAATCATTGATTGGCTGCTTCCTGCAAGCCCCACACTGGGGATCGAACCCACAATTTAGGCATGTGCCCTGACCAGGAATCAAACTGTGATCTCCTGGTTCATAGATCGACGCTCAACCACTGAGCCACACCAGCTCAGTGCTTTTTAAATGTTACTCATTCTTTAATTCTAATCTCCCTAAGTGTGTGTCAGAGAACACTTAGTTCTAAGATATTCCACAAATCTTTCTCTAGATTCACAGTGCACATCAGCATAGGAGAAGGCCTGGCAGAAAAAGCACCTTTGTTGGCTCAGTGTTTTGCAAACCTATTTGATCCCAGAACCCTTTTTCGTGTGCACGCAAGTACAGAGCCACTATTCTCCAATATTCCTCAGAACGTATTGCCTTTCACATGCATTTCTATAGTTATCAACCTAGTCTTATCGTTCTCTATCCATCTCCAGTCATTGGCAGGGTGTTACGAAAACTTCTTTACACGTATATGTTTTTATGGAATTCGCACATAAACATACATACATATCAGTTTAAGGAGGTGAGGGCCACTAATTCAGATACTTTATAAGTTGCTCAGTGATTCTCGACCTCTTTAAATTTTACTTATAATCGCCTACACACATTGTTACTTATATAAATGTCCTCATATAATCACAGTAATGACTCAAATTCCTATAGCAAGGGAAGAACTCTGTCAGTTAAAGCTTCTAATACATGAAAATATTCATTCGGCCTCGTTCCTTATTACAAAACACAAAAAAAATAGGACATCCAAGTATTTATCCTTTATGAAAGTGCCAGGCATCCTTTCCCTTAAAGCTAGAATTCGGGGAAAGTATCTTCTTTCTGTTCCACCGAAGTCCCTGGAAGTCATAGTCAACATAAGTATTTGGGGGGTGTCGACTTTGTGCCTAACTAGTCCTGTTCTAGACCCTACTAAAGAAATAAATTCATGGGTCGGGTACATAAAGCGTTTATAAATATCTTCAGTTAAACAGGAGTCGGGGATCAAATGGGAAACAATCCATGGGCGTTTAGACAAAGTGCCAAATCATATCAAGTGCCAGAGCTCAGGCTGTATCTTTAATTCTTGCCGTCCCCTGCCCTGTCTGATGCTGCTATGAGGGTGGGGTTAAAAATCGAGATCCTAGTGGCAATAAAACGCAACATGGGAAGAGTCTGAATGTAGAGATGGAAAACACTGAACATACGACGGCTTCTCTTTTCTCTCCATTTCAACCAGAATAGTACCGTACCTCGGAATGAATGGGCCAAATTGCTCTGTATCTGTGCAGATATATATATAAGCTTTAACTGACAGAGTTCTTCCCTTGCTATAGGAATTTGAGTCATTACTACGATTATATGAGGACATTTATATAAGTAACAATGTGTGTAGGCGATTATATGTAAAATTTAAAGAGGTCGAGAATCACTGAGCAATATAGATATATATATATATATCTATAGCTATCTATCTATATGTATATATATAGATAGATAGATAGATAGATAGATAGATAGATAAAAAGCCAGCTACCGAAACGATCAGAGACCATGACCACACCCTCGCCCCTCGCCCCGGCTGGCCCTGCCCCCCAGGGAGCAGGTAGGGGCACCCCTAAGGCAACGCGATCGGTACGGGATTCATGGGGCAAAGTGGAAGAAATAGAGGGGTCGGTCTTAAGGATCTGCGGGGTTGGGTGGTCAGCCCCGAGTCGGTTTGGAGTCCGCTGGGGGGTGGGAAGGAAGAGGAAGATCCGAGCCTGGAAAAGGCTCAACACTGTACCTTTCTCGTTGCGGACGGCGGCGACGGCGCCAGGCCAGGCCCGAACGGGCGGTGGCTGGATGACTGCGCTCGGGACCCACCTGCCCGTGGCAGCGCGGCCGTCCTCCCGAAACGTCTCTGGTTCCAAACAGGAAACAGCTACCAACGCCGCCGCAACAGCACCATCCCCTCCCACCGGAGGCCCTGGACTTGCAGCGTGACTGCAGGCCACCCCCCTGGAGAGAGGCGCTGGAAGAGCCGGAAGTGTGCGCCCAGAGGATTGTGGGATTGCGGCGGGCTAGACCGTGGGCCTGCTACTGCGCATGTGCGGTGTCAGCCCTGTCCTCCTCGGTCTCCCAGTATTCGGACGGGGCTTCTGGCAGGAAAGTATTTGGGTGGAGGTGTGCTGTTCCCGTGGAGGGAGGAAGGTCAGAATTAAAGGTCTGAAGTGAGAACCGGAGCCGCCGCGAGCACGTCCAGCTCCGGGAGGGGTACACACGCACCTCCATCCAAGCCTTCAGGGAAGCCATCAAGACCTTGGAGGAGCAGGGCCGGCCTCAAGAGAAGTGCAGCAAGGAGTATGCCCTTCCAGCGTGAGGGCAATGAAAACGGGTGCGGAAGATCCTGCTGAACTCGGCACCGCTCCGGGCTCCACGAGAGCCGCATGAAGCTGGAACAGGCGCGGCGGACACGGGCCTTGGACAGCCGGGAGCCCAATCAGCGCGTGAACGGCCGGCAGCCAGACCTCACGCAGCTGCGCAGGACCCGAGGCCAGCACCGGGTCTGGCTCACCCCGACGGCGCCCGCCCGGCGGCGGAAACACCCAGCGGGTGGCTGGCTGGGACTCAAAAATGAGCCTGATGGAGGCCGCGCATGACCGCCCGCACCGTGAGGGACGAACCTGGTCTGTGGGCAAGATCAGGCACCCGCAGGCTGAGGAAATGCCCACGACCGGCCAGCGGGATGCCACCGTCCTCCTCCGTGAGGGCAGCCAGCGGCGCTGCTAGGCCGGCTCTGGGGTGGTGGACGGCGACGCCAAGCCCTGTGTCACCTACCGCCCGGCCCTGGCTGGGGCTCGGGGTTTGGGCCCTGTACGGGTGTCTGAAGGAGCGGGTGCTGCATTACCAGCACCCCTCCCTGGTGCAACACAACGATACACGTACTGTCACACTGGCACATCCTGGGCGAACGCCCCTGCCCCAAGCCCGCTGACTCGTACAGAGCAGCACTCCGTCTTTCTGTCTGTCTGTCTGTCTCTCTTCTTTGTGAATCCTTCTCTGTCTCAATCTCCCTCTAGCTTTCTCTGCGTCTTTCTCTTCCTGTCACTCTTTCTATCCCCATTTCTGTCCTCTCTATGTCTCTTAGTCTCTGTGCCTCTAGGTCTCTGTTTGAGGAGCATACCTCCTCCACCCCACGTTCCCTTCCCCCATGGGCACTGCCCTCCCCTGGCTCTGGCTGCCCCCACCAGTCCCTACAGTTCCCCCGAGTTCCCCCGCCTGTATCTGCCATGTTTACAAAGGCCCTTGGGGCTCAGCCCCAGCCTGGTGCCCTGATTTTTAAGCCATAGACCTGGGGACAGGGCAGGAAGAAGGCAAGAAGGAGCTTTCCTGGGCCACTTCCAAGAACCTCAGGTGTGACATTTGGGGCCGGGCAGGGCCGGGTCCTGCCCACAGACCCAACTTCCCATCCAAATCCTGAAGTGAAACGCGCACCAGTTACCCCCACATGGAGCTGCTGTCCAGAAGCTGCTCCCCCCAAATCAAAATTATTAAAAGTAACCTCCAGAGCTGGGCCCTGTCTGACCCCAGGCTTCCCAGGAACTGCGGCTGCTTCAGGTACTGCTAGGCCAGCGAGATGCACCACTGCCTATAGCACCTCTGCTCCGTGCACTTTCAAGGCTTCTCCTTGATCATGTTGGGTTCTGATTCTGTTTCCTTGACTGTAAACCCATTTTCTCCTCTTTTGGGACAAGAACCTTGGTGTTCTATGCTCCCACGGACCCCCTCCTGCCTGCCCAGCTAAGCTGGCAGGTGGGTTTTGTATGGTAGGTTGATACTGATGTAGATATAAAACATTGAACTAAAAAAAAAAAGGAAAATGGGATAGTGATGAATAAGAAAGACACTTTGGAAACAGTGAAGGGCAGTTTATCCAGACTGTTGAGAACTAAGAATTAGGTTTCAATTGAGATAGAAATCCTGCGAATAGCACCTGATGCCTAAAATCTGAGCACTCTACTTTTAGGTTTTCCAGTTCAAGTTTTTGGAGACTGCCTATTAAAATATTCCTGGTTGGAAAGTGTTTGTATAGAAGCCCATAAATATTTAGTATCTGCTGTGTTTACCATGCTTAGCTCTCTGTAAGGAACATGGAATAATGTTAAATGCCTCTTGTTCTCAAGAAGCTTGACTTTTAAAATAAAAAATAAAGAAGAAATATAGATATTTAAAATAAAAAAAGAAGAAGCTTGAGTTTTAAGGGCAAAATCAGGCAGGCAGGCGAGTGGTTAGGGATGATCAGGCATAATGGCAGACTGGTTAGGACAATCAGGCAGGAGGCAAGTGGTTAGGAGCCAGTGGTCCCAGATTGTGAGAGGGATGTCCCCTGATAAGACCCGGATTGCGAGAGAGTGCAGGCCAGGCTGAGAGACCCTCAACCCCATACACAAATTTCATGTACTGAGCCTCTAGAATCCTATCCAATAAAAAAGAAACATGCAAATTGACCATACATCCATTACACCCACAAGCCATGCCCACCAGCCAATCAGGAGTGAGTATGCAAATTAACCCAACAAATATTGCAGCAGCCACAGAGCTGGAGAAAGCAGGAGTCTTGGGTTGCCCCTGGCGATGGAAGAAGCCAAGCTTTCCACCTGCCCTGGCCTCTGCTCAAGGCTACAAAATTTCAATTATAGAAAATAAATTCCAGATACCAAGGCCTTTGCTTGGGTCGCCAGGGGGTGTGGCCAGCCTGCAAACCTTCACAGGCCCCTTGACCAGGCCACCCCTCACCCCAAGGGAATCCCCACCTTGGGCAAACCAGCTGGCCCCAACCCATGCACCAGGCCTCTATCCTATCTAATAATAGGGTAATATGCAAATTGACCATCACTTCAACACACAAAATGGCTGCCCTCATGGAGACACAAGATGGCTACCATAACATAGCCAGCAGGGGAGGAAAGTTGGAAGGGACCAGGCCTACAAGGGAGGGCAGTTGAGGGGCACCAGAACTGCAGGGGAGGACAGTTGGGGGAAACCATGCCTGCAGGGGAGGGAAGTTGGGGGTGACTGGTAGGGGAGCAGTTAGTCATTGATCAGGCTAGCAAGGGAGTGGTTAGGGGGTGATCAGACTGGCAGGCAGAAGTTGTTAGGGGCAATCAGGCAGGCAGGCAGGTGAGTGATTGTGATCTAGCAATCCTGAATTGGAAGAGGGATGTCCCAGATTGGAGAAGGTACAGGCTGGGCTGAGGGACACACACATCCCTGTGCATGAATTTCATGCACTGGGCCTCTCGTATGCTAATTATATGCTAAGGCCACTCGACCACTCATTATGATGTACACTGGCAAGCAGGGGGCAGTCAACCAGTTGCTATGATGTGCACTGACCACCAGGGGGCAGATAGTCCAACTGGTAGGTTAGCTTGCTGCTGGGGTCTGGCTCATCAGGACTGAGCAAGATGGGCCAGACACACACTGGAGCCCTCCCATGGTCCCTCCCAGCTAGCCAACCTCCCAGATCCCTCCTAGGCCCTGATCATGTACTGGTGGGATCCCTCAGCCTGGCCTGTACTCTCTTGCAATCCAGGATTCCTCGGGGGATGTCAGAGAGCTGGTTTTGGCCCAACAGCAGAACAACCTGTCACTATGACATGCACTGACCACCAGGGGGCAGATGCTTAACACAGGAGCTGCCCCCTGGTGGTCAGTGCACTCCCACAGATGGAGCGCCACTCAGCCAGAAGCCAGGCTCATGGCTGGCGAGGGCAGTGGGCCTAAGCCATCAGTCAGACATTCCCTGCGAGAGAGCACAGGCCAGGCTTAGAGATCCCCTGAGAGCATGAATTTCATGCACCAGGCCTCTAGTATACTTATAAGATGCAGTGCTTTACAGTTTTACAGTGGTTTTCAAAATAGTAAAATAGACTGCCATAAAAATAAGGTAAAAAACAAAATATCTAGTATAATTCAAATTCACAAGGCTGGAGGAAGCATCCCAAGATATTAGCAGTAGTCACCTTTTCTTCTTTATACATATGTCTATTTTTAAATTTTTTTTACCAAGTTCAGATGCTACTTTCTTAACCTTAAAAAATAATTATTTAAAACAACAAATAATGTTTTAAAATCATATCAACAGTTACACAGAAATTAAAAGCCAACACATTGCCTCCAACTCCAGGATTCTGGCCCCTACACCACCCTCCTCCTCTGTGCAGGGGAATGAACCATCCTATAAAATGCATCACCTCACAGATTCATCAGACAACTCTGTGAAATGGCCAGCCAATCAGTATAAAGCCAAGCAGATGTTTTCACATGTAGCCCTATGCAGACATAGACCCAAAAAGAAGGTCAGAACCACTTATCACAAGACCAATGTGCATTCTCTTCCCTCTTCTTGTAATTTTATTTCTTAAACTAGAGGCCCAATGCATGAAAATTCATGCAAGAATGGGCCTTCCTTCCCCTGGCTGCTGGCACCAACTTCACTCTGGACCAGAGCTGCCTTTCTGCCTTCCCATGCTCCCCAGAGGCCCGGAGCAGCTGGGGTGGTGCAGAATGCCTGCATCATCACCCCTGGCTGGTTGGTGCCTGCGTATGCAAATTAACCCACTGTCTTTTTTTTTGGTTAATTTGCATACTCACTACTGATTAGCTGGTGGGTGTGTGAAGTTATGGTCAATTTGCATCTTTCTCTTTTATTAGGGGTCCAGGACTGCTGGACCCCTCTCTAGCTCTAATGCCTTCTTCCAATCAGTTAAGAATACCCTTGATTTCAAATATAGATTATCATTGGGCATAAGCCAATCCTCAAATCCCTCAAGATCTGGAATTAACCTGAGGTAAAATATTTTCATTGGAATTTGGAGCTGGAGTCCTCTAGCAATTCCCTATTTATGGCCAAGGACTCATAGAATTCTTTCCCATAGCAAATGTGTAATGTCTTCAAGGCCTATTCAACCTGGTTTATATTCTGTTCTGGAAGTAAGGTTTCACAGATGGGTACATATGCCCCTATTTTGTATCAATCATATCTTTTACATACATGTCTCTAATAAAGATCTCCCTCTTGGGCCATGTTGTTGGAAGAAAGGACAATTGGAAGTTCGGAAAACCTTTCTGTAACTTCTTCACAGACAACGTCTGCAAATGAAAGAAAATCTGGTGGCATGAGGAATTGCTCAGTCTATTGTTTACATTATAATTTGAAGGAATTGCACCATTCATTCTTATCATTGTTCCACTAAATTCAATGATTCAACTGAGGTAAGTAATTCCAATATTAGGTGAAAAAAAGGAAAGGAGCAGGCGAAGAGAAAAATTGCCTTTTTCTTTCTGAACTATGCACATGGAGCTCTGCAGTAAATCTAATTTGTAAATGGACTTCGTTTCAACTGCACACATTAGTCTCCTCCTGAAACAACCATGCTATAAAGATAAAGGAGAGAGACATTTTTAATTCTGGATCATAAAAAATAGACATGACTTTCACTGTTCTTTAGCACACTCATTAAACAAGGGATTCACAAGGCTACTGCAAAGCAATGATTAATAACATTACCCGATAGATTACCATGGAAACCATTCATTCTGGTTACTGGACATGTTGTCATTGCTTGAGTAAAGCAGAAAAGAGTAGCATCTGTTTTTTTACCAAAAGTTGCTGGCTAAACCTGGTTTCCTTAATGAATATTCCCTTCTAACCTGAAAGATGTCATTCCAATGTCAGATAGTAGAGCAGGAATTGTATTGTCCTGTGTGAGATTCCTTTAAGGATAGTTTCTGGCCTAGAGCACTGAAAGAATATGTTATGGAAGGAAATCATCATAGAGGCTTTCTGTGCCACTTAATTCTTTGTCCAGGAGCTCGTTAATGGAGGCTTTCAGAAGTACAGATAGGAGGTACATTCCCAACACTGACAGCTCATTCAAGTTCTTTTTGACCGAGACCATTCTCCTTTGGCTCTTCCTCCATGTACATTAAATAACAGTTTACAAGAGCTCCAGACAAATCTCCCTGGCTGTAGTCAATGTATTTCACAGAACATTTCCAGACCCTTTTATCTAGTTCTATCTTTTACATGTTGATTTTTAAACAGTGGCTTAGATTTGGAAATACCTCTTTTATTTCTGCTTTGGAAAGGGGAGAAGCTCAGGCATTTCGAGGTTCATAGTCGAACAAGTTTTCAGTACCTAGACATCAGTTAGCTTAATTGCTAAATAAGTTTTTCTATCGTCCCCTTTTCAAATCAGAAATATAAAAGCAGGGCAGCTCAGAGCACATGGGAATGCTTTGATAAATGGAATACAGCCAGGATTTCTATACTTCCACACAGTCTCTACGGAATTACTTTTCCATACTTCAGCCATTTCATTGAAACCATTTTTCATTTCTCATGGTTTTTATTAATGGTTTAATGAAAATAGTTATTTTAGGCTTTATTTTCATAATAATTTTTCTTGCATTTGGGCATAAGCCAATCTGGAACAGAATATAAACCGGATTGAGATTTTTATGGCAATTACAGGGAATAGGCATTCTTAAATTTCAGGACTACAGATACTTTTGCTCAGTGCATTTTGCCTTATAACGAAGAGATTTGTGAAATGTTTCCTCCTCTGCATTATTTGAATCTGGCGCTGGGGAAACAAGAAAGAGCAAGAGAGAAAAATCTATAGAAATTTGTCTTATATTACCTCTTTTTTTTTTTTTTAGTGTCTTTTTTTCCTGATGTTGACTGTCTTAGAGGGTGGCTCAGACCTCATATTAATGTACAGCATGTTCTACTCAGTACCCATTGCCAGACCTAAGCCCCATTCAGTAAGTTCACTCCAGGTAATGAGGATATTCTCAAACAGGTAGAAGGCACTGCCCTCCCTCATCCCCAAGTTCTCAAGGTAACAGAAGTGCAGGAAGACCTCAGGGCCTTTCTTATTGTTTTTAGGAGGGGGCACTTTCCTGCAATCTTGGAACTGGTTGTTACTGAAGACAAATCGTAATGCCATCCTCCTTTCTACTGTCAGCTCATGAGTATCGACTGCCTCCTACCCAGGGGTGGTTTCTGAACAACTACCCAGGGACCATCACGTGCCATTTTCACCAAGTCCCTCCTCTTGGTAGCTACACATTCTGGTGTCAATCATCCATCCATAAAGCAATGAGAGCCCTGAAGGTCTCCAGCAATCGAAGCGCCAAGGAGAAGGCTTACCTGTGGGGCATGCCGGTTACGCAGGCGGTGGTGCCCTCGCTGGACAGGTCGCAGAGTCTTAGGTACCAGTTCATCTCCACCTCACGCACCAGCGCCAGTTGCTGCGCCCTGAGCTGGCTTTGCCCCTTGGGGCTGGGGCTGCCGTCCTTCCCATTTTCCGAGGCTTTCTTGGGAGGCTTGTCCTTGCCCCCTCCGGAGGGCCCCGACTGTTTCTTTGCCTTGGTGGTGTTGCTCTCTTCTGCGACCCGGGCTGACAGCATCCTGGAAGGGCCTGTGTGTGTGTCAGAAAAGACTCCAAGTGCCTGTCATCAAAGCAATTGGAATGGGTTTTTCTGCTCTGCCTCCCTCGTCTTCGCTGTCTTTGCCCATCCCTTTAACCTTATCCTGCCAGGGAGCTGTAACTGAGCCGGGTCTGTGACTGGGCATGAAAGGGTATCTCTAATTTTCCTGAGGAAGAGCTAGGGACGGGTGATAGCAGGGAACGTGGAAATTGTCAAAACAACCTCAGACAACTTGGTAAGATGCAAGTGTTGCTGTGCTCTTGCTTCTGCAAAGTGTGGGCCTCGGCTTCATCTGACAGTAACTCTCAACCTTAGCTCATTAGGCGTGGTAACTTACATCTGATCATCTTGTGAGAGTTATTTTTAAAAAGGGACATGGAGAGGCTCATTAGCCATTCTTTATTAGAGTCCCTTTAGAGCAGTGGTTCTCAACCTTTCTAATGCTGTGATTCTTTAATACAGGTCCTCATGTTGTGGTGACCCCCCAACCATAAAATTATTTCTGTTGCTACTTCATAACTGAATTTTGCTGCTGTTATGAATCATAATGTAAATATCTGTGTTTTCCGATGGTCTTAGGCGACCCTGCTAGCTGTTCTCAACCTGTGGGTCTCGACCTCAATGCAAGGGTAGGGTAATAGTCCTTTTGTGTAAGCCTTACAATGAAATTTTTAATTGATTTTATAATCCTTGGAGCGGGGAGCTTTTTGAATGTCAGCAAATCACTATGTCAAACAGTCTTTCATTCTGAACGAAAACATGATAAGCCCACAGAGAGTTATTGTCAGATGAAGCCAAGTTATTGTCAGATGAAACTGACTCAGTAATTGACCCTCTTGATGATTCTGATGGTTTGAAGCATGAGAATCATCTTATAATCCAGGGGGCTGAGGCTGACATTGGAGTCGGGAGGGGGCGGGAGGGGTGGGAGGACAGGGGAGGGAGTAGTAAGAGGAAGTGGTAAGAGCCTGAGTGTGTGTGGATATGAATGAGGCAGGTATGCCGACTGCACCTGACAACTAGTTCCGAAGAAGGAAAGAACCTTCAGTTAAGATGTATGGGATTGAACCACACACATGCCCACCCATGTGATATGTGACCTCTGTCTTAGCTCAGGACACATTAATGTCAGTGCCCACCTAAGTGTTTGGTGACTCTCTAAGCCCTAGGCGTCCCCCTAATCAACCCCAGTGGCTCCGGTATTAACTGCTCTGTGTTGACTGCACATGAAGGACTTGGGACAGTGTGTGAATTCCCTTGTCCATGCAAACCCACAAATTAAAAATCATAGAAGTATAGTGAGGCCCTGTAGACTCTGAGAACGGCAGGAGAGAAAAGAGGAAAGAAGAGGCTCTGGTGAAAGAGGTGGCCCTTTTGGAAGGCATCTAAATGATTTTGCAGATCCCTATGGCTGCTAATTAGTCCAAGCCAAGAGTGAGAGGACAGCAAGTCACACTATGTGGGCTCGTCCATATTCAGGTAAAAGCTGTTTCATAGTGGCTTCCAGGGTAGTCTAGGACTAGAACCAGGACCACCAATGTGCAATCTGAAACGTTTATCCGTGGGCAAGGAGACAGCAACTACCAAGCACCAGGTCTTCCCTCCTCCCCACCTCCCCTCGCCCACCGAAGCTGTGTGGTCTTAGGAATTGTTAACATCACCAGCAGCCTCTCCAACTCTTCTCTCTACACTCCACCCCTTGAATCATAGAAGAGCTTCAGCAACATGCTATCTATAGCAATAGGCTCCCCAAATATAGCCTCTGGACAGTTTCCCAGTTTGATATTCTTGGGGATGTGTCAGTGGAGGACTTTGCAGTGGAACTGGAGGGGGGGGGAGGTCTATGCTTATTCAGCCAAGGGGCCATCACACGCCCTTTGGGCTGCCTTCCTCAGGAGGGTGTGTTGTTGTGTTTGAGAGCTTTGCTCTGGAGTCAGACTCCGTGGGTTTGAATCCTAACTCCATCATGTACCTGCTCTGTGATCTTAGGCAAATTACTTTACCCCCACTAAGCTTTCGTTTCCTCAGCTATAAAAATAGAGATAACCGTCTACTTGTGGCAGTTTTAAAACATGGCTTCCAATTCTTTGACATGCCTTTCATTGACAGGTGAGGTCTACCTCCCTTTCCCGGCAGCTGGGTGGGCTCCTGGCCAGTAAAATCTGGTGGAAGTGAAGCTTCCTATGGTGGAAGGAAGGCCATCTACCTTCACCTGCTGCTCTTGGGGTGTGCATTCGGGGGGAAGACAGCTGCTATGTAAGGAGTCTCATTACCTTGGGATTGCCATGGTTGGGAGTCACGTGTAATCGCTCTGATCAGTAGCCCCAGCCGAGTTCCCAGGCAACTGCCAATTCTGTGAGGAAGCCAGTGTGAGCAGCTGGGCACGGTCTATCCTCCAGATGGCAGAAGTCCCGGCCAACCTCTGACTGTAACTGCATGAGACAGCCCAAGTTAGAAGGCCCCTCCCAAATCCCTACCCCACGAAATTTTGGGCCAAATAAAATGGTTGCCTTATGACCACCATGAAGTTTGGGGGTTATTTTGCAGCAGTAGTAACCAGAATACTACTCATATCTTTATTATAAATATTTAACAGAAGATGTGAGAAATACTTAGAACGGTGTCTAGCATATATTAACATTTAATAAGTATTAATACTTATCCTCCAGGTTAGATACTGTTGCAGCACTAGCATTCAAACTTTCTGCTTACGTTTTCCTTTTTAAAAAATTGGTAAACTAAGCATCATCTTAAATATTTTAAAATATAAAATATTTTCATCATATATTTTTAAAAATCACAAAAGATGCCAGGCCCAGCATATTTAAGTGTTGGTGTTTTTAAAATAAAGTTGTTTCATCACTATCTTAAATGTACCCAATGGAATTTAAATCCCATAGCTATTTGATATCTATCATCATCCATGTAAAAAATTCATGAGCATGCCTTTTAGCAGTTGGAAATTTTACATTCTTCCTTTTTCTCCCTGAACTTGTTTTTCCAGTCCATTTTATAGCCAGAATTTTACACTGATATTAAATATTTGTATGCTTAAAAATATTTTACAGATGACCCTATCAAATAATTCTCTGCAACAAAAATATGAACATATAAAAATACTAAATTTTTACTTTCTATACCCATAAAACTCTAAATATCATAAAACATCTCAGGAATTGTGTTATCATGACAATTATTATTGGACATAATTGATCAAAATTAGATTTCCTAAATTTGGAAAAATTATTGCTTAACATGATAAGTGAAATATTATTAAAAATGTATCTCTTAATGACATGGATAGAGCTGGGATTTCTGTTTCCTGAATTAAGTTATGTATCCATAGAGTGATATTTATTAATAGACTGAGACAAGATTTGGCATCAATTGTATTCCCTTTTGTGTTTTTTACATTTTTACAGATACATGTTCTGAGAAACCTTGTTCATATAGATAAATTCATGGAAGAGGAAGTCTTTGTTATCATAGTAAAATTATTCAGTTCTTTAACTATCTACTCAGATATATATAAAAAGTCACAATGAAGTGTCATTAAAAATGTAATAATTTATCTACCCACAACTCTGAGATAGGGAGCTTTTAGAAGGTAATGACAGGGGAGTGAGATGATCAGGTTTATGTTTAAAAAGGTCACTCTGGCTATTGTGCTGGAACAATCTGTAAGGGTCAGGGAAGCAGAGGGAGGGCAGCCTGGAGGCTGCAACAATAACCTATGAGAGATATTGGCACTTAGACCAAGGGAGGTAAAAAAATAAAGTAGTCAAACTTTGCGTACATATTTCGAAAGAAAGGACAGAATTCCTGGTGGGTTGGTACCAGGAAAACAGTATTAAAGAATGACAGGGATTAAAAATGACCCAAAGAATTTTGGCCTGAGCCATTTGTTGAGACTGGGAAGAGGCAGAAAGTTCAAGTTTGCTGGGTGAGCGAAGATGTAACCAGAGTAGTTACTCACATACTCACCATTGCTGATGCTCTTGCTATGTTCTTAACCCAGGGTCCCAGCCATTATCATTTGCTGCTTTCTGAAGAACTTCCATGAATATTTACGTAGGTCTACTAGCAACAAATTCTTTTACCTGACTATAACTTGATTTCACCTTTGTCCTTAAGGAATTTCCCCCACTCCTGGGTTCTTTTTTTCCATCACTTTCAAGATGTGTTTTCATTGTCTTTTGACCTCCATATTTTCTGATGAGAAGTTGGTGATCAATTGAGTCATTTTTCCCTTGTATGCAATGTGTTAGATGTTGCTGGATGTGTTCAACCTATTCTCTTTATGTATTTATCCTGCTCAGAGTTTGCTGAACTTCTTAAATCTGTAAATTACTGTCTTTCACCGGATTTTGATAAGTTTTATCTATTACTTTTACAGACTCTCTCTCCTCTGGGACCCTGATAACACATACATTAGATCTTTTGATGTTATTCATGTCCTTGAGGCTTTGTTCATTCTTTTTTAATTCTAATTTCTCTCTTCTTTAGATTGGATAATTTTATTGATCTCTCGTGAAGCTCACTTTGTCATCTCTACTCTACTAAGTGCATCTAGTAATTTTTTATTCCATTTTAAAGTTTTCATTTGGTTATTTTCTACATTTTTATTACTCCAATATTTCTTATCTTTTTCTTTCACTGCAAGCATCATCATCTTTATCTCAGTGGTCATAGCTATAATAGCTGATTTTAAGGATTTCAATCCTTATCTGATCTTTCTCTTTCTAACTATTCCAAAGTTTTATACAGTCAACATCCCTGACAGATAAATTTCTCTTGAACAAACCAAAAAACAAAAAAAAAAAAAATGGAGGGAGAAGGGAGAAAAAAACTACTCTAATTATATTTCTCGTTGGCTCAAAATTATCCAATGTTGCCTTTATAGCAGAGAATAAAGTTGAAACTCACCAAATGGATTTTAAAGGTCAGTTGCTACCTGACTGCAGTCTATTTCTTCAGCTTCTATCCCTGTCTCTTTGCACAAAGTGTGTTTTAACTAAATTGCTTTACCCCTGGTTGCTCGCTGTTCCCCTAAAGCACCTGCTGTTTCACACCACCACATTTTTATCACACCTTTCCTCCATCTCCACCCCCTACTCTGTATGCTTTTCAATTCCTCATTGAAATTCCAGTCTGTCGCAGGCCTCTTCTGACTCCTTACTGCCTGAAGGGACCACTGCCCTTCTCACACTTACCGTCTGAACTAATTAGGGCACCTGGATTACACACAGCTTTGTGACAACTTCTTTACTGCTGTCTTGGACTATTTTTAAAATATATATATTTTATTGATTTTTTACAGAGAAGAAGGGAAAGGGATAGAGAGTTAGAAAAATCAAAGAGAGAAAAACATCAATCAGCTGCCTCCTGCACATTCCCACTGGGTATGTGCCTATAACCAAGATACATGCCCTTGACCAGAATCGAACCTGGGACCCTTCAGTCTGCGAGCCGACACTCTATCCACTGAGCCAAACCAGTTAGGGCTGTCTTGGACTATTTTAGTGTATGTCCTGTCCTCTTCCTCCTGTCCTTCGTCCCTCTCCTTTGCAATCCCTTTTGAGGTATTCCCTTTTATACACATCTTCATCATCCTACTCACTGAGTCTTCCCTTCACCGCCAATAGAGGTTCTTGAAGGTCAATGACAGGGCCAGGAGCCTGAAAAAGAAACGTTTTGTGTTTCTTTATTTCTAGAAACTTCTTCTGTTTACATAGTAAGAGAGAAAGCTTACAGCATAAACTCATGAAGTGGAGAAGGATATTTGATCACATCAGTATTATTTTCCTCCTCTCCCATCCCTCGGGGAAAAAAGAAACTTGAAGCAAGATGAGAGGGCTTGGAGTGGACTTGATTCAGGTTGAGATGCTCCTGAGCCCCATCTGCCTGAATCCGAGAGGGCATGAATGGGAGGAAAGCAATGGGTCTGAGAGGGCCTCCCTGGCTGCAGGATGTACTGTGAAATGGGGACACTTTCAAGAGTGAAGTGTGTGCTGTTAAGAATAATGACATCCCGGCCGGTGTAGTTTAGTGTTTGAGCACTGACCCATGAACCAGGAGGACTCGGTTTGATTCCCAGTCAGGCAACTTCCCGGGTTGCAGGCTGGATCCCCAGTAGGTGGCATGCCAGGAGCAGCCGATCAGTGAGTCTCATCATTGACGTTTCTATCTCTCCCTTTCCCTTCCTCTGTATGAAATAAACAAAAATTAATTAATTTTCAAAAATAGGTAAAACAACAGGTAAAAACTGGCAACATCCCCCCAAACCAAAAGGTGTATTCATTCTATGCATACCTCTAGCCTGATGTAGAACAGCATCCAAAATATTTCTATAGCAGCGGCCCCTCCCATCAAAAGAGGAACTACAGGAAGGCACCAATAGTCATGAACCCTGGGGTCAAGACAAAGGTACTTGCCAAGTCCCTGATGTGGACCTTACTGTGAAAGTAGGAAATCTCGTGTCAGGTGGACAAGCAGCCTTGCAGCCAATGAGGACCAAGGATGGTCCCACAGCAAACAGCCTTCCCAAGGTCAAAACTCTGTATAAGTCACCTAGTACAGTGGTTGGCAAACCGCGGCTCACGAGCCACATGCAGCTCTTTGGCCCCTTGAGTGTGGCTCTTCCACAAAATACCATGGCCTGGGCGAGTCTATTTTGAAGAAGTGGCATTAGTAGAAGTTTAAGTTTTAAAAATGTAGCTCACCAAAGAAATTTCAATCCTTGTACTCTTGATATTTGGCTCTGTTGACTCATGAGTTTGCCGAACACTGACCTAGTACCATGCTTTGGCCTCTCTGCCCCAAACCTCCCAGTCTTCTTTAAACTCCACAGTGCCAACTTCCTATTGCAAAGATAGAATAAAATCGGAAAGAAGTTGCACTATTGCTTTAATTAGAACACTTCTCAAGTAGATTTTGGCCGGGATATATAGGCAATTGGCCTTCCCCATGATCTCGCAACCATAAAATATTTCTACTTTCTGACCTTCAAGGAAAATCTTAGCACACATCATGGCCTTAAACAATAAAATGTGTTACAAAAACTCCAGGCTTCCAGATAGCTTTTCCCATCATTACAATGGAATAGGAAAAAAAAAAATTTTTTTTAAGATTCCTTCCCTGTCACATTAAAATGTAGCTGACTCCTGCCAAAGCAGTTATTCCTGGAATCTCTAATTATTAAGCCAGAGGCTGTTGTCGAAAAGTCAAGCATTTCATTCTCTTCATGCTGGCAAGAAGCCCACTGGAAACTAATTCAGCAGCAGAGGAAAATAAACCTTCTTCTGAGGACTGTGCAAAGTTCAGTTTTATTTGAAAGAAGATGCTGCCACCTCCTTGGCAAGAGCTGTGTAGCGTGCAGAGTAAATAAAATATGACGACTCAAATGGCCCCACTCTGCTCCTGGGGCCTCCGGGCCTTCCTCTAGGTCCTCAGCCTTCTCCAGCTCTGCTTCAAAGGGGGTGCCAGATCCGGAGAACATGCCAAAGAGGCGCAGTGCTCACCATTCCTCTGATGCCAACATGCTAGACATTTGAATTTTCCCCTTTCTATGATTATCATCAATAGTTAGCATACGCAGAGCATGCCGTCTTGAAGGGGAGAGTGCCTGTGATCAGAAGCCTAGCCTTACCTTCAACCGGGAAGAATGGACACCTCCCAGGACCTACGACCACCACACCCAGGGACCAGCTGCCAACCCACGATCACCAGATCCGGATCTGAAGCAGTGCAAATACAGTGGTACCTCGAGATATGAGATACGAGCCGTCGAGCAAGCGATTTTTACTTTGAATTATGAGCAACATTTGAGATACAAGTAATTGTGTGGATCGGCCAGCTGCACACGACCCACCAGTTTACCACGACTCGAGCATCTCATAGTTTCCCATGCCTAAAGGTTACGGAATGAATTAAACTCGTATCTCGAGGTACCACGGTATGTGGACTCGGACAAGCTCTGCACCTTCTCACGGAAAGGTCAGATTTCGCCCAGAGGAAAGTGAGGTCTGTGGTCCAGGCTGGAGGGAGAAACATGCACAGCGGGGTCTAGAGGTTCAGAGGAAGTCTGCACCCCACAAAATCCACGGCTGTTGGGACCAGCCTAGTCCTCGAATGTGGAAGGGGGTCCACAGGGCTTCTGGCAGAAGTGAACTCTAGAAATCAACCCCTAGCTGGGCTGGGCACAGAAAGGCAGCCTGAAGCTTTACCAGTATCCCAGCAGTGCTGTGCCAGGGGAAAAGGACATGCATAGAGTTGTGCCCAGTACCGGGGCAAAAAAGTCGTGAGTTCCCGTGCTTACTCTGGCTTTTTGCTCTTTAAATCCTTGCTTTTGACTACTAAGCCCAGTACATAGGATCACCCAATTAAAAACACTCAGAGACTGCAGGGGAAAGTTGTTTTTGTGGAACCTAACGATCAGAAAACCAACTCTGGGGTAGTCCACTCCTCCAAAACAGTATTAAGTGTGACAGGAAAAATAAAATCTAAATTCTAGGTAGAGAGGACTTATAGCCCCTGATATCAATACAGAAACACTGCCACCCAGGGGTTGAGGCTGAGAAACAAAGAACTATTGCCTACTTGAAACAGGATTGTGGCTTACGACACAGCGGAGTGGTGGAATGCAGGAAACTTCAATTCTGGCCTGACAGCCTGACCGGAAACAGGCATGCCAAACAGAGCAGTACAGGAAGTGAATGACCTTCACTACTGCACATTTTTATTTTTTATCTTTTACTTAAGAAACTATATTTTTTTCAACTGATTTTACCTTTTTTTATGTTTAATAAATATTTATTGTTCATATTATTACAGTTGTTCCTCTTTTTCCCCCCCATAGTTCCCCTCCACCCGGCTCCCACCCCACCCTCTACCCTTACCCCTCCCGCCATTGTCCTCATCCATTGGTGTACGCTTTTTGTCCAGTCTCTTCTTGCACCACCACACCTCTTTCTCCCCCCCCC
>JAAGEH010000045.1:11628003-11794757 GCA_011751065.1 Lasiurus cinereus | reverse complement strand
TGGGGTACGCTTTTTGTCCAGTCTGTTCATGCACCACCCCTCCTTCTCCCCCCCCCTCCCGAGTATTGTCAGTCCACTCCTTTTCTATGTCCCTGATTCCATTATATTCACCCATTTATTTTACCAGATATTTTATTCACTTGATTTTTAGATTCACTTGTTGATAGATATGTATTTGTTGTTCATAATTTTTATCTTTACCTTTCTTCTTCTTCCTCCTCTTAAAGAATACCTTTCAGCACTTCATATAATACTGGTTTGGTGTTAATGAACTCCTTTAGCATTTTCTTATCTTTGAAGTTCTTTATCTGCCCTTCAATTCTGAATGATAGCTTTGCTGGGTAGAGTAATCTTGGTTGTAGGTTTTTGCTATTCATCACTAGGAATAGTTCTGGCCACTCCTGTCTGGCCTGTATAATTTCTGTTGAGAAATCCTCTGACAATTTTATGGGTATTCCCTTATAGGTAACTATTTTTCGCTTGCTGTTTTTAATATTCTCTCTTTGTCCTTTTCCCCTGACATTTTAATTATGATGTGTCTTGGTGTGGTCGTCTTTGGATTCCTTTTGTTTGGGATTCTGTGTGCTTCCTGGACTTGTAAGTCTATTTTTTTTCACCATGTAGGGGAAGTTTTCAGTCATTATTTCTTCAAATGGGTTTTCAATATCCTGCTTTCTTTCTTCTGGCACACCCATAATTCAGATGTTGGTACACTTGAAGTTGTCCCAGAGACTCCTTACACTATCTTCATATTTTTGGATTCTTCTTTCTTTTTGCTTTTCCAGTTGAGTGTTTTTTGCTTCTTCATATTTCAAATCTTTGATTTGATTCTTGCGATTCTCTAGTCTGCTGGTGGATCTTTGTATATTATTCTTTATTTCAGTCAGTGTATGCTTAATTTCTAGTTGGTCATTTTTCATATCCTCGAGGGATTCACTAAATTTATCAGCAGTTTCTAGAAAATTCTTGAATAACCTTATAACCATGGTTTTGAAATCATTTGCTTTCCTCCTTTCTTTCATTTGTGATCTGTTTGTCTTCACATTTTGGCTGCTTCCCTGTATTGATAGAGTAGCTTTGCATGCTAGGTGTCCTATAGGGCTCAATGGCTCAGCCTCCCCCATTATCTGAGGTGGACACTCTTGGTACACTCCTCTGTGGGCTGTGTGCACAGTCTTGTTGTAATTAAGCCTTGATTTTTGTTGATATCACTAGGAGGAATTGACCTCCAGGCCAATTGGCTGTGAGGATTGGTTGTGTCTACAGTGGGAGAACTTCTGTGCTGGAGACATCCTTATGGGGCAAGATTTGCTTCAGTGGGGCTTTGGTACTCACTGAGTCTGCCCCCTGAGTGTGTCCCTTTGGGATCTGAAAAGTTGTCATCTGGATAGTCCCACTCTGACCACTGGGTACACTGGCATTGGATCTCCAAGGAGGTGCAAATTTAGCATCTGTCTGAGGCAACCCAGCAGGAATGATGGAGAGGTCCACAGATTCCTCTTCTTTGTTTGGGGTTTGGAGGTACCCAGATGAGGTCCAGCTGTGAAGCAATACAAGCTTCTGTGGAGCCTTCGGCCTTCTTTTGGAAGTTCTGGGGCTCTCTGACCCAGCTGCAGTTTGTTAGATAATCTTAGATAGCCAATGGCCAGGCCATTCATATGCAAAAGCCTCTGCACACAGTTGGAGTGGGGTTGTAAATTGGATGGGGCGGGGTCTCAGGGAACCAACAGGGCAAACAGCAATGGCTGACCATCAGACCTGCCCTAAGAGGCCCCCGGGTCTCAGTGCCCCATGATAATCACTGCAAACACTTCTGAGAGAAAGCCACCCTTATGTTCCGGCCTGATGCCTGACAGTCCAGTCTCCCCTACCCTCCACCCCTTACCCCCAAATGAGTCTGAGTCCCCAGAATCTCACCCAGAAATGGAGTTCAGAACAGTTGGGAGCTTGTGTCTACCTCCCAAGTGAAAAAGACAACCGTGTCCTCAGTTGCCAGCCCCTTTCCACGTGCATGCCTCTGTACCTCTGCACTTTACTTCCGCAGCACCTCTGAGTCTCAGTGTGCTTTTCTCTTTCCTTCTAGTTGTAGAATTTCCACTCAGCCAGCCTTCCTGTGGTTCTGGGTGATGTCCATTTTGTCTTTTGGTTGTAGTTTAGAAGTGGTTGTGCAAGGCAGCAAGTTCAGGTGTTTACCTATGCTGCCATCTTGGTTTCTTCCTGATTTTACCTTTTGAATTATTATATTTTTATTTTTAATCAGTATTATTACTACTATTATTTTACTTTTTTAAGGTGTCATTTTATTTTGTCTTTATTTTATTTTATATTGGGATTAGTGTTCTACATTCTATTTCCATTTCTCCTCTAGCATCATTTTACTCTATGTCAACTTTACCTTTATGCCAATACTCTCTTCCTCATTTTCCCCTTTTGTTGTCCTATTTCTCTTACCCTATCCCTGCTTTAGATTTTCCCTATTCCTTCTTTTTTACCCCATGTTAAAAATTCATCCTACTTATATATCTAATTTCCAGTCCCCTATTCCAGATTCATATACACTTCTCTCTTCTCTATCCAAATATTTTTTTCTCTCTTCCCTTTTTTTGGTTTGTTGTTGTTGTTTATATTTTATTTTGTTTTATTTTGCCCTTCTTTCTCTCTGTCCTATAGTTGTGGATTGATTGCTTATAGATTAGATTGGGTTTTTTTTTTTGTTTGTGTATATGATTGTTTCTCTCCTTTTTTGCTTCTGGTTTTTCTCTCTCTTGTTATTAGTTGTTGTTTGTAGTTTGCATTCATATCTGTGTGTTAGTTGTTTGCATGTTTTTGGGTCAGTTGTTGTTTCATTGAAGTTTTCTCCCTATATAAATAGGTTTATGCCCCTTCTTTTTTTATTCTCTTTCTTTTCTCTCTTATGTTTTTCCTTTTCTCGATATCATTTTTGCACTCTTTTTTTTTAATCCCCTAATTCTCTTTTCTCTAGTGGTTATCTTTATTTGGGGTTATTAGTATCATGAACACATTTGTGTTCAATGCCTTGTGTATTGTGCCTTGTTGTCAATGTGGGAGAGAGAGAGCTACATAACCAGATACCCAGAGAGGAGAGATCATAAAGAGACAAAGAAACAGCCCACAAGTGAAAGAAAAGGAGGCAATACCAGAAAAGGAAGTAAACAAAATGGAAGCAAGCAATGTGTCAGAGGAAGAATTCAAGGAAATGGTCATATGATCACTGAAAAGGTTGAAAGACAAATTTAACAATATGTGTAAGGACCACGAGGAAATGAAGAAAAAATGAAAAATGACATCACTACAATAAAGAACTCAATAGAAAGCAACAACAGTAGACTAGAAGAAGGGGAGGACTGCATCAGTGAGCTAGAAGAAAAGGCAGGAAAAAATACCCAAGCAGAGCAACATCTAGGGAAAAAAAACTTAAAAAAACAGGAGGAGAACCTAAGGGAATTTGGGGACAACATGAAATGAAACAACATCTGCATAATAGAAGATCCAGAAGGAGAGGAAACTGAGCAATTAATAGAAAACCTATCTGAAGAAATAATGACAGAAAACTTCCCTGATATAGGGAAGAAAAAACTCACACAAGTCAAGAAACTCAGAGAATCCCAAACAAAATGAACCCCAAAAGAGTGATACCAAGGCACATTATAATTTAATTGGCAAATATCAACAACAAAGTAAGAATCTTAAAAGCAGCCTGAGAAAGACAGAAAGGTACCTGCAAAGGATCCTCCATCAGACTAACAACTGATTTCTCAACAGAAACACATCAGGCCAGAAGGGAATGGAACAAAATATACAAAGTTATGCAAAGTAAGGGTTTGAATCCAAGAATATTGTACCCAGCAAGGCTATCAATTAAAATTGAGAGGGAGCCAGAACCGGTTTAGCTAAGTGGATAGAGCGTCGGCCTGTGGACTGAAAGGTCCCAGGTTCGATTCCGGTCGGGGGCATGTACCTTGGTTGCAGGCACATCTCCAGTAGGAGGCGTGCAGGAGGCAGCTGATCAATGTCTCTCTCTCATCGATGTTTCTGACTTTCTATCCCTCTCCCTTCCTCTCTGTAAAAAAACAATAAAATATATAAAATGTCCTTTAAAATTAAGAGGGAAATCACGAGCTTCACAGACAAAAGAAGACTAAGGGAGTTGATCACTGCCAGACCAGCAATGCAAGAAATGCTAAAAGGTCTGCTGTAAAAAGAAGAAATAGAAAGTCAAGAAGGAACAGAGGCATAAAGAATAAAAATAGAGACAAACAAGTATGTTTCAATAATAACTTTAAATGTAAATGAATTAAATGTCCCAACCAAAAGACTAAGGGTAGCTGAGTGGATAGGAAAACATGACCCATATATCTGCTATCTACAGGAAACCCACCTCAGAAAAAAGGACTCAAACAGATGATGGTGAAGAGATGGAATAAGGTTTTTCAGACAAATGGAAATGAAAAAAAAAAAGCTGGAGTAGCAATACTTATATCTGACAAATTAGATCTTAAGGTGAAGGACATGACAAGAGATAAGGAAAGCCAGTTCATAATACTAAAAAGAGCAATCCAACAAGAAGATATAACTCTGGTAAACATATGTACCCAATACAGGAGCACCCAAATACATACACAAACTTCTGGAGGATATCAAGGGAGAAATTGACAGCAATAGAGTCATAATAGGGGACTTTAATACCCCACTTAAACCACTGGACAAATCCTTTAAACAAACAATCAGCAAAGAAACATCAATCCTAAATGATTCAGTAGGCCAGATGGAATTAATTGACATCTTCAGAACATTTCACCCCAAAGCCACAGAATATACATTTTTTTCAAGTGCACATGGATCATTTTCAAAGATAGACAATGTATTGGGACACAGGCAAAGTCTCTTCAAATTCAAGAAGATAGGAATCATAGCAAGCATCTTCTCAGATCACAATGGCATAAAACTAGAAATCAACTACAATAAAAACAGTAAAAAAAACAAACAAACAAACAAACACCTGGAGGCTAAATAGCTTGCTATTACACAATGACTGGCTTAATAGAGAGATCAAAGAAGAAATAAAAAGTTTCATGGCAACAAACAACAATGAAAACACAATAATCCAAAATCAGTGAGACACAATAAAAGCAGTCTTGAGGGATGTTCATAACTCTACAGACCTACCTCAAAAAAACAAGAAACAATGGTAATAAATTATCTAACCCTACAAACTCAAAGATTTAGAAAACAAGCAACAAGAAAAGTCCAGTGTAAGCAGAAGGAAGAGAATAATAAAGATCAGAACAGAGATAAATGACATAGAGACCAAAAAAAAAAAAAAGTACAAAAGATCAACAAAACCAAGAGCTGTTTCTTTGAAAAGATAAACAAGATAGATGAGCCTCTAGCCAGGCTCACCAAGAAACAAATAGAGAGGATCCAAATAAACAAAATCAGAAATGAAAGAGGTGAAGTAACAACCGATCCCACAGAAATACAAATGATAATAAAAAAAATACTATGAACAACTCTATTTCAAAAAATGGGAATCCAGATGAACATATTCTTAGAAAAAATACAAGCTCCCAAAACTCAACCAAGGAGAATAAAAAAACCTGAATAGGCCAATAACTACCAATGAAATTGAAACAGCGGTCAAAAATCTTCCAGCTAACAAAAGCCCTTGTCTGGATGGCTTTACAGGAGAGTTATACCAAGCATTCAAAGAAGAACTAAAACCTATCCTCCTCAGACTATCCCAAAAAATTCAAGAGAAAGGCACACTTCCAACCTCTTTCTATGAAGCCAGCATTACTCTAATCCCAAAACCAGAAAAAGGCATCACAAAAAAAGAGAACTACAGGCCAATATTCTTGATGAACATAGATGCTAAAATCCTCAACAAAATTCTAGCAAATCAGATTCAGCAATACATTAGAAATATCATACAACATGACCAAGTGGGATTTATTATGGGGACACAAGGATGGTATAATATCCACAAATCATAAATGAGATACATCACATAAACAAACTGAGAGACAAAGATCACATAATTATATCAATTGATGCAGAAAAAGCATTTGACAAAATCTAATACCCTTTTTTGATAAAAATTCTCAGCAAAGTGGGAATAGAGGGATCATATCTCAACATAATAAAAGTCCTATGATAAACCTACAGCCAACATCATATTCAATGGGCAAAAACTAAACTCGTTTCCCCTAAGAACAGGAACAAGACAAGGATGCCCACTTTCACCACTCCTGTTCCACATAGTACTAGAAGTACTATACATAGTGATCAGACAAGAAGAAGAAATAAAAGGCATCCAAATTGGAAAAGAAGAAGTAAAACTGTCCTTATTCACAGATGACATGATACTATACATAGAAAACCTCTAAATGACTAAATGAATTTGGCAATGTAGCAGGATACAAAATTAACATCCAGAAACCTATGGCCTTTTTTTATACAGCAATAATGAACTCTCAGAAAGAGAAATGAAAAAAACAATCCCATTTACTATTGCACCAAAATAAATTAAGATATTAGGAATAAACTTAACTAAGGACGTAAAAGACTTGTACTTGGAAAACTACAAGACATTGAAAAAAGAAATAGAGGAAGACATAAACAAATGGAAGAAAATAACATGTTCATGAATTGGTAGAATTAACATCATTAAAATATCCATACTACCTTAAGTAATCTATAGATTCAATGCAATACCTATTTCAAAGATCTAGAACAAACTCTCCAAAAATTCATCTGGAACAAAAAAAAGACCCCGAATAGCCACAGCAATCTTGAGAAAAAAGAACACAGTTGGAGGGATCACAATACCAGGCGTCAAGCTATATTACCAAGCCACTGTTCTCAAAACTGCCTGGTGCTGGCACAAGAACAAATATATAAACCAATGGAACAAAATAGAGAACCCAGAAATTGACCCAAGCCATTATACTCAAGTAATATTTGACAGAGGAGGCAAGACAATCTCTTTAATAAATGGTGCTGGGAAATTTGGTCCTGCAAAAAAATGAGAGTAGATTATCAACTTACACCATACACAAAAACAAACTCAAAATGGCTAAAAGATTTGAATGTAAGATGGAAAATCACTACAAGACTCCATAGGCAGCAAAATTGCAGACATATGTTGTAGCAATATCTTTACAGACACAGATCCTAGGGCAAGAGAGACTAAGGAGAAAATAAACAAATGGGACTGCATCAAAATAAAAAGCTTCTGCACAGCAAAAAAATATATATATATCAACAAAATAACAAAACAATAAGAAAGCTCACTGTATGGGAGAACATATTTACAAATGTTATCACTATAAAGGTTTAATCTCCAACATTTATAGGAAACTCTTATAACTTAACAAAAGGAAAATAAACTATCCAATAAAAAAATGGGCAAAGGACCTAAATAGACATTTTTCAAAAGAGCACATTCAGAAAGCCAAGAGACATATGAAAACATGTTCAAAGTCACTAATCATCTGAGAGATGCAAATCAAAACAACAATGAGGTACCACCTCACACCTGTTGGAATGGCTATTTATCATCAACAAATCAACAAACAAGTGCTGGCGAGGATGCAGAGAAAAAGGAACCCTCCTTCACTGCAGGTGGGAATGCAGACTGGTGCTGCCACTGTGGAAAACAGTATAGTGTTTCCTCAAAAATTTAAAAATGGAACTGCCATTTGACCCAGTAATGCCAATTCTAGGAATATATCCAAAAAAAACAGAAATACCAGTCAGAAAGAATATATGCACCCCTATGTTCACAGCAGCACAATTTACAATAGCTAAGATTTGGAAACAGCCTAAATGCCCATTAGCAGATGCATGGATTAGAAAACTCTGGTACATCTACACAATGGAATACTACGCTGCTATAAAGAAGAAGGAATTCTTACCAGCATTTGCAGCAGCATGGATGGAACTGGAGAGCATTATGCTAAGTGAAATAAGCCAGTCAGTGAATAAAAATCCACATGATTTCACTCATTTATGGATATATATAAAGAACATTATAACCTGATGAACAAAAAGATAGATACAGAGGCAGAGAAGCATTGAACAGACTCTCAAATTACAACTTACTGTGTAAGTTGATAATCACTCTCATTTTTTGCATGACCAAATTTCCCAGCACCATTTATTAAAGCAACTGTTCTCAAAACAGCCTGGTACTGGCACAAGAACAGACACATAGACCAATGGAATAGAATAGAGAATCCAGATATTGACCCAAACCACTATTCTCAATTAATATTTGACAAAGGAGGCATGAACATACAATGAAGTCAAGACAGTTTCTTCAATAAATGGTATTGGAAAAATTGGACAGATACATGCAAAAAAATAATGAAACTAGACCACCAAATCACACCATACACAAAAATAAACTCCAAATGGATACTGGATTTAAACATAAAATGGGAAACCATAAAAATACTAGAGAAATCCACAGGCAGCACAATCTCAGACATATGCCGAAGGAACTTCTTCACTGATACTGCTCCAAGGGCAATGGAAGCTAAAGAGAAAATAAACAAATGGGACTACATCAAAATAAAAAGCTTTTGCACGGGAAAAGAAACCATCAACAAAACAATAGGAAAGCCCACTATATGGGAGAAGATATTTGCAAATGTTATCACTGATAAAGGTTTAATCTCCAACATCTATAGCCAACTTATACAACTTAATAAAAGGAAGATAAATGATCCAATAAAAAAAATGGGCAACAGACCTAAATAGAATCTTTTCAAAAGAAGATAGAAGGAAGGCCAAGAGACACATGAAAACATGCTCAAAGTTACTAATTATCCGAGAGATGCAAATCAAAATGACAACACAATACCATCTTACACCTATCAGAATGGCTATCATCAACAAATCAACAAACGACAAGTGTTGGCGAGGATGCGGAGAAAAAAGAACCCTCATGCACTGCTGGTGGGAATGCAGAATGGTGCAGCCACTGTGGAGAACAGTATGGAGTTTCCTCAAAAACCTAAAAATGGAACTCCCATTTGACCTAGACTAGTATTAGATTTTGGAGGCCCAATTTAACAGAAAGTTATCTTTAGAGAAAGATTATGTTTAGAAAAAGACTAAGCTGAGTATTTAAAGACCTATCAAGAAGTCAGAGGAGCTCTACCAGTATGGTTCAGTGGTTTAAGGTCCACCTATCAACCAGGAGGGCACCAGTTCAATTATGAGTCAGAGTACATGCCCAGGTTTGGGGTTCAATCCCCAGTAGGAAGTGTTCAGAAGGCAGCCAATAGATGATTCTCTCTCATCTCTGATGTTTCTATCCCTCTTTTTCCCTTTCTTAAAATAGAAATCAATAAAAACATATTTTAAAATTTTTTCAAAGGAAATTGTTTTTTTAAGCATGAGCATTTAAAGCTAAAAAGACCTTAAAGATCGCAAAATTTGAAAGAAGAGCAAGGGAAATGAGAAGCATAATAATTTTTTAAAAATCTCTTCATTGATATTCTAATATAATTCTTGACTATTTTATCTTTTGCTTTTTTCCAGAACTGGCTGGTTTTACACCTTTCATGTATTCATGGTCATTTATAATTTCAGATAGCTCTTTTTGTTCATTCCAAAACTTAATTTTAGTGAAAAGAAGTGAATTGAATGCTGATTTGACTTCGTATTGACTTCATGATCTCTGTTTCAGGTTTGACACCTGGTACAATGAAACATCATTCTATATAACCACTAATCTCTGAGAACATGTTATTGATTAAAGGACATAAGATAGCCTGTATCCTGAGAATTTAGAAGAGAGATAGGTGTTGGAACAAAAGAGCCTGTCCCTTTGTAAGAACAATGGGAAAGTTTACAGACAAGTAATGGCTAGGTGATCTGTTGGAAAGCCATGAACCCAACACTAATGAGAACAGACTGATTTAAAACTTAATGCAAGTCTGAATTCATTTCCTCTTACAGGAAGAAAGAAGCCTGCCAGTCCATACAGATTATATATATATATATAAAATTGATTTCAGAGGGGAAGGGAGAGAGAGAGAGAGAAATAGAAACATCAATGATGAAAGAAAACCATCAATCAGCCACTTCCCGCATGCCCCACACAGGGGATCAAGCCCACAACCCAGGCATGTGCCCCAACTGGGAGTCAAACCACAACCTCCCAGCTCACAGATCGATGCTCAGCCACCAAATCACACAGATTTTTTAAGCTTTCACTATAAACACCATGCAAACCCCTTTACATAAGCCAAGTAGATGTCCTGGGAAAACAGATCTAGTCATCTGGATTCAGAGAGAGGCATTTTCGTAAATGACAGCAGTGGGCCTATCCAACATACATCATCAAAATGCTGGTCTCCAAGTGAGATGTCCAAGAGAAGATCTGAGAAGCGTCACTACCAAAATATATATATATATATATGGAGAAATGTCTTAAGAATCATTTTACATCCTAGAAAGTTGCAGTGCTGGGCAGATTGCAGAGTTTGTGGTTCATGTGATTCAGAAACTACTTGGTTTTTTAAGCTACTTCTCAGCTCACATAACTACAGAGGACAGCAGGGTGGCATAGTTCTGCGAGGGGAGGGGAACCCTTACACAGACTCTGGTATACTGGGAAGACCCAGTTCATCTACATAAAGCTTTTTTAATGTTTTTTTATTTTATTCTAGTTTTATTGAGGTATAATTGACAAATTAAAATTGTATATGTTTAAGGTGATGTTTTGATATGTTATACAATGTGAAATGAATCCTTCAATCAAGCTAATCAATATATCCATCTTCTTACATAGTTACTGTGTGTGTTGAGAATACTAAAGATCTACTCTCAGCACATGTCTAGTATACAGTACAGTATTGTCAACTATAGCCACCACGCTGCATAACTTACTCCTCCTGCATAATTAAAACTTTGTGCCGAGACTGGTTTGGCTCAGTGGATAGAGCATCGGCCTGTGGACTGAAAGGTCCCAGGTTCGATTCCGGTCAGGGGCATGTACCTTGGTTGTGGGCACATCTCCAGTGTGGGGCATGCAGGAGGCGGCTAATCGATGTCTCTCTCTCATGGATGTTTCTGACTTTCTATCCCTCTCCCTTCCTCTCTGTAAAAAATCAATAAAATCAATAAATAAATAAAAACTTTGTAACCTTTGACCAACATTCGCCATTTTCCCTGCCCGTATCCCTGGCTACCATCACTCTAATCTCTGCTTCTCTGAGTTTGACTTTTTAGGTTCTACATATAAGTGATATCATGCAGTATTTGTCTTTCTGTGGGCAATAGCTTTTTAGCTGAATCAGATCTGCTCTAAGTTTGTGAACAAAATCTCTCTCCATCCTTACAGTATATTTTTTATCTTTCTATATTTTTATAGATTAAGAAGCCTTTCTGATATGCTTAATGTGGGCAGCAATGTCATAAAATGATAATATCCATACAAGTAAAATGCCTCTTGTACTCTGGGAATTCCATCCGTGCACTTCCTTCTGCCCTAAGAAATATTTCACACCACTTGCTACACCAAAATTTATAGAGGGGAAAAGGACAGAGGGGAAAATGGCTCAGGAAAACTCTCCACAGGAAAGCCTTGTGTTTCTCTCACACACAGAGAAAATATAAAATTCCCAGGAGGAAGCCACAGTGTGCGGATTTAGGGGGAAAGAGCCCCCTTGCCTTCTTTTACTAGAGGCCTGAAAAGAGCCAAGAACAAACTAAGAAAATACTCGCAATTTACAAATTCATTAGCCCAACTCATCAAGAATATACATTCAGGGATCCGCACTGTTGACATTTAAGTAGTCAAGTCTTTGTTGAGAGGACACTCGTGGGATGTCTATCCCTGGACTTAACACAAGTCTAAATACAAGTCTAAATTCATTTCCTAGGGCAATTCCACTAGATACCGATAGAACCAGATACCCAGTTGTTCCAACCAAAAATATCTCCAGATGATGCCAATATGCCCAGGGTTAAGAACCACTGCGTTGGGATGAAGGAATGTTAGCTTACTTAATAGCAAAACACTTGTTTCCTTACAGTAGCCTCTGTGCTTCATGTACCACCTAGGACTCAGGATGGGCAGGCAGGAGGAGGTGCTATGACCAGAGTAGGTGGGGCCACATTCAGGATGCAAAGATTTAGACACCTCTGCTGGACCCTTGGTTTTTTTTAACCCCAAAGCTCTCATTACCTGAACTGAGAACCACAATGCAAAGCAGGATCCTTCCAGTGTCACCTGGGCTAGGTACCACTGCACAGGGGCACAGCACAGTCTCAGAAGATGCCATTCACATAGACGATGATGGGAATGGTGCTTCCGGGAGTTGTGCGATGCCCGGGCCTTGGCTATTACAATGTTTTAGCCACCTACTTCTTGTCTGGGATGAGAATCTAAGGAAGAAAAATGGATAAAACAAGTAAACGGTATGTATGGTCAGGAGATCATGAGTCACAGTCTCAGCTTCAAAATGGGATCCCACTTCCAAATGGCATCACATTCTCAAAAATTAAAACAGTTTTCTCCAAAACCGGTCTGGCTCAGTGGATAGAGCGTCAGCCTGTGGACTGAAAGGTCCCAGGTTTGATTCCAGGTCAAGGGCACATCCCCAGTAGGGGGTGTGCAGGAGGCAGCTGATCGATGTTTCCAACTCTCTATCTCTCTCCCTTCCTCTCTGTAAGAAAATCAATTTTTAAAAAATTAAAACAGTTTCAAGTCTAAAAAGTCTTGTGACAAAAAAAAAAATGTATTCTTGCCGTCAGGATTCTACTGGATTATTTGAAAACTGTGGAGAAATTGTGCGGTGCAGTGGTGTGAGCTTGGGAGTTCTCAAGACAAGATCTAAATCTGGAACATGTTTCTACCACCCAAGGGCCCTGAGTTGGCTCTATTTAGCTCTGAGGTGGTAAATTAGAGATGATCATAAGGATTCCTGCCCTGGAGTGTTGTGAGGACTGACTGTGCATTGTAAAGGGTAAAGCACAACACAAATGCCGTTTCATTTGACAAATAGAGTCTGTCCTTTGAGAGCTTACAAAAAATGTTAGCTTTATTTTTGAAATGTCAAAGACATCTGTCTTCTAAAAGGTATCCATTTTTAACATTTTTGAGAATCTTCTCATCCATGCAATTTTAAATGCTACTGTTTATATGCTATATTATGTCATGCTTCTCCTATAAACAGGGGACTAAACAAATAGCTAGATGGCTGGGATGTTGAAAGAGAATGGCACTTTATAGAAACCTTTTTCAAGATTACCCAAAGGAAAGTGTGATTGCCTGCCTTTATTCTAAGAACCCTTTTTTTCCCCTAATTATAAACTCAATATGTGATCATTTTGAACCCACCCGATTGACATCAATGGATAGATCATTGAGACAAAAAAAATCAACGCAGAAACAGTGACCTTAAATGACACATTAAACCAGATGGACTTCATTGATATTTTTAGGACATTTTACCCCAAAGCAACAGAATAGTGCACATGGAACATTTTTTCAGTCTAGACAACAATTAAGCAGAAAAAAATAGATATATATTATAAATTTAATATGTAAATATATACCTCCTTTCTCACTCATTGAAATACTGCCTTCCTCAGATGGTATATCCACATACATATATTATGCGTACTGACATCTGTTCCTGGACTGTTTGGTTCCAGTCATCTGCTTTCTAGCCTAAGATGATATCAAAGAGTTGGGCCCAGGAACTCATGCTTGCTTAGTTTTGCAGCTTTCATTTCAATTGTATTCAGATCATTTATTTTCCTGCCGTCCTCCTCCGGAAGCTGCCCACCCGTTAAATCATAATCGTCCTTTAGCTCCCTCCAATAATACACAATGTCACCTCTGCATTCCTCAGCATAACTATCCGTTGGGAATGTTCAGGGATGTGTTGAAACAGCTCTTACAGATTAAGAGAGCCCATATACGTATCTCTCTTCCGATCTCTGTGTTTAGCGATGTCATATGGATACTTTGAAATTGACCACAGTGAGAGAATTTATACCACAGAAACCAGCAAAAGCTACACATCTGGGCCCTTTTGTTTTTAGAGAGGCAGTTTATCAGCATTAAACAGACTAGACTGTCTCTGAAGACCCCCTAGGCCCAGGACTCTTCAACATGAGTAACTATAATATAGCAAATAGATTAAAAGTCTAAAATGAATGGGACCATTATCTAGTCACTTAGTTTTATTGCATCAACACCCAAATAAAAATGTAAATTGAAAACATGTAGCCTAAGGAATTTTTTTTCTATAATCCTTTTTTTTTTCCTTCTCTCCTTGGTAGGTAGGATTCCTTGGTAGGTAGGATTCTTGGAGCTCATTAAAATAGACATTATCTATATTAAAACCAGGTGGAAAAGCAAGACACAGCTTTGGATTGTGAAGGGAAAATAAATAACATTTTCTTGTTTCAGTCTCTGTCCCAGGAGGTCTTGGGTTATTAAATATAACTGCTCAAACAAATAGTACTTCTCCTGTGGAACTGGTTCTTGCCGGCTACTCCCAGGCCAACCTACACAAAGCCTATTAGTCAAACACCCTTTTGGGCCAGAGTACAACCCTCTCCCGACTCCTGTGTAAACGCCTCGTTAGGCCTCCTTAGAATCCCCCAGTCAGCCTTGTCTATCTGGATAGGACACTAACTGAAGGTAATTCCATGCAGTGGGCCTGTCTGCCAGGGGCTATAAACACAGCCCCTGGGAGGATTCCGTCGTGGGGAGGGGAGTGGGGAGGAGGGCTCTCGGTCTTTCAGTTTCCCCAGCATACATTCTAGCAGTGCTTACTCATCACAGCCCTCTGTTAAGGCAATTTCTTCAACTAGTCTCCTCTGGGACCACAAATGCCCCCAAAAGTTCAGCTCTAAAGTTGTAGGGTAGTAAATCCAGAAAGAGTCTCAGGGATATTTTGCTTCCATCTTTCTTTTATAGGTGAAGCCCAGAGAAAGAGGGTTACTTGCCCAAAGGAACAGCAAAGCACTGACCCTGGGAGAATTAGAACCGGAGGCTGCCACATGCCAGTCCAGGGTTCTTTACACTGACATTCTGCCCGTCCCTCTTTTACTGTCTCCCTTGGAGGGGGGTGGGGGGGAGAAGTGGCAATCTTGGGGGGAAAGGGGCAGCATCCTTATTACCTGTACACTACAGTGGTCACAGCACTCATGGGTCCCTAAGTCTGAAAGAATGTCAAAGGTCCCCAGGCATTCAACTAATGGACAGAGATTTCATTGAATTTAATTTATGATGCAACTCTTCTATTTCATTGGCTGAGTCATTTCTTAAAATCTTTCCGATGCATCCCCCAAATAATAACTGAACACAGAGCCACAAGAAAGAGAAAATTTAATCAAAATATTCTAATGCCTCCTTTTAGAAATAATTCAAGGACAAATATATAGGAAATCTTACTTCAGTTCCCTAATTGGATAAACCTCTCAGTAAGTTCTTCCATTATCCCAGTAACAGAACACAGAATCCTCCATTTAATTTTCAGTGGGAAAAATAAACAGTTTCTAAACAAAACAGACCTTAAGAAAACATTTTAGCCTAAAGCTATCTTTAAAAAGAAAAAGAGAAGTTAGCTTTTGCAAATTCCTTTAATGCATAAATCATAAATTGAAGGAATAGATTTTCATGTGTGGCACTGCAAACGTTTTAATGGAAGAACAATAGATCTATGCTCCCATTAGCTTATTATCTGAATTACACTTGGATGGTTCCTATTGTCTGCATGGGATGAGCTGGCTCATTTTTATTCATATATAGATTTTTATATCATATGTGGAATTGCCATATTACAAGGCTAAATAGTACGCCAATGAGAAACATGACATGCAGGGAGGTTAAGGTTACAGAGCTAATTAGTGTCAGAGCCAGAAATAGAATCTATGTCTCTTCACTCCCCAGAATGAATGCTGCTGATGACTCTCACAAAGTTTATAAAGCATCTTTTAACACCAATTTCCATGTTTTCATTAGGTAAATGAAAATTATAATAGTACTAGTTCTAATAAATGTTTGCTCCTTAGTTACTCTCCCTTAGTGTCTGCATGTGTAGCATCAGAATATTTATGTTTTGTTAATGATTCTCCTCACTGGCCCTTAAAATATCACCGTTTTTGCAAAGCAGGGGGAAAAGAGCTCAGGTTTAGGACTCAGCTGGAATAGAAATTGAATCAGTCTGTTGTGAATAAAGATAGTGAAGTTGGTTATTTAATCTACTGAAGGATTTGAGCCTCACTTTCCTCATCTAAAATGGAACAATTGGTGCCCATTTTATTGAGATTAATGCAGAGCCCCTGATACAGTGTCTGGATTGGGGGAGGAGGGGATAGGAGGATGGAGGCAGTGTTGAGGAGAGAATTCCTTTTGGCATTTGAAATCCACCATATTTCTGGCCTGTCTGAATTTTTCCTTCATTCATTCAAAAAATATTTATTAGGCACCTTCTATAGCCAAACATTGTTCTAGTTGCTAGAGATACAATAGTGAACAGGGTGGGCGATACCCTGGGGCATCATCCAGCAGGAGCTGGTGGCCCTGAGGGGACACACAATGAAGCTGCTTTTACACGTGTTAGAAAAACGGCCATCTGGACTCAACCGGCATTAGAGAAATGAACTACTGCTGAGACCATTGCTGGGATGACACTGAATGGAAGGCAAGTCGGAAGCAAGTCCTCCTCCTTCCTCCAATGGTAAACGCCCCTTATTGACAGAGTCTAACCAAGATCCAGTTAGCAAAGCAGAAAAGCAGTTTGCAATTCCAGCCTCAACATCACAAAGCAAAGTACCAAGAGTAGGCTGGATCTTGAAGGAAGTATCTTAACAACTAACATAAATACATCCCCAGGAAGCCAATCACTTGGCAAGGTTAGTGGGCCTTAGTCTTCCTGTGCAAATTTGGGAAGATCACTGTCCAAATACTGCTTAGAATTCTAAACCTTCTATTGCAAAACACCAACTACTCAAAACAGTGTGCACCTGTATGTTTTCCTTTCTTTTTCCAAGGAAGCATCTCTCTAGGAGTTTGTTTATCCTGAAGAATTTTAATATTACAATAAATTTACTAGAACGACATGGGGAGAGGAGAAGAAAGGGAGGGATTCAGAAGGTAAAAGAGGCCTGTGGAGAAAGAACTGGGAAATTTGGGGAATGACAAGTGAGAAGAACTTTGGGAGGAGAGATGAAGCCTCTAGGAAAGATTTGTCTTAAGTTTTACCAAGACGAATGCAAATACTAGTCTAATCCATCTCCCTACAAAATTTACAATAACATTTGCATCACTCAACAATGCTTCGTGGACCTGGATTTTCTTATGACTACCACCACCATCATCATCACCAACATCATCACTATTAAAATAGGTACTACCAGTATATATGTTGGCACAGAAGACAGAAAAGACAAAAGAGCTTACGTTAATTGTCTTTCTTCCCCCACTACCTCCCAACCAGTAGACAATAAAGACGATGGCAGATATATTGTGTCAGGGCTCATTTTCAGGAAGCAAAACCCATCTGCCTAGCACGGGAGAGTCATTCTAGATATTAAGCACTATTCCATATTCACCGGAAAGTCAACAAAACAGAATCTAGGCTGAGTTTCCAGGAAACCTCCCAAAGCCTCATCAGAATTAGGCCACTATTAAAACATCTGTTCCTCACCAAGTCAGGAAATCACTGGCTGCTCAAATGCCCATATCTGTCACTGTCTTCATCAAGGTGGAGGCCAGACATGGCTCTTGCTATAATTCCTCTCTGCTCGCCAGCACAGCAGCCTCCAAAACACTGATGGGAATACAAAATGGTACAGCTACTTTGGAAAACATTTTACTGTTCCCTTTAAACTTAACTACACAATTATTCTGTCCAGCAGCACCAATTAAGGGCAAGGTATACATTTTTTAAAAATCTTTGTCATTTAAGGTATTGCATATGTTCCCGTTTCCCCCCCCACTGACTCCTTCTTAGGCAACCCCAACCCCCACCCTAGGGCTTCACCACCCTATTGTGTCCACTGGTTATGCATATATGCATACAAATTCTTTGGCTGATCTTTTCCCACCACCCACCCACCCCACCTTCTCTCTGAGATTGGGCAGTCTGTTCATTGCTTCTATGTCTCTGGGATCTGGAGAGTATTATGCTAAGTGAAATAAGCCAGGCAAAGAAAGACAAGTATCGCATGATCTCACTCACATGTGGAATTTAATGAACTAAATCAACTGATGAACAAAGTAGATGCAGAGACATAGAAACATAGAACAGACTGTGAAATCTCAGAGGAAAGGCAGGGGAGGGTGGTGGGTGGAAAGAGATCAACCAAAGAATTTGTATGCATATATGCATAACCCATGGATACAGACAAGAGGGAGGTAAAGGCCTAAAGCGAGGGCTGGCTAGAAGGGGTCAATGAGGGGAAAAGGGGACGTATGTAATACTTTCCACAAAAAGATTTAATTTTTTTTTAATGAAGTTAGGAAAATAAACGGAGGCTCCAGGAATTGCAGAGGTTCAGTTAGATTGTGTTATAAAGATGTGGGCAGGAAGGTGGCAGGTGACAAATGTTGAAAATAGAAAATGCAAAACAGTTGAGTTTTGAATGTCAGGCTAAGATAGCTGAAGTCATGCTTTGGAGAATGGAAAGCCACTGGGAGTTGATAAACAGGGAAGGGATGAGATCAGAGCTATAGTTTATGGAGACCAATCTGACATTTTTACTATCTTTTTCTTTTTTGTGATATATTCACTCTCTATCAGAAATTTTCTTTGCCTTAACCCAAAGGAATTCATCTTACAGTGCAAATTCAAGCAGATAAGCTTCTTTTTCTAAAACAGCTCCAACCTACATGTGTCTAGGTCAACCTTGAGTAAAAGTGCTGTTCTGCAATTTTTTTCTTTCAAGCAATTAGTCTTCATGCTACTCTTCAAGCCAGCAACTGCATTATTTTGATGCAACACTCTGAAATTAATTATAAGCCAAGGCCCACCATGTGGTTACCAACAAATCTCACCCACAGCAGGGAGTGTCTCTAGGATTTCTATATGAGATTCTCTTAGAAGACAAGACTGCTGACAGAGATTCCAGTCATTTGTTTTTCACTAGAAATAATTTGTAAATGTTACATTCATCCCAAGATAAATTATATTGTAATGTTATGAAAAACATTTAAATACTTGATAAATAATTAACTATAAAGAATAAATCAATACTAAAAATTAGATCATCACATATTCTATTTTTCTGCCATAAGCCATTTCCTATGACAATCAATGCCTGTGTACTAAATCAACAAGTGATCATTTTAGATAAAAGTTGTATCTTAAAATTGTAAAGTTGTACAAGTAAGCAATAAACATGCAAGTTCAACTAACATTTTGTTTTGAATAACCGTTATTTTCTCTAGTTTCCCAAACCATTTGCTGATCAGAGAAATAAATAACTGCAAAGAGCACAAGTCCAGTAAGACAGTATTATTGAGCCATGTGGCATGAAAGGTGGTAATGGAGACTTTGATAATGCCCAGGTGGGCTTCTGGAATCATCTTTTTAGATGCCATATGTTCAATAATCAACATTTTGGAAAAGGAATGGATTACTCATTTTCCCATTGTTTGATACTTTGACAAACCCTCCTCTCCTTTCCAAAGTCCATCCCCGTGCCACGTGAAGGGACAAAGGAAGCAATACCCCCACACTTCGTGCTGTAATACAGGCTCTTGTGTAAGAATCCTAGGGCTGCGATGAAAGCTCTGTAGAAGTGTTGAGAGATGGATGGGCGAATAGACACTTTCCCAGAGAGTACTAGGATACCATTAGCCCTCCAACAAACGAGCTCACTTGAAATTTTGCTGGACCTTGGTGTAAACTTCTTATTAAAATGACAAGAAGTGCATCTCATTCATCTGGTCTGGAATGATCATTCTTAAAAATCAATACATAAATTCATGATATACCCTGCTAAACTAATCGTCATGGTTTCTGCTCCCTTAAGCCTGCATAAATCTTCCCCCAGTTTGGTTAATTGATATTCACAAACATTACTGAGTTCTCTTGAAAAGAGAGCTATTTCTGAGCCTGTTGATTTATTAGAGTCAAGGATGCACATGGTTTATCAGCATTCCTAAAAATTTGATCTTTCCAGACATTTAATGCTTTTTAAAGATTCATATCTGGAAAAAGATTTTAAAATATTTTTATAATATTCCAGTTAACTCTGGATAATTGGTGGGCAAATATCTATTTATCCTAAAAACTCTTTCATTCTAATACCTGCTGTAGGTAAACATTTATGCTATTTTTCCCATCCAGGTATTCACTATATAATCAACTAATTACTTTGCTGACATCCTAATCCCCTTCAATTTTACTTTTCAATAAAATAAGAGGAATGTTTGAAACTCAAATACTTTACGCCATCAGAGAAAAGCGTCTATTCCACAGAGGCATTAACAGAACCTAGAACAAGATGTTTCCTTTGGTTCCCACAAGGTAACTTTGTCTAATGTAAATTTCTAGATCAGACACCCATGATATTTTTTAAAATGTACTCAAGAGTCAAATTTTTTTATTCATCACCTTCAATTATGTGTGCCTATTATACTCTCTACTATACACTGCTTATCCCAAAGCATTTCGAAATGTTTGAATGAAGTGGTTTAAAATTTTGATAGCAACAAGTATTCAACTGAAGTGAAATTATCAAAAGGGTTATGACAGGGGTACGAGTGCTTTTAGTCTTCCATTCAACATCACCCCCACCTACTGAAGAGGACTTTGTCTTTGCCCGCTCTGCTTTGCCCTCCTCACTTTCAGGCTGTAGATTTGAGAGAACAGATTGAGAAGATCTGAGAAGAAGAAGGGAAACAAAAATAACCTGTTGACTGAAGTTGAAGAAATATTTGAGGCATTTCACTGGGCAGAGGCACTTAGGGAGAATTTTGCAACATAAGCAAAAAGTTATTTGAGATGAATGTTTGGGAGATCATGAAATAGATCTCTTTCATATTCTTTGAAAGAAAGAAACTGAAAATTCCCCTTTAATCACTCTGACTACTGGACTGGACTTCCCTTGATGTAACTCTGTGCAGAGAATAGTCCACATGAGGTCCAAAGAATTGTTCAGGTTATATTGTGCTTGTTTTCCATTGGGAAAAATTTTACATTTTTAAAATATCTTTTTTAAATGAATTTCTATTGAGTGCCTTTTGACAAAAGACAAGTACAATTTGTGTTCTTTTTCACAGAAGGTAGAGATAAAAATAAACCTGCGCCAACATGCTTCGTAAGGCTAAGCATACCAAGCCCAATAAAATTCTGGTCATGAAGAGCAGCAGCTCAGCAGGTTGTAGTGAAGAATTCTCAGGGCAGTAGCTACAGGATTCATCTGTCCTGCAAACCATGAGTCATTATGGCTTTGAGCCAGTTGTCTTTAGGGATAGAATTCTTGACCTTATAGTTCCAAATTATGTTAGTCACAAACATGGCATTTGTCCTGGGTCCCAAGATAGAATGTAAAGGAAGGCCTGTGTTTACCACTGAGATGGCGGGAATTCCCTTTCAATCACTCTGACTGCTGGACTGGAGCACTTGGAATGTGGCTAATGAGACTAAGGAAGTGCATTTTATTTAATTTCAATTAATGTTTTAATATAGTTTCATTTATTTTAAAAAGGAAGGGAGAGTAAGAGGGAGATAGAAACATCAATGATGGGAGAGAGAATCATTAATTGGTTGCCTCCTCCACACCCCCACTAGAGATCGAGCCTGCAACCCAGGCAGGTGCCCTGACAGGGAATTGAACTATGACCTCCTGGTTCATAGGTCAACATTCAACCACTGAGCTGTGCTGGCCAGGTCAGGCTAATTTCAATTAATTAAATTTTAAAAGTTACATGTAACTAGCGGCTACTGTGTTGGAAGCAGCTCTAGATCAAAGAAATAAGGTTTTATTTTTATATCCTGTCATAAGGTAGTCAAGTGCTGCTTAAGAGTGGACCATGAAAGGAAGGAACTAGTGTGTACATGTATGAGGAGGTATGCTTTTGTGAGCATGTATAAGTGTACTAGTGTATATGTTTAGCTACTCACAGAAAACAGAGAGGGGGAGGGAGAATAAAAAATATTTAAAAATTATCTCCTAGGTGTCTGGCACAGAACAGGAGCTCAGAAACCTGAATCGCCTTGTCACTTATCTGTAGATCCTTTCCCAGCATAATTTGAACCACAAGAGATCTCAGGCCTCAAGTCAAGAGGGCCACACAAGAAGAGGGAAGATAGAGAAATAAAAAAAAAAAAAACAAGATGAAAAGAGACCCACACCCCTAGAAAAAAGTCTTTAGGCAGCAAATTAAAAACACTGGGTGTACTGACACCCACTTTCAGCTCTTTCTCACTCCCGCTGGTTCCTGCATTCTGAGATTCATGTGGAAGATTAAATTGCCAATGCTTTTCCCCCACCCTATCATTTTACTGTAACCCACAGGTCACCCTGTGGTGAACACTAAACTACAATATCAAAAGCAGTATAGTCCTACTCTCCTCCAACTAATATTTCATCGAGGGTAAAAAGTTCAGCTGTCACTGGTGGGGTTCCTTCCAAACTTTCCCCAACATGTCTCTGGCTGTTATCTTTACATTGTGTCTCTAGCTCACCAACCACTTACTTCTCAGTCCTAGGTATCGAAGTTCTACTGTTGCAAAATAAATGGACAAACAAAATAGAAACAGACTCACAGACACAGAGAACATACTGGTGGTTGCCAGAGGGAAGAGAGGTTGGAAGACTCAGTGAAAAAGTTGAAGAGATTAATAAATACAAATCAGTAGTTACTGGAGATAGCCAGGCGGATGTAAAGTACAACATAGGGGATACAGTTAATAATATTGTAATAACTATGTATGGTGCCAGGTGGGTACTTAAAATATTGGGAGGGGGTCACTTTATAAAGGATATGGTTGTCTAACCATTACGCTGTTCAAGTGAAACTAATACAAAACAATATTGAATTGTTAGCTGTAATTGAAAATAATTTTCTTAAAAAGAAAGCTCTTGTGCTGCTATAAGAAAAGAAGAAATAAAATTGTAATAGTAGCTTGTGAAAGTCTAACCATTTATGCTGGGTACCTGAAACTAATATAATATTGCATGTCAACTATAATTTAAATTTTCTTAATTTAAAAAAGTAAAATAAATAATTTAAATAAATAAAATGTTCTTAACAAACACTTGCAATGATGATTAATAATAAATTAAAAATAACTCATCATTAATTTAATATACTCTATAAAAAGCCAGTGTCCATGACGACCGAGACTACCAAACGACCGGTCACCATGAGCTTCACTGAGCACCTCTCGGCCCCAAGCGGGGCGGGACTGGGGACTGGTGAGTGGCAGAACGGCTGACCTCTCGGTCCCTGCCCGGACCCACAGGCCCCAGAGGATCAGCGATGGTGAACACAGGGGAGTCAGGGTGGTGGCAGGAGGACGGGCTGGCTGTCAGACTGTTGGGATCACCAGTTCACTCCGGCTGCTCCGGGACTCAGCGGGAAAGCAGGCACCGGTGACTGCACCTCCGTGCACGCGTGCGCCTGGCTGGCCGCTGAGGGAACGCGCTGCCCACTTGGGGCAGCTCCCGCCAGGATGGGTAGGTTGCAGGCAGGCCCCGCAGCTTCCATCAGCGCCTCAAGCCCCAGCAGCAGCAGCGATGGGAGAGGCTCCCACGTGGGCAGCGTGTTCCATCAGCGGCTGGTCCAGCGCACGTCCATGGAAGTGAAGTCAGTGTCACCTGCTTTCCCGCAGGCCTGAGCGCCTGAGCAGCCAGGAGTGAGCTGGTCATTCCAAGCACTGACAGCCCTGAGGCGGAGGATCGGCCTGGGGACTGGCCAACAGGCAGAAGATGGCCCTGATGGCAGGAAGTTAGGCCCTAGGCACCCTGCCCACATGATTTTAGCACATAAAATTTCATAATGAATCCATGAAATAATAGTTTTTTTTTACCTAGGATAAAATTTATATCCAAAACCAATAAATGTTATCCTCAAACTTTACTGCTACTACCTCTCAGAATAATTTTGAAAACAATGTTTTGGAAAGAAGGTTGAAACTTATGAAAAAGCATCTTTCTCCCCTATAATCTCTCAACAAAAGATGTTTGAATGGCATATTAAAGCTTGTTTACATCATGTGTGCCTTTGTATACATCCTGCTGGTAGTAGTGTTTCCTACCCCAAATTATATTATGAATTTATAAGCCCTCCTTCCCATTCTTTGACCCCAGGAATAAATCAGAAGAAAAACGAGATGAAGAAATGAAATCTGTCTAGAATCACTGTCAGAGAGAGTAGGAAGGACTTCTGGGTGGTCCAGAGAAATAGTAGCTGCTCAGCTGTGTCTCTCTACCCACATCTCTGAAAAAGACCATATATGCTGTTAGAGTAAGAAACAAACTGCTATGGTCAACACCTTCAGCATCATAAAGACCCTGGGATAGGGTGACCTTCACAGTATTTGTAAGTAGAGAAATACCCATTAAATTCCAGCAAGGCCATCTCTGGAGTCTGCTCCTCACACCTGGGTATATGAAGAGTAAGAGGAATGTGGGGAAACTGTGCAGGAAAGAGGAAGGGAGAGCAGAGAGCCTAAGGTTATGGAGAGCAGACAAAATCATTCCTAGAAACAGCACTGGTGTAGGGAAATGTCTTGAAAGTGGAACCAGAGGAGTGGGACCAGAAGCCATGGAGAGAGGGAGGAAGAAGTGCCTTTTAAGATGTAAAAAGGGAAAGAAGAAAACGGAGAAATTTCAGAGTCCTGCAGGAATAAACTGCTCTTTGCTCTACTAATAGAAGGAGGCAGCCTTGAGATAAGGATAAGACACCCAAAATGTCATTCTTGATCATAAAAATAACCAAAAATATTATTGTGCCTTGAGAGAAGTTTACAATAGAAAGAAAACAGAAAATGAAAATCAAAACATTCCAGCTTCCCCTTCCCATTTTGCTGATATTGGCTCCAAAATAGACTCATTAGCTAGGACGATCCTGGAGTGAACAGGAAAAAGTCCTCCAATAACAAGTGAATGGTTTTTGGCGTCTACATATCCATTGAAATCAAACTTGCCTAGCAAACAACAGATCTGTTCTTCTTTCTTTTTGCCTTCAATGCCCAATTCGGCCTGTAAAAAGGCAAGAAATCCTAGAACCAAGTAGTTCTTCTGATTGGTCATTTTAATAAGGTGCTTTTAAGAGAAATGACCAGTATTAAAGGTTTTAAGGAGGCACCTTGTTAGAATATCACAGTGAGTGTGTGCTACAGCCTGGTGGATTCAGCTTGCCACTGCTTGCACAGAATTGCCATGCCTCAGTCAATCACAGAGCTCCCATGCACCTGCAGTTTATGGAACTGGACTAGAAGCTGAGTAAAAGAGCCTGGTAAAGATTGCCTTTGTGCTTAGCAATAATATGTAATGAAATAGTGGGCTTGGGGTTTAAAATACTCACTTCATGTTGCAGAAATTGTCCCTTTCTTGTTGATTGTCCATCAGCTTCATTCATTCTCATTTCAGGCCCCTGGTGGGAACTGCTCTTGCCCCAAAGGTAAAGAAGGTGACATCATGTCTTGCTCTTTCCTTAGTGGTATAGGAAAAGTCTAGAGAACTACAAGAAATCATTTTGAATCCATGTTCTGCCACTTGAATTAGTGTGGTGATAGGAAAGTCACTTAATTTCTCCGCCTCAAGTTTCTCCTCAGGGACCAGGATCATAATCAACTCATTCTAGGAAAAGGTGTTGACCATAGCTGTTTGTTTCTAGTAAAGCCCCAAAGAGTTCCAGGAACATTTTTCAAGGACATTGTTTTCTTTAACCTGCTCTTCCTGGTGGAGTGTTGCCCTCAGCACAGTCACTTTGCTGACTTTGTCACTGGTTCAGGCACAATCCCTGAGGAGTTCTGGGTTCTTCCCTTAAAATTCCCTCCCCTGCCTTTCTTGTTAGTCCCTCTCAGACACATCTACATGTCCCTTTCTCCAGATCACATGGGATTCCCAGTCCCCTTGACATCACCTCTTGAAGTATAAATTCATAGAACACAATTCTAAAATATGTACCAGGAGCACGAAAAATGATGTTACTTTATAGCATTTACCTTGAGGATGCAATGGACATCCAAATGAATGTGATATGTATAGATATTAAGTACAGTTTTATTTATAACTAGAGGCCAGGTGCACGAAATCATGCACAGGTACGGTCCCTAGAACTAGCCTATGATCAGGGCCATCTTTCCCTACTGCTGCCAGCAGCTGGCCCGCCCCCCACCACCACCTACCTCAGTTCCCCATTCACCATCCTGCCATGGGATCCTGACAGGCAGCCGGGGGAGGGACAGAGAGGTGGCCCTTCCCACCCACTCACCAGCCCACCCCCGCCACTGGTTACCCTCAGTGTTTGTAATTCCCAGGATAATGTGGTCCAGGCCACACTGATTACAGCCTCCAAATGTGGTAGACTTCGTCCAAAAAAGGCAGAGGATGAGCAAAACAATACCGTTGCTGTTATGCAGAGGTTTCTCATGAAGTTCACAGTAATGGATGCTCAACACCTCCCCGGCCCTCATAACACCAGACCTGACTTTACAAATGAAGAAAAGCAAATCCACAGGCTGGCATGTGCTAACATGCCGATGGCCTTTTTTGCCACTACTCATATCCTGTCATCAGATGAATGGACACTGAGCCACTTCATTTTCTTATTTCCTAAGCCAGAGCTGTCCTCTAGTTGAGAAGTGAACATAACACCTTATTATATGCCTTTAAATTGTTTTTACTTTATATAGTTTTTAGTGTATATCTCTAACAGTTAAAACTTTACTACCTATATTGAATTGTGTGATATTGGGACATTATGGCTTGCCTGTATCCTTATCATGAGAAGAAAGGAATACTAAAAATATATCCATTTTCATAAGTGTATTGTTACATGAAGTGCAAGTTATTGATGAAGGCCTTGGGGCATGTAAGGAGCAGGTTTTGTTATGTTTTTAACTACAGTGGTACCTCGAGATACGAGTTTAATTCGTTCCGGAACCTTGAGGTGTGGGAAACTATGAGATGCTCGAGTTCGGTAAACTGGTGGGTCGTGTGCAGCCGGCCGATCCACGTGATTACTCCTATCTCAAATGTTGTTCGTATTTCAAAGCAAAAATCGCTCGCTCGCTCGACGGCTCGTATCTCAAAAATCTCGTATGTTAGGGCAATTGTATCTCGAGGTACCACTGTACTTGTTAAAGAAGAGGCCCAGGTGTGTCTAAATAGACAAAGCCCTCCATTATAGCCAAGGAGAGACACTGAGACACTGCAGGCGTAAAACCTTAAACAGCTGCCTTGCTGAACTGAGAAAGCCACAAGTTATCTCTTCTGCTGCATCTATTTTGGGGAAACAATTTGACAGCCTGATTAATCTCCTACCTGTACATCAGCTGGCTTGCTAAGCAGCAAACTCTTGCCACGTGGAACCTAAAGCATCCTTTCTCCATGATCCATCACCTGGTATATAGCTACGTGTGCTGTGCCTGTAACAACAATGAGGAGAATAGTACACAAGTGACTGGAGCAGGGAAACATTATAATCAGTCTTCTAGAAAATAAAGATTTATTTTTTAACAACATTTAAAATGTAAGGAAACCTGGCCTGCTTTAATGCTCAACTGAAAAATTTGATATGCATGCCTGCTCCAATCTTGTCCCCCTTTCATTCCTACACTGAAGGAAAGTGGCCATGTCAATATCGAGGCGATTTAAAAAACAAAAAAAAGTATGGCTTTATTAAGATATAATTTACATACCATAAAATTCATCTAAACCCAATGATGTAATCACAAGTGTCCTCACAAGAGGAAAAGGGAGGAAATACTATGACAAAGAAGAAACTGTGTGACAAAAGCAGAGATTGGGTTGCTGGCTGCCTTGGACAGCTGGAGAAGGCAAGGAAATAGATTTTCCACTCAGGAGCACCCGGCCCTCCTGGCACCTCGTCTTAGACTGATGAAACTGATTTCAGATTTCTGACCTCCAGAACTCTAAGAGAATAAATTTGTGTTGTTTTAAGCTGCCAAATGAGTGGTGATCTGTTACAGAAGCAAAGGGTAATACAATAGCAATAAGTTGGAAAATATCCTAATATCCAACAAAAGGGGTTAGTAGTTGGAAACAACCTAAATATCCAACAAGAGGGATTAGTTGGAAACAACCTAAATGTCCACAGGATGGAATTTGTTGCATAATTTCTGATAATTTTCAAAAGAATAGGTGTAGTTTAATCATTTTTTAAATGTTTTAAAAGGGATCTGGAAGGCTATCAAGTTATTAAAGTGCATAGTCTAAGGGTATTCTATATTCTAACCTTCTCTTTTAATCTGTAGTGGGCCTAAAGATAAATTGTTTTTCTTTTAACAATAAGAGAGAAAAGCTTGAGTGATGAAAGAAACAAGAAAATAAAGGGGGAAAAATGGACTTTTCAAGAACTTGATTAGTTTTGATTTCTTAATTTCAAATTTATATATATTCAGCTTTTCCTGTATTATTTGTTCAACATGTTTACAATAACTATTTTTATCTTATAAATTGGTGGAAAATAAGTAATTCTAGTTTCTAGTACACAATTTTATTGCTTTTGTACATACTATACTTATTGTGTTATAACCTCTACTACAGGAATGGGTATTTATGTGCCATAACACACAGTGCCTGTCTAGAAATGGACATTTAGATGTGAGAATCATGAAAACTAAGTAAAATAGTTTAAATATTAGGCAATATGCAATAACATGTTGAGTTTGATAGCTTGGATTTTAAGGGAACGATAATGGGGTATTTCACAAAACCAGACAAATAGCTTTGCATGTGTTAAGATTATTTATCTACATCAGGCTCTCCCAACTATTAATTCAAAATACACCAATTAATAACAACAATAATAGCCTTGACAAAAGTCTTAATAAAAATAGCGATGTATCATTCCATAGCATATTTATCTCATTGTTCATCAATTCTTACAAAAACTATATGCAGCAAATATACTTTATGTTTATGTCCACCTTTTGCATGAAGCTGGAGCTCTGAAAAGGTAAGAATATTCTCAAAGTCACAAAGATCCTTAGTGGCTTTGATGCATTTTCTCGTCAGTAACCTGCCCATAGGAGTACACATATCCCAGCTGCTCATCTGTCTTAAAGGATAAATAATAGGAGGCATTACCAGTAGCTCTTCCCCTGTCTATTGGGGATTTCCAGTGAGGAGGCAGATGTGGCCAGAAGTTGCGGACTGACATCTACTCAAGGTTCAAGGAACTCCTAGTGCCTTAGGGGTCATGCCAATCAGTCTTTTTTTAAGGGAAGTAGGTTACTGCTCAACTTGCCAGAAGAGATTTTCAATATTTATGGCATACATCCATATGATATAGCAAAATCAGAATTTATAATGATCCAAATGTGACTAAATGTATCTGTTTCCCACAACGGTTCTCATCTTGCTCCAGTCTCTTCTGGCACCGTTTTTTCTGATGGCCATTAAGGTAGAGTTGGGATGAGGTTGGGGAGGAATACTTCTGCCAAATAAAAGTAATAGTGTGTCTTTCCATGTTAAATGTCAATGCGTTTCAAATTTAGACTCTTCATTATGGGGGTTTCTTTCCGCAAAAGAAGTCCCCCGGGCCAATTTTCCTTTCCTCTTAGTTGAAGGGAAAGTTCATGGCAAGGTGGGGAAGAGCCTCCTGTCCATGTGCCATCCTTTAGGTCCTTGCTGGCCTCACTCCTTTGATCATTCTTGTGGCTCATGTTAGTACCCACCAACAAGGCTGTAGACCTCTAAGTCATCCTTCCATTCACAAGGCCCTTCACTCAGAGACCTCCTTTCCATGATGCCAGGCTTCTTCTGGCCTATCAGTCCTCTCCACGTCCATGCAGAAGTACATGTCACTCTCCAGTGTGCCCTGGTACAGACCACAGAGAACAGGGGCACTATTTTAGGCCTCCATGGAACTATCTCTCCCTGATACCACTGCTGAACAGAGCCATGAACTGGTGCCATAAAAAACCCAGGATTTCCCCCAACAGCCTGCAGTCTCCCCAGACTGGCTACCCTCTGACAGCCCCAAACCTGTTTAGATGTTTAACCCTGATGACGTGGAGAGGCAAGAAACTCTTATCGGGCCTTTGAAGCTCTTTCTCAGCCCCTTTCTTCCTCTCCCACCAGAAGGACTTCCTATTTACTTTCCCTTCTGGAAACAATTCTCCTTATGCTATAGCTTCCTTCTTACCAATCTCATGAGCTTCCTTTCTACAGGGGAATATTTTTCCCCCTTCCTTGGCACCAAAAACCCTTATGGTATACCTCTAATGGTAGGACTACAGAAAAAAAGTAATTTTAATTACCAAAAATAATTTTGAAAAATCGTTAAAAAAATATTCGTTTCTTTACAAAGGCAGGGATTAAGTGTGATGATCTGTCTCCAGGACTTGGAAGCTTGGCTCTTCCACTTACTAACTGCATGGCCTTGGGTAAGTCACTTGACTATTCTGCGCTTCAATTTCCTCAAATGTGAAAAACAGAGACAATTCTAAGCTTGATCTCAGGAGTAAGCATAACTGTGAAAAAGCAGGTGTAGCACTCGATATAGATGCTGGCACAAAATAAAGTGTCTTGCTAGCATTAGAAGTTATTCCCTGGCTACTAAGGTAGCCATTTATTCAGGTTATTGAATTTCCTATGCAGAAAGGAACACTAAACAAACAAAAGATATGCATCATTTTCTTTACCTTCAATACCCATAAAATTCCACCTCCAGTGTTTTAGATTACCTTGCAGAATGTCATGGCTGAGATGCCTGACTAACCCTGGATGACATTGTGCCAGGGGGTAAATTCATTAAGACCTTAGGAAGTGGGTCCTGGCTTTCTGAAAATGGTATAATTCTAATCAAACTGACAAAATCTTAGGCTAAAATGGGTCTGCCACATAGATACATATTAAAACCAATCAGAAGTATCTGCTTGGTTTTAATATCTTTAAAAAAAAGGCATTTGCACATCTTAAATGATCTACTTAACATTATGTTTTATTAGCATTGAAAAATATCTTTTTTCATACTTCAGTAAGTGCTATCATCAGTACATAATTTTCTGTATTCAAGGTCAAGTGTTCAGTAATATCTGATATTATTATGGCTTAATTATCCAAGTCACTTCTGACTGGGTCAGAAGCCCTTTGAAACCTGACTAAGATTATTTATCTAGTTGCTCCAATGCATTTCAGTGAAACAAGCTAATAAATTTACTTGGCTCATAATCATGTTTTTACAAAGTTTGTCGAATAACAAAATGGTATCACTCAATTGCCTTGAGCCAATAATTCTGTAGAAACTACCATTATGGAAACATTTGGGGTATAAAATAAATTTTACTTAATTTAGTAGGATACCTTTCATAACTCAAATTGGACTACCATATTCCTTTGTTTCTTGGTTCATTCACTCAAACTGTGGTTGAGAGAGATCATCAAAATAAGCCAGATTTATAATTTTATTAACTCATACCAGAATGTACAAATTTTTCTCTTAAAACTTGGCAGTCTAAATAGTAAATATGTATTTAATTTAATTAAATATCTAAATAATATTTCTAAGATATCTGGAATATAGTTTTTCTTAAAACGTAAGTCACTAGAAACATCCCAGAAATGATCAGAATCATATTTATAGTATTAATTTTCATCACCTACAAAGAAATGGTTGGCAGAGCAAACCTCAGACTAATCCCTATGCAATTAAGAATGGAATTCTTAATGGAATTAAGCCTGAACTGAGGAAACTTTATTGCATTTAGAACCAGAAACAGAGCTATTCCCTTAAAGGATATATGTCAAAACAAACTAATGCCTGGCAGTTGTGGCTCAGTAGTTGAGTATTGACCCATGAACTAGGAGGCTACAGTTGGATTACCTGTTAGGGCACGTGCCTGGTTGTGGCTGGATCCCCAATAGGGGGTGTGCAGGAGGCAGTCAATCAATGATGCTCTCTCATTTTTGAGGTTTTTATCTCTCTGCCTTTCCTTTCTCTCTGAAATAAATAATATGATATGATATGATATGATATAATATATATATATATATTTTTTTTTTTAAAGAGAACAAACTGATATCCTCTTCTCTCCATGAAGCCAGTTTTACATTTATTGAGAAAATTCATTTCAACATTTCTGGTTGTCTATAATTCTCAAACTGGTTGGTTCTCAATAAAATAAAATAAAATAAAATCATTGAATTTTTTCATTTTATATTTGTATGAGAATCATGATTTTTAGCTTTTTATTAAAATTACTAAAGGCCTGGTGCATGAAATTTGTGCATTGGGGCGGGGTGGAGCAAGGGTCCCTCAGCCTGGCCTGTGCCGTCTCACAGTCTGGGACACCTTGGGGGATGTTCCCTGGGGAGTCAGGCCTAAGCTGGCAGTCAGACAACCCTCTGGCAACCCAGGAGCCCTCAGGATATGTGTGACTGAAGCCACAGTCAGACATCCTTAGCGCTGCCAAGGAGGCAGAAGAGGCTCCGGCCACCACCATTGCACATGCAGTCATCAGCCTGGCTTGTGGCTGAGCAGAGCTCGCCCTGTGGGAACACACTGACCACTACGGGGCAGCTCCTGCATTGAGTGTCTTCCCCTCTGGTGGCCAGTGCACATCACAGTGATGGGTCATTCTGTGTTAGGACGATTTGCATATTACCCTTTTATTATATAGGATCTTTTAAACCATCCAAGACACCTATACCAGTTCCTTCCCAAAAGGAAATGTTGAATTTCCCTTCCAAAAAAAAAAAATATATATATATATATTAATTCTAAAATCATCCCTTAGAGAGCATCCCTGGAGCAAATCACATATTCTACCTGCCATTTCTTACATTGTTTTAATTTTTTGTTTTTATTAATTAAAAATCATTAATCCATAAAGTATAAAGAATACATGTGTATAAAGCAAAGAGTGACATCTTCTCCCTGAACCCACAGGTATCACTTCCCAGAAGTAACCAGTGCTGCCAGTTTACCATTCCCCTTTTAATCTCAATCAAATGAAGATTAAAGTGAAGGCTGTGCAGACTGGCTGGCATGGCTCAGTGGTTGAGCATTAAGCTATGAACCAGCAGGTCACAGTTTGATTCCAGGTCAGGCACATGCCCTGATTTCAGATCCAATTCCCAGTTTGTATGTATGGGGGTGGGGAGGTGGGAATGAGGGGTGGCATGCAGGAAGCAGCCAATCAATGATTTATCATTGATGTTTCTATCTCTCTCCCTCTCCCTTTCGTTCTTTTTACTCGATTAAAAGATAAGAGATCAGCCAAAGGGCTTGTATGCATGCATATAAGCATAACCAATGAACACAAGACACTGGGAGGTTAGGGTATACCTGGGAGTGGGGGGGGGGGGACAATGGGGAGATATGTATACATGTAATACATTAATAAAAAAATTTTTAATGTATTTTAAAAATAAAATAAAGTCAGAAAACAAGAATTCTGCATACCTTTCGTGGCATTCTCACAGGTACCATGTGCAGACACCTGCCTGTAGAAGCTGCCTCTGGAATTGCTTCAGACCCACGCCCTACCACATACCCTCCCGGATGCCCCACTCCTGGGGTTTTTGTGGTGGTTGATGTTCCTCATTTGTGTTCTGTAACTTAATTCTCATTTTTTAAACAACTTCCAAAAACCCAGTTAGAAACCCTCTGTGCCAGTGGTCAGCCTTGGCACTCTTCTAGAATATGAATTTCATCTCCCCCTTCCACCAAAGGGGATAAGTAAATACACATAAAACCCGGTGAGAAAGCAGCCTGGCTAGCATCTAAGCCCAACAGAATATAAGCCACACTCAGAGAATAGGAAAACGCCTAGGAAAGGCCACTCCATGACCGTATTGAGAGTAAGAGAGATCAGGCCACTCTGCAACCACAAAAATGGTGAAACATCCCCCTCTTCTGTTTAACAGCAGAGACTGCTGCTTCTTCACCTGGGTAAGAGCACGCCCGCCCAGGCCAGTCCTCCTGGCTGACTGATAAACACCGCTGAGACACACAGTCACAAGCCCGCTGCTCTCTCCTCAAGCAGCTCACCCACACTGGCCTCCACAACCTTAGACCCACCCTGAATCACCCAGAACCCACCCGCATGCTGTAAGATGCTTCTCCCAGCTCCCCCAGGTTCCTGTGGAGCGCTTGCAGTCCTGCTACAGCAAGAAAAATAAACCACATTTCTTTTCATGACAATCAGTGTGTTCCTGATGGCCTTTCGTTGGTGGGCTGTAACACAAAATACCTTATTTACTTCAAGGACATATTAAACTTCATTCTGCTCCTCCAGGAATCCTTAGAAATGATTCTCTCTGTATGCTTTTTATCCTTCCATTTCGAATGAAGAGTCTTCTTGCCATGCATTTTCTCACTTTAATCTAGCATCAAACATGTAAAGCAAGTAAAATAAGTATTTTTGTGCCCAGCGCCCAGCGAGGTGGAGACTGGAGCAAGTTCATCCAGGAAGTTGTGAATAATGCCATGCAGAGCTCTGACTTCTCCACCTCTGAGAACACTCCAACACAGGGAGAGAAAAAGAGCCAAAATTTTTACATCGAACCCCTCAAAAGATACATTGGGGCACATGAGCTCCTAGAGAGGCACACCAAAGAGCTGAGCATGGGCTCGGGACCAGTAGCCACTGACACCTGAGCATCTGCACCAAATAAGCTACTCCTAGTGCCCCTGGTCTATCCATACATCATCTCCTTGGGGATGGCCAGACTAGGGAGAGTATGGGAAGTGGAGGCAGAACAAAAGCTGTGTTCAAGTCTCAACTCTGCTACCGATGTGTATGTTAATTGCTTCTCTAAGGGGAAGACTGATTAGGAATTCCCAATCCCTGACTCCTTTAATATATATTTTTTTATTGACTTCAGAGAAGAAGGGAAAGGGAGAGAAATAGAAACATCAATGATGAGAGAGAATCATTGATCAGCTGCCTCTCACACACCCCCCACTGGGATTGAGCCTACAATCTAGGCTTGAGCCCCCGACTGGAATCGAACCCAGGATCCTCAGTCTGCAGGCCAACATTCTATCCGCTGAGCCAAACCAGCCGGGACCCTGACTCCTTTAAACACTCCATCAGTGCCCTTCTTTAACTGCCACCACATCTGGAGTCACCTTATTCTCAATCCTTCACCCACTATCGCCACCCACAGCTTCACAGGCGCCACCTCCAGGCTTCAGAAAAGCACAGCCTTCCAGAAGGTGATCAGAGAACCAGCAGCTACACTGCCCCTGTGTGTGACACCAGCAACGTTGTAAGAGGTAATGTCAGCAGACACTCAGCTGGTCATTAAGACTTCCTCCAGAGCATTGATAAGCTCACCACTGAAGAATAAGCCTTGAGGTTCCAACTTCAGACACATGTTATATACAGAACCATCTCCTTCCCAAGACAGCTGAAGCACTGGCATGGGGCTGGGGCTACCTTTCTAGTTAGTGCCCTTGGTTAGGCCCCAAGTGGCCTAACTTACACTGCTCATCATTTAGGACAATTTAAATAATCGGGGATGTTGTAATAGCAGTTAACATGGAAAGAGAAAAGTATCAATCCTTAATCCCTGTCTCCTATACAAATATGACCACTTCCATTCCAGCAAATTCTGAATACCTCATTCCAAGGGATATGGGTTAGAACCTAAGTCTCATTGTCTTCAAAGCTCTTGTTTTTCCCACTGAACCTCTGGCATAAGACCAATGAGGATTTTAAATAACCACTTCAAAAGAGGCCGCTGCTGGAGATCACTGGCCTAGCATTGACTCACATTGAACGAGCGCTATCAAATGACACGTTCAAGTTTTACTGTCATGACCTGCACCTCGAAACGCATGAGGACATGTAGTAGGGCTTTCAAGTCCTTTAATATAAAATATGGCAAGGGAAATTGCTTTCAGTGCATATATATTAAATAGACTTTCTTTAAACAAATTTCCATTTAGTTTGTTATTTGCAAACACGAGAAATAACATATTCTCTGAGCTGTCACCACATGGATCAAACATTTGCAGAACTTTCAGCTGAACATCCTGATGGTGCCCTGAGTCACTATGATATTCTTGTGCATGTGTGCGTGTGTGTGTGTGTGAAAGAGAAAAAGAGAGAGAGAGAGAGGGTCTGAGCCTTATTTAAAACTCAAGCATTTCACTTTCCCTGGAAAGGTTGTTGGTTTATAAAAAGCCTTCTGGACATCAAGTATAAGTAAGTGGACTTTTTGAGAAAAGTGCATTTTTGAGTTCTAAAATTGGTATAATGAGGTATAAGTTACTTCATGCTATTTAGAGTTCCTCTCAGAGGCATGTGCTGTGGTGATTTTACATAGAGGCTATGTCTCCTCTCCCTAAATAGACTCTTAGTTCCTGAGGACTAGCCCTGGGCTTTCTACCTTTTTTTATGTTCCTCATAGGAGGCCATAGAAGAGGCTGACATTTAATGAGCATGTACTATGTGCTGAGCACATACAGTACCTCGCCTAATTATTTTAGTTATACCAAGCACAAATAGTCCTATAATTTTAAGTAAATTGAAGCACAGAGATTTAAGACACCTACCCAAGATCCCTTGAACTATATGAATCTGCTGTATATGCCATATGCTACACTGTAGTGTTATATACTATACTATACCACACACCATAAAATGCCTCACTCCAGCTCAGCATGAAAAGCAGATTATGTTCACTAAAACCTAACCATCCAGATTACTATTAAGTGAGAAGTCAAGTCAGTTAGAAGATACCAATACATCTTCCTTCCATTTTCAAGAACATCCACTCCCCAATTAATTTGAAAAGCCACATAGCAAATGCAAAGCATTCCAAAATATGCAACACATAATCTCATCACCAAAGAAAGAGGACAACCTAACAATTATCGGTGAGAGTTAGAGCCACATACCTGACACGTGTTCAGAGAGCACTTACTGAATGAATGAATGCACACATGCGTGAATGAATGACTCCAAACTAACCAACACATTTTGCTCTGTTAAGCATTAAGAAATGACTTCAGTTGAGACCGGTTTGGCTCAGTGGATAGAGCGTTGGCCTGCAGACTGAAAGGTCCCGGGTTCGATTCCGGTCGGGGGCATGTACCTTGCTTGCGGGCACAACTCCAGAAGGGGGCATGCAGGAGGCGGCTGATCGATGTCTCTCATTGATGTTTCTGACTTTCTGTCTCTCTCCCTTCCTCTCTGTAAAAAATCAATAAAATATATTTTTTTAAAAAGAAATCACTTCAGTTACTCTTAAACTAGAAATATTAACATGAAGCATAAGTTATTGAAAAAAATTGATATAAGGTAGATACAGAGATACATTTTTTTTTAAATCCCAGCACTGGAGATGTCCCTTTGTCTGAGGAGGTAAGCACAGGAGACTCAAACAGATGCTGCTTGCAGCCCCGTTGGAAGATTTCGGCACATGCTCTTGCACCCCAGGGACTAAGGCTGCAGTGTTTGAGTATAATTCAGCTGCTTTTCTCATCTTTAAAATAAATAGGATTTGGAAATCCAAATGGTGAAGGAAAGTAAAAAATCCAATAAATCCAGCCTGCAGGGAGGCCTTCTGCTGAGAAGACTGTGAGTCCTCCCCCACCTCCCATCCCCCGTGCCCATCCTGCATATGCGTCCTCTCTAAATATCACAGTTGCTGCAAAACTTCAATATGGCAAAGGCCAGAGGGGCTTCCAGGCTCTGCAAATGAAAGGCAGTGTCATTCTTCAGAGACCCAGATTTGGGCTTATCGTTAACGCGGTTCCTAGGAGGGTGCTTCACCCCTCTAACCAAGTCTGCACAGAGAGGGTCAATGTACAAACAGGCTGAAAATGAAGGCACAGGGCAAAGGAGTCTTGTAAAATCCAACCACCATCTGCCAGTCCAGATCCAGCAGCACTAGAGTAGTGAAGTTTCAGGAAGTGTCTCTCTGGCTTGTAGAAAAACATTACTTAAGGCAAAGGTGGAGCAGGGCACTTGGTGGTTTTATGCACAGGAGGACTTTATTGAGTGGAGATAAATGAACACATTGAGAACAACCAAACAGGAAGATCAGAAATGTGTGCCTGGGTAATGGGTAACTGCAACAGCGAATGTTGGGCAGTGATGCTGCTCAGGTTGGGCTCACCCATGGACGTTGACATGACCTCAGGCATGACATTCTTGGCATAGCACACACACATTCTTCATTTCACTCTGCACTGCCCACATAGCTCACGCGGAAGAGCCGTTTCTACCTCCACCAGCAGCACACGAGGATTCTCGTGTCTCCTTATCTTTGGACACTGTTTGATATTATGACTTCCTAACTTTTACCAACTGAATTGTGGGAAAATTGACTCATTTCATTTTAAATTGCATTTTCTGATTACATTCACTTAAGATGTGTAAATATTATCCAAATTTCCCTTCCTATTCATTAGTTATCAACAGTCTATTTCTGACTTTTCTGGCTGTAAGTTAAAATTATGTTCAAGAATTCCTTGAGGTTACTTCAGGGGAGAAACCAAGATGGCGGCCCATAGGTGAACACCTAAACTGCTGCCTTGCACAACAATTTCAAATCTACAGCTAAAAGACAGAATGGGCATCATCCAGAACGACAGGAAAGCTGGCTGCGTAGAAATTCTACAACTAGAAGGAAAGAGAGGGGCTCATGAAGTCTCAGAGGAGCTGCAAAAAGCTGAGGTACAGAGACACGTGCATGGAGAGGACGGGCAGTGGAGTGCCTGGCTGGCTTCAACTAGTGGGAGGAATATAGAAACTCCCAACTGCACTCTACCCCAGTTCTGACTACACTGAATCCCAGTTCTGGGCAAACCTCATATGGGGGAGTCTGGACTGTCAGGAAGGAGTGCACAGAAACTTAGGGGAGCCACGAAAGGCAGAGGTCTGGAGGTGCACGCGAAAGTGCACACACAGAGGGCTGAATGCTGATTGTGCCGCTGGCTTTCTCTAGTGAGAGAAAGACAGAACCTCCCAACTGAGCTGAACTCCACTTCCCACTGCACTGAACCCCAGTTTTGGGTGAGACCCTGGGGACCCAGACTCATACGGGTCCCTGAAGCACGCAGAAACTCAGGGGAGCCGAAAAGGCAGAAGTCTGTGTGCAGAGAGGGCTGCAGCAATAACCAAGGGACACTGAGACCCAGAGGCTGTGTAGGGCAAGGCTGACGGGAAGCCAAGGCTGTCTGCTCAGCTCTGAGACTCCACCATATCCAAGCCTTGCACAGAGGCTTTTACAATCTTGCAAGTCTTAAGGTGGAGTCCAGCACAGAAGTTCTCTCTGCATAAATACAGCTGATCTGCACAATCAATTGGCTTGGAAGTCAATTTCCCCCCAGTGATACCAACAGCAATCAAGACTTAACTACAACAGGGCTATACACACAGTCCACAAAGGGGTGCACCAAGAGAGTCCACCTCAGGTAACTGGGGAGGCAGAGCTACTAGGCCATATAGGACACCTAGCACACAAAGCTATTCTACCAACTCAGGGAAGCAGCAAAAATGTGGAGACAAAGGAACAGATCACAAATGAAAGAAATGGAGGAAAATAAATGACTGGATATAGAGTTCAAAACCACGATCATAAGGTTTTTCAAAAATTTTCTAGAAAAGATAGATAAATTTAGCTAGACCCAAGAGGAGATGAAAAAGGACTAACTAAAAATTAAAGATATACTGACTGAAATAAAAAATATTATACAGAAACATAACACCAGACTAGAGGAATGCAAGAATCAAGTCAAAAATTTGAAATACAAAGAAGCAGAAAACACTCAACTGGAAAAGCAAAAAAAAAAAAAAAAAAAAAAAGAATCCAAAAATGTGAAGATAGTGTAAGGAACCCCTGAGACAACTTTAAGCATACCAACATCAGAATTTTGGGGGTGTCAGAAGAAGAGAGAGAGCAAGATACTGAAAACCTATTTGAAGAAATAATGACTGAAAACTTCCCCCACCTGGTGAAAGAAATAGACTTACAAGTCCCAGAAGCACACAGAACCCTAAACAAAAGGAATCTAATATAATTATAAAAGGAATCTAATCATAATTAAAATACCAAGAACAAAAGACAAATTAAAAGCAACAAGAGAAAAACAGTTCATTACCTACAAGGGAGCACCCATATGACTGTCAGCTGATTTCTCAACAGAAACTATGCAGGCCAGACGGGAGTGGCAAGAACTATTCAAAGTGAACAGCAAGAACCTAGAACCAAGATTATCCTACCCAGCAAAGCTAACATTCAGAATTGAAGGTCAGATAAAAAGCTTCACAGATAAGAAAAACCTAAAGGAGTTCATCAGCACCAAACCAGTATTATATGAAATGCTAAAAGGTACTCTTTAAGAAGAGGAAGAAGAAAAAGAGTAAAGACAAAAATTATGAACAACAAATACATATCTATCAACAACTGAATCTAAAAATCAAGTGAATTAAAAGCCTGATGAACAGAATAAATTGGTGAATATAATAGAATCAGGGGCATAGAAAGGGAGTGGACTGACAATTTTCAGGGGGAAAGGGGTGAGGAGGTGCAGGGAAAGACTGGACAAAAATCATACACCTATGGATGAGGACAATGTGGGGAGGTAAGGTAGAGAGTGGGAGCTGGGTGGAAGGGAGCTATGGGGGGAAAAAAGAGGAACAATTGTAATAATCTGAACAATAAATATTTATTAAATAATAAAAAAGAATTTCTTGAATATTCTAGATCTAGATGGTAATTCTTTATTGGTTTTATACACTGAAAATAGTTATTCCAAGCTGTTTTCCTGTAGATTCTCTATGATGACCACTGATGAGTAAGAACCTTTAATTTTGATAAAAATAAATTTTCCATGTCCTAGCTGGTTTGGCTCAGTGGATAGAATGTTGGCCTGCAGACTGAACGGTCCCAAGTTCGATTCCAGTCAAGGGCACATGCCCAGGTTGCAGGTTCGATCCCCAGTAGGGGGTAGGCAGGGGGCAGTCATTCATTGATTTTCACTCATCATTGATGTTTCTCTCTCTCTTCCTCTCTGAAATCAATGAAAATAGATTTTTAAAATAAAACAAAATTTTCATGTACAATGTAAACTATCTAAAGTGTTACTTAAGAAATCTGTCCTTGCCGAGACCGGTTTGGCTCAGTGGATAGAACGTCGGCCTGCAGACTGAAAGGTCCCAGGTTCGATTCCGGTCGGGGGCATGTACCTTGCTTGCGGGCACATCTCCACTGTGGAGCGTGCAGGAGGCGGCTGATCGATGTCTCTCTCATCGATGTTTCTGACTTTCTATCTCTCTCCCTTCCTCTCTGTAAAAAATCAATAAAATATATTAAAAAAAAAAAGAAAGAAATCTGTCCTTGCCAACACCAGTTTGGCTCAGTGGATAAAGCGTCGGCCTGCGGACTGGAGGGTCCCGGGTTCGATTCCGGTTGGGGGCATGTACCTCGGTTGCAAGCACATCACCAGTGGGAGGTGTGCAGGGGGCAGCTGATCGGTGTTTCTCTCTCATCGATGTTTCTGGCTCTCTATCCCTCTCCCTTCCTCTCTGTAAAAAATATATATATTAAAAAAAAAAATCTGTCCTCAAACAGCAGGACAAAGATACTCTCCTGCATTTCCTCCCATAAACTTTAGTTTTATTTTTCACATAAGCTCCTTAACCCACTTAGATTCCACATGGAGACCTGGATATTCATACTGCTTCCTGAGTGGGCAATAGCAATGCAGCTGCAGCCAGCTGTGCCATACGGGATGGTTGGAAAAATTCACAAATCTTTCCATTTTTCAAGAGAAGCCAAAAATCGTGCTTCTTTCTACAATGTCTCCTGATATTAAAATGATAGTGTTGCCCAAACAAAACATACATATATGCACGTGGAGGGTGGAGGATGGTGAGGGAATCAGAGGAACCAAACGTGCCTATATCTCCTCCAGGCATGGAGTGCTCTCTGGAGTCCAGCCCAGTGCAGTGCACAGAACAGGTGCTCAGTCAGTAGTTACTGCCACAATGAACCTACATGGGCTAGGAAGATAATAAATGTCACATTACATATGCCTTCCCCTTACTGAATAAATGCCAAATGTTTATAGTAATTACGATGGGTAATAAATCTCTTGCTCTTCTGGCCTTCAACCACAAAATTAATGCAGCCTCTGGCTGCCTCGCATTTGCCAGGCCACTCAGCAGCGCATTAGCACTCAAAAATAAACCTCCTGGGATCAACACCATCAGTCTTCACTTCCTGAGTCATGAACTAAACAGTATTTCTTGGCTGCAACAAAAGCTGAAAAACAACCCTGAATCCTCATCGAGATTTAATGACCTAACCTTCTTTCCTACAACTCTCCTTTTATCCTTGGGAAAGAGCACAGGATGTCCAAAGAAGAATTAAGAAGAGTTTCTAGAGGAAACCTGAACTGCCAACAGGCCAGTCTAACCATAAGCACCATGAAATTGTTCAGATCATCTGAAGTAGTCTACCAACCACTTTTAAATATTGTGCATATATATATACACACATACATATGTATGTATGTGTGTATATATATAGATACATATATATGTATGTATTTAAATATATTTTATTGATATTTTATTGATTTTTTTATAGAGATGAAGGGAGAGGGGTAGACAGAAACATAGATCAGCTGCCTCCTGCACACACCCCACTGGGGATATGCCCATAACCAAGGCACATGCCCTTGACTGGAATCGAACCAGGGACCTTTCAGTCTGCAGGCCAACGCTCTATCCACTGAGCCAAACCAGCCAGGGCATATTTTTTCAGATATTTTTATTGATTTCAGAGAGGAAGGGAAAGAGAGAGAAACATCAATGATGAGACGACTCACAATCGGCTGCCTCCTGCACATTCCACACTGAAGATTGAGCCCACAACCAGGGCATGTGCCCTTATCAGGAATCAAAATGTGACCTCCTGGTTCATAGGTTGATGCTCAACTACTGAGCCATGCTGGCTGGACTGATTTTTAAATCTCTGGATATTTATTACCAATTTTGGGGAAATCTCACTATGTGCTACATCATTTATTCAATCATTAAGTAAAAGTACCAATTCTTGAATCTAAGTAATAGGAATATGAATGGGATGCTGTTGTGTATGTTTGAAAAATCTTAAGGAGATTGATTATGGACATCCTATCTAATAAAAGAGTAATATGCAAATTGACCATACATCCACTACACCCACAAGCCACGCCCACCAGCCAGTCAGAGCGAGTATGCAAATTAACCCAACCAAGATGGTTATGGCCACAGAGAGAGCAGGAGGGAGGCTTGGGTTGCCCCTGGCGATGGAGAAAGCCAAGAAAGCCAAGCTTTCAGCAAACCCGCAAACCCTGGTGGCCCAGACCTCTGCTTAAGGCAACAGTTTCAATGGTTGTGCAAGCAGAAGGCTTGGCTCTGCTCCAGGCTACAAAGTTTTAATTATAGAAGATAAATAAATCCCAGATACCAGGGCCTCTGTTTGGGTCACTGAGGGGGGGGGGATATGGGGGGGGGCAAGTGGCCAGCCTGCAAACCACCACAGGCCCCTTGCCTAAGCCACCCACCCCTCAAGGGAACACCCACCCTAATCCAGGACACCCTTCAGGGTAAACCAGCTGGCCCCCACCGATGCACCAGGCCTCTATCATATCTAATAAAAGAGTAACATGCAGATTGACCATCATTCCAATACACAAGATGACTGACCCCATGTGGTCAAAAGATCCTGCCCCCATGGGGACACAAGATGGCCACTACAAGATGGTCAGCAGGGAAGTGCAATTAGGAGGGACCAGGCCTGCAAGGGGAGGCAGATGGGGGTGATCAAGCTCCAGGGGAGGGCAGTTAGGGGTGACCAGGCCAGCAAAGAAGGGAAGTTGGGGGTGACCAGGCCTGCAGGTAAGAGCAGTTGGAGGGGAGGGCAGGCCTGCAGGGGAGGGCAGTTAGGGGCAAACAGGCAGGCAGGCGAGGAGTTGAAAGTCAGCAGTCCTGGTTTGTGAGAGGAATGTTCGACTACTTGTTTAGACCTGATCCTACCGGACAGTTGGACATCCCTCAAGGGGTCCGATTAGAGAGGGAGCAGGCTGGGCTGAAGGACACACACCCTTCCCCCTGTGCATGAATTTTGTGCACTGGGCCTCTAGTAGTGTGTGTATATATGTGTGTGCGCGTGTGTGTGTGTGTGTGTGTGTGTGTGTGTGTGTGTATAATTCCTAGCATCTTTTTCCCTAAAAAGCAAAGCACTAAAATAAATAGTCCCATTCATTATATCCTTACCACCCACACTGTAAAGATGCTGCTTTCTCAAAGAATCAGAAGCTGGAATTTTCTTGCACTTAGCTCAATATTTTGTCTATTAAGCTTTTACTTAGATATTAGAGCAAATATCAATCATCCTAATGCAATTAGGTAAAGGTATCTTGACAAAAGGTTCTCATGTTCCTGACTAGTCAATGTCGCCATATTAAGTGAAAATTCTTAAAATATACTTTTCTCTGTGGTGTTTTTTTAAAATGCATGGGCAAGTGATATATTGCTAAATGAACTGTAATATAAAACTGCATGTAGAATAGCATTCTGAAATATGAAAGAGTATTTAATTAGAATTCGACACAGTATTTAGGTAACAGTGAGGTTAAAGTAAAATTCCTAGTTGCTTTTCTAGTATCTGATGTGTGTGTGTGCGTGTGTGTGTGTGTAATCCAGTAACAATCTACAAAAAACCCTATGTAGCTATGGTATGGAATATAGCTTTTCAGAACAGAATTTTTCTAAAAAAGAGAAAATGACAGAGTTTTGAGAGTTTAAGATATAAACTCAATATTGATTTGAGCCATGTTAAAACAATAAAAACTTTTCAAAAATATAGTCGAATTAAAGTCTTCTCAGATAGCAGGCCAGACCAGATCAATGCTGTGAAGGAAACATACTGGAGCAATGGAGCTAGCTGACAGTAATGAGTAAATTGGTTCTGAACAGTTATTTTTTCAAATCCTCATATTTGTAACTCACTCATATACACATTTACTTTGATGAGTTTGATCAACTCTGATAACATAGTTCTGAACAATGAAATGGATCCAACTTTTGCATCTAATTAATAAAGATGACTTAAGAAACTGGGAACAGATTTGATTAAATATAAATATGAAAGAAGTATATGTGTTTGTATGTATGACTTTTAATTTCAGAAACACAAATACACACCCCTTTAAGCTAATCATTTAAATAAAAAGCTTCCCAGTATTTTATGTCCATTACGCTCCCTGCTAACATTCTAGGCAAAATGCTGCCCACCCTCTTACATATGTAAGAGAAGGAGATTAAGATCATTTTTCAAAAAACCCTGATAGTCTATACAACTTATTTCCCATGTCCCAATGTGTCCTCTTTGCTCTTGATTCTTTCTCATGAACACTGAAGCTTAACAACAAATTGTGCAAGTGGATTCCTCCTTTATGACGCATATTGAAGACAAAAGGCATTAAAGTCATTTCACATTAATTTAGCAAAGCGATTTTATGCCAACATTATCACAACATACAAGTATGCCATGAACAATTACATGATTATTTCACAACTATACTACTTACTCCAATTAACAAAATATTTCTTTATGAAAAGTCTGTTCCAAAGGTTACATTCACTTCTTCATTTAATACCTTAAGGTCATAGTAGATTCAAAGACAGAGAATTTCTTACCTTAGATATCTGTATTCTCCAAAAGCATATACTCCAGCTTCGGTTACTTTTAGTATACTCAAGAAATAGCCAAACTCCGCCTGAAGTTTCATGATTTTGTTAATCAAAGGGCCTTTAACAAAGTCAAAAAATGCCACAGGAATCACCAGTGAACAAAGACCCTAGTGGGTAGGTAAATTAAAATGATTCTCATTCAGAAACTTAGATCTCAGGCAGGTAATCTCTAGCTCTCCAGAGAATTGTTCTAACACAGCTCTAGGACTCTGAGTGGGTACAGGACTAGCTCAGTATCAGTTTCATGATCTGGCCAGACTTAGATTTGGAGAGGTGGCTGCAGCATAGGAATAGACTTGCCTGGCAGTGTGGCTCAGTGGCTGAGCATTGACCTGTGAACCTGGAGGTCACGGTTCAATTTCAGGTCAGGGCTACATGTCCCCGCCTGGGCTCAATCCCCAGTAGGGGGTGTGGCAGCTAATAGAGATTCTCTCATTGATGTTTCTCTCTCCCTTTCCCTTCCTTTTTCTAAAACACACACACACACACTCACACTCACACACACACACGCATGCACGCATATATCAAATAGATGGAGAGAAGCAAGCAACCTCAACAGGGGCAACATTTACGTCAGCTGCCTTAAATATCACCAAACAGACCTTTGGAGTGTCTAAGCAACAATGCAGTGTTAGACTCATTTCTGGAGTCTGAACCAATTTAGCTATGAGATCTTCGACAAAGCAGGATCTATGGCCTTCTCATCTATAGGTTTGTCTAAGATTTTAAGCCATAACCAGATAGGCCAGGTATATTCCTCATTAACAATTTGTTCCAGTGGAGAGACTTAAAACTGCCAATGCTTGAGCCCACCAAGACTCACACTTGAGTTGATGGTGGGGTCCTCAGGCAGCAGTAATAGGGACTCAGGGTTGAGAACCACTGGCAGAAAGAGTTGGGTAGCATACCTGGGCCTCTTCACTATGAAGACCAGGGCTGGGAGCTGGCATTTGACTGGGAGAGTCCAAACCTCTTGCCATTAAATGAAACACTCAGGAATAGAAGAATCAAGGATGCCAACATCACTACTGTCAACAGCCCACAGTGGTGAAACACTCTTGAGCTCCTATGTCACCCGTGTGGCTAAGCTAACTCAGTAGGGACAAAAGGAATGCTTTCCGATGGTGGAGGCATCCAACTTGTATTCAATTTGCTATTATATTCTTAATTTGGGACAATGAAAGGAGCCCCCGTTGAGGTGTGTCCTCACCACATTCCAATGAGAATTCAGAGAAGAGGGGAAGGAGCAGGAGTGGGGAATAGTGAAGGGGAGTAGTATGTATAGGTAGGAAAAAAACGGGGTATAACATTGGGCATGAGTGTCAGAGGAATTTCTGATACTACTATCTCCAAGCACTAATCACTAACTGTCAAAAAGATGATTAATACTTTGGAAGTAGTTCTCCCCGATGGTCAATTACACTGGTAACTTCCTATTAGGCCTTACCACAAAGGCCCAGAGAGCATTACCTCTTCAAGGCAGAGTGTTGCAAGCCTGGATTTGAACTCTAGCTCTGCCAACAATTACCTGTCTACAACTGATTGTGGGAGACTCTTATCCTGGTCTCAAAGCAAAAGCATATTCTGCCAACTTTCCCAAAAACACCCAATGAAGAGATTGCCAGCAGGTACCTGTTGATGGGCATTTTCCAAGTGTCATGATCACAACAGAAGATTCAACTGTTCAAACTTTGCTTATGTATGCCATAGCTTCAAAAAAAAAGGGAGGGGGGACATTTGATTTTACAATGTATTTTTGATATTTACCTTTTGGTCATATCTGATGTGGAAAAAAAATTAAAGGGCAGTCCCACCTACCTAATCTGAATGCCTTTATTCTCTCAAGGCTTAATTCGAGGATTTCGGTATAACAGGCTCTCAGGAGTTAAACCCAGACACACCAAGAAGCAAACTTTTACAATTCTTATTTGGCTACATGCATGCTGCTGTTTCAGGAAGAAGGAAGCAAAAGATGGGTTCTTAAATACCATATCTGGTTCTTAAATATTCTTTTGTACTTTCCAATCTTAGGAAGAAACGATGTTTCCAGTACTCTGCTACCCTCCTGCTAACAGGTACAAAGAACCAAGGTATATTAGAGAGGTACCCAGGTGAGTGGTAAATGATAGGGATGCAAGTTATGACCCACCAAGAATCACATTTAATCTGAAACTCTTTAGGTATCTATTACTAAACTGAGCTTGTTTCCTTAAGTGTAAAATGGGATTATAATCTGAACATTTCTCAGATGTCAAATGAAATACTCTGAAGATATAGAATACTGTATGGCACAAAACAAAAGTGCTTTGCAGAGGAAGAGATGGTTTAAAGTGTCAGGGAACTTCTGAAATTTTAACTTCTTCCAAATCATGTCAAGGTGTGCTTTGGAGAAACCATTTTCCAGTATTAAGCAAGACTATTTAAGAGGAGGTTTAGTGAATAAATATCTGGAAAACACCAGGTTAAAAAATTTTTAACCATTGTTAACTTCAAAACTTCTGAGCTTAGAATGCAATATATACTGAGTCGCCAAGAAGAAAGGACAAGTGAACAGCACTTCTCAAGCTCCCATGATCTAACTCTTTACGTACCATTTCAGTGGAACCATGTTCCCTTGAATGCACTTTAGGGACGGGGACAAAAAAACAACAACCCACTATTACTACAGATTCCTAGTATTTGCTTGAAAACAAAATCATGACAGTTTTGCTAGAAGTTTTTCACATAAACATAAATATTTGTAAACCCTTTATAGGTGGTCTATTCCAGGTCTAAAGGCCAGATCACTAACGTATCTTTTTTCAAAAGGCCATTATGAGTAACCCATCATCAGGACAGAGAAGGAACCTTTCAAGTTTTGTGGAAGTCACTGGACTCCTTGGTCTCAAGTAAGGATATTGGTTACAATAGAGCTCTTCCCTCGACGGTCCAGCAATAGTTTTCTTGTACTCTGGGCCAGCCAGAATGAAGACATCTGCCACACATCATTTTATTATTTTTCTAACACTGAATCCCATACAAAATTTTGTACCTTAATACAGAATTTTGAGAATAAGAGGCAGCAACCTGAGATGGAAGTGGTATGAGAAAAATATAGACACTTAAATCTAATATGTTGCATCTCAATTATACTTCAAGAAACAAAAGAAGAAAAACATGGTAGCATTCTTAAATAGTAACATCATCTAAAATACTGAGAAATGGTTGTAGAATGTATGTCTAATACTGCCTATTTTTATAGTGCTTACATAAATATTACAAAGGATCTGATAGAAACTGGTGGCAATCCGAACAAGTCCTACACCAGTTCTTGAATCTTCTCTTACAGCTGGTAGGATTACAAAGTTTGGCAATAGCGTGCACAGACCAAGACTAGCCAGTCTTCTGGGCAGTGGGTAATGGACCTGTCTAACACGTGACATAAGAGTTCATTTTAAACTCTTCACTAGGTGATAAGACGCTGTGGGCGTGCATTTATAAGCTGCTGGCATGCACGATGGTGTTCATGGTCTGAGCTTCCCCTCTGACCAAACGAGATTAAAGCCCTCAAACTTGACGCTGCACCAAAGCCAGTTTCTTCTAGGAAGAGAACAGAAACTTCTATGCAAGGCTGCTGTAGCAGGCAATATAAGGCAGGGAGGATAAAGCTCCTTATCAGTGAAAAGGCTACGTGAGCAACACGACATCTATGGGAAACAGGATTTGAAAACATCTTAAACTGAGACCACTCATAGTTTCTTTCTCCCATGGCTGTGGTATCATAAAATTCTAAAGCACTTCCACAAATTCCTGGTGCTTTTCATCTTAAAGTAGCTTACATTTATAACGCCAGTGTACTGAAAAAGTGGCTGGAACAGCCCACCTATACCTTTATCTGACATGTTCATCACTTCCCCCAACCTTTGGAGAAACATGGAAACTCAGATTCTCCAACAGGCATACATAACATACTAAATCACGGGAGTTTTCTAACAGCTCTTAGAAACTGGCAAGGGAACACAGAAGCCCATTACTACCCCAAACTCAACCAACTCCATACATCTTCATTGACAGACATCAACAGCAACAGTAAGTTTACACATAAAGAACAAGTGAGGCAAAGGCAAATGCAGTGTCAATCTGTCTGAGTGTAGGCAATGATGCGTTGATTATACCCGTACAAACTTCAGTCCCCTTTAGTTATCCCCAACTCAGCCTTCAGGCCATACATTTTTGCTGGGAAGAATTCAGACGTAATATAGCCAATCCAGCACGCTTCACAGTACTGTGTGTCAATACTGGGAATGGTCTCTAATTAACTTAAACTGCACACAGTACTTTAATGAAACAAGTTTATTACTCCCACTCAGTGGTTCCTGGGGGCTTTGATGTTAAGTCATACATAATTCGAGAAATACCAGGAATCTTCTTAATCTCAGTGACCATCTTTAACACCACCTGTTATAAAACAAAGATTACAATTATAAGAATCCACTGCATGTCCAAAGAACCTAAAAGGGCTTGCATTTGCAATCTGACACTTCAATCTATTTTTACTATTTGCTTCTATGTACATGGCATGGCCTCTGATTAATTTTAGGTAGTGAATCTACTTCCCTCTAGAGGTTGAAGTGACTTAAAGTCAGTACTACTCAAAATTCGACCCACAGATAGTTGCTACCCTACAGGTTATGTTTGTAACAAGTGGTTAGAAACATTCATAGCAATTTCGCATTGCTCTGGCATCTAAACATAGTATTTTATGTGTTTAAGCCAATTCTTCACAAATTATCTGTGGCTGAAACAACTCTGAGGTTGTTACCAAGGTGGTGCATAATGTATTATAATAATAACCACTGGCAGGTGTACAGGAGGAGAAAGCCTGGTCCTTGAACAAAAACTTGGCAAATCTGAGCCCAACAGAAAACAGAATGTAAGCCACATTTCCCAGCCCAGCTGTGCAGCTACAACCAGAGCCTTGCATTAGCTGCTGGAGCAATGGTCCAGCTAACAAAGGCTCAGTGTGATTTTCATCTTCTAACAAGCAAATGGCTCCTTGGTGGAGAGAGAATAGGAGAGGGAGATGGTGATCAAAAATGGAATAGCTGCCCCTGGCTGGTTTGGCTCAGTGGATAGAGTATCGGCCTATGGACTGAAGGGTGCCAGGTTCAATTCCAGCAAAGGATACATGCCCAGGTTGCGGGCTCAATCCCCAGTAGAGAGCATGCAGGAGGCAGCCCATCAAAAGTATCTCTCATCATTGATGTTTCTATCTCTCCTTTCCCCTTCCTCTCTGAAACGAATAAAAGTATTTTTTTTTTTTTAAAAACTGAATTGCTGGTAGCAGAACATTAAAGAATTCCTGGGTTTCTGGTCATAATGCCATCAATTCTCATCCTTATTTCCAATAAACTTTTCTTCAGTCCTCGGGTTTTCTTCTTTACTTAGAAAATATTATTTGTAAAGTAGAGGTTGGCTGGCAAAATTAAATAGTTATAGATTAGAGTTGGTTGGTTCCTCTCCATATTGTAATCAGACATCTAGAGGGTTATAATATATTTAAGGCCTTTTCTATTATCGTGTACTGAACAATCATGTGGAGATAAAAAGAACCTGTCTTCTGAACAGAAAACCAAATATCAATATTGTCATAGTCTATTCCACTCACCCTATTATAAAATGTATGAGGTACTGAAAATACACATTAGAAGGAATATTGTAAATTACCTCTACAGGGATCTCATTGCCAGGTGTTGCAGGAATACCAGTCATGAAATCACTAGTAATAAAGGTTCGAATAACCACAGATCTCTGGCATGAAGGCTGCTTCTGAAGTGGATCCCGATCAAAATGTAATGGTGTCAAAATCACTGGCATCTGACTGATTTTTCCAGCACAACCTAGAGAAAGGAAGTTAACATATAAAGCCAATCACCATCCATGCAAAAGCACTGCCACCCAGTTCAATAAAACCCTCCCAGACAATATTTGAAATCACATATACACACCAGTTAGGACAGCCATTGTGCATTGTTTCCAGCTACTCTCAAAGCATTTGAAGTAAACTCAATCACAAATACAAGTAATAAAATTTGACTGTAGTGCTATGTTATAGTGATGACACTTTATACATATGTAACATATATATAAAGCCTATTCTTATAATTCATGGTAGTTATGATCTAGAGGAAATACAGTTAGGTTCTTACAAGCCTCTGGTCACATTTTCATCAACCAACCAGTACATACCTTGTTTTATGTGTTTTTATTTAAAGACACCTAATTTAATATTTATTGCAGATTAACACTGGACTCATGGCCAACAGCACTATCATTCAGGCATGAACAAACCTTATCTAACCCACATATTTTCTCCCTGAGACACATCACAGCCTTCCTGCGCTTAGAAATCTAGACAGCACCTCAGCCCTATGCTTGGAGGACATTTTAAATAGTGAAGTCACCAACCAAAAGCATGAAAATGCCAAAAAGATGCCACTAAATAGCCTATAAAAAGGACATTTGTTTACAGTAAGAAGGCAAAGTACTGCCTTGTTCAACCTCAGTTACAAGTTTGGGCAACTCAAATTTTTTGCCACTCTGCACATGTCTGCACAAAACCAAAGGGTGGGTAAGTTTTTTATGAAGACAATATCATAGAATTATCCATAAACATGAAAGCACCTAAAAATTAAAAATCTTATTATTCTACTAGAAAGCACAATGCCAAGCATCCAAATTTTAGTTAGAGCATGCAGTGATAAGCAAAATGAGAAACTTACTGGACTCCCTGAGAATGTTCTGAGCCTCAAAATCAGCTTGGCGTAAAGTACTGAGCACCCCTGTTGTCAAGAAAGTGGGAGTAACATCTGTAGGAGGCTCTTTAACTGGTGGACCAAATATATAGACAACTCTAGAAGGGGGAAAGAGAAAATCAGAGAGAATTACAATTTAGTATGGTAAGCAGTGCACAAGGAATAACATTTTTTCCATTTACTGAGGCTCTTCCACCCCATTTCAAATCCCCAAAAGGGTTGTTAGAATATAAAATTATAGAGGGGTCTATGTTCTATGTACCTTCCTCCAAGTGCATTTTCTAGAATACTAATATCTTAGAATGTGCAAAGATATATGTGATTATCATATTCCTCTTTTTATATAATGTCTTGGGTTAGAGTGGCCCCAATGTACCATATCTACCTGGAACCTGTGGTGAAAATAGGACATTTGTAGATGTAATCGAGTTAAGATAACGTCAGGGTGGCCGTTAATCTAATAACTGGGTGTCTTTCTACAAACAGAGAAATCTGGGAACACACACAGATAAAGAGGGCATGTAAGAATGAAGAAAGATTGTCATTACACTGCCACAAGCCAAGGACTGCCAACGAACACCAGAAATTAGGAAGAGGTAAGAAAGGATCTTAGAGCCTTCACAGAGGGCTAAAACCTTGACATTAGACTTTTAGCCTCCAGAATTGTGAGAGAATCATTAATTTCTCTTGTTTTAGCTTCTCTGTTTGTGGTAATATATCCCAGTAGCCCCAGGAAATTAATACTCATAAGCTTGGGGAAACAGTGAGTTGAACAAATAAACAGGTTTTTACCACAAAACTTCAGAAATTATAATGTGCTAATATGCACTGGAAGCATCTAAGATGGGGCTACAGTGAATTTCCCAAACTTATTTGACCACTTGATCTTTTATTCATTTTGGGCAACACTGATCCCAAGATTCTCCTTTCTGCTTTATTAAAAATGTCACCAAAATGGACACCAAAACTTGGTATTCTACTAGTTCCTTCTAAAAGGAATAACTCACTAGTGCTTTCAGTAAATATCTATTTGAAAGATATGAAGATGCACCACTGCAGGTGTTAGTAAAAGTAGGGTTTGGAACATAGCTTGAGGAAGTTCGGATCAAACAACTCAAGGGGAATCCCACTACCGTTTGGAGGATCTGTTGTACAACCTTCTCTCAGGAAAAAAAGAGGCAGTCAGGGTAGACAGGAGTGCGACCACACCTCCCCATTCCAACTCTAGTTAGCAGACAAGTAACTATTCCTTTCTCTTAGCCCTATCTGTCTTTAGCAAAGAAAATAAATCTCCCTTGGCAATCTCCCATAGTTAAGTTTAGTGATGTTGTTCTTTTCTTCTTAATATCCTATCTAATAGAATATGCAAATTGACCATAACTCCAGGACAAAGATGGCAAAACCCACAGCAAATAAGGAAGGAATATGGAAACTGACACAGCAAGGTGAGAGGCAGAAGGTGGCTCAGCAAAGGCAGAAGGGTGGCTCTGGGCCAGAGTGAAGGTGGAAAGGTGGCTCTGGCTGGAGCGGCGGTGGTGCCAGCAGCCATGGGAAGAAAGGCCTATTCTTACACGATTCCTCGTGCATCAGGCCTCTAGTATACTTAGAAGAAAGCACGTATAGAAGAAAAGAGCAACAGATCAAAACCACCACTACCTCCAACTACTTCACTGCTTCTTCCAAAATACACTGTGGCAAGAAAAAAAAATTTGTCTTACAAAAAGTAAGACACATTTCTATTTAGCAACATAGTTCCTAGAGCTCATAAACAATCCTTAAAGGAAAAGGCAAGTAGGCAAGAGAACCCCACAACTTGATTTTTCGGTCTAATTTCTTACAAACAAGAGTGATAATAAATGTGCAGGGATAGGTAGAACAGCAAAACTGGAGCAGTCTCTCTCTGTACAAAGATTCTAAGATTACATCATGCCAATGGGGTCAGGAAGTGGGGAGGAGAGGGGGGGAGGGGAGAGACACCAGAAAAATGGGAAACAACTTTAAAATTTATTTCTAACTCCTAAAAAGGAGCTTGTCAAAATCTAAAACTTACGAAGACTCTTTTAAGGGCTTGTTAGGTTCATATTTTAAAATGTAGGGTTTTTTTTGTTGTTGCTTATTTGTTAGACATTTCTGGGGGAGGAAGGGTAGTGCAGAGAGAGAAAAACAGAGAAGACAGAAAGAAAAGTCAGCATATAAAGGACAGAGACAAAGTTTAAACATGGGTGAGTACCCTAGGCAAAAGAAAAATAGAGGGAGATAAAACTGTAAGAATGTACTAACTGCATAGTAAGAGGAGAGTCAAAATTAGGGAATGGAAATATTCCATTTGACCTCTAAAGTTTAAGTATTAGCATTATTTAGAAGATGAATTATGAACCATTATTTTAATCAAAACAATTATCTCCATTCAAAAGAGTTAATTACAATCCTAGCCCATGAACTGAAGGGTCCCAGGTTAGATTCCAGACTAGGGCACATACCTCTATTGCAGGTCCATCCCTGGCCAGGTTGAAGCACATGCAGGAGGCAACCAGTTGATGTGTCTCTCCCACATCAATGTTTTTCTCTCTGTCTCTCCCCCTCCCTTCCACTCTCTAAAAATCTATCTAAAAATATCCTCAGGTGAGGATTAACAACAACAAATAGAGTAAGCACCGTGATATGCAAATGGAGTACAGTGGTACCTCGAGATACGAGTGCCCTAACATACGAGATTTTTGAGATATGAGCTGTCAAGCGAGCGATTTTTGCTTTGAAACACGAGCACCATTTGAGATAAGAGTAATCACGTGGATCGGCCGGCTGCACACGACCCACCAGTTTACCAAGACTCGAGCGTCTCATAGTTTCCCACGCCTCAAGGTTACGGAACGAATTAAACTCGTATCTCGAGGTACCACTATACATGCTATTTTCTAGCCCTTCCCATCTCCCACATACTGATTTCCAAGTTACCCAAATTAAATCCCTGTTGGCCCCAATTGCAGAGCTGCCATGTCTTGGCAGACAAATTCAATCAATAAAAATTGTTTATATAATAAGTAAATAAAAATAGGTATTTGCAAATTTACCATTATTTATTATAAAATTCACTCTTTTTCAGTGTATTAAAGGTGATTCCTTATTTGGGGGCCTTAGGTTTATTGGAGTAAACCTTTTAATAGGCATATTCCCAACAGTAAAAAACATAGCTTCTCTGGGACGCCTTATCTGAAAGGCCCCCGTAGCAGATAGTCAGAGAACAATACGCACTCTGCTAGGTAACCACCAATGGAAAGATTTCTAATTCTGCAGCAAATCTGAATAAACTAAAACATCAAGTAACTATTTTTGGTTGTTAACTACCCAATACCCATTGAAAAAACAACAACAAAAACAAGATTAGAGAAGAGTGAACAGCTCGTGAAATAAGAATATTTAATGAGCAATCTGGTACCAAACAAGTTGAGATTTTTGAACTATACACAGGATAATGTATTGTAAAATAGACAAAGATTATAAATCAGCTATTGATATATCCAATATAAAAATTAATGTGCAATTAAAGGAAAAATAAATATTAAAAACTAAACTGAAAATAAATTATACATGTAGTTATTTTAATAATATCTGGCATATGCCTATTTCTTTTCTTTGATTTCCTGATATTATTATTAAATTAACTAAGTCCCTACTTGTAATTCTATAGCCTTCAGATACTTTTTTCAATCCTTTGGAATAAAACATGTTACCATAAAATAGGTCATGTAAATTGCTAATTTGGAAGACATGACTTAAAACTGCCTTTTCTAAAGCAGATAAATGCATTGTGCTGAAGAAACAAAACACAAGATATTAAATATATGCTCAATTGTGACCTAAGTAGATATATCTGTATCTACACTTGAGCCTTTTGGTTCTTCAAAAAAACATCTTGCCCTGTTGGTGTGACTGTGTTTGAGGGTCAACCCATGAACTTAGAGGTAACTAGTTTGATTCCCAATCATGGCACACATGTCCAGGTTTTGGGCTCACAACCCAGTTTGGGGAGTACAGGAAGCAACTGACCGATATTTCTCTCTCATTGATGTTTTTATCTCTCTATCCCTCTTCCTTCCTCTCTCTCTAAAGGAATCAATAAAAACATATTAATAAAACAACAACAACAACTTATCCTTCTATTACACCTTATCCCCTGCTCCCACTGTAAAACATACCTGTTAATGTTGTGACACATGCGAGGTATAAGCCTCGCCAGGAAAATAAGAGATTCCCAGTCAGGCTCATCTTTACTGGAGATTCCACACACATAACTGTAGGAACGACAATCACCCTGAAAGTAAAAATGCATTCAATAATTTTAATGGTTTTGCAGATGAGTGGATTAAAAAGCTGGTACAGCTACACAATGGAATACTACACCACTATAAAAAAGATGGAACTTTTACCATTTGCAACAGCATAGATGGAACTGGAGAGCATTATGCTAAGTGAAATAAGCTAGTTGAAGAAAGATAAATATCACATGATCTCACTCATATGTGGAATATAACAATTAACATAATTTGTTGAACAAGAATAGATCCCCAGACAAATGGCAGGGGAGAGGAGGGTTAGAGAGCAACCAAAGGACTTATATGCATGCATATTAGCATAACCAATGGATACAGACACTGGAGCAGTGGGGGCTTGCCCAGGTGGGAAAGCGGGGGGGCGGGGCCCATGGAATGGGGAAGAGAGGTCAAGCGGGGGAAAAGGAGACATATGTAAAACTTTAAACAATAAATAAAAAATAAAAATAATTTTAATGGTTTTGTAGAGGTCAAAAAATGGACTAGAAAACATTTCATGCATGATGACACCATTAATAGAAATCCTTTTCGGGGAAAAAAAAAAAGCTTGTTTATAAAAGTATTAGAGGCCTGGTGCATGATATCCATGCACTGGGGTGGGGTTGTCCCTCAGCCCAGCCTGTGCCCTTTAGCAAGCAGTTTGGGAGCCCTCAGTGCCTAAGCTGTCAGTTAGACATCCTTAGCACTGCCACAAAGGCTCCCACAACCACTGCTGCACTAGCCAGTTGTCACACTGACCACCAGGAGGCAGCTCCTAGGTTGAGCATCTACCCTCTGGTGGTCAATGCGTGTCACAGCGACCAGTTGTTCTGCCTTTTGGTTGATTTGCATACTACTCTTTTATTATATAGGAGGATATATGGATACGTCTCTAATGATATAAATAAATCCTAAATTTCAATCTCATATTAAATTCTACCTAAATCAGTTCAAACATAAAGTGTAATGGTAACTTCAAGAATTTATTCAACACATGCCAGCGGCCCATTGGGATCTAATTCTGAGTACCTGCCCAACTGTGGACAGCCAGCACACTTCATTTGGAAGATAAGATCTGCCCATGTTGATTAGATGAAAAAAGGATTCTTAAGTCAGAGATAAAAAATAAAAATGAGCTTAAAAAATTATTAAAAACAAGTGAATAAAACTGATAATAATATTTTCTTTTTCTTTGTCCTGTTTAATCCAAGTAATTTTCTTTTTTTAAAAATCAAATTACACTAAAGAGCAATTTTAAAAATATATATATTTTATTGATTTTTTACAGAGAGGAAGGGAGAGGGATAGAGAGTTAGAAAAATCAATCAGCTGTCTCCTGCAACATTCCCCACTGGGAATGTGCCTGCAACCAAGGTACATGCCCTTGACTGGAATCAAACCTGGGACCCTTGAGTCCACAGGCCAACACTCTATCCACTGATCCAAACCAGTCAGGGCTAAAGAGCAATTTTTAAAGAGTCATCAAACTACCCTAATAACCAGTATTCTAAAAAAAATTAGAATTTAGACTACGTGAAAGCTAATTTGACAGTATCTATTGCCCTAGCTGGTTTGGCTAAGTGGATAGAGCATCAGCCTGCAGACTGAAGGAATCTAGGTTTGCTTCTGGTTAAGGGCATATGCCTGGGTTGCAGCTCGATCCCCAGTAGGGGGTGTGCAGGAGGCAACCGATCAATGATTCTCTTTCATCTTTAATGTTTCTATCTCTCTCTCCCTCTGTTCCTCGCTGAAATCAATAAAATATAGTACCTATAGATATATATTAAAAAGATAAAAATTATATCCTATATAATAAAACCCTCATATGCAAATCGATAAAGGCAGAAAAACTGCGGAACAACCAGTTGCTATGTATGACGTGTACTGACCACCAGGGGGCAGACACTCAATGCAGGAGCTGCCCCTTGGTGGTCAGTGCGCTCCCATAGGGGGAGCACCACTCAGCTGAGTGCTGGGTGCCAGACACCAGGCTCACGGCTGGCAAGCACAGTTGCAGTGGCATGAGCCTCTCCCACCTTTATGGCAGCACTACCGAGCTGTGGCAGTGGCAGGCACAGTGAGGCCGAAATGAACAACAGTGGCACGATGCCTGGCCCAGGCTCAGGCTCCCCTCTGGCCGCCTGCCGCTTCGCACACTACTACATCCCCTGAGGGGTCCCAGATTGTGAGAGGGCACAGGCCAACCTAAGAGACCCCACCGGTGCATGACTGGGCCGAGGAGGGATGCTGGATGTTGACCAGCAGGGAAGGGACCATGGGAGGGTTCTAGGGCATGTGCACTCAGTACTGATCAGTTGGCCCCAGCAGCAAGTTAACCTACCACAGTCAGAGCTTCTACCCCCATGGTGGTCAGTGAAATGTCAGAGTGAGCAGCTGAGCAGCCTTAGCATATCATTAGTATATTACACTTTGATTGGTTGAATGGACCACCAGACAACCGGACACTTAGCATATTAGGCTTTTATTATATAGGATTGTATAGGATTATGAATAGCATTACGAAAGTAAAAATTATATGATCCTCACATGCTTTTACAATTGTAAAGATATAACTATAAATACACAAATGTCATTTGTACATTATCAAAGCTAAAAGAGAGAAGACGTAGAAATAGAGCATAGTTTAAGAAATACACAATTTGAGAACAAGACCTAAGTGGTGTATAACATTCATCAGGAGGCCTTCTTGCAATTAAAGACTTCTAAAACAGTACTATATTTCATACCAAGAAGGATAAATGAGAACATGACCTCTTGGTGACTATCCTTCAAGGCAGAAGCAAGCAAGCAAACCCTATAGCAAGTCATTCTTTGAATTTTTACTTTTGGTTACAGATGTTCCAAAACTATAAGATTTCAGCCTGATATCGGGTTCCTAAAACCTTGTTTACTCTATAAATATTATTTTAAACATTACCTTTTTACATATTTTCATATTTCATTTTCCTAAATCATTCCTATTTGAACAATAGTGAAAAGAATATCTGCAGAAAGTTATGTCACAGGGCAATGAATTCACACAACTCACCTGCACACCTACAGTTTTAATTGGCAGCAGGAAGGCATTCAGGGAATGCAGACTTGTAATTTGCATCAGCTTCTCCTGGTCCTCTTCTGTTGTGCAGGCTTTGACTCTTTGTAATAGCGTATGTGGCTGAAAAAAATACATACAGGTATTTCTTAAGGTTTTAAGAAATAAGGTACTCACTCTTTTAGTATCTATTACTATCTTAGATATATACACTTACTGCTTTATAGCAATAGATCCTAGTGGGCATTTCTCTCTGACTTGTATGTGCTATGTAGTATAAACCCTAACCCTGTTTTTATTCTTTTAGAGTTCTCCTTAAATGTTAACAAGAGAATGTCTCTAACCACTTGGCAAACAATGCAAACATCTTTAAATGCTTTAATTCCAATCAATCCTCTCGTAGTTGGCGTGTTATTTTAAATACATATTATTGTAATATTTTAAAAATAAACACCAATAATTATAGGTCATTATTTTTATGATACATTCCATGTTTGCTCGAATGTTACCATTTTCTTTTCTTTGTTTACCATTTTCCATTTTCTTTTGTTTACCATTTTTTTCTTGCATATCAGAAAAAGATCCTTTTGCTTCTCCTAAAGTCAGTCCTTTAAAACAGTGGTTCTCAAAAAATAAAAAAATAAAGTAATAAAATAAATTAATTAAATTAAAATAACAGTGGTTCTGAAGCTTCGCTGTATACTCAAATTACTTGGTATAATCAGGTTCCGTCTTGGATTAAATAAAAAATTCTAGGAAGAAAGGGTCCAAGCATAGTATCCTTCAAAAGCTCCCCCAACCCTGGCTAGTGTAACTCAGTTGGTTGAGTGTTGTTCCATGCAACAAAAGGTCAATAGGATTTGATTCCAGGTCAAGGCACATGCCCAGGTTTCCAGCTGGATCCCCAATAGGAGGCATATAGCAGGAGGCAGCCAGTCCAGATTTTGAAAATTAATAAGAACATAAAAAAGCCCCCCAGATGATTCTAATAAACAGCCAAGGGATATGTGTACTGCACTGTTGGTAGTAAACTGTGTTTATCTGAAAATGTCTTTATTTTGCCCTACTTTTAGAAGACAGCGTATCTGTTCACTATTGTTCACCATTATTTTCTCTTGGGACTTTGAAGTCTTCTTGCTTTTACTACTGCTTTCTATATAATAGTGTTTCCTTTGTAGAGTAAAATAACCTTTCCTCTGTAGCTGCTTTGTCTTTGGCAGGATGCAGTTTTGCTAGGTATGCCAACTCAGTATCAAATTCTTTTGATTTATCCTGATAGCAATGTGTTATGTTCTCCTGAATCTGAGGCATGGTTTCAACCAGTGTGGAGAAATATTACCTCCTTTTGAAAATATGTTAAAGTTGACCTTTTCATTCTATCTTAAATTCTATCCATTGTTCTGATTTCTGAATAATTTCTTAACATCTTTCTATAGTGGTTTAATTTCAGCTATTATTTTCATTTCTACAATTTAACTTTTTTAAAACTACCCAGTCATTTTTTATACTCATATCATATACCTTATTCTTATTATATATTGCTTCAATTTTATGTACTTTATATTACCTATCTGCCAATTCCAGTACTTGAAACTGCTAATTTCCACTAGCTCTCATTCATAAAGCCTTATTTCTATACATATTTTGTAATTTTTTTATTGTAAGCTCATATTTGCTAGAACTGTATCTATGGAAATTCTTTGAAGCCTGATTGAAGATATTCCAAAGAGTAAATTCATTTACATTGCTTCTTGCCTAACACCTGAAGCACTACCAACCAGGGTCCACTTTAAATAGGAATTGAATTCTCAGCTTGCAGGTTTTTACACAACACAGGTTATGAATTTAGGCACCAAAACTACAAATGGACTGAAGACTTTTCCATTTATTCTCAATCTGGAGCTGAAATAATTTCCCTTGTTTTCTCATAACACATATAGAGTATTTTAAAACACCTTGTAAGAAATAAATGGAGCATCAAAATAAAAAACTTCTGCACAGCAAAAAAAAACATCAACAAAACAACAAAAAAGCCCATTGGGAGAACATATTTGCCAATGTTATATCTGATAAGGATTTAATCTCCAGAATTTACAGAGAACTCATAGAACTTAGCAAAAGGAAGATAAACAATCCAATAAAAAAATGGGCAAAGGACCCAAATAGGTACTTTTCAAAAGAGGACATATGAAAGATCAAAAGACACATGAAAATATGCTCAAAGTCACTAGTCATCTAAGAGATGCAAAATCAAAACAATAATGAGGTACCATCTCACACCTGTTAGATGGCTATCATCAACAAATCAATAAATGACAAGTGCTGGCGAGGATGCGGAGAAAAAGGAACCCTCATACACTGCTGGTGGGAATGAAGACTGGTGCAGCCACTGTGGAAAACAGTATTAAGTTTCCTTAAAAAGTTAAAAATGGAACTCCCGTTCAACCCTATAATTTCACATCTAGAAATATATCCCAAGAAAACAGAAACCATTCAGAAAGGATAGATGTATCCCTATGTTCATAGCAGCACAATTTACAATAACTAAGATTTGGAAACAGCCTAATGCCCATTAGGCAGATGAGTGGATTAAAAAAAGGTGGTACATCTACACAATGGAATACTATGCAGCTATAAAAAAGATGAAACTTTTACCATTTACAACAACATGGATGGGCCTTGAGAGCATTATGCTAAGCAAAATAAGCCAGCTGGAGAAAGATAAATATCACATGATCTCATTTGTGGAATATAATGAACAAAAATAGATCCAGAGACAAAGAAACACTGACCAAATAGACCATCAAACCTCAGAGGGAAGAGATCAAGCAAAGGACTTGTATGCATGCATATTAGCACAGCCAATGAACATGGACCTTGGGGCGGTGGGGGCTTGTCCTCAGGAGTGGGAGTGGCCGGGGAAGGGTTAATGGGGGGGAAAGGAGACATCTATCTATATGTATCTATCTAAAACTCTAATATGCAAATAGATGGAACAACAGAACAACTGGTCAATATGATGCTCACTGACCACTAAGGGGCAGAAACTCAGAGTAGTAGCTGCCCCCAGCCCTCAGGCCCCAACCAGCAGCAGTGAGGGGGGGGAGCGGGAGGGGGCGGCGCAGGGACGGTGCCAGGCCAGGTAAGGCTGGTGCAAGCGGGGTCCCCTGATCAATCTGCTGGTCACTCCACAGAGAGAGGTGACCAGTGATGGTGGCTGGGGATGGGATCAGCAAGCAGGCCATGCCAAGCCAAGATGGGTGCGATCAGGGGCCCCAATCACCCTGCCGGTCGCCCTCCAGATCAACCCTGATTGCAGGCCAGGCTTAGGGATCCTAACCATGCTTGAATTTTATGCACCAGGCCTCTAGTATGTAATAAATAATAAATAAACAAACAAACAAATAAATGATATGAAAACTTGGGGGGGGCAACAACAAAGCAAAAATATATTAATTAATTAATTAAAACACCTTTTCATTTCTAGCATTTTTAAGGATTCAGGGTATTCAATCTGCTGTCTAACTGAAAATAGAAGTTTGCATTTTAAGTGTTTATATAGAATATTTTCTTCATAGTCATTCCAAAAGTTACATTACTCTGAATTTTCAAATAATGAAACCCTAATAAAATCACTGTAAATTCTGGAGTACAAGAATCCATTCAATTCCTTGTACTGATTAGTTGTGTCTGTTTAAAACTCCCAACCCATATAATAAAAGGCTAATACGTAAATCACTGAACAGCAGAATAACTGGTTGCTGTAACGCACACTGACCACCAGGGGGCAGAGGCTCACCGCAGGAGCTGCCCCTGGTGGTCAGTGCACTCCCACAGGGGAAGTGCCACTCAGCCAGAAGCCAGGCTCATGGCTGGCAAGTGCAGCAGCAGGAGCCTTCTCCCACCTCCTTAGCAGTCAGACTTCCCCTGAGGGCTCTGGGACTGCGAGAGGGCACAGGCTGGGCTAAGGGACTCCCCCCAAGTGCATGATTTTCATGCACTAGGTTTCTAGTAATATATAAATCCAACGTAATTACCTTTTTAACACTTGCAGAGAAATCAGCTACTATTTTCAAAATGTTGTTGGTTTCAGGGAAGTCCTTACAAATGTAAGGTTCTTCAGCACATATTACTCTAATTGCCAGGCCAGGACCTAGAGTGAAGAGTAATAATTTAAAAATTATTTTGAAATTTTAATATAAAAATATCATTAATCCCAAAATATAAAACCCTTCCAAAAATTAATATCCATGTGCCACTTCAAGGTTTTTATTCTAGTTTTACTGATTGGAAAATGTATTATTTTTTATATAATTAATATACTATCACCATTGCAAATAGTTTTTATTGTAAGGGTTAAATAAAACAGTATTTGTAAAATATGTAGCAAAATGCCTAGCACATACCAGCACTCAAGAAATGTGAACTATTACTTTTTTAAATTTCATTAAACCATTTTTTCAACTTATCATCAAATGCTAACAGCTAGAAACTGAAGTACAAAACTTGCCCAAATTCAAGAACTCATTTAAAAAAAACAAGGTTCTCAATCCCAACTTTAAACAAATATCACCTCTGTTTTTCTATATGACAAAATAACTATTTCATCTGAGTATTCTTTAATTTGTTCATAAATTAGTTACATATGACCTGTGAAAAGAAGTGGGTTCAGCCATTCAGATAAATGAGCCATGGCACAATGATTTCAGGGAACCAAGTTTTAACCCTATCTTCCATCATGGTATCATAGAAAGAATATATAAATCCCAGTTCTGACACCAATAATTGTGTAGCAATGTTATTAAGATATCTCTATGCCTTGGTTTTCTCATCTGATGGTAAAATGATATATCATCATATAATTTTGGTATGGTATAATATTTCAGTATAAATATAATAAAAAATAACTATTTAATAAAACAAAGTATATACACTAGACACTAAAAAAATGTTTATTTCCTTCATACCTTTTTCTTTCCCTCAAGTTACATTTTCCTTGATACCATATTATTTCAAAATTGTCTGAATTGATTTTTCTTCAACATGAAGGTCTAAGAACAAATCAAACAATTCAATTTTAATTTTACCTGGAAATGGATGCCTGGAAACTAACTCTTCTGGAAGTCCAAGTTCTCTGCCTAACACTCTTACTTCATCTTTATGAAAGTCTTTCAGAGGTTCTATTACTTTTCCCTATATGGGAGGAAAAAACAGCACAAATTAGTAACCAAAATCACATGGAAACAAAGGGTAATAAATTATTGACTTTCCAATTGTCTTTTTCCTCAGACTTAAAAATCAGTTTTTAAAACTTCATTTCCTCTTGTATGCTTATAGTCATTAAACATTTCAGTGACCTAATTTCTCTTTGAAACACATTTTAAGTATAACCTTTTTAAATATAAATAAATCAAAGCAAATCTTTCCCTACCTGATATAGTTTTCGTTAGAATACAAGGAAAATTAAATATATACTAGCATTTCAAAATAAAACTCTCCAAATGATGCCATCAAGAAAGTGAAAGGACAACACAGATGGCAAGTCATGTGTCTTAGAAAAGACTGGTAACTAGAATATATAAAGAACAATTCAATGAAAAGATAAATAAACCAATTTAAAAAGGGGCAAAGTATCTGAATTGGTATTTCGCCAAAGAAGATACACAAATAGCCAATAAACACATGAAAAGGTATTTAGCAACATAAGCTATTAGGGAAATACAAATCAAAATCACAATAAGTTACCACTACACATTAAGATGTACAAAATAAAGAGAGACATAATTCACAGCCATTATGATAGCTATTATCAAAACAACAGAAAATAACAAATGCTGGCAAGGTGTACAGAAATTAGAACTCTTGGTATTGTTGATGGGAATGTAAGAGGGTGTAACCACTATGAAAACATGAAGAAAGTCTCAAAATATTAAAAATACAACTACATGATCTTGCCCACACAGAGTGGTTCAGTTGGTTGACCAATGACTGATGCACCAAGAGTTTACCAGTTTGATTCCCAGTCAGGGCACATGCCTAGGTTGCAAGCTCAATCCTCACTTGAGAGCATGCAGGAGAGCAGCTGATTGATTTTTCTCTTTCCCTCTCCCTCTCTCTTCTTTTTTCTTCAAAAAATATCAATGAATCATATTTAAAAATATATATATATATATACAACTACATGATCTAGCAATCACATTTCTTGGTATATATCCAAAAGAATTGAAATCAGGGTCTACAAGAGATATGTGCAAACCAGATTCATAGTATAATTTACAGTAGCCAAAAGTGGAAGTAACCAAAATGTCTGCTGACAGATAAACAAAATGCGTATATACATACAACAGACTATTACTCAGTCTTAGAAAGCACATCTTCACATGGATTAACCTTGAGGACCTATGGTAAGAGTAATAAGCTAGTCACAAAATGATTTTACTTATATAAGCTACCTGAAGTAGTGAAATTCACTGAAACAGAAAGTAGAATGGTGGTTATCAGGGGTTGGGGAAAGGGAGAAAACTGTATCTGTTGTTCAATGGATATAGAGCATTTCAATTTTGCAACATGAAAAATTATAGAAATCTGTTTCACAATCATGCAAATACACCTAACACTACTGAATTGTATACTTAAAAATGGTTAAGGGGAGAGGAAAGAAAGCTTTATGGGAAAGTTTGCATAAGTTTTTACCTACCTCTTCTCTCAACTTCCTGATAAGCTCTGTGTCATTGTGATGGGTTTTGATGAGTTCAGCTTTGCCACTTGCAACAAGGGATGCACTTTCAATTAGATCAGGCCGTAAAGTACCTTGGGCAAGGAAAACCTCCTCAGGTTTCAGGTTCATTTCTCCAATTACTTCATTGGCAATCTATAACCAACAGCAGTAAGAATGATTCTTTTAAAAAGACAGCAAAATATTATACCTTCAGCTAAATTTATCAAAGTCCTTGTGCAATATCGAAGGATAAAATCTACCAACTCCCAAAATAATCTCCTTTAACAACGTAGGTTCTTTAAAGAACATGCTTTAATATGATTCAAAAAGGTATGCAAACATTCCCCCCATTCAAAAGCTAAAAACCAGTCACTGAAATATTGAAAGTCTAATATTAACTGAAAATACCTATTCTTAAAACAGTTAAATCAAAAAAATAGCAAAACGTAAGTATATATGTTTTTAAAATATAAAATAGTTTATACTACTGATCTATATAATAGTAATATACAGTAAAACTCTTATTCAAAAATAAAATAAAAATTAGTCAACAAATTTGGTCATTTGATATAATGGCAAGAAAAAACAAATACTAAAATTCCTATTAAAAACACTGCACATAGCCAAAACTGGTTTGGCTCAGTGGATAGAGCATCGGCCTGCGGACTGAAAGATTCCCGGTTCGATTCCGGTCAGGGGCATGTATCCTGGTTGCGGGCACATCGCCAGTAGGGCGTGTGCAGGAGGCGGCTGATCGATGTCTTTCTCTCATCGATGTTTCTAATTCTCTATCCTTCTCCCTTCCTCTCTGTAAAAAATCAATAAAATATATTTTTAAAAAATAAAATACATAAATAAATAAAACACTGCACATTGAGGATATTAAAAAGGTACCTTAACAAAAGTATCCCCAATGATTTTTCTTTTCTCCTCAGGACTTGTTGTCATATTTAACGTTTTGCTGATTCTTTTTCGTGGAGTTCTATCTTCATCAGATATTGGTAGAGTTGTTGTTCCATTGTAGAAAGAATGAGCAGCATTTATCACTGGGCGATGGAGCAGAAACATATTTTAATCTTTTTAAAAAAGATTTTTAAATATCATACTAACAAATCAAACTACAGAAAGAAAACCAAGCTGGGTCCTTTGATCTCCCATATTCCAGAACAATCAATAAACCATGATTAATGAAATCTGGACAGAAGCACTCATTAATTTTGTTTTGTGAATCCTGTGATATTTAATGATCTAGGCTCATGATAGCATAAATTATGCTGTTTGTTTTTTCCCCTACTCAGTGCATCACCAGAACAACAAGCAAAAGTGATGGCAGGAAATCATGGGCCCAGGGAAATTAAAAGCAATGGTTCATGTTACAGTGATCAAAGTTCTCAGAACTACATGGACTAGTCTCTTGAGAAACTGATGTTTATGAACATACATTTAGTGATTCTTGACTGTCCCTTTATATTTAAGAACAAGACATTCAAAAACCAACTAAGATCTCTATCTATCTATATATAAAAGCCTAAGTAACCGAAAGACCGCTCAACCAGTTGCTACGATGTGCACTGACCATGAGGGGAAAGACACTCAACACAGGAGCTGTCCCCTGGTGGTTAGTGCACTCCCTCAGAGGGAGCACTGCTCAGCTGACTGATGGGTGCCAGATACAGGGCTCACAGCTCGCCTCTCCTGATCGGGCTGACTAGGCACGAGGCAGCAGCAGACACAAGTGGTAGGCGGCATTGGATTGCTGGTTTCAGCCCAGTCCCCACAGGCCATGCCGAGGGACCCCACCAGTGTATGAATCTGTGCACCAGGTCTCTAGTCTATACATATAAAAGCCTAAGTGATTGACCAATCGGTCACTATGATGCACAGTGACCACCAGGGGGCAGACGCTCAACACAGGAGCTGCCTCCTGATAATCAATGTGCTCCCACAGTGGGAGTGCTGCTCAGCTGAGTGCTGGGTGCCAGACGTCGGGATCATTGCTGGCAAGTGAACTGCAGTGGCATGAGCCTCTCCCACCTCCATGGCAGTGCTACCGAGCTGTGGCGGCAGCGGCAGGCTCAGTAGGACAGGGATGAGCAGGAGGGGCACAGCACCTGGTCTGGGCTCAGGCTCCTTTCTGGCTGCCTGCTACCTTGCATATGGCATCCCCCGAGGAGTTCCAGATTGCGAGAGGACACAGGCCAGGCTGAGGGACCCCACCAGTGCATGAATCTGTGCACCGTGCCTCCAGTTTGGTAATAAGAAGTGGTGGGCTTCACTGTAAGATGACAAAGCAGCTTGCTTTTTCAATGGGCAACCAACAGTGAATTTATGGGTCTTTCTCTTCAATTCTTTACTCCAGAGAAGACACCTCCAATCTTCTGCCTATCCACAGTAGTGGTGGGGTGAGTCATTATTCAGTACATACATTTCTACTTAATCCTGTTTTTAAGGTAAAATATTACTTTCACTTTCAACTATGTCTGGCATTATTAATTTGTTGAAGTTCAAAGCCTCTACTGTTTAGCCTCTCAATAGAGAATGAACCCAGTCCTCTGATGGGGAGAGACAAGAGCAGTTTGTTCCGATGATAAGGAAAAGAATCTGCTTCCCAGATTTCCAACCAACCCATTTTAGGCTCACCCAGAGAACCAGGAACCACAAGGAAGCCAATGCTTCTAATTCCTGAGCCTCCCCAGTCTTGCTTTTTGTTGGCTGGCTTCCTCCCATCATCCCCACATTAAAGTTTTGGAGTCCTCCATTCTACTATTTCAGTTTCCATGAACAATGCAGTTTTTGTGGGTCTAAAATTTTTTTAAATTTGGAAGCCTCTTTCAAGAAATAGAATTGAGTCCTAGCTGGTATGGCTCAGTGGATACAGCGTCAGCCTGTGGACTGAAGGGTCCCAGGTTTGATTCTGGTCAAGGGCACTTGCCTGGGTTGCAGACTTTGTCCCCAGTAGGGGGTGTGCAGGAGCAGCCAATCAATTATTCTCATCATTAATGTTTTTCTTTCCCTTTCCCTCTCCCTTCCTCTCTGAATTCAATAAAAAATAACAAACAAGCAACAATAACAAAACCCCAGGAGGGTTAATACATGAAAAAAGAAACAGAATTGACAAATTAAGTATTTAAAAGTTCACAAAGCAATAATAGTAGGGTGTCTAACATGAACTATATGAAACATGTACAGGTATACCTCGCTTTGTGCTTTGCTTTATTGCTTCTCCCAGATGTTGCTTTTTTTTTACAAATTGAAGGCAAGACCCACCACTAGCAATAGACCTCACTCAACTTTTTCTTAGCCTAATCCCAAAATGCCCACACCACCCAATAAAGGTCAAGTTAGAGAAAAGAATGTTAACTGTAAGTTATTAAAATTTCTTACTTTGCAAATTCCATAAAAATACATGACCATCTGAAAATAATACTAGGGTCCCTCCCAGGATTTTGGAAAAGGTTTGACTTGTAAAGGGTCAGGAAGTTTAAACTTTATTAACTTAGAGATAATCTGCTTTATCCATCTGCTTTCCACCTTCCAACATTTTGTTGAAACCATTAGCCCCAAATTCCCTTCTCTGTTCTTTGTCCTTGTGGCATTACACTTGTTTTATGCCCATGCTGTCATTTTAGTGAAGCTTTGAAAAAATAAATAGATCCATCTTCACAGCATGTTTAATTGCAAATCTTCATTTTATATTCAATCTTTGGCCAATGATTTCAAATAATTCAGTAATATATATGGTTTGCATCATTAACTACTGACATAATTTCACTATAACTACTGATTTAATCTTGTTGGGTTTTGTTTTCATTTTAAGAAAAGATTTCCACAAATGTAAATGCAGTTATGGCCTAAGAAGTTGATTAGTGGCCCTTAAAAAAAAAAAAAGTGTAGACTTTTCAGTCCTCTTCTTCATATAAACCTGTTTGTAAAATAAACTGTATAGATATACCTTTATAGGAAGGCTTGGGTATTCTCATGCATAAATAATATTATGGATGGGAAAAGATAACTTAAAAAAAACAAACAGAATGAGTAGAAGAAAATGATGACATTTGGAAAATGGTAGGTTTTTTAGTTATATATAACATTAGGAGTAAGCAACAGTTTTAAAATTTATACTGGTATCCCTCCTGAACTAGGAATAATTATAAAAATAAAAATAAATATTTTCAACCCTGAGATTTCTGAGAAAACTGAACTTGGTTAAGACAATGTGCTTATTTTACCCATAGGCTAGATTTGATTAAACAAGTCCTGATATGCAAATTAAATTTTCTGGGAGTCATCAATACCTTTGACCTGAATTCCTAGTTTTTTGAGGGCCTCTTCTACAGACTGGCTTTCTCGTTTTCTCATAAAGCCATTATCAATGTGCACAGCAATGATTTGATCTTGGTTCAAAGCACGATTCAGCAAAGCTGTACAAACTGTTGAGTCTACACCACCACTGAGTAAAACCTACAGGGTGAAACGTAAAAATAAAATTGATTAAAATAAGCAAAAAAGAAATAAAAATTATCAGCTTCAATCATTACCTAAGACATTGTTATCAAAGGAATGTAGAGTAACTGAAAAAGCACTCTAAAACTGCATCTCACAAAATGTATGAACCCAGTCAACACTGAAGGGCTATAATGTTAAGGAAGCCAGCTCTGAGTTCTAGTATTATAACATCAACTAGAGACCCAGTGCACCAAATTCATGCACCCTCTCCAAACTGGACCCCTTGAGGGATGTCCGACTGCCCATTTAGGACCAATCCTGGTAGAATCAGGCCTAAACAGAAAGTCGAACACCGCTCTCACAATCCAGGACTGCTGGCTCTCAACTGCTTGCCTGCCTGCCTTTCTGATTGCCCATAACCGCTTCTGCCTGCCAGCCTGATCAACCCCTAACTAATCCCCTGCCAGCCTGATTTGATTCCTAACTGCTCCCCTGCCAGCCTGTTTGCCCCTACTGTCCTCCCCTCCAGGCCTGATCACCCTTAACTGCCCTCCACTGCAGGCCTGGTCCCTCTCAACTGCTCTCCCCTGCAGGTCTGGCCCCTCCCAATTGCCCTCCCTGATCACCCACAACTGCCCTCCCTTTATAGGAAGGCTTGGGTCCCTCCCAACTGCCCTCCCTGCTGGCCATGGTCCCTCCCAAATGCCCTCCCCTGCTGGCCATCTTGTGGTTGCCATTTTGTGTCCACAAGGGAGCAGGATCTTTGACCACATGGGGGCAGCCATCTTGTGTGTTGGAGTGATGGTCAAACTTTGTATTACTCTTTTATTAAATAGGATAGAGGCCTGGTACATGGGTGGGAGCCAGCTGGTTTGCCCTGAAGAGTGTCCCAGATCAGGGTGGGGGTTCCCTTGTGTTGTGGGCAAGGGGTCTTTGGTGGTTTGCAGGCCAGCCACGCCCCCTGGCAACCCAAGTGGAGGCCTTGGTATCTGGGATTTATTTACCTTCTACAATTGAAACTTTGTAGCCTTAAGTGGAGGCCTGGGCCATCCAGGGTGTGTGGAAAGCTTGGCTTCCTCCATTGCCAAGGAAACCCAAACTTCCCTCCTGTTCTCTGTGACTGCAGCCATCTTAGTTGGGTTTATTTGCATATTCACTCCTGATTGGCTTGTGAGCATGACTTGTGGGCATGGCTTGTGGATGTGGCGGAGGTAAGGTCAATTTGCATATTACTGTTTTTATTAGATAGGAGGATTTGTAGACTTTCAGAAGTAAATTGCTTACCAAAACTTTGGATGTGCCTACTCTTTCTTTGATCTCTCGAATGCATTCCTGTTCTCTGTTCTGCACAGTAAAGGTCCCACTGCACCCAGCTATATCATAGAGGAAGTTCTTCAGTACTGCTTTCCCATTTTCTGTAAGGCCAACTTCAGGGTGGAACTGTACTCCATATAATTTTTTAGATTCATTTGCTATACCTTCACAGAAAAAATAATCACAAATTACAATTTTTTCATACTGAAAAGACTCCACTAGTATTCACAATAATTCCAATGTCTTCCTCAATAAATGTGAAAATTGGTATGAATTAGCTGGATTTTTAGCAATAGGAAAAAATAATAAAATTTCTATTATCATGATCTTTCTTTTTAGAAATCTTTCCTTATGCAGCAATTAGTGAACTATGTGATAATAAAATAATTCATACAGAGATTATTTCATAGTAACCTCACTTCTCTACCTAGATTATTTCAATGTCTTGACTATTAAATGTAATAACTCAATTTTGGTTCTTGGACCTGCATGGCTTTCATTTAGAATGTGCAGGTACCAATTTTCTCCCTGAGAAGAATCTCATGCATTAGACCAGACAGAATACTTCAAGTGTACCATTAACCACAAATATAACTTCACTAACTGGGCTAATGTGCTTCTAACAATTACCGATTACCTACTGGGCAGCAGATGTTAGAGTATATATTTCACATGTGCATTTATTACCCACTATGGTTCTAAGGTATCAAGAAACTTGCCTGAACTCACATCTAGTTAGTTATGTAGTTAAAACAGGCCTGCAAGACTTCCAAACTCATACTCATTATACTATACCAGTGGTCAGCAAAATGCAGTTCTCCAGCCACATGAGGCTCGCAAGCCGTGGTTTACCACTCTGTTGTCTAATGAATGTGCCAATCACTGACCTAGACTCTTGATTCCAATAATTACAGGCTGTTGTTTTTATTTGTGATTAAGCCTTTATACCACTGGTTGACAAACTCATTAGTCAACAGAACCAAATATCAACAGTACAACGATTGAAATTTCTTTTGAGAGCCCAATTTTTTAAACTTAAATTTCTTCTAATGCCACTTTTTCAAAATAAACTCTCCCAAGCCATCATATTTTGTGCAAGAGCCACACTAAAGGGGCCAAAGAGCCGCATGTGGCTCACGAGCCACAGTTTGCCGACCACTGACCTATGCCAAAGTACCTCACACTTTCTTTACTTGGCTTTAAAGACACCACTTTCTCAATTCACTTAATTATTTCACTGTCCGTTCCTTTTGAATCCTTTGTTAGTTCTTCTTCATCTTAGCCCTCTCCACACATGCAAATTGCCTACTACTCAGCCTTAAATCTCTTCTCTGTACATTCTGAGTGATCTCACTCTCATGACCTTAAATTCTATCCAAATTTGTTGGTACACTCCCAAATTTGTATCTCCGGCCCAGTTCTTTCCTCTTCAGTCCAGATTCATATATAACAACTGTCTACTTCATTTCAATTTTTAGTAAGGCATCTTAATTAAATATGCAAATCCAAATTTATGCAATCTTTCCCATTAGGTAAACAGAAATGCCATCCTTCTGGCTGCTCAGGCTGAAAACTTCGGGAGTTAACCTTGGCCCTACCCTTATTTCCCCACCCCACATGCAATCCCAAAAGTAAATCCTCTCCCTTCAAAACATGTCAGAATCCAGTCTATGTTCCGTTTCCAGTCTGGAATGTAAAAAGCTGGAAGATGCCATTATGTCCTAACAAGAAGTAAAAAACTGACTACTGTCCTTGGAGAGACCAACACTGAATACAGAGAATGACAACTTAACATAGCAGAAACCCATGGGTGCAAACTGCTGATGTGTGAAACATGAACACAACTGATGAAATGCTAGAGGTTCAACAAGAACAAATCTGAGAGACAAAAACTCAAGAAGGACCCATTCATCAGGGGATCCCACAATTTTGTGAATTTTATGTCCTGCAGGATTTGGTAAATTTTTCCTAAAAAGGGCCTGAGCAAGTATTTTTAGCCTTTACAGGCCTTACTGTTATTGAAGCAACTAAAAGCATCAATAGACAATACCTTAAGAATTGAATGCTGCTGTGTTCCAGTAACACTTTATGAACACTGATATCTGAATTTCATTTAATTTTCAGATTACAGAATTCTCTTTAAAATTTTTTTTCTAACCATTTGGAAAACGTAAAAACTATTCTTAGCTTGCAGGTTATAAAAAAAAGGCAGTGGTTCCATTCAAGCTAAGCACAGAGGCTTTTGCAAGTCTTCTCCCATAAGGGTGTCTCCAGAACAGAAGTTCTCCCAGCATAGACACAGCTGATCCTCACAGCCAGTTGGCCTGGAGGTCAATTCCTCCCAGTGATACTAACAACAATCAAGGCTTAACTACAACAAGACTGTGCACACATACCCCAAAGGTATGCACCAAGAGTGTCCACCTCAGGTAACTAGGGAGGCTGAGCCACTGGGCCCTATAGGACACCTAGCACACAAAGCTACTCTACCAACTCAGAGAGCACCCAAAATGCAGAGACAAAGAATCAGATCACAAATGAAAGAAATGGAGGAAAGCAAACGACTAGATATAGAGGTTTTTCAAGAATTTTCTAGAAAAGGCCGATAAATTTAGCAAGGCCCTCAAGGATATGAAAAAGGACCAACTGGAAATTAAGCATACACTCACTAAAATAAAAAATATTATACAGATATCTAACAGCAGACTAGAGCAGTGATCAGCGAGCCGCAGTTTGCCGCTCTGTTGACTAATGAGTTAGCCAACTACTGGACTAGACTAAATGTTACTGTGTAGTTGGAAGCTGTGAGGATTAGGCAATTGTGGTATATTGTGTGCAAAGAGGTAAAGGGTAGTATATGGCAGTGGTTGGCAAACTCATTGGTCAACAGAGCGGCAAACCGCGGCTCACGAGCTGCATGTGGCTCGCAAGCCACAGTTTGCCAACCACTGGACTAGAGGATAGCAAGAATCAAGTCAAAGATTTGAAATACAGTGGGGTACCTCGAGATACAAGTGCCCTAACATATGAGATTTTTGAGATACGAGCCGTCGAGTGAGCAATTTTTGCTTAGAAATACGAGCAACATTTGAGATAGGAGTGATCGTGCTTACGGAATGAATTAAACTCGTATCTCGAGGTACCACTGTACAAAGAAGCAAAAAGCACTCAACTGGAAAAGAAAAAAGAAAAAAAGAATCCAAAAATATGAAGATAGTGTAAGAAGCCTCTGGGACAACTTCAAGCATACCAACATCAGAATTTTGGAGGCCGAAACTGGTTTAGCTCAGTGGATAGAGCGTCGACCTGCGGATTGGGGAGATCCCAGATTTGATTCCAGTCAAGGGCATTTACCTTGGTTGCGGGCACATACCTAGTCAGGGGTGTGCAGGAGGCAATTGATCGATGTTCCTCTCTCATCCATGTTTCTAATTCTCTATCCCTCCCTCTCCCCTTCCTCTCTGTAAAAAATCAATAAGATAAAAATAAAAATAAAAAAATTATGTGGGTGCCAGAAGAAAAGAGAGAGCAAGATACTGAAAATTTATTTGAAAAAATAATGACCGAAAACTTCCTCCACCTGGTGAAAGAAATAAGACTTACAAGTCCAGGAAGTGCAAAGAACCCCAAACAAAAGAAATCCAAAGAGGACCACACCAAGACACATCATAATTAAAATGCCAAAAGCAAAAGACAAAGAGAGTATATTAAAAGCAGCGAAACAGTTACCTACAAGGGAGCACCCATACAACTGTCAGCTGATTTCTCAACAGAAACTATGCAGGCCGGACGGGAGTGGCAAGAAATATTCAAAGTGATGAGTAGTAAGAACCTACAACCAAGAATACTCTACCCAGCAAAGCTATCATTCAGAATTGAAGGTCAGATAAAGAGCTTCACAGATAAGAAAAACCTAAAGAAGTTCATCAACACCAAACTAGTGTTATATGAAGTGCTGAAAGGTATTTTTTAAGAAGAGGAAAAAGACGACAAAGGTAAAGATAAAAATTATGAACAACAAATATATAACTATCAACAAGTGAATCTAAAAATCAAATGAATAAAAAATCTGATGACAGAATTAACTAGTGAATATAATAGAATCAGGGGCATAAAAAGGGAGTGAACTGACAATTCTCAGGAGGACAGAGGTGTGGAGGAAGCGGGAAGAGAGTGGATAAAAATCATACACCTATGAATGAGGGACAGTGGGGGTATAAGGATAGAAGGTGGGGTGGGAACTGATGGAGGAGAGCTATAGGGGGGGGAACAATGGTAATAATCTGAACAATAAATATTTATTAAATTAAAAAACAAACAGGCAGTGAGCCCCATTTGGCAGGAGGCTATAGTTTGCTGATTCCTTGACTACAGGACAAAGTCCAAGTCCCATATATTAAACTAAGAGTGGTCATTAAATGGCCACTGTCCAGTTAATTTTACTTCTCATCCCCCTTTCATTCTCTACTCCAGCCATTCAAGCTAGCATGATTGCCAAAATAAACCATATTCTCATCCCAGGTCTATGCAAAAAACCTGAAAGTATCAATAACAAAAAACACTGCTGCATAATAAATGATTAGAGCAGGACTGTAGGATACAAGTTAATATCAAAAGTTCATTGCTTTCTTATACACCAGCGATGAAGAAATAGAATTTGAAATTTAAAACACAATAAACAAACCCACAAAAATGAAATACTTAGGTATAAATGTTACAAAGTATGTACAAGATCTCTATGAGAACCCAATTACTGTCTACCACTTCCACCCTGCCACCCTGTACCTTACAACATTCTCTCCTTTCCTGATTACTACCATCCATTTCTAGGGGGCCTCCTGCTTCCACATTTGACTTTGTCTTTTCTCCTCATTATAGCCACAGTTATCCTGAAATTGGATCACATCTCTCCTCAACCCCACCACACTCTGAGTAAAGCAAATGGTTTCATAATGGCCTCAAAGGGCCTGTGTTCTGGTCCCCAGCAACCTCCCTGGCCTCAACTACTAACACTCTCCCCCCATGTTTACTCCACTCCAACCAGTCTCCTTGCTGTTCCTCAAACATGGTCCCATCTCAGAAGCTTTGTACTGCTCTTTCCTTTCTCCCCAAATATCCAGAAGAGTCTGTACTTTTCTCCTTCATGTCCAATGCCATTTTACAGAAATACCTTCTCCGAATATCTAATAAAACAAGCCTAATCACACATGTTCTCCAACACTCCTTTCTTCACTTTATTTTTTTCAATGCATTTTATAAACACTGACAACCGATACAGTCCATATAGTCTGTCCCTCCCCTACACTAGAAAGTAAACAAATATTTTGTCCATTTTGTTCATTACTTGGCACCTAGAACTGCATGGTACATAGCAGATACTCAAATATTTGTTGAATGTATAAAAATATATAGGCCACCTACCACTGCCAATCTTTTACATGAAATTAAAACATGTCACTTTGAAAACCATTCTTGATCATTCTTTTGCTAATATATTATCCTGTTAAGTAACTGAGGGCAGTTTATTCAATTCATTTTAGCCATGACAAATCTTTTTTCTTATTATGGCATTTCAAACAAAAAAAGAACTTTATTAATTAACCCACTTTTTTCTTTTTTTTCCAGAATTACTGGTAATTTGTTTACATTACAGTTATTAAGTAAGCAAGTGATTACAAACAGCCAGAAAAGCAAGTTCTCTTCTTAAAAAAAACAAAAATGGTTTCAGAGTATGAGTTGACAAGCTTTCTACAGAGAGCTAGATAGTAAAAATGTTAGGAATACACATGTACAGTCTCTTTCTTTTATTATAGCCCTTTAATGATGTAAAAATCATTCTTAGTTCCACATAGAAAAACAGGACTACTTGCTGGATTTGACCCAGAAGTCAGTTTGCTAACCCTGGTTCAGAGAGATTCTGTTTTGCAGCCATCCAAGATACATGCCTATAGATACCTAAGAAAGGCAGTTATAAATATAGCACCCTAAAAAGATGGACAGTTCTCAAATTTTTCCTGAGCTATAAAAGCCTAACTGCTGTTTTATATCTGAAAAACTTGTTAGGATAAACATTTTTAAAAGTATTTCAGAGCAAACTAATGACTTCTAGATAAGCCTTCTAATACTAAATTCCCTTCACAAATTAATGGTTAATTCTATGACATTTAAGTTATCGTTTAATAAGAAAAATCAAAAACAGTACCTCACAAGAAACATATTTTAGATTACTAAGATAAATTTTTTAAAATCTTCAAAATTTTAGAATTTTCACCTGCCACGATGTTCCCAGAACGTGCCACAACCTTGAATCCATCAGCTACTTTATCTACACTATCTCCATGAGTAAGCAAAACAATTTCTTCCTTCTGAAGTCCCCTAAACACACAAAAAGTAAAATATAACACATAAATATGCTAATTAAAGACATGATTAATGGATTCTTTTACTTTTTATTCTGCTTTTTTGAGACATAATTAACTTAAACATCGTGCAAGTTTAAGGTGCACAGCATAATTATATATACAGTGAAATAACCACAATAAGGTTAGTTAACACATCCATCACTTCACATAGTTACCATTTTTTGTGTGTGTGATAAAAACATTTATGATCTACTCTCTTAGCAACTTTCACTTATTATAATACATTGTTTTAACTGTAGTCACCATGCTGTACATTAGATATCCAGAATTCATTCATCTTATAACTGGAAGTTTTTTCTTTTACTTTAGAAATTTTAGTTTGATCAGGAAAATAAAAATAAGCCTGTAACACTGCTGGAATTCAAATTTTTTCCATCCATTATTTTAAAAAGCCAATAAAAGAATATTAAATCTAGTTCAAAAAATGGGCTTAACCCCAAACATGGAAAAAAACAAAAAAGCAAGTGACTAATACCAAATTTTCTGGTCTTTCCGAAACTAAATGAAAAGTCAGCAATTTATTTATTCACTTTTTTTTAGTAAAGCAGAGATAAATAATTCTAGGAAGCTAGTGAATAGCTCATTCACCAATTTTAAATATATCTTCTAGCAATAAAATCAGTTAATAAATTCACTGTATTAAAAAGACAGCGTAATACCAGATACAGTTATGTCAATGTAGATAAAGTTACAGGGAAACAAAGCACATGTTAAGAAATGAGTCCAACAAATAGGTGGATTGCTAAGTAACAACAAGAATGTGGTGGGGAAAGGTATATAAATGCATTTGGTAGATGCAGGACTGTTTACAACAGTATCCATCTGCCACATCTGGCTTACATATTTAGAATCACACTCTACATCAAAGAGTGAAAAGGGAAACCTACAAATGTTGGAATCACAATATGCAATCCCAAGTAGGTGTCCAAGACTGCAGAGGTGCTTTAAATTACATCATAAGTGCTTTCCTTATTCCTAGTGAACATCACCACCTCCTCTGCTGTCTTGCCACACAACTGGAAGACAAATACTATGACAATTACACCTTTGGCCAATACTGAATTACAGTCTTCAATTTTGAAGCATAACAATCACAACTTTAATCTACTACTACTCTCATTCATCTAAAAATATCTGTAATACCTGAATAATGAGCATGTGTTATCCATGGTAATACTGAAGACTCCATCTTCTCTAACATTTTTTTTGTGCACAGTACCTCCAAATACTTTATTCATCATCTGTTCAAAGATAAAATAAATTAATGTTAATATAAATCAAAAGAAAATTAGCTATTTTCTTAATTACCCTAATTTCATAATTATATTCCTGTTTTCAGGATATATTATATCTGTGACCAAAAAATAAAAGGAGTTTGATAAATGTAGATACCTTGGCATTATTATATAATTATACAGTTAATTAAGAGACACAGTTATAAAACAAAACTAGATTAAAAATCTGACCTGAGGTTAATTTCCATTAAACACTGGCAGATTTTCCATTTAGTGTACTTTAATTAATTCTTCTGTTAAAAGTAAGTTTCTGTAATACTTTCATCTGAGTTCAATTTAAAAATTAATATGAGTTTAGAAAAGGCTACAGTAAACAACAGAAGATTTGTGGTATTAAAATTAGATATGTATAAATTCCTCCAACCTGTTTAATCTGTGGCCCCAAAGGAATATTCTGAAAGCTGGCAGAAGACTGTGCTATGGAGATGGGATAAGCAAAAAAACCTGGTCTTTTAATTAAACTCATTTGTTCAAACCCCATATACTTACAGACTTTTATTTCAAACTAGAGGTCCAGTGCACGAATTTGGCATGTCATTTGGGATGGGTCAAAACTGGCTCTCCAACATCCCCCTAGGGGTCCCAGATTGCAAGAGGGTGCAGGCCAGGCCAAGGGACCCTCCGGTGCATGATCCGGGCCGGGGAGGGAAGCGGGAGAGGAACCATGGGAGGGCTCCAGAAAGTGTCCATCCTGTCTCACTCAGTCCCAATCAGCCGGACCCCAGCAGCAAGCTAACCTACCAGTTGGAGCATTTTCCCCCCGGTGGTCAGTGCACGTCATAGCAAACAGTTGAGCAGCCTTAGCATGTCATTAGCATATTATGCTTTGATTGGTTGAATGGCCAACTGGTGGACCGGACACTTAAGTCTATTAGGCTTTTATTACATAGATGGTCTCTTCATCCTGCCCTTCCTTGTGTCAATCAATCTTATTTACATTTACAAATGTCCAAACTCCCAACACCAAATAAATACAAACAAGATTTTTACAAACATTAAATTTGCACTGATATAATCATTACAATTCATCTTGATATGTTTGCTTCATAACAGGTGTCATAAGGTATCTGCCATAAAAATGCATGATGCCAGTTGACCCAGACTTCATCAGAAAAGCAGACAAATGCTACCTAAATGTTCATTCTTATATTGCAATGGCACATTCTTCAAAACCATCACCAAATTTGCCCTCTATATTCTCCTCTTAGGCATTCACAATAAGCCTTTCTGCAATGAAAGTTTGGGTTAAATCTATCAGGAAAGAAACTTGCTAAACCTTGTTTAACCCTTTGTATACCCATAGGCGTCTACAGATGTAAACTGGATGGTTTTTGTTTTGGACGTATGGCAGTTAACTGGTTAAACCCAATACAGGTAAAACTCATTTTTATTGTGCTCACCACTTTATTGCTCTTCACAGATGTTGCCTTTTTTTATTTTTACAAATTGAAGGCAAGACCTTCTTCCACCAGCAAAAAGATTACAACTCGCTTTATGCAGTGGCAAGAGACTGTAGTTTGCTGACTCCTTGACTGTAAGACAATGTGCAAGTTCCTTATACTGAAAAAAAACTTGTCATTAAATGGCCACTGTCTAATTTCACCTCTTATCTTCCCCTTCCTTCTCTACTTCAGCCATTTAAGCTGTGTGATTACCAAAACAGAACATGTCTTCACGTCTTCAGGTCTCTTCATAGTCCCAAGGGACTTAACAAAGTATGTGGCCCAGAGCAGTCATTCAAATTTGTGAGTGAAATCTGCTTCTATATACTCAAAGAAACTTGTATCAATGAACCTCTAATTTGTAGTTCTTAATTACAAGACAGCTGAACGATTAAGATAACCAAAGCTATTGGAATTCTATACAATTTTAAAGCCCATAGAGTTCAAATTAAAGGCTTTTTTATAAAGCCAATGGCTTGCAGTAAAGATAAAGCTATGTCACCTGTTCAGAATGCTTTCATACTTATTTTTGGTTCCTGACTATACAACTTAAGGTTGAAAGTGGAAGGAGTTGAGGCCCCGACTAAGTAGCTCAATTGGTTAGAACATCCTCCCCATAAGCCAAGACTGTAGGTTCTATCTCCAATCAGGGCAAAATACAATCAACCAGTGAAAACGTAAGTAGGTGGGGCAGCAAATCAATCTCCCTCTCTCTCTCTTTCTAAAATCAATAAACAAAAATAACAGTGAAACAACAAATTGATGTTTTCCCCTCCCTCTCTCAAATCAATAATTTTTTTTAAAAAGTGCAAGGAGTTGAACAATCAGCTTAGTGTGTGTTTATGGGAGATGGGGATCATTTTCTGTGTAATAAAGATAATTTACTATCTTATTAAACTTTTTTGTTTTAATATTCTATTTTAACTTAAAGAAATGGTAAATCCCAAAGTCCTAAATGCCTCAAAGAAATCCCCGTAGTACTCCAGGCATACTATCCCCATCAGATCAGCCCCTATTTTATCTATCTTATATGCCAAAGCTTTACAATATTAGGTTTGAGAGGAAGACAGAGAAATTTGACAAAACCCGTGGAAGTATGTAAAAAGTCAAATGCTTGTAATAAAGATGTTTCTTAGAACTTCAAAACACAATAACAATAAAAAACCCAAATGAAAGTATAAAGAATGAAAAGTCACACAATCTAGAAACTATCTGCAATAAAGTCACAAGCTATAAATTGTTTGCAATATACATAATTGGTGAAAGTTTAGTATTCAGCATATACAAATGAATTTTTTAAAAAGACAATTTAATAGAATACGGGCAAAAATCATGTTTTTACAGTACAGCAGACACAACGTCAAATAAGCATACAAATTTTACAGAAATAAGGAAAATGAACACTAAGACTACAATGTGATCCTATTTTAATGCCTTCTCAGATAGAAAAATACAAACAAAAAAGTCTGACCATGTCAGGGATTGGGGATACAGAGCACAAGAATTTTTATATACTGCTGAAGAAACGTAAACAGGAAAGAAGCGGGTATTTTAGAGTGGGGGAGTTGGTGGGAGAGAGTGGGAATATCATTACTTAGTGAAGTTAAGGCTCAGAATTTCAATTTATGGTTACCCTGGAGAAAAGTTTGTATATGTACAACATAGAAAACAAGTACAAAAAAAAATTATGGGAGTACTGCCTGTAATAGCAAAAACTGGAAAAAGACTAGTAATACTAACAGTGGAATATATAAGTAATTTGTGCTATATTAAAATAATAAGTTCAATAGTGAAAATAAGTAATGTACGATTAAAATGTATTAACATGGATGAATCTCAAAACCAAAGTTGAAAATATTACACGCAGTACGATTTCAATTATTTAAAGGTCAGTGGGCAAATATATTATTTCACAATATAAACCTATGTGAAATAAAGTGTTACTCCTGGTGGAAGAAGAGAAAAATATGAAGTGAGAAAAGTATAAAGGAAGTTTCAAAAGTTCTACTAATATTCTATTTACAATGCTAAGTAGGGACAAATTAGTAATAAAGATAAAAGGAGAAGGAAGTAAAGAATTTTTTCTCCTAAAGATTTGTTTTTCTTATGAAGAAATTAACAGGGCGCCAACTAGAAAGGGTCACACAAGAGAGTATAGTTAATGGAGAAATATGGTACATAAATATGGAAATTACTAAAATTTCAGGATGCCAAAGGAGTACACAAAGGTACACATTCAAGAGAGACCTTTTGTGCTAAAATCGGTCCAACTAAGTCCCTAAGAAGTGGCAAGTCTATTCCATGATTCTACTATGAAAGCTGATGAGATAAAGGCAAACCTTTTTATGTGTTTAACATAAGTAGGCCTGTCTCTGTCTACCATAACATCCCTATTGGATGACAGCAAAATGTGGCCTTATATTCATATGGAGAGCTGATGTAATGGAGAAATAGCCTCTACCACTTAAATTAAGGAAGCATTTTCCAGATCAATTTTACTATAAGTGGGTGGGGGGAAAAAAATCCTGCAAGACTTTCTTTACAAGATATTAAAATGCCTCCCAGTATACCAAAACCCTTTTAACTTAATTATAAGTTGTGCTATATAATTAATATTGACTACTCTGGCAAAGGAGATCAATAAATTACATCCTGGGGCAAAGGTATATTTTTAAAAAATTAGCCAATTTCCAATGTTCAACGCAACTGGGATGTAGGCTCCTCTAAAAAATATATTCTTTTGAATATTAAGTGGGAAAATATTCAAAAGACTTAAAACAACTCAGCCATTGGGCAACTCTGCATTGATAGCCTGCTCCCTGGTGGTCAGGCACATCATAGCAACCGGTCATTCAGTTGCTTCGGTTTTTATATATAGACTAGCACTCAGTGCTCTTGTATCTAAAATAGAAATAATAAAATATTCACATTTTTATATGAACACTAGAGAGCCAATGCACCATTTGTGCATCAGTGAGTCCCTCAGCCTGGCCTACAGCCTCTCCTATCCAGGACCCCTCAGAGGATGTCCGATTGCCTCTCGAAATCCAGAACTGCTGGCTCCTAACCGTTCACCTGCCTGTCTGCCTGATCGCCCTAACCCCTCTGCCTGCCTGCCTGATTGTCCCTAACTGCTCCCCTGCTGGCCTGATTACCCCTAACCGCCTCTGCCTTTCCCCGCACCCGGAACATGGGCTTCCCTCCCTCTTGCCGGCCAACATAACCAGGACCCGGGCAAGCTTCACCTGAGCTGGCTGCAGCCGCAGGTGACCGTGGGTGGGCGGCTTTGCCCGAGCCACAGAGACAAGTGCTGGCACCAGGGACCAGGGGATTGGCAGCTTATCTCTCTCCCAAGCCTCAGTGGCAGGCTGTGGTGCCTGGTACCGTGGGGGCGGGTGATGTTTCCCTCTCCTGGGATGCAGGTGCAGCTACTGGCGCCAGGACCATGGGTGGCTTGTCCCTCTCCTGGGCCACAGCCTGGCTGATCCCCATTCCTCTCTCACGAGCTCATTTGTGCCTGGCTGGTCCCCAATTCCTATCTCCCCAGTGTTGAGTGTCTGAGCCTTAATGGTGTGAGGGTGTGACAACCATTTTCATATTAGCTCTTTATTATATAGGTTAGATTGATTTATATTTCTTTGATAACTCCAGAGTCAGTTAAAAGAAAATATATTGGTCTGTTCACTTTCCACCTTTTTAACAGCTTCCCCAGTACAATATTCATATTAAAGCACAACAGTTTCAATCAGACTGGGTTTTTTGCTCACTTACAAAAATTTAAATTATGCTCAATACAAGGACTTAAAACAACTCAGCCATTAGGCAAAAGGAAACATCTTTTATCAAGCCATTTATTCAAGAAATTAAAAGTTAACAGGTAATTCTAAATAAACAATTAGGGAGGACCAGAAAATTATGAGGAAATTAAAAAGCTGATTTTTAATTAACACCAATTCCATTTTGGTCAATTAGGATCTCATAATTAGATTAATTCCACTTGTATTCTGACCCCATCCTTCCTCCACTTTAGTATGTGCTATGCCAAAAGTTGGTCAAAAGGGAAGAGAGGTCAGGATAATTCACAAACTATTTAATCTACAGTCAACTATATTTGGCTATTCTTATCATGGCAGAAAATTCTGCATTAAAAAAAAAAAGTATAATGCTTCTGACACTAGCTAGAAAAGGCAAAATACCATTATTATGTCAGTTACTAATACTGTGTTACTTAGGGAATACTTATCCATCTAATTCAATTTTTAGATGATCTATTAAATAAAATGCATTTTTAAAATTATCTTAACTGGAAAGTCATTTTGCTTATCACCAGGGATAACTTTTCTTAAATGTATTTACAGTGGTACTTTGAGATACGAGTTTAATTCATTCCGTAACCTTGAGGCGTGGGAAATTATGAGACGCTCGAGTTGCGGTAAACTGGTGGGTCGTGTGCAGCCGGCCGATCCACGCAATTACTCCTATCTCAAATGTTGCTTGTATTTCAAAGCAAAAATCACTCGCTTGACGACTCATATCTCAAAAATCTTGTATGTTAGGGCACTCATATCTTGAGGTACCACTGTATTTATACTCCCACCTCCTCAGTAAATGGATCTTATTGAAGAAATGATCTATGTACCATATATAAAACCCTAATATGCAAATAGACCAAACATCAACCAGTCACTATGACTTGCACTGACCACCATGGAGTGTGCGCAGACCATGGCGGGCATCAGCAGCAGGTGGTAGAGCACAGAACATGGTGGGTGTCAGACATGGTGGGATGACGGAGCAGATGAATGGGGGCATGAGACCAAGGCGGAGCACTGGTCACTGTCACAGGGCAAACCTCTGGTGGTTACTAAAAGGTATTTGCTCCTGTGCACCATGGTCCCACCTGGTGATCAAATCTGCTGCAGGTGCCAGCACCACTCACACCCATGACTGGTGCCAGAGCAGCCACTCACACCCAGCCCCAATTGCTCGGCACCATTAGCAGTTGTGAGCAGTAATTCCGGCTCAAATCATCCCTCAGGCTTCTCTACCTCCCCCTGCTCTGAGGGGTGATTGGGGCTGGCAGCCACTGCTCACACCTGCTGCTGGCACAAGGCCCAATTGCTCCACACCGTCAGTGGGTACAAGTGGGGCTGCCGGCACCATTAGCATGTGGGAGCAGTGGTGGGAGGGGCTGAGGGCACAGAGGATGGATCAAGACCTGCCCCTGTGCTCACCACAGCCTCGCAGCCCACAATTCCTTTCAAGGTGCACAAATTTGTACACTGGGCCCCTAGTTCTTTGATAAGTGAGAATGTAACATATTATAGACTCAGTTTTACCTATCATCTTATTTAGTAACTAGAGGCTCAGTGCATGAATTTATGCACAGGTGGGATCCAGCTGGCCCGCCCATATCGGGGCCAATAGGGGCTAATTGGGCTGGGCTGGCTCGGGGGAGGGGCCATTGGCTGTTGGCCAGCTGCCCCTGCCCCCTGATCGGGAGAAGGGAGCAATCAGGGGTGGGGCCAGCCAAAAGGAGGGGCCCCCTGTTCGGACTCCCAGTTGAATTCCCAGAACTTCCAGTTGAAGGGACAATTTGCATATTAGCCTTTTATTATATAGGATCACATTCTACTTACCTGTTAAACTTATACTACTTAAAAATAAAGTAAGCAGAAAATACATTAAATGAGCCAAAATGTATTTCTAAACATTTATCTCACAGGAGAATAGCTTATCTCAACATTTCAATTAGTCCCTATTTATTCTTGCTTTTATACAGCTCCAAGGTACAGACAATTATTAATATTACAGTGACCATCATAACCAAATAACCAAAATTAACATCACCAGTAAAGACACAATCAACATTGTATGTCTCCTAATTATATGCTCTGGGAAGACCACAGCATCTCTTCTGTGGTACTCCTGCCAAAAATATATGACCTGAACCTCACAATGAAGAAACATCAAACTAAAACTGAGGGATAATCTAAAAAGTAACTTAAAAAAAATCTATCTAGGTCATGAAAGAGAAGGAAAGACAAAGAAATGGGTCCAAACTAAAGGAGTCAAAGAATCACAACAACTTAAATACAACGCATGGTTGGAATGGATCTAGAAGGATTTACAAGTGACATTAATGAGAAAAACAGTGAAATGTGAATCAAGTCTGTGGATTAGATTCTAACATTGAATCAATATTCACTTCTGACTTTGACAGTTGTACTGTGGTTATGCAAGACAAAGTTCTAGTACTTAGGAAATACAAAGAAAGGACATCATGTCTGCAACTTACTCTCAAATGATTAAAAATGTCAACGGAACTGAGCAAAAGTATATAGGAGCTCTGTGTACTATTTCTGCTACTTTTATGTAAATTTGAATGTCAAATTTGTTTTTATTTTAATGAACAGTATTGTTATATGCAATAATAGAGCTACTTTTCTAAAAATAGATTCCCACTCAGGTCCATTCTGCCTTACCAGTGTAACAACTCAGAAACAGATATAATTTGCACAAATTACCTCATACAACTAAATATCCAAAATAGTCTAAAAACAAAAAATACTAGTAGAGTAGGATTTACAAACAGAATAAAATTAAGTCAGCTCTTAAGGCAAATTTACAGATGTACCTGCATGCCATAGCAAATTCCAAGAACAGGCTTGCCAATAGTGAATATTGCTGGATCAAACCAGGGAGCATCTTCTGCATACACAGAATTAGGCCCTCCAGAGATGATAATAGCACTGTGGATTTAAGCAAGAGAGTCAGTGGAGAATCTCTAACTGCAAACTTTTATACAAGGTCTACAGATTCAGCAAGTTCATGTTTTTGGTACATTGTAGATATCTACATTCTATCACAACTAATTAATATCCTCCCAAAGAGCTTAATTATACTTACTCTACTGCAATGTGTGGAAGCCTCAAGTCAACATTTATTTGTTAATAAGCACAACTTCCAAATATATAAATACCAATGTTTCTATCTATTAAGTTGGTATAAGTTTGTTTTGATTGTCTTCATTAACGGAAGAAGTAAATGAGAATTCTAAAAGATGGAGAACATACATGTCCTTCTGGGAGGCAAGGAGTAAAGCAGATCACAAAAGGACAATTAAATGTATGAAGGCTCTGGATGTCTCAGAGCAACGCATTCTGTAACAAAGAATGGCAGAATGTGAAGAATTACCTAACTTGGCCTCTTCAAAACCTGTCCAATATTCCCAACAATTTTACTTGAGACCCAGGAAAAGGAGTTAGCATCACTTTTGTCAAAATGTGCTAGATAGGCCGAAATCGGTTTGGCTCAGTGGACAGAGCGTCGGTCTGTGGACTGAAAGGTCCCAGGTTCGATTCCGGTCAAGGGCATATATCTTGGTTGCAGGCACATCCCCAGTAGGGGCCTGCAGGAGGCGGCTGATTGATGTCTCTCTCTCATCGATGTTTCTAACTCTCTTTTCCTCTCTGTAAAAAAATCAATAAAATATATATTTTTTTTAAATGTGCTGGATAGGATACTAATACATACTTCACAGACAAATTGATAGAGGTTTTCTTACCAAATGCCTAAAAATAGCTTTACATGTTTGGTAACATATTATTTTACAGCAATTAGAAATTTAAGTTATTGGAAATTCATGTTATTTTCGCACTTCCTTTTAGGATCAAGTGCCCCAGTTTAGGCAGAGAATATATATTCACACTACTATTAACAAAACCCTTTATATTCTCCATCATATTATAATGAATTATGTTAGGCAACATATAGACATAATTACATAGAACATTTCCTGGGCCCTCAAATCAAGAACCCAAAATCTTGACAAGAGTCAACCAACAAGTATATCAACTAATGTCACATTATTACTACAGTAAATCTATTTTTGGAACCACTGTGATTCTTGAGCAAATACAAAAATATCTCTATTCCACAATAAGTATAGAAAAAAGAATATTCTATACAACCCAGAATTATATATGCTATACATATATATTCTATATGCTATACATATATATATATATATATTCTTACTAATAAGAATTTAACAGAAAAATTCAGATTTCTGGATTTAAGAAAAAGAAAGAAAAAATCTGGCAAAACTAGGCCTTCACTCTCAGATGGCTACAAATAACGAATCAGAGTTGCACTATCATACTATCATACATATCATATATGCTGTCCAATTTGTCACACATGCCCACTTACATACAACAAATAAACGTAGGCCCTTTACTCAATTTAAGGTATTCTCAGACTCATCTTAAGTTTGAGTTCGTAGGAATCCTGATTTATCTATATTTCTAAAGGAAAATGTATTCTAAGCCTGGCCAAAATCAACTTATAATAAAACTGGATTATAAAGTATACTATTTATAATTAGTGGCTACCTGCCATGTAAAAACATGGACTGTCCCAGGTTCAGTTTCAGCCAAGGACACATGCCAATCCCTAATCCCCAGTAGGGACATGAAGGAAGCAGCCAATCAATGATTCTCTCACATCATTGATGTTTCTACCTCTCTCTCTCTCCTCTCCCTTCCTCTCTGAAATCAATAAAAATATATTTTAAAAATATAATGCAAGTTCTCATGGCTGTGCAATTAAAATTAAGGCAATCTTTTTAACTGGAAAACTTATATATTTCCTTTTTTAAAAATAAGGTCCATGGAAAACTTCTCTAAAACCATTCCACATTATATATTTATCTTAAAAAATACAGTGTCCAAGCAAGTTAAAATAAAATACCCTAAAATGTAAGCTCAATATCCTCAAAAAAATATAAGAAAAAAGTCTACCGGAATCCATGCTCTTTTATAGCAAATGCTGGTGTTTCCAATGGGAAGAGTTCCGATCGCACAAACAGTTCCCTCACTCTTCGATCTATGACTTTCCCGTACTGAGCACCCGCATCCAGAATGACCACAGCTCCTTCATAGTGGTGGCAGCCATCCTTAATGTCTCCTCCAGCATTCTCCAGCTGCAAATATTAATACAAATGTGTTAATCATGAAAATTAGAGCTACTTTAAGAAACAGTTGTCAGAAATCAGCTCCAAAAACACACAGAAACTTAGAACTTTCTAAGTTGCCAATTCAAAACACTCCTTTTAAAGTGAAGATCTTCATAAATATCCATATACTAGCTTTTAATAAAAGCTACCCTTTACTGACTATATGCATATATAAGTGACTATATCACTTATATATATATATATGTATATGCATGTATATATACATGCATATATATATATACATATAAGTGACTATATCATATAGTCAGTAAAGGGTAGCTTTTATTAAAAGCTAGTAGGATGCACTATATATATATATGCATATATATATACATGCATATATATATAGTGCATCCTACATTATTATCTAATAATATGGTAAGCATACAATCCAGTCATGCCAAAATATAGTCCTGATTTATGATATTATCAATAATGCCTCTTTCAAATATCAAAAGCATCCAATTGGACAATAAATTATATGGTGACCCTATGTAGTACTCATGGCTTTCCTATGATGGATATACTGACGAGAAACTGTAAAATTTGATGCCAGAGTATAAATATGCCCAAATTCACTTTATTAGGAAAATGATATATATGCATCTAACCCATAATATAAAATTAACTCTGTGTGCTGAAATATTTTCCTGGAACTGCATAAAAAAGAATGCAAGTGTAGGTGGGTAAGGATAAAACGTGACTGCTTATGTACTGAAATCTGTCAGGTTATAGTGCCCTGGCCAAGTACCTTAGTTGGCTGGAGCATCATCCTGTACACTAAAAGGTTGTGGGTTAGATTCCCAGTCAGGGCACAGATGGGAAGCAATCAATGTTTCTCTCACACTGATGTCTCTCTCTCCCTCTTTCTCTCTCTCAAGTAAATAAAAACATATCCTTTGGGTGAAGACTAAAAAAAAATGAGTGATAGGTATATTCATTTTACTCTACTCTCTATTGTGTTCTGAATATTTTAACTTATAAAAAAGCTTTTAAAATGTGTATATTCACTGGAAATCCACTTGGAGGAAATATATAGACTATGGTTCCAGTTTTAAATATTTTGTGTAAAACACAATAGTATATGTGTGCATGTATAAAAAAAAGTCTAAACAGATATACACCAAAGTATTAACAGAGGTCATATCTGAGTGATAGCACTTCAGAAGATCTTAAATTTTTCTCTCTTTAGAATTGATATATTCTAAATGTATATAATAAACATATTTTGAGTTTTTCCCACCTCCAGTTGTAAAATTTGCACATAACAAAAAAGTGCAAGTCAGTCTTTATGGTCCTTTAAGTGAAAAAATAAATGCAGATCTCATAACACCATTAACACTTTTGCTATAGTAATGAAAAAAGCAATGATCACAATCATCTACAGAGGATTTGCAAACGGACCAATCACATGTCAAAAAGAATTGCTCAGATCTTAAATATGGTTTTAATTAGGAATACTGAGTAATATAGAAAAATCAGGTCACAGAAAGCAGTAGTTTACAGAATATATTAGTGCAAGAAATACTAAAACTTTTTTCCTTCCAGACCTTGGCCTTCATTTTAATGTATATGCACACACACACACACACACACACACACACACTAAATGTACTTTAAGGACATATCAACCCCTTAATCTTAATCTATTTTTTTGTAAAATACCACTATTTTCAAAAAACCACTATCCCATTCAGTCCTATCACCTTCATATTTTTCATCAAATCCAAGTTCAACCTGTTTGTTTGTCTTTCCCATTACAGGCAGAGTTTTCACTTTGCAGGATTCTGATAGGCACAAATTTATTATCATGTTTTATTCCAAGATTTAGTTAATTAAGATTAGCCCCCAAAAACATGGCTCAAATTTCATTAACATATTAACTATGAATAGATCAAGTAAAACTTCAATGCCAGTTCTTCAGTCCATAAAGCATCACATGACAGGTAAACATCTTTACCAGTGACCAATCACATCCCTTCTTTCAAAGTCTGTTGGTAATTGGTCACTGTACAACAAACAGACAAGAGTGAAAGTGGCTACCTTCTTCACACCCAGTGGTAAATCCATATGACATTATAACATACTAGAGGCCCAGTGCACGAAATTCGTGCACGGGAAGGGGGTTCCCTTAACTCAACCTGCACTCTCTCCAATCTGGGACCCCTCAAGACCTTAGCTCCTAACCACTCACCTGCCTGCCAGCCTGATCCCCCTAACTGCTCTCCCCTGCTGGCCTGATCCCCCTAAGTGCTCTCCCCTGCCTGCCTAATCGCCTCTAACCTCCTCTGCCTTGGCCCTGCCAACATGGCTTTGTGGGGAAGGATGTCCGAAAGGACGTCTGGAAGGTCATCTAGAAGATGTTTAGTCTAATTAGAATATTGTCCTTTTATTAGTATAGATGCCACCTTGTCCTAAAAATGCAAGTTGTTCCCAGGTTTTCCAATCGTGGAAGGGGAGCCCACAGTAGCATCCTGGGTTCTGACCAGGCTATGCGCTTGTGCTTTATTTCAACAGATGCAGTTCCTAGTAGAAGACTCTTGGACGTACCTTGAACATTTCTATCCAATTTGCCAAATCATCCTCCAAAAATGTGGAACCACTTTCAACTCCCACCAGCAACCATATATGTGCCCTCCATCCCACTTTGATGCCAATATCATTGATTTCTTCCTAGAAGTTTCCCTCCTGTCAGCCAGGATTGCTTGATACTTAAGCCAACCTCATAGTTCAGCTAGGGCCTAGATTTCCCAAGATAGAATTATGGAGGAGGAAAAATTGTTTTCCTCTACCTTTCTGAGTTCTTAGTGGAGGCCCTTGTAAAAGAAAGACAAATCGCCAAGAAAAAAACAAAAGTTCATTAACATGTACACCTCATGTATATGTGGGAGATCCCAGGAAAAAAATGAGTGGCTTAGAATGCAGATTTAAATACCTTCTTCCTAGGGAAAGGGAATGGGAGATGTAGGCCTCTTAGAGTAAATGATTTTTAGGAAAGATGAATGGGGGTAGGGGAAACAGTTTGTAACAAAGTTTGGTGTGATGTCAACTTCTACTCTCCTGTCCCGTGAGAGGAGTCAGTCTTCTCTGCCTGATGACACTTCTCCCGTCAAGGGGACCTATGACATTTGAGCTCCTTTAAGGGGGTCTGATTTTAGGCAGATTAGAAGACTTCAGTGAAAACCTCCACATTGCTGTTTTTTCAAGCATCTGTAGCTCAAGATCATCAATATCACAACACAGCATATGTTGGGGTGGCATGTTCTCTGACCTTCAGAATAAACCCAACCAAAACTTCTTTCCTCTCTTAGATGATTTGCCTCAGTAGCATTATTCCCTGGAGATGGTATTCTGACCAGACCTTCCTGGGAGTGGTCATAACATACCCTGTGCTTGTAGAAAGGTGTGGGCCTCATCACTAAATCAACCAGGGGCAGTTTTCTCATCTTGTGGAAAGGGAGATAAAGTTATGACAGTTTATCTCCCTTTCCACAGGTTTCTTGTGGGTTTGTGTCTCCGCTGCCCTCCCCCCCACACCCCCAGCAGCCCCAGCACCACAGTGGCGGGCCTTGGGGCTGTGGGTTCCAGCTCCCTGCGGGTTTGTGTCCAGATCTGGCCCCCGCAGCCCCAGTGCCGCCATCACGGGGCTTGGAGCTGCGGGGTGCCAGACTCCCTTGCGGGTCTGTGTCCCTGATCCAGGTTTGTGTCCCCGATTCGGCTCCAGCAGTCCCAGCGCCGCCATAGTGGACTCGGGCTGTGGAGTGCCAGACTCCCTGCGGGTGTGTTTCCCTGATCTGGGTTTGTGTCCAGATCTGCCCTCCCCCTCCAGTCCCAGCACCGCCATGGCAGGGCTTGGGTTGTGGGGTGCGGCCTCCCTGCAAGTTTGTGTCCCAACCCGGTCCCCCACAGCCCCAGCACACCATGGCGGGGCTTGGGGCTGCAGGGCGCTGAACTCCCTGAGGGTTTTTGTCCCTGATCCGGCCCCCTGTAGCCCAGCACCGCCATGGTAGGGCTTGGGGCTGTGGGGTACCGGACTCCCTACAGGTTTGTGTCCCCAACATGGCCCCCACAGCCCCAGTGCCGCCATGGTGGGGTTTGGGGCTGTAGGGTGCCAGATTCCCTGCAGGTTTGTGTTCCCGACCCGGGTTTTTGTCCCTGATCCAGCCCCCCGCAGTCCCAGCCCTACCATGGCGAGGCTTGGAGCTGCTGGGTGCTGCTGCCTGGCTGCTATGGGCATGACCATCTTTGTTGGGTAATTTGTATACTCACTGCTATTGGCTGGTAGCATAACGGAGTGATGGTTAATTTGAATTTTACTTTTAATAGATAGGATAGAGGCCCATTGCACCATATTCATGCAAGATTAGGTCTTCCTTCCCCCGGCTTCACTCCCAGCTGCCCCAGAGCCAGCAAGTCCCTGCTCCCGGCTTGCCCGGGAGAGCACCGCTCCTGTAGCTTCCTCCTCAGCCCCCCTTCCCCTCATAGCAGGCATCACCCCCCTCCTGCATATGCAAATTAACCCCCATCTTTGTTGGGCTACTTTGCATGCTCACTCTGATTGGCTGTGGGTATAGCAGAGTGATGGTTAATTTGCAAGTTTCTCTTTTATTAGGTAAGATTAGATAGGATGGATGATCCAAAGTGGAAACTTAACAACAAGGATGAAGGTGTAGCAAAAACATGAAAAGTGACATGCTAGTAGTGAAATTCTAATCCAATATAAATGCAGTTACAGAAGAAATAGTTGACTGTGGCAATGATGACATGGTTACAGTTTGAGCACTTCTAGAATGTGCAGTCGGAGGAACTCAGAAAAAGCTAACTTATCAGCATCAATGAGAAAAGTCTCTGATGAAAAGGATGTCCCAAAGGAAGTGACTACAGGAAAATACTTCACATTAAAGTAATTCTTGGAGATATTTCATGACATTCGACATGCAAAGGGTATGCCATGTTGAAAGCCCTCAAGGCACAGAGAAGATGTGAAGGGTGTGATGGGCAGAGAAGACTGACTCCTGTCATGGGACAGGAGAGTAGAAGTTGACATCACACTCAATCTTGATAAATTTTTTACAAAGAAACAGCGGTTTTTAATGTTTCTAATGTTTTAAGTTATACTATACTAAATAGTAGTTTTACTATTTATTTCATTATAAATGCATACTTATCTTTTTTAAGAAGTAACTAGTGAAGGAAAGACATCAGGGAAGAGAAACTAGAGAGAGGCACTGGTCATTCATTACCTCTAGAGAGGTAGGCCTGGTGAGCCCAAAATGTGCTGGACAGGATACTAATACCTCACAGACAAATTGATAGAGGTTTTCTTACCAAATACCTAAAAATAGCTTTACGTGTTTGGTAATATATTATTTTACTGCAATTAGAAAACTTGAGTTATTGGAAATTCAAGTTATTTTAGCACCTCCTCTTAGGATCAAGTGCCCCAGTTTAGGCAGAGAATATATATTCATACTACTATTAACGAAACCCTTTATGTTCTCTATCACATTATAATGGATTATGTTAGGCAACATATAGACATAACTACATAAATCATTTCCTGGGCCCTCAAATTAAGAACCCAAAGTCTTGACAAGAGTCAACCAACAAGTATATCAACTAATGTCACATTATTACTACAGTAAACCTATTTTTGGGACCACTGTGATTCTTGAGCAAATACAAAAAGATCTCTATTCCATAATAAGCATGGAAAAAAGAATATTCTACACAACCCAGAATTATATATGCTATACAAAGATTCAAAATTCTATGAAATAATTACTTTTTTATTTGTTGTTTCACAAAATGTTTCAGAATTATGTATTAATCCAGAGAATTTCATTCATTTTGAGCATCAAAATAGAATTTAGGTTTGTAAGGAATCGTGAATATAGTAAGTAATGGAAGAAATTTTTATCACTGTGGGATAGCAAACAATTATTTACTACATCCAACAGCATCTTTTGGAATATAATTCATTAAATGGCCTTAAAGAACAGTAAGAAATATATTTGAACAGTATAGGACAAGCCTAAATTTTTTTAAAATTCTTGAGAGACAATTATTTTCCTTAAGAGACAAGTTTACCTACACTAAAGGCAAAGTCATCTGAAGCTCCTAGAGGAATTTCAAAACCTTTCAAGTCTAAGAACAAAAAATAATAAACACTATAAAACATTCCTTCTGTTGCAACAGCTCTTCCATTCTAGATTAGTATCTTAACAGAACAAAATCTGAAGCAAAGAAAACAAACCATCTTTGACCTCTGAAAACATATTCTATGGATTATCAAATGACAATTCTCAATACATCCCAGATAAAAATTCAGGTCATCTTCCCATTCAAGTACAAAAACTTATACTTAAAAGTGCCAAATTTGAATTTTTATTATCAATAAGTACTTATAAAACAACCGCAATCCAACTTTAATTTATAATATCCTAGTTAATATTTTTCAGTGAAGATGGTGGGGCAAGGCCCATTTCTACTCCAACCAAGAAAGAGTCTGAAGTTTGCATAGGGCCAAAACATGGGAAACTTGATAAGTGGCCCAAAAACCATTACTATGATAATCCTACTTTAATAAAACTGAAAAAAAGTTATTGCATCTAATAGTTGGCATGCATTCTATTCATATACAACACTCAACAGTTGTGAATATTTTTTAAAGAATTATTGCCCCCTGGCTGGTTTGGCTCAGTAGATAGGACGCTGGCCTGTGGACTGAAGGGTCCTGGGTTCAATTCTGGTCAAGGGTATATGCCCAAGTTTCAGGCTAGATTCCCCAGTAAGGGGTGTGCAGAAGGCAGCCAATCAATGAGTCTCTCTAATCACTGATGTTTCTATTTTTCTCCCTCTTCCTTCCTCTCTAAAATCAATAAAAATATATTTTGTAAAAAAGGAATTACTGACTGCCTATGTTCTTGTTTACCTTTAAATAACATTTAAGGAAACAAAATTTGTCTTGAGTAGTTAACCATAGTAGCCCTGGGGGGGAAAAAAAAAAAACTAAGTCCTAGTTGTTTTTTCAGCATATGAAGGTGCGACACATAAAGGTCCTTTCCAGCTCTAAAATAATACTCTAGACCAGTGGTTCTCAACCTTCCTAATGCTGGGACCCTTTAATACAGTTCCTCATGTTGTGGTGACCCCCAACCATAAAATTATTTTCTTTGCTACTTCCTCACAGTAATTTTGCTACTGTTGTGAATCGTAATGTAAATACCTACGTTTTCTGATGGTCTTAGGCGACCCCTGTGATGGGGTCGATGGACCCCCAAAGGGGTCGCGACCCACAGGTTGAGAACCGCTGCTCTAGAATGGAAACAGTCCAAATGCTTTTACAGATTTTAGATCTCTCGTGAATTTTATCATGTAAAAATGAAAAGTTGCCAAAACTGGTATGGCTCAGTGGATAGAGCGTCGGTCTGCAGACTGAAAGGTTCCAGGTTCGATTCCGGTCGGGGGCATGTATCCTGGTTGTGGGCACATCCCCAATAGGGGGCATGCAGGAGGCGGCTGATCGATGTCTCTCTCTCATCGATGTTTCTAACTCCCTATCCCTCTCCCTTCCTCTCTGTAAAAAATCAATAAAACATATTTTTTAAAAAAAAATGAAAGTCATTCTAGAAATTCCTGATAAAAATTAAAATACACCAGAATAGGAATCAAAATCAGTTCTCTCCTCACTATAACATATGAATTAGGATTTACACACAACTGTCAGAGACACAACAGATGTACAAAGCAAGCTTGGGTCCAGTATTGGTATTTTACTCCAGAGGGAAAGGTGGTCCGGTGGCAAGCTATGGCAAGAGGATGCCTACTCAGATTTCCAGGTGCATCTCTTAGAAATACTGTATCTTATTTCACTTACTTTATCACTCATATTTCCCATACTTAAACATCTCTTCACCTGAAATGTTTCCCATGATCAATAACATACCGTGGTTTAATTGTTGCCCCGTCTCTAGAAGTACATGACATAATCATAGATTTGATGAACTATGTTCTTTCCCTGCATTGCTCCTCTTGAAAATGCTTCCAATTCAGTCCATATCTAATTGTTAGTATAATTACACACACACACACACACACACACACCTGATGGTTATAAAACAAAAAGGACCTTGAAACAAAAACAAGTTAATAGCAAATCACCCTATACTCTTTAAAATTCCAGTTAAAAACAAACAAACAAACAAAAAACACCATCTAGGAAGAAAGTGTATGTTCGATATGCCTGAGACAGATAGTTTGGAAACTGAATCTTCAACTTATTCTTCTGTGACTTAATTTTGTAAAAAAAAAAATGCTCTTCTGAAATCACCACCTACTTTGCAAAATTAGATTTGAGTCCTTCTAGTAACACAGTCATTTCCTCCACCAGGACAAAGCTGAATCTTGCCAATGAGTTGTAAGGCTCAAAGAGAGAGAGAGAGAGAGAGAGAGAGAGAGAGAGAGAGAGAGAGAGAGAGATGCTCCGTTAACTGGTTGCGCAGGAAGGAGCCGTGCACCCTGAGGTTTCAGTCGAAGGTCAGAAACCCAGGGTCTGAATGCCTTCCTCTGTTTGATCCTGAGAAAGAGCTCTCAGGAGCCTGAGCTCCGCTTCCTCGGTTTAAGCAGAGCCCACGCATCGGCTACTTGACAATCTCCATCCATCGGCTCCAACCAGCACGCTAGGAATGCCTGCCTCACCCTGCGCAAGCCTTCACCAAGAAGACCCTCCACCGAAAAGGGTGCCGCTGAGGCATCATCACCTTTGCAAGAAAACCCACTGCCTGCAGAGACAGGACCACCGGACACCGCACCCACCGCGCTCGGCGTTCACATGCCAGTAACCCCCACACACACCTGCGCGCAATGTCAGGGCGGGAGCGACGTCTGAGAGCCGGGCAGGCCCCCACGCGGACAGGGAGGGGGCAGGTAGTAGCCCCTCTGCTCCAGGAAATCGCAGTTCAAAACCACCCCGTTTCCCGCTGATGGAGCGGACTCAGTGTGGGGGGGGGAGTGGGGGGTCGGAGAGAATCCCGGGCCAACTTTAAGCCGCACCCCAGGCAGGAAAGAAAGCGAAGGCGCTGCTCCCTTCGGAAGCCAGACCCAGGAGGAAGGTCTCCAGAAGAGTCCGGCCGGAGGCGGCCGGCAGCCCGCAGGGCCCCCCACCCCCCCCGTCAAGTGAGCAACTTTCCCGGCGCCCGGGCCTCCCCCCGGCTTCTTCCCCGGCGGCGGCGGGCGGCGGGCGGCCCGGGTCCCGGGGCGGGAGGAACCTGTAACTTCGGGAGCGCGCGGCGGGGCGGGGCGCGGCGGGAAACGCTCCGTCCCTCCGCGCGGGAGGAGGGGGGGGCGGGGAGCGCGCCCCGCGGGCCACCCGTCGGACCCCGGCGGGGGAGGGGGGCGGCCGTCGCGCGGCTGTGCCGAAGGCTGGCCACGCCGCCGGTGGGGGGGTGGGGGGGAGGGGACCCCGAGGCTAAGCCCATCCCGGCCCCCCGCCGAGGGCAGGCGGGAAACGGGGTGGCGGGAAGACGAGGGGCTGGCCCAGCCCGACCCCCGCACGCGAGGCCCGTGCGGGCCCCGGGATATCGCCACAAAGGCCCCCTCCCCCTGAAGGGACGGGGTGAGGGCTGAGGCGGACACACACAGACACACACACACACACACACAGACACACACACACACACACAGACACACACACACACACACAGACACGCTCTCGCCTCCCTGCCCCCCACCCCGGACCGCGCTCCGCCGGCTCGGCCCCGCACGGGGACGCGGGGAGGCCGGGGCTTGGCGGGGCGGCCGCGGCGGGGGCCGGCGCCCTCCCCGACGCCCGGAGCCCGGCGAGCGCCGGGACCCCGACACGCAGGCGAAAGCCAACAAAGCACCTGCCCCTCCGCGGAGCAAGCACGCCGCAGGCCCCACCGCTGCCGCCCCGACGCGCCGCTGCCCCGGCCGCAGGGCTGCGCCAGCGAGGTGCGGGCGCGGGGGGGGGGGGGCGCGAAAGGGCCCCGCGGCGGGGCTCGGCGGCCCCCCGAGTCTCGCCCCCTCCGTCCGGAGGCGGTGAGGCAGGGAGCCCCGCGCCGGAGACTGACCTTGGAGTCTCCGTTGCACAGAGCCATCGGGGCCGGGGCCGCGGCCGGAGCAACGAGACGGGGCGGGAGAGGGCCGGCCGGGTGGACGCCGCGGGCCGCGACGGAGAGAAAGGCCTGGTGGAGGAGCGGGCGGCGCGGAGGGAGACTGGCCGCCGGCGAGGCGCCGAATCCAGCAGCGGCGGCGGCGGCGGCGGCGGCGGCGGAGCGCGGGCCCCAGCGCCGCGGGGAGAAGAGACCGGCAGCGAACACGCTACCCCACCTCCTGCTTCCGCCCCGGCCGGCCACTGGGAGGAGCCAGAGCCCGTTTGGCTGGGCGACCGAGCGGTGGGCAGCCCCCCACGCTCCGCGGCTAAAACAGCGGCTTCCAGAGGCGGGGCTTCCCGCCGCGGCGCCCCTCCTCCGGGTCCGCAGGGCCGCCGAGGCCTGCGCTCCGGAGACTAAACCCGCCCCGTCTCCGGCCGGCCCGCCCACGGGGGCGGGGCCTGAGGCGCGTGGCCCCGCCCCGTCCTCGAGCCCCGCCCCCTCGGAAAGGAACGTGTTCCGCCTGCGTCTGGCCTGCCCCTGGGAGGAGGAGCCCGCGGCGCCCGGGAAGCTCCGCCCCTTCCCTCCTCCCCCCGCCCCCCCGCACTGGGCAGCGGACCCCAGGAGAAGGGACACACACACACGCACCCCGCCGTAAAGGCCCGCCCCCAAGCAAAACCCAAGCCCCCCGCCACCTCGCTGTCCTCCCGCCTCTCTGCAGCCTCGGACCAATGCGAGAGCCCGGCGCCGAAGAATTGCAGATGTGAGAGAGGTGGGCCCGGGGTGCGCGACCCCCTCTCAAGTTTGGGAACCTGAAGGAGGCCCGGGCCGCTGGGAAGAGCTTCCACGGTGACATCTCCAGGGATGCCAACGTGTGATTGGATCCCTTAGGTCCCTCCCGAGTTCCACAACGGGGGGTAGGATTTCCTAAAGGGAAGAGGGCTGGCAGCGGCTGGGCCAGGGGGAGCTGGTCCTGAACGCGGTGTGCACAGCAAACCGTGCTTTTATTTCGGCTGCTTGTGGAGAACGGGTTGCAGCCCTCCCAACTCCTCTTTGACACCCGTCAAGGTGAGAGGTGGCTATGAATTTGGTCACCCGGGTTGGGGGATACATAAAAACATCTGGAACAGGCTTCCAGTTAGCAAAGCTTTTTTTTCTTTTTCTTTTCTTTTTTATCCTTGAAAGGATTACATCTGTCCGCTTTTAACCCCCCTGACCTCTCCAGCCTGCCCCGGCCCTGCCCCAGACCCTCACCAGCAAAGCTTCGGAAGGGATGCTCAGTTATAGAAAACCAAATCCGCTGAGCTCCTGCTGTGCTCGGACTCTAGTCCAGGTATGCAGGAGCCAAAGTGAGACAACCCTGATTTCCAGAATCTCCTTTCCTTCTAAACCCCCCCACCTCCCATGAAATTAGCGAGGTACGGTTAATGTTCTTACCCGCTTTTTCACCAATGAGAAATCGAGGCTCAGGGAGATAAGGTGCCTCTTTGCTCTGCGTGTAGGATAATGGGCACCTGATCTGGCAAAGTTGAATAGTGCACTATTTACAACAACAAAAAGCCCAAAGCTCAGTGGGCCTCTGACTCAAGGAAAGCATTTCACTTACTCATTTTTAAGGGGGGGAAAAATGGATACTTGAATTTTCTAAGGTCATAGATACTGGATTCTCTTGGTAGGTCTGTATGAATAATCCAGAGAACAGAGTAGTAACCAATAAAACCAATATATGCTAGTGGCCACTTATATGTTTACGGCTAAGCATATTGACATGTACCAGAATCCTAATATCTTATGTTCTTCTTCTGCTCCTTTCGCTTCATTGACCCCCCTCCCTCTTTCTGGAAACTGGATTTCTCTTAGAATACAGCGTGGAGGTGTCTTTTCACTTCTAGGATTGTTCTTGGTCACCTTTTCTTGCCCTTCCTATATCCTACAGGAGAAGGCTAAAGTGTTTCTTCAGGATTTCCATTCCTAACCCTTTTCTCATCTTTCTCTTCACCTGTTTCCCTGGGACACTTGTTTAAAAATAGAGACCTGCTTAAAAATTTCCTTAATAGCCAAAGCATGTTATTTAGTGTAAAAATATTTGAAGATTTTCCAGAGAACTTTCTGTTATTGGTTTCTAATTTAATTCCATTTCAGTCAGAGAAAATATTGTGTAAGACTTAATTTCTTTTACATTTTTTAAGATTTGTTTTTATGGCTTAGAATATAGTCTATCTCGGTGAATGTTCTGCCATTGTTTTGTGGAGTGTTTAATAAAGGCAAATAGATTAAGGTGGTTGATAGTATTGTTGAAGACTATTATATTCTTTTTTAAAATTTTTTTTATTAATGTATTACATGTATACGTATCTTCCCATTGCCCCCCGCATCACTCCCATGCATACTCTAACCCTCCCAGTGTCTTGTGTTCATTGGTTATGCTTATATGAATGCCTACAAGTCCTTTAGTAGATCTCTTATCTACCCCACCTCTCCCTAAGAGACTATTATATTCTTTTTTTTTAATTTTAATAAATCTTTATTGTTCAGATTATTACAATTGTTCCTCTTCTTTCCCTCCATAGCTCTCCTCCACCTGGCTCCCACCCCACTCTCTGCTCTTACCTCCGCACCATTGTCCTAATCCAGTCTCTCCCTGCACCTCCCCTCACCTCTTTCCCCCTGAGAATTGTCAGTCCACTCCCTTTCTATGCCCCTAATTCTATTATATTAACCAGTTTATTCTGATCATCAGATTTTTAATTCACTTGATTTTTAGATTCATTTGTTGATAGATTTTTACCTTTACCGTTTTCTTCTTCTTCCTCTTCTTAAAGAGTACCTTTCAGCATTTCATATAATACTGGTTTGGTGTTGATGAACTCCTTTAGCTTTTTCTTATCTGTGAAGTCTTTATCTGCCCTTCAATTCTGAATGATAGCTTTGCTGGGTAGAGTAAGCTTGGTTGTAGGTTCTTGCTATTCATCACTTTGAGCATTTCTTGCCACTTCCATCTGGCCTGCATCGTTTCTGTTGAGAAATCAGCTGACAGTCGTATGGGTGCTCCCTTGTAGGTAATTAACTGTTGTTCTCTTGCTGCTCTTAATATTCTCTCTTTTTCTTTTGCTGTTGGTATTTTAATTATGATGTGTCTTGGTGTGGTCCTTTTTGGATTCCTTTTGTTTGGGGTTCTGTGTGCTTCCTGAACTTGTAAGTCTATTTCTTTCATCAGATGTGGGAAGTTTTCAGTCATTATTTCTTCAAATAGGTTTTCAGCATCTTGCTCTCTCTCTTTTTCTGGCACCCCCATAATTCTCATGTTGGTACACTTGAAGTTGTCCCAGAGGCTCCTTACACTATCTACACATTTTTTTATTCTTTTTGCTTTTGGCTTTTCCAGTGGAGTGTTTTTTGCTTCTTTGTATTTCAAATCTTTGACTTGATTCTTGCATTCCTCTAGTCTGCTGTTAGGTTTCTGTATAATATTTTTTATTTCAGTCAGTGTATGTTTAATTTCTAGTTAGTCCTTTTTCATCTCCTCTTGGGTCTTGCTAATTTTATCCAATTTTTCTAGGAAATTCTTTAAAAACCTTATAACCGTGGTTTTTGAACTCTATATCCAGTCGTTTGTTTTCTTCCATTTCTGTTCTTTTATCTCCGCATATTTCGCTGCTTTCCTGAGTTGGTAGAGCAGCTTTATTTGCTAGGTATCCTATGTGGCCCAGTAGCTCTGCCTCCCCAGTTACCTGAGGTGGACACTTTTTGTGCACCCCTTTGTGAACTGTGTATATAGTCTTGTTGTTAACTCTTGATTGTTGTTGGTATCACTGGGGGGAATTGACCTTCAAGCCAATTGGTTGTGAGGATCAGCTGTGTCTGCACATGTGTGCTTGCCTTCAGACCTCTGCCTTTCAGGTTCCCTTGAGTTTTCATGCGCTCTAGGGACCCATATGAGTCTGGGTCCCCAGGGTCTCTCTTGAAACTGGGGTTCAGTGCAATTGGACCTGGATTTCAGTGCTGTTGTGAGGTTCTGTTTTCCTCCTGCTAGAGAAAGCCAGCAGCACAATCAGCAGTCAGCACCCTGTGTGTCCACTTTTATGTGCACCCAGACCTCTGTCATTCGCAGCTTCCCTAAATTTCCCTACACTCCTTTTTCACAGCAGTCCAGACTCCCCTGTATGAGTCTCGCTTGGAACTGGAGTTCAGTGCAGGCAGAAGTGGGGTTCAGTGCAGCCAGGATTTTCCATCTCCCTCCCGCAGAGGAAGCCAGCCAGACCCTCCTCCGTCTATCCCTTCTCTCCACGCATGTGTCTTCGTACCTCAGCTTTTTACAGCTCCTGATTCTTCGTGAGCCCCTCTCTTTCCTTCTAGTTGTAGAATTTTCACACAGCCAGCTTTCCTGTGGTTCTGGATGGTGTTTGTTCTGTCTTTTAGTTGTAATTTTGAAATTGTTGTGTGAGGCAGCAGCTTAGGTGTTCACCTATGCTGCCATCTTAGTTTCTCCTATTATATTCTTGATGATTTTCTGTTCAGTGGTTTATCAGGAATTGGGAGAATCACTATAATTGCGATTTTTATCATTTCTCCTTATAGGTCTATCAGTTTTGCTTTATCTATTTTGAAGCTCTGTTAATAGGGCCATACATTTTAGAATTGTTATAGATCAATTTATAATTAGGAAATGACATTCTTTATTCCTGGTAATGTGGAAGGATAGTAAGAAGCTAGGAAAATTCCTGGGCAAGTGGAATGGGGAAACTGAGACAAGAAAATTAAACAAGGCCAAGCAATTTGAATAACTTACAGCCAGCTGGTGAATGGCAAGATCTTATCTTCCCTAACCAAGGACACCTGAGAGCAAATGGTTTATACCTGTCCTCCCTAACCAGAGAATACATAGATTCAATCACCCTGGTCAGGGAAAATAGAGAACAGAGACCCAATTAATGCCATTTATGCCAGCCAAACTCAAGGACAGTGAAAGTCAGGGGAACAAATAACAAAAACCACAATAAAGCCTGACAGATGGAAGATAAAAGTCAAACAGTTAAAGCAGACTACATAATAATCCCAAACTCCCTTATATGCTCATTTTTATTCATCAGCATATTAAAAACACACTTGGAAAGCTAATGACTATTCAATTAAAACCCTCCCCTAAAAGTCTTGCCCTCAGAAGAAAGATAAAAACCCTCAAGACAAAGATCCAGTGCAGGCTCGCTCTGGAGAACTCCCATGCCCCTTCTTGAGCATGAACTTTTTACTTCCTTCTAAACTCCAAGGGTCCCCAGGAGACTTACAACCAGGGGAGCAGTGGACAGCAGCAGCTCATCCTGGGCTTACCCCCCTGATCCTGACTCCAAGGCCCTCTTTTTCTCTGACTTTCCAGTGAGATAAAAGCAGCACATTTTTCCTCTAACACTTCTAGGGAGCCAAAACAGAACACCCCGTAGGCTCTTGTTGCTTCTTCTACCCTAAGTCCTTTTGTTTCACTGTCTCCAGCTTTAATAAGTGTACTCTCAAAATCACCCGGAATCTTATTGTAAAACGAAATTCTTACACTCAGGGAGTGGGGGGAGGGAAGGCAAGGAAGTCCCTCAGCCCAGATTTCAAGGGTGCAGGCCAGGCCAAGGGACCCCACCAGTGCATGATCAGGGCTGGGGAGGGACACAGGAGGGCGCCAGGGCATGTTTGGCCCCCATCTTGTTTAGCTGGACCTCAGCAGCAAGCTAACCTACAAGTAGGAGTGTCTGCCCTCTGGCCGTGAGTGCACATCATAGCGAGCAGTTGAGCAGGCTTAGCATACCATTAGCATATTACACTTTGGTTGAACAGACAACCAGACACTTAGCATATTACACTTGTATTATACAGGATCTTTCCTACACACATTCAAGAACCTACACACTACAGGCCAGTCTGAGGCAGACCCACTCTGGGCTGGCCCTGTCTAGTAACAGTAATATTTTTCACTCTGACAATTTCTTTGTCCAATATTAAAATAGCATACCTTATTTCTTGACTGGCTCTTGGTGTGATATATTTTTTGCAACTCTTCAACCTGTTTGTGTATTTATATTTAAAACGTTTCTTGAAGGCAGCAAATGATTGGGTCTTGTTTTTTTGTCTGATCTGTTTTTTGTCAATTTCTGTCTTTTAATTGGAGTGTTATGATCATTTAAATTTAATGTGATTATTGATATGGTTAGGTTTATGTATATAACCTGGAGATTCTCAAGGTAATAGGCTGGGACAATTGAATGGCTCATTTCTTTTGTTTCCTGTTTTTCAGGAGTCACTGTACTTTGAAGCTTGATATCTAGTATTCTGTAACCATTATTTTATATATTTTCTCTGAGGTTTTTGGTTGTTACAGGCAGGAAGGTAAATTCAGTTCCAGTTACACCAGGGTAAAGTAGAAATTGAATAACTTCATTAATGATTAGTTAAAGCATCATAAACCTGTTAAGATCTTCCTTTCCTATACATATTTTTATTCAGGGTAAAAAATTGCCCTGAATTCAGAACAACTTAGGCAACATAGAATAGTGATGCTGATTCTTGCAAATGTAATTGTGAGGTTTCTGGGACCAACACATTTTTAAAGAAACAATTGATAAAATCCATAGATATTTCCTGATTTTGTGTGTAACATATCATTGACTATTTATTTCAGGTATAATTTGTGGTCATTTCATTTCATCTTTCAAAATGTTTACTATTTTAAGTCTCCCATTAACAAAAAAAAATAACTTTTAAATTATGAAAAATATTAGATGTCAACTTAAAATGTGGAAGTACATAGTGTTTCAAAATCCTTTTAGGATGGTATGTGAGTTTTTTTTTTAACAATTTATAAACAACTGTTCAAAAATAAAATTTAATCATGTATCCCTTATTAATGGCTTGACATTGCTATCAGGATAAACTAAGTTCTATTGTTGCTTGCTTGGTACCTGGAGATTTGGCCAGCCCCTGTTTATCTTGTAGCCTGATCTTGTACCACTCCCCCGTCCCTCTACTCTGTAGCTACATTAAACTGCTTCAGTTCCTTAAACCTGAAATTTTTCTCTTGTTTTGAGCCTTTTGAACCTAAATATCTTCTGTCTAGAATAGTTCTGTTCCCCTCCCCACAACTCTGCAGTCTTGGAGTAGATGTATCTTTTTCTTTTGTGCTCCCACAACCCTTTTCCCTTCACTAGCACTTACCACCCTCCACTGTATTTACCTGTTCACTTGGCTCTGTCCACGGAAAGTCCTGGATGCAGAATCATCCCAGGAGCAACGAGCAAACATAGCACCCAGATACTGGTTTTTAAATACCATTCTCCAGCAATAGGAACCAGGGCTTTCTGGAGAAATGGCTGATTTTAAGACCGAGACGAGGATAAATGACCAGAAATATTGTGTGTGTGTGTGTGTGTGTGTGTGTGTTTGGGTGTGCCAGAAAAAAAATAAAGAAGTGTCCAGAGAATAATAGGGACATGTCAGAAAGACACAGGAGTCAGTTGAAGAGGACTTTTACTGGGACAGATAGTGATGGTACACACACACACACACACACACACACACACACACACACACAATTTCATAAGAAAATGCCAAACTGTATTCCAAAGGGGCTGAGTCATTTTGTATTCCCACCAGCAGGGTATGAGAGTTTCAGGTGTCCCCCTCCTTGCTAACACATATCTTCAATCTTTATTGTAGCGGGTATGTGATGGTATCTCACTGATGTTGACTAACAATCCTTTCATGTGCTTTTATGTGATCCATATCTCTGCTGAGAGGTTTCTTCAAATATTTTGCTCATTTTTTACTGGGTTGTTTCTTTTATTATTGAGTTACCAGTGGTCTGAAATTCATGCATGGGTAGGGTCCCTAAGCCTGGCTGGCAATTAGGACCAATCTGTGGGATGACCCCCGGGGCAATTGGAGGGCTTGCTGGCACCTGCCTTGGCCGGTCTGGCACTGCCCATTTGCCAGCTTTGCCCCCTGCTGCCGCCACTGATTGTCTCCCACAGAGGGAGGTGACCGGTGGGGCAATCGGGGGCCCCTGTTGGCACTTGCCTTCACTGGCCTGGGGTCAATGCCTGCATTGAGCGTCTGCCCCTGGTGGCTGGTGAGCATCATAGCAACTAGTTGTTCCAGTGGTCATTCTGCCATTCAGTCAATTTGCATATTAGGCTTTTATTATATAGGATAAGAGTTTTTTATATATTCTGGATACCGGTCCTTTATTAGGTTGTAACCAGAACATTGTAACTGGAGCCCTAATAAGAGCAAAAATGATACTAATAAAGGTACTCACAGGCATTTCTCCTCTGGCATTAGCACCTAAAATCACATCTGGTCACTCCTTTACAGCCTTAGTCTTCAGGCTTCTGCTTCCTCCTGGGAGATGACGACCCTTGAAGGCATTCAGCTGTAAAAGAGACCAGTTTCATCAACAATAAAAGTACTACCTATGGGAAGCCTTTTTATCAATGAAAAATAAATAAAATGTTTTAATCTGATAAAAAAATAATGATGGTAATTGGGCCTAAAATGGCAGGTGGACATCCCCTGAGGGGTCCCAGACTGCAAGAGGGCACAGGCTGGGCTGAGGGACCCGCACTAAGGGTACAAATGTTCATGCACCAGGCCTCTAGTAACTATATAAAGAAAGAAGTAAGCCCTAGCTGGTTTGGCTCAGTGGATAGAAAATGGGCTTGCAGACTGAAGGTCCTGGGTTCAATTCCAGTCAAGGGCACATGCCTGAGTTTTGGGCTTGATCCCCAGTAGGGGGCATGCAGAGGACAGCCAATCAATGATTCTTTGTCATCATTGATGTTTCTATTTCTCCTCCCTCCCCCTTCCTCTCTGAAATCAATAAAAATATATTTTTTAAAAAAGAAATGAATGATTAAAATGGGGAGAAAGTCCTTATCATAGAATATCAACTAATAAAAGGAGAAGGAACAAGTGAATTAAAACATCATTATTTTGCAACCATCACAGAAAAAATAATAAATTCAGACAAGAAACATTAATGGATAGTTAAATTCATCGATGAAAGCTGGATCAAGAACAGGTTTTATTTACATTGTCCCAAAGTCTCTCCCTACAAAATAATCATTAATTATTCACGGAAAAAGAGTAACTTTACAGTGGAGAAACCTGAAGATACCTCCTTATTCTAGTGATCAAAGTTAACATCAACAGCAGTGGAACAAATTAACATTGTGAGTCATCTGATGAACACAGTGAGATGAGCATGTATTACTTCAGTGTTTGCCTAAAATGTGTAACCTGATTGTAAGCAGACATTAGGCAAACCCAGATGGAGGCACAAAATAACACAAAATAACAGGCCTGTATTTTTTCCAGTTATCTATTTCTTTATAACAAACACCCTAAAACCTACTGGCTTAACACAATGCTTTATTTTACTATAGTTTGGACAAGGGGAAGCTCTTCTCTGCCCTCATGTAGATGTGTTACAGCCCGGAGCTGGCTGTACTAGGCCTCGGCCAGACTGGCTCAAAGGCTGGAAGCAAGAACCATCTGAAGGCTTTCCCACTTCACATCTCCGACACCTGAGCTGGGAGACGCAAGCAGCTGAGGGCTTCAACTCGGCCCATCTGGCATCTCTGCCTCTGCGTAGCTTCTTCATCACCACAGTTTCAGAATAACAAGATCACCTGTATGTCAGCTAAATATTCCAAGGGAGAGAAAGAAAAAAAAAAAACACAAGTGGGGGCACCAGTGGTAGAGGGAAGAATTAACAATCAGGGTGACAATGTAGATAAATCCACACTGTATTATGCTCACTGAAAGAAGCCAGACTCAAAAGGTTACACAATGTATGATTTCATTTATATAACATTCAGAAAAGGCAAAATTATAAGGGGGGAAAAAAACAATCAGTGGTTGCCAGGGTCTGGGGGATGGGTGGAGAGATTGACTTCAAAGGAATACAAGGGCATTGTTTGGAATAATGACATTTCCATACCTTGATTGTGGCGGTGGTTATTCATTTATTTGTCGGGTTTGTATTTTACTTATTGTAAAATTTTACTTGTATGTAAATTATACTTCAACAAACCTGACTTCCCTTCCCCCCTCTCCCCCCATCACCACCAAAGCAATTAAAAATTCTGAGGGATATATAGAAGATATAATTCAGATGATAGTGAATTGGAAAGCCAGTCAAGAAATATACAACCACACATAGATTTAGGAAGGGGCCACTAGATGGTGGTATTAATTTTTGTAATACAGCCCAGGGAAAACCTTAAAGCTCAAAGATCACAGACCTGGCAGTGGAGCACTTTTGGGGAAAGTTTCCTGTAAATTCCTTGTTATGATTTCTGATATCAAGCCTTGAGCTGCATTGGTTTCTGTGATTTTGCTAAGCCAGGTCTCCCAGCCTTCCACTGATTCTTCCACAATATTCTTCCAGTAAAATTCTATTTTTCTGTAGTTCACTTTTGTTTTGGTTTTCTGAAACAGACTGAAAAAACAGAACTAAAAGTGGCTGTTGACCCATTTATTTTTTATTTGTATTGTTTTGTTCTTATTTTTCACTAGAGGCCTGATGCACAAAATTTGTGCATGGGGGAGGGGTCCCTCAGCCCAGCCTGCACTCTCTCACAATCCGGGACCCCTCAGGGAATGCCTGGCTACCAGTTTAGGGATCAGGCAAACATCCCTCTTGCAATCCGGGACCGCTGGCTCCTAACTGCTTGCTGGCCTGCCTGCCAGCCTGATTACCCCCTAACCACTCCTCTACCAGCCTGATTGACGCCTAACTGCTCCCCCGCTGGCCCAATTGCCCCTAACTGCCCTCCCCTGGTGACCTGGTCATCCCTAACTGTCCTCCTTTGCAGGCCTGGTCACCTGATCCCGATGGTCTTAGGCAACCCTGCTAGTCGTTTTCAACTGGTGGGTTGCGACCCACAGGTTAAGAACCGCTGCTGTAGAGCCTAAGACCATCAGAAAATACAGATATTTACATTACGATTCATTAACAATAGCAAAATTACAGTTATGAAGTAGCAACGAAAATAATTTTATGATTGGGGGTCACCACGACATGAGGAACTGTATTAAAGGGTCACGGCATTAGAAAGGTTGAGAACCACTGCTCTAGTGGTAAATGAACTCCTAATATCAGCAGACATCAATAATCATTGATGATCTGCTTTTATTTTTTTTAGAAGGGTAGAATGGGGTGGGGGGAGAAGAGAAACATTGATATGTTATTCTACTTATTTGTGCATCACTGTTTGATTCTTATATGTGCCCTTACCAGGGATAGAACTCACACCTTGCTGTATCTGGACGATGCTCTAATTGAGCTACCCAACCAGTGTAATAGTTTGCCATTTTAATTTATCAAACCACCACCCCAACATCCATGCAAGTAGTTTTTTACAATTCCTTTTTTAATGAGATAAAATTTACATATTTGAAACACATAGATTTTTAAAAATAGACCTTTTTGAAAAAGCAGTTTAAAAAAAGCAGTTTTAGCATAATTGAGCAGAAAGTACAGAGAATAATTATTATTAAGTGCTCCCCATCTCCACACATATATAGCCTCCTCCATTATCAACATCCCTTACAGAGTGGTACATTTGTGACAATTCATGAAGCTGCATTGACACATCATTATCATCCAAAGTTCATAGTTTACATGAAGGTTGACTTGTTGTATATGCTACAGGTTTGGATAAATATATGACTGCCATTATAGTCAGCATGGTATCATACAAAATAGTTGCACTTCCCTAATCATCTATCCTCATCCCTCCATTCCCCTTAATCCCAGCTGAAATGCACAAATTTTAACTGTACAATTCCAATTTTATTTAAAGAACCTGGTTTGGAAGTTGTCAATAGTATAGAAGCAAAAAGAAAAAAGGAAAGTTCGTATTTAATTTTTTGTCAACCTACACCTAACCAGGAGCATAAATATCAAAAATCAGTTTGGTCAACCTTAACCAAGTGGCCTATAAAAAGTAACTCATCGTTTCATCTTTTGCTGTCAGTTACAAGATGTATCGATTATTTTATGGACTCTCTTGATTGGCCTGTAAACAGGCCAATTTCCTCAATACAATTGAGGAAAATTGTAGTGTTTTGAATGGCACCCGACAACATTATTTGCTCTAGGCTCCATTTGTTCCTTTTTCTGGCAGTTCAGGATATTGGTAGAGCTCTCCTCCAACACCATATTTCAAATCAATTTATATTACAAATAATGCTATTAGTTTCTCTTATAATTTCAATAATGAATACATATTGAGTTAACATGAAACAAAACTTTCATATTGGCTCCTATAAGACCTTTCACAGTAACTTAAAAATAGTGGTTTCTAATGAGTTTTATAATTTCAATCCACTCAACTAGTGCATGGGGTCACCTAGACCCCGACTCCCCTCTATGTCTTCCTCCACGTTGGAGTAAACGGACGACAGAGAAGTCTGACACCTCTTGAACAGTGTCCTTCATCCTATAAATGGGCTTTGTAAGGCATCTATTCACCCTGTGGGGCTTTTTCCTACGCTTTTGAGGCCACAAAGCAACCTTGCCTGAGGATAACACCCTTTAAACTTCAACCTTCCTTTCCCGATTCTGCCCGGCCCGCGAAAGCAAGGGCATTGCACAATCCTCAGCATGCGGTTCGGGCATTGCACAATTCTCAGCATGCAGTCCGGCCATTGCCCAATTCTCAGCATGCGGTCCGGGCATTGCCCTCGCTCAGTCCCATGACCAGCCTCCCCGGGCCACTGCAGCTACAGAGGCTGCCCAGCCCCGAGCCCGGGCCCCAGCCTGGGCCCCGCCCCCTCACGTGGCAGCGGGAGGCCAATGACCGAGGCCCACGCGCTCCAGACCGCCGCATGCGCTCACAGAGCCCGAGCTCTCCCGGCGCCCCGCCCCCGCCGCACGGTGCGCCCGCGTTAACCCTCCCACGAGATCCTGGCCACCCGAGTCGTGGGTTCCTACCCGGCGTCGTTTTCCCACGGGGCCCCGGGAGCGCGCCCTGATTGGCTGGCTCGGAAGGCGGGGACGCGACTTACTTGAGCCGAGGACCACTTCCGGAAGCCGGAGGCAGGAAGTTATCCGGTGCCGCTGCCGTCCCGCGGGGAGAAAGTGCTGTCAGCCGCCCCGGCAGCGGCGCGAGCCGGAGGTCGGCGCCCAGACTGGCCGTTGGGTCTGGCCGCAGTTGGGCTCCGGTTTCCATCGTAACACCACGGCTCCGTGCCCCAGCCCCGAGCCCGGCGCGGCTGCCCGGGGGGAGGGGGGGAGGCTCCTTCAGCCTCCTTGACGCCGCTCCGAGGGGCACCTGCCTGGTCGGCGGCACCTCCAGCTTGGGGACCGGCTTCCGGCCTCCGCACTCCTCGCCGCCGTAAGGAGCACCCTTGTCACCCCGCGCCCTGACGCCCTCTCTGCACACACACACACACACACACACACACACACACACACCTAGACCCTGGTCCAGGAGGCAGCCTGGGGCCGGGAACTAGACGGATCCCAGACGCGCACCCCCGCCAGCCCTGGCATCTCCGCAGACGGGCGGCCTCTGCATCGTCTCTACTACTATGTCCCCCACCGTCTCGCACAAGGACAGCAGCCGGCAGCGCCGGCCGGGGACTTTCAACCACTCCCTGGACATGAAGAGCGGGCCCCTGCCGCCGGGCAGCTGGGAGGACTGCCACCCGGACGTGGCGGGCGGAGAAGGGGACAAGGAGGCCCTTCTCTGGGACACGAGCATCAGTGGGTGCTCGAAACGGCCGCGGGGCTACCGGGCCGAGCTGAGCAGCATCCTGCTGCTGCTTTTCCTGTACGTGCTCCAGGGCATCCCCCTGGGCCTGGCGGGGAGCATCCCCCTCATTCTGCAGAGCAGAAACATTAGCTACACGGACCAGGCTTTCTTCAGCCTGGTCTTCTGGCCCTTCAGCCTCAAGCTGCTCTGGGCGCCGCTGGTGGATGCCGTTTACTTCCGGAGCTTCGGTCGGCGCAAGTCGTGGCTGGTGCCCACCCAGTACGTCCTGGGCCTCTTCATGCTCTACCTCTCCACGCAGGTGGACCGTTGGCTGGGGAGCGGCGACGGCAGGAGCCCCGACGTGGTGGCCCTCACCGCCACCTTCTTCCTGTTTGAGTTCCTGGCCGCCACGCAGGACATCGCCGTGGACGGCTGGGCGCTGACCATGTTGTCCCGGGAGAACGTGGGGTATGCCTCCACCTGCAACTCGGTGGGCCAGACGGCGGGCTACTTTCTGGGCAACGTCTTGTTTCTGGCCCTGGAGTCCGCCGACTTTTGCAACAAGTACTTGCGGTTTCAGCCCCAGTCCCGGGGGATCGTTACTCTCGCAGGTATTGGAACTCGTTGTGCCGTTGGGTGTATCGTAACGTTTGCCGAATCCTTTTGGACAGCGGGTGGCATGGAAGGGAAGCTCGTTACTTAATTCGCTAGACGCCATGGTCTGGGAGATGACCCGGGGTGGGTTTCCCGTTCCACTGAAATGAGCAGCAGCCGTAAGGACTACATCGGAGTAATCTTAATTCTCCAGTATTCTGCAGTAAGCAGGGAGAAACAGCGTATGCAATAACATTATTGTAGAATGGCACACACATTCTTAGTGCGGGAATCTGTTGCCTAATACACATTTTTTAAAAGTATGGCTAGTGTGAAGACGCAAATCTAATCTGACATCCATGGTTCACATTTTTCTTTTCTTGTTCCTTGGATTGAGATTTCTAGCTCCATGCTTTCTGGTTCATTTTCCCCTATTCTTACACCAACAGTCTTTATTTAGCCCTCTTGTGAAAGGAATAGGCTTAATTTATTCAAACATTAACTAGTGGGCTAAGTGACAGACTTCTAAGGGCCTGCTCTAAAGCAGAGTCCAACCCACAAGGAACGGAAGAGAGACACATTTTTAGGGGAGTACACAGTTGCTGCTTATTAACTGCTTATGGGAGTCAGACTTCTTAAGCAGATATTTGACCTTGTTCAGTTGTAAGTTTCCATGAAGTGGGAAAGTGGAATTCCAGATTGCCCAGCACCAGGTGAAAATGCACTGTGAAGAAGCAACGTACAAAAAAGTACAGGATGCCAGTGATGTTCAAAGTGCCTGAGGCAGTAATGGTGTAGGCACTGGGTTTGGGAAATAGTACTGAAGGAAAGGTAGTGACCAAATGAGTAAGATTTCATTTAAATACAATGAGAAAGAGTTTTAACTTTACCTAGTAAGAAATTGGATATAAGTTCTACAAAATTTCCTTTTTCTGCATGAGTAAAATACATGCCTCTGTAAGGTTTTCTGAGGATTTTTTTTTAACTTTCCTAACAACTGGGAAAGCAGAAGTAAAATTACCAGTATCAGTAATAACCTACATCAAGAATGTAGTAGAATTCTTCATTCTGATAATGATGATGAATTTAAACAGCTAAACTTTCATCTTCCCAGTACTAGGTTAGGGATTCCCAATAGCATAAATGTCAGGTAGATTTGTGGTGAGGAAAATGTAAGAGTTATAATATTTGGGGATTGTCTGAGGAGGGAGGGATCCACAACTGAACTACTCATTCCCTGAAATCTCCCTGTGACATTGAAGGAAAGCCCATTATTGCTGGTGGCTCATTTTATACCCCTATAGAACCCTCCTTCTACCATCTCAAACTGCTAGTGAGCCACTACTACTGATGAAATGATAATTCTACTTTTCATCAATTGGTTTGAAGCCAAAAATGTTTGAGAGCTCATTGCTTCGCAATAGATAGATTTGTCTCTGAATGTTCTGAGGTCCCACCCCTGCTCTTTGGATAAATTTTTGCCTAAAAATCATATGTGACTGCATAAAATTGGCACCTTGTTGCTTTTTATATGTCCTGCTTTTCATTGTGTACTGGACTGTTCAGGCCAACAGGAAAGATTAATGAGATGTTACTTAGTATACAAAAGTCTTAGTAGGGAAAGTAAGATTTAAGAGGCTATGGAAGCTAAATTACTAACAAGGTAAATTATAACTTTCTCTTAAATACGATATAAGAGTGATTGATAAAACATCATTTTGGAGAATGGCATTCAGGAGCCATCCTATATAATAAAAGCCTAATATGCAAATCAACTGAACAGCAGAATGACCAGTTGCTATGATGTGCACTGACCACCAGGGGGCAGGTGCTCAATGCAGGAGCTTTCCCCTGGCAGTCAGTGAGCTCCCATAGCAGAAGTACCGCTCAGCCAGAAACTGGGCTCAGGGCTGGGGAGCGCAGCTGCAGTGGGGGAGTCTCTCCTGCCTCCGAGGCAAGTGTTAAGGAGCAGCAAGCAGGCAGGTGGTAAGGAGCAAGCAGGCAAGTGGTAAGGAGCAGGCAGGAGGTAAGGAGTGAGGGCTCTTGGACTGGGAGAGGGTACAGGCTGGGCTGAGAGACCCTGCTGCTCCAGTACATGAATTTTCATGCACCGGGCCTCTAGTTATAATTATATCCTCCCTTACCCAGAGCTGTTCCCTAATGGGAAGATCGAAATTGTGCTATTGGAGTTTTATTTACACTGATTTTTTATTTTGAATAGTTGTTTATTCTGTGGAATTTGAACTTTGTTCTCCAGGAAATCATAGAAATAGCTTACTATTTAATTGAACTTTTTATGTCTGTAGTAGAATGCTGTTTGTGATTCAAACATTTTAGTAAGTTAAGAATTGAAGAGTTTCTGAATTTTCATTTGCTTCTTTATTACTGCACATATCACATTTGTAGGCTTGTACTTTCTGAAACTTAGCATAACTAAGAAAAAACAGTGATTTCAAGGAATTTAAAGAGCACAGAAATAATCATGAAGGAAATAAAATTGCTTAGGCAATAAAAAAAGAGCTAAACACTGAGGCATATGCCTAGAAAATCAGGAAATTAAAAGGCATAGTTTTTTGTGTGTGAAATTCTAAAATATGTACTATGATTAACACTTTGAGTGTTACAGCTACATGGAGGTGGAAAATATTGAGAAAAAACAGTTTTTGCTATCTAGAAAGCATTCTAAAGAATAAATATGGAACAAGAAGGACAGGGTGAGATAGAATCCCTTAGAAACAAAACCACGACTATGCTGAGATTTGCTTTGGTACCTTCAGGGGTCCAGGACAGTACTGAACTCAGAAGTGGACTTTTTCTGTCCTGCCACATATGGTTTTCAAGGATCTTAGCAAAAAGGGATGACTTTTTAAGCTGCAAGAACTGATTAAAGTAACCCAGAAGAACATAAAGATAAGAACATAATGTTTTATACTTGAAAGAAGAATGTATTTCAGTTTCTTTATTATAGATGAAAAACTGCAGCCAAGTGGCTAGTTAGAGGTAGAGATATATCTACAGGGTTAAATTTCCTGACTCCTTAAATGTAATATGTGTTTAATCTATATATATAAAAGCCTAAGCGACCATCACAACTGAATGGGCAACCAAATAGGCTACATGGGGTGACCAGGCCAGCAGGGGGGTTACTGTGAGGGGAAACCAAATAACTGAACAACAGGCTGCTGCGTGGGGAGAACAGGCTGGCAGGGGGATTAGTGAGGGGCGACCAAACGATTGAACAGCAGGCTGTGCGGGGCAACCAGGCCTGCAGTGTAGGCTTGGGGCAACCAGGCTGGTAGGGGGGAGGGGCCAGTTAGGGGCAACAAGGCCAGTGGGGGGGCATTTGGGGTCAACTAGTCTGGCATGGGGGGGGGGTTGGGGAGTGACCAGGCCAGCAGGGTGGGCAGTTAGGGGCGATCAGGCAGGCAGGCAGGTTAGCAGTTAGGAGCCAGTAGTCCCCGTGGGCCTAAGTCGGCAGTCGGACATCCCCTGAGGGCTCCCGGACTATGAGAGGACACAGGCCGGGCTGAGAGGTCCCTCTCTCCCCTCAGTGCACGAATCTCGTGCACCCAATCTCTACTAATGAATAAAAGAAGTGATTGTGATGGGGGCAGGGAGGATAGTCTGATACCAGAGAAGAGAGTTAAACATATTAACAGTTTATGAATCAGCTTGTTTATACATCGGCATACACATTAAGAGTTAGAGAAAAAGGAACTGTTGCTTTGGAAAATTGATGTTTTAAGTGTGAAGCTAATCAAACTGGTGATAATAATAATAAAAACAGCCGAAACCGGTTTGGCTCAGTGGATAGAGCATCGGCCTTCAGACTGAAAGGTCCCAGGTTCGATTTCTGTCAAGGGCATGTACTTTGGTTGCAGGCACATCCCCAGTAGGGGATGTGTAGGAGGCAGGTGATCGATGTTTCTCTCTCATCAATGTTTCTAATTCTCTATCCCTCTCCCTGTCTGTAAAAAAAATCAATAAAAAATATGTTTAAAAAATAGTAAAAATAGTATGTATCTATAAAACATTCATGCTATGAATTAGGAAGAGAGCAGGACCAATTCTTTGTCTTGCTTTCTGAAGCAGTATTCATTAATATATTTTATGTAACTAACAATGCTACTTAGAATTGGGTAGAACTGACTGACTTATTTCTAGATAGATCAGTTATTATATACACTGAGTGGTCAGATTATTATGATCTTTGAACGCATAATAATCTGGCTACTCAGTGTATATCCTATATAATAAAAGGCTGACCATTAGACAATTGGCTGTTATTTATGGTCATATTTTCTGGCAGTGGTAATGCTTCTCTTTGTGAACTATTAGCTTTATTCTGTTCATGTGAGCTATGGAAAGGCTTTAAATTAGGGCTCTGAATCATGCTATTTCCTTGTTTCATGTGCATTGTTATTTTATCCTCAAAGCACAAAGAAATTACAAATAATCCTATCTGCAAATGCTGAAACCTGTTTAACTTGTTTTTATTCTTTTTTTTCTTCTTCTTCCTGGTACTGATATCAAAGACTTTAAATTCTAGATGAAGATTTTGTTCATTAAAATTGAGGAATAGCTCTAACCAGTTTGGCTCAGTGGATAGAGCGTCGGCCTGCAGACTGAAGGGTCCCAGGCTTGATTCAGGTCAGGGCCATGTGCCTTGGTTGTGGGCACATTCCTAGTAGGGGGCGTGCAGGAGGCAGCTGATCCATGTTTCAGAGTCTCTCTCCCTCTCCCTTCCTCGCTGTAAAAAAATCAATAAAATATATTTTTAAAAAATAATAAAATTGAGGAATATACTAAGCAAATTTTTAAAAAAAGAGAACTGGAACTCTTAATGTGGTATATAACTGACGAACTTTTAATTTTCACTTAACATTTATGTATAGACCATTAATTGAAATTTCTGGTGACGGTGATAATAATACATGTGTTTAGGGTTTCTTAAACAGTTCATTTATACCAAATGAGGAACAAAAGCTTTCTGAATGAGAATAATAATGTAGATTAGTCCAGCTGGTGTGGCTCAGAAGTTGACTTGGAGGTCACAGTTTGATTCCCGATCAGGGCACATGCCCAGGTTGTGGACTGTGGACTTGAGGCAGCCAATCGATGATGTTTCTCTCTCATTGATGTTTCCATCTGTCTATCCCTCTCCCTTTCTCTGTAAAAATCAATAGAAACATGTAAAAATTAAAAAATAGTGTAGGTGAAATTCTGTAACAAGTTATTATTTGTCACATTTCACATATGATATTAAGGATGCAAAAATAACACTAGCCTTATTTAAAGAATAATCTTAAATTGTTATTCATTGCTTTAGAATCAGATTCCAAATGTTTTATTAACTAGAAGTTGTAAAGATGCTATTTTGATTAACTTTAATCATAACTTGTATAGATTACTATTTTAAAATGTAATACCATTGCCTTTAAGAATGTTGTGTGTTTTTCTTCTAATATCTAAAATCAAGTATAACTTTTCCATGTTGGAGAAACAATTCACCTCAGAATACAGATTTCCATATGTATTGAAGCATTTTAGTTTCTTTAATTTGTGTCATTTTTTTTATAGTATAGCCTTGTTTTTGTTTGGGGTTGTGGAGACTAATAAATTAGTCAATTCAAGTAAGTTCTTATTTCACTGTTAATTTTTTAAAAATTTTATGCAGATAGTGTGAAATAATTGAAAGATTATAAAACTCAAATTCAGATTAAGGCTCAAGTTCTGCCACTTGATAATTGTACCTTGGCAAAGATTTAAATATTCTGGGCTTCTTTTTCTCATGTCTTTATAATAAATAGTAATGCCTGCTTTGCCTGACTCACATATTTGCTATGAAAATCAAATCAGATAGCATATAAGAAAGGAGCATTTAAATACTAAAGTGAAAATTGGTCTAACCAGATATTGCTATATGCCTCCATCGTAAGTGAGGTTCAGGTGGTAGTGATCACCTTCAGCTAGCCTGCAAGCTGGGAAGCAAGACTAAATGCAAAGGAAAAGCCCTGATTGAAGAATGCTCTACTTGTTTTTGAAAAAAGGTGGCTAGGCTCCATGAACAGTAAGTTGCTGCTATATGAGCAATAAAAAAGAACAAGTAAACACATATATAAACTTAAAATGTTAGATTAGAAAGCTTCTGGGATTTTCTAGCCAAGACCTCTTATTTTATAGATGAGGAAACTGGATAGGGTTATCCAGTAAGTTTTACAGTGGCAAAGTAAGATGCATTTCTCAGGATAGTTAAGGAGATTCAGGTTTCGAAATTAATTAAAATCACAACTTTACCACTGACTTAGAATGTAACTTCAGGCATAACATCTCTAAGCCTATTTCTTTATCTATGAACTAGAGGCCCAGTGCACTAAATTTGTGCACTGGGGTGGGGGACGGGGAATTGCTCAGTCTGGTCTGTGCCCTCTGGCAGTCTGGCACCCCTCGGGAGATGTCTGCCTGACGGAGGGTGGGGGGGAGGGATAGGGCCTAAGCTGGTAGTTAGACATCCCTCTCGCAGTCCAGAGCTCTCACAGTCCTGGACCCCTCCTCGCTCCTTACCGCCCTCCTGCAACAAAGGCAGGAGAGGTCCCCACCACCGTATTGAAAAGAGAAGACTATTCTTAAACAGTTTTTCAAAAAGTTTAAAAGTAAAAATATCACCTCTTTATTGTCTAAATTGTCATGATTTAATATTTAATAAAGAACTAAAATGGCTTAAGTGCTTAAGAATTATGACTGATGGTGCTTATGGGATATGAAAATCATCTCCCAGAACTCTTTATTTTTTCTTTTGTTACTCCTCACTGGGGAGTAACGTAGATATTTGGAGAGTGGAAGGGAGGGGGAGAGACAGAGAGAGAAAACATGGATGTGAGAAAGACATATCAGCCAAAACCGGTTTGGCTCAGTGGATAGAGCGTCAGCCTTCGGTCCCAGGTTCGATTCCGGTCAAGGGCATGTACCTTGGTTGTAGGCACATCTCCAGTGGTGGATGTGCAGGAGGCAGCTGATCGATGTCTCTCTCTCATCAATGTTTCTGACTCTCTATCCCTCTTCCTTCCTCTCTGTAAAAAAACAATAAAATATATTTAAAAAAAAAGAAGAAGGAAGAAAGAAAGACACATCAATTGGTTGGATCAGGGCTGGGGCTTGAGCCTGCAACCAAGGTGTGTGCCCTTGACCAGAATCGAATCCAGGACCCTTCAGTTCACAGACCGATGTTCTATCCACTGAGCCAAATTGGGTGGGGCGTCCCAGAACTTTTCTTGAATAAAATGACAGACTTTTGTTTCAATCAACCCATTAAATGTGTGTAACCCCATTGTACCCCCATTGTTAAGTATCACTGTCTGTTGGAGTCTGTGCTGTATATGTTTCACAGAGCTAGGACTGCCTCATTTATCTGTATTTCCTGGTATTTATGGTACCTTAAACATGATAGGCACATTGTGTTACTTTTTTCAAACCAAGGTTTTGTAAGGAAAAGTTGTATACAGAATTATATACTATCAATGAAGTTATGTCATTTCAAAAGTTATAGATTTTAACATTTTAAATTTCAGATTTCCTTTTTTTCTGGGGAGCTGTATTTTTGGTAACAACAACTTTAGTTGCCATTCTGAAAAAAGAAAACAAAGAGGTATCAGTAGGAAAAGAAGAAACCCAAGGTATCACAGATACTTACAAGCTGCTTTTTGCAATTATAAAAATGCCAGCAGTTCTGACATTTTGCCTTCTGATTCTAACTGCAAAGGTAAGAGGTTTATAAAGCTAATTTACCATTCTGCTAAATTAACAATATCGTAAAAATACTTATGTTGCCTTTTCATATCATAGGTGCTTTTCCACTACTCTTAGAATTTAACAATAACAAAAAATTTCAGTTTATTAAAAGTATTTTAAAAGGTATGATGATAACAAATATAATTTCAAAGTAAGCTAAATGTTTGGGATTTTGAAAAGAATTATACCAATTTGAAGTAAGTAATAAAAGTGAAATCTTATTTAATGAATGATATTAATGCTTGGTATACAAGTGACTGCTTTGAAAAAAATAATAGCTATTATAATGACTATACCTTTAACATCAGAGATAGTACAATTATTTACTTAAGATGTGATTTGCAATGATAACAGAAATATATGACTATTTATTTAAACCATAAAAGAAATGGGGATTTTGGTGATATTGATTTTATTCTTTATGTTTTTTGTATTAAGATGTCCTAATCTTATAGCTCTAAAACATTTTAAAGACATATACTAGAAGAAAGGTGAGTATACTTTGTTAAATGAGCTATTGCTATTGGAATTAATACTCCTCTAAAAAATCTAAAGTCAGTTATAGGAATTTCACATTAGTATTTAAACTTATCTACATAAACACTCTACAACTATCTTTGACAACTCTGAGGTAAAAATTGTAGCTTCAGTGTTTTGAAGTAATGTTTCCTCCTCTCTAATGATAAGGTGGGTTAAATTTTAAGGAAACATAGAAAGAAGCTTAAACTTTAGGAACTTAAGGTTCAAGTGTAGAAAATGCTAAACGGTACAAGGAAGACTATATTAACTAATGACAATGTAGAAATCACCTTTGGTAATATTTTTGGTATATTTCCCCCATATGTATGTGTGTATGCATATACTTAAACCCTTTAAAAGTGTAATAGGATCATACTGTATATAAATTTTTATCATATTTTTGTCTTATGATTCCATAATCATCAAGATTTTGTCTTAAATTTGTAGTATCAGAAATTAGTTTTCCCTTCTCTTGAGTTTTATATAGATGAAATATCCATGTGTCTGTATCATTAAGTCATATTTGAAAACTTTTTAGTAACTATATAATTGTCACATTGTATAAATTTACCATAATTTATTCAGTCATTTTTCTGTTGCATATTTAATTTGCTTAGGGTTTTTAAGTATAAAAATGTTCTAGTGAGTACTTTTTGCAAAAGTATTTCTTTGATGTTCTGTTTCCTAACAATAGATTCTTAAATGAGCAATTAGTGGGTCAGTGAATATAATTGCTGAATTATATTATATAATATATAATTATATATTATAATTGTTTTTTAAAAGATTATAATATATAAAGAGGTTTCAGTTACAGAATCAGGAATCCCATCTTTGCCTTTTAAAATAAATCTCACCAAAAGTGACATCTTTCTTAAGTTTTAGTATCAGAAATTAGTTTTCCTTTCTCTTGAGTTCTATATAGATGAAATATCCAGTAGGTATTCTTATGTTTAGCTCTAGTATTGTTTTACTCAAATTATACAGTATTCTAAAACACACTTTAAAAATTGATGTTTATTTCTTTTCAGATATAAACCATTGGAATTAATAATAGTATTAAAAATACTTATACAGTTTTGGGGACACCCTGTATTTGTATAATTTATCTATATTGTTAATTATAGCAGTAGTTTGTTCATCTCATTGCTTATAGCATTCCATTGTATGAATTTGCCACAATGTATTTTATGAACAAATATTTAGGTTATTTCTACTTTTGGACTATTATGAATAGTGTTTCTACAAATATTTTTATATTACTTTTAGTAAACCTAGGTGAACATTTAGATGGGTAAATACCTAAGTATAGAATTTTGGGGTCATAAATATTCACATTAGTATATACTGCCAAACAAGTTTCCAAAGATGTTGTTGTTTCAATACTCCTACCATCAGCAGTATTTGAGTTCTGGTTGCTTCACAGCCTTGAGAACAGATTGTCTTTTCAATTTTAGCTTTTTTGGTGTTTATGCAGAGGCATCTCATTATGGTTATAATTTTCATTTCCCTGATGACTAAAGAAGTTGAGCATTTTTCATATGGTTATGGCCATATGAATATTCAGAGTTGCCTTTTTCTTTAAATTTGTAGAATTTTGATTTTTGTATATATTCTAGATTGAGGTATTTCTTAGTTGTATCTATTACAAATATCTTCTATCTATCCCAGTTTTAAGACAGAGTAAATGTTGAAGTGAATTTGTATAACTGATTTTTACAAAGAGAATAGGTGAAATTATTTTCTAGACTTAAGTGAAATATCTTTGACTTTTAACGTTTTCATGGTGAAATTTGCTTTTTGACTTCATTCCAGTAAGTTAAAGTATATTTCTTTAAACAATTATTTTATTTGTTAGAGTTTCATACTTATTAAAAACTTACTGTTTAATTTAAAGAATTCCCATATATCATATCCAAGTTCTCTAATTATTAACATTTAGTTCCCCTTTACTTTATAAACTTGTACTCTATTACCTGCTTCTTTTGAAATATTTGAGAGCAATTTATACATACCATGACCCTTTATCCATACATACCATAAGTATGTATTTCCTAAGAATGGCAAAGCCACAACTTAATACAATAATCAGGGTTTTATTTTTTTATCCTTAGCCGAGGATATGTTCCTATTGATTTGTAGAGAGAAAGGATAGAAGAGAGAGAGAAAGAGAGAGAAACATCATTGTGAGAGAGAAACATAGATCACTTGCCTCCCTTATGTACCCCGTTCGTTACAGGATGGAACCTGTAATCTAGGTATATGCCCTGACTGGGAATCCAAACCGCCAACCTGGTGTATGGGACAGTGCTCCAGTCAACTGAGGCACCCAGCCAGGGCAGGATATTTTAAATTGATACAATATTAATACCCAATCATAATCCCTATCTAAATTTCTCCCATTGTCCCAATAATAGCCTTTATTACATACCTTTTTTCTTGTTAGGAATCCAATCCAGGACCACATATTATGTTTAGTTGGCATGAGCCTTTCTTTGGCCTTTATGACCTGCACATTTTTAAAGAATATTGGCCTTTCGTTTAATTTGTCTGAGGCTCAGTTATACAAATATGTCAGAAATATCACAGAAGTAAGAATTACATTAGAAGCCATTTCATGTTCCTTTATTCCACTAACTGTTATTAACTTTGATTACTTTGTTAACTCTTTATAATGTTACTTTCCTCTTGTAATTAAAAAGTAATTTATGGAGAAATACTTTGAGATTATCTAAATATCTTAATTCACTTCAACCTTCACTTACTATTCTTACCATTCTTACTTTTGTTGTTGTTTTTAGAATTAATCTAACTACAGTTTTTTCTTCTCCCTCATTTTATTCAATTTTTCAGATATAATGTTTTCTCAGAATTACTTTTTAAATGTTAGGAAACCTGAAATTTTTATTATGGTCAATCAGAAATCATAAAAATGTGTATATGTGGCTGTGATTCTCCATTTTAACCAGATTTATTTGGAGTCAGTTAATGACTTTTTAAAAAAACTTGAAATAAACAAATCAGTAAGTTTGGATTTGGACACCTTAAGATTGAACTTTTGAAATGGAAATTTTGTTGTAATTAGAGCCATCTACATTTCCTCAGAGTGCTGAATTTTTAGTTGTTTTCACTGAATATTGTCAGTAGACCATAGAGCAAAGTGCACCTTCTCTAACTTGATTGTTGTACCAGATATAATAATATACTTGTAACTGTCATGGGCTAATCATGAAATTGAGTTTATTGAAACTTACATATGCTTGGAAGAAAATATTTGTTAAGTCACAAATTAAAGTATTTTTCTGTTTTTATATTGCAGATTGGGTTTTCAGCAGCAGATGCAGTAACAGGACTGAAATTGGTAGAAGAGGGAGTACCTAAAGAACATTTAGCCTTATTGGCAGTTCCAATGGTTCCTTTACAGATAATATTGCCTCTGATTATCAGCAAATACACTTCAGGTCCCCGGCCACTAGATGTATTTTACAAAGCCATGCCCTACAGGTAAAAACAAAATAGAATCTTCTTCAATAAGAAAATTTAAATGAGGAACATTCATTAGTGTCACTAATATCAGTGTGTAGATATATATGGAAAAAGGCTTGAAAAGTATCTTTAACTTTAATATCGTTATGTACACTTTTCTCTCCTTTTTAGCCTTATAGGTTTTAGATTCAAGCTTTTTTCCTGTGGTAGACACACAGATTTCTGTTTTAGTTGTTTTTTATCCTAACATGGAAGTCAGCTCCATTTTTTTCCCCCCTATAGATTATTGCTTGGATTAGAGTTTGCTCTGCTGGTTTGGTGGACTCCTAAAGTACAACATCAAGGGGGATTCCCTGTGTATTACTATTTCTTACTGCTGCTGAGTTATGCGTTACACCAGGTAAGCTTGTTGTAGTTTTCTGCGGAAGTAAACTGTTCTTGGTAAAGACATTTTCCTACAATGGCTTTAAAATAATGATAATAAATTTTAAGATTTAAGCACAGATCTGACAATGAAATTATTTGACAGTGTACTTTAACCCTTACTACTTTTGATTTAATGAGTTCTATTCAGAGAAAGAGAGTTTCTTCTTTATTCATTTTATTTTTTTTGTTCATTTGACAAATATTTTTTACATTTCACAATTTATTTCAAACTAATAATTCTATCCTTGCTAAGTATTTCTCAGTCCATCAGTCCATCCCTAGATATGGATTCTTTCTTTTTCTAGTCCCAATTTTTTTTTTTCTGAAAGTATTAAAAAAATAAGGTTAGGTTAAAGGTTACAGGTTTTTGGTTTAGAATCGTTTTGAAAGTTATAACTTTTTGTGATTTTGGAAGCTGTGTGTCAGTCTGCTTTTTCTTTCTTTATTAAATATGTTTGTAATCCCTAAAAAAAGTGATACCCACTTTGCTATAGCCTCACCTAAGCTACTGATGCACAATGGATTTTGTTTGGGGGCAAGTGATTCAAGTAAATGGCAGATGCCCAGCAGTATCCTTGGGACTCAACTGTAGTAATTGCTAATGTGTATTTTAGAGTCGCTTTGGAGTTTTCAATGAAACCTAGCTTAAACATTTGAAAGTTATAGTTACATTTTGAAAGTTATATTTATCAACTCTGCACTTTGTTTTTAACTGAAATTAAAAATATGGCCACCAAATAATCTCAGTAATTTTTTGCATGCAGTTGTCTCTTTTAAAAGATCTCTATAATGGATCCTGTCTGACTAGCTATGTAAATCATCGAGGCCAGGATGTCAAATGTAATTTTCTTTTGTTTTGCACATACTTAGTTAAATAAAAGTTAAAAGAAGTGCTTTAGTTTAGAAAATGCTTTACTGCCTGTCTAAATAAAAGAAAACTATGATGAAGTAGTCTAAAAATCATTCGTTTGGCTTTGGATTTCATTAGAGAATTTTTTAAAGTGTAGTCACTGAAACCCAGACAGTCAGATGCTTGGTGGGAGAAAAGGTATAAGGCCAAGTAAATTGGAGAAATGATACATGACACAACCCCTCTTTATGTAGCATCTTAATCATTCTTTCAACAAATCTTAAGTGAACACTGATTCCATGATAGAAAACATTCCAAGTACTATAGTATAACAGTGAATAAATCATGCTGAAATCCCTGCCCTAAGGAGTTTATATTGAAAAGGCTTTTAGTTCATTTGACAAATATTTTTTACATTTCAGAATTTATTTCAAACTAATAATTCTATCCTTGCTAAGTATTTCTCAGTCCATCCCTAGACATGGATTCTTTCTTTTTCTAGTCCCATTTTTTTTTTCTGAAAGTATTAAAAAAATAAGGTTAGGTTAAAAGTTACAGGTTTTTGGTTTAGAATCCCTTTTACAGTGAAAGGGACCTGTTTAATTTTATGTAACTTAGTGTTTCTCAATCTTATGTGATAGTGTAACATTCCATGGGACAATAATCAAAGGTATGCTGTCTTGGAAGCATGGTTTATTTCCATATTCCTAAATGGAGGGTTAATTCTTGCCTCTTAAGCACTTTTGCCTTTACGATTTTTTTCCTTCAATTTGTGACATACATTTTGAAATGTGTTTTTTCATGTATATAGACAAAAATTATATTTGAGTGCTTACATGTATAATACATATATACATAAAATATGTATAGTATCACATACACACATATATGATACTGGAAGCCCAGTGCATGAAATTCCTGCACAGGTAGAATCTCTAGGCCCGGTCGGCAATCAGGCCCATTGGGGCCTTCCTTCGTTTCGAGCCGCCCCTTGATGGTCAACACACATCATAGGGAGCAATTGAACTCCCGGTGTCCTGGTCAAACTCCCAAGGGATACTTTGCATATTAGCCTTTTATAGATAGCTAGATAAATAGATATAGAGATAGTTAGGCACAGTTCAAATATGGGGTTTTGCATGTTGGTTTAAGGCCTCCTCATCTGTCATTTTCTCATTTGATCGTTTCTTGACTACTTATGGTAAATTAAGCTCTCATTTATCTAGACCTCAGTAGTACAATTTGTATACTTCTGTTAAAAATACTTACTGCATTTTATAATATTTATTTATCCCCTATTTTCCCAGCCTAGAATAAATTCTTGAAGGGCACAGAGTATGTAGTCATCTTTATATTGTCATGATCTGGCCTAAAGCCTCGGCAATAAGAAATGTTCAATAAATGTTTTTTGATTTGAGTTTAATAAGGGTCATGAAAATTAATTTTAAGGTTTATAACTTTGATTTTCTTAATTCAGACTATAGCTTTATAAAGCTTAATCGCATTAAAGATGTTTTACATTTTCCTTGTAGGTTACATTGTACAGTATGTATGTTTCCATAATGGCTTTTAATGCAAAGGTTAGTGATCCACTTATTGGAGGGACTTATATGACCCTTTTAAATACCGTGTCCAATCTGGGAGGAAACTGGCCTTCTACAGTAGCCCTTTGGCTAGTGGATCCCCTCACTGTGAAAGAGTGTGTAGGTGCATCAAACCAGAGTTGTCGAACACCTGATACTATTGAGGTGAGTGTATTGTAATTTTAAATAACAGTAAACTAATATTAATGTATTAATCTCCTCGTTTTGCCTCTAGAAGAACTATATCTATTTTTAAAATAATGTCTGCCCATAGTTTCTCATACAGAAATCTACATCTTTCCCATCATAACTAAGGGTTTTAATGTAACCGAAATCAGTAAGAGTAGGTTACTTAGGGATGCTTCTCAGCAAGGGAGGAGAAGTCACTCTTTCCATCTGAAGATCACTGTCGTACACAATAGATACTTAAATGCTTTATTAATAGTTAAGTTTTTTAATGACAGCAAAAGAGAAATTTCATTGGCTATTCATTTAACAATTGTAGGTAAAACCAAGTGGTTAGTAGTCTGTTGATTATTTCAAAGTACCCATTAGCTGACATTTGGAGTATTGTTTATAGCAGGAGCTGAAAATTACTCTACCCTTGTCAGTAGCATTAGAGAGATTAAGGTATATTAACATGTAACAAAAAATGAATTTTGATCAATCTTTTAAATGACAAAGTAGAAACATGTAAGTGTGTAAATACTTCCATTTTGAAATTATGGAATATTTATTATAATTTTATTTTTACAGCTTTGCAAAAAACTCGGTGGCTCCTGTGTTACAGCGCTGGATGGCTATTATGTGGAGTCCATTATTTGTGTGCTTATTGGATTTGGGTGGTGGTTCTGTTTTGGTCCAAAATTTAAAAAGTTACAGGATGAAGGACTGTCTTCATGGAAGTGCAAAAGGAACAATTAATGCATTTATTATTGGACATTCTAAGAAAGGTAACTATAGTTTAGTTTTAACTCATAGAGCTATGATAATCAGTGAACACCAATATATTATTTTAAACAAGGAAATTATTGCCATAAAATGCCAAATGGTTAAAAAATAGAGACCTCTCTGCATACATGATTATATTTTTCCTTGACTTGTTTATGTATTTACAGTTCACTTAAGATCAGGAAATTTGTTCTAAAACAACTTTTTAGGCCTTGTTTGACTTATATCTTTTTAATTTACTGACCAAAGCATTTTTTAGGCAGCAAAGCAGAAGCCATGAGTGGTAACCACACAGTCAAGTATTGTTATCAGTTCCTATCCTCGAGCTATATTTAAAATTTTGGTAAAACATTCGTTGGAAAAGAGCGTGATAATCAGATACTAATTATAATAGTCCTGGCCTGTTGAAAGGTAAACCTCATTTTGAAATGCAAGTTGTTAAATTATATGTGGAATTTCCTGAAAAGAGAATTTAGACTGCTGACTGAAATGCCATTTTAGTTGTTATTTTTCTGACCACAACCACACTGTACTAATGAATCTGTGTTTAAAAGACTATTTGAAATGTAGTTCCTGCTTTTGTAGTCATTAAAGATTTATAAGAAGATTACTCAAACTATTTTTTTATAAAATGAAAGCTATGATATTTAATTTATTGATTCCCCTGTCCACGCTTTTTTTGAATTTTTATTCCTTGTAACTTTTACCCTAAAGTTTGCATGTTTTTGTCATAAAGAGTTACATGGCACACACAAATCTTGTGAGGTAATCAAATTTAGTGTTGAGTACATGTTTGTGGCAAAGTTTTGAAAATAAAAGTTAAATGTTTTTTCTTCAAATAGTTTTTTGTTTGTTTTTTTTACCAGAAAAAAAAAACAGTAAAGTTTTCAGATTAAGTAAAATTTAAGTGAAAAAAAAATGTTTTAAGCAGTGAGACAGAGATATTTTGTGCCTTTGACAAATTAAATCATGCGGTGGAAGAATGTTTCTTAATTAAGCACTTTACTGGTGAGAAAAGATCTCACAATAACTTTATACCAAATCAGGTACTGTATTTCCACTTATTATAAAGCACAGTCTTCTGTTTGTAAACTGTAGCTGCCACTAGAGAATTGCTCTTCCAGGAGAATTAAGCTTTTTAGTACTTTAGAAATTTCTAACATATTATGTACATTCAGTAATAAGGTTCTTTGCATATTTTGTGTTGTGTATTACTCTGACTTTTTAAAGATTATATAAATCCTTCAAAATTGAAGTTAGAGAATAAAAAGAGATAAGTAGAGTCTTAATGATATTATTATTATTATTATTTTTTTGGAAAATATACACTAACTCCTGGGTTTTTGTGTAACTTTATAACATAGGTTGAGTTTTAGAGTGGGGTTTTTATAAGTAATGGAGGATAAACTGGGTGGGAGAAAATGGCATTTGGCATCCGAAGAAAGATGAAGGCAGCAGCCTCTAAACGTGTGCATGGCCATTGGGAAGCCAGTGTTGGGCATTGATGTCATATCCTGCAGAATCACCTAGAAAGTCATCCTACAGACAAGGAGACTATACGAAATGATAGACTCCAATACTGTGTCACATGTGAATTATCATGTATTATAATCAAAATGTTTACTTGAATAAATAAAAAGTCCAACTTAACTATCATATGTGAAATGTAGTTTGATTTTTAGTTTTGGAGTAGGGAGCTCACATTGCCAGAATTACCTTTTCTTTCTTTCTTATTCATGTTATAACAAATTTACAGAATTTCCAACATATTTTCAAGTACAAATTTTTAGTGACTGAAGTTTTAAAATATTTTTAAGCCTTTAGCTATGAGGTGGAAGCCAGTAATTGCATTTGCTCTAGAAATTAACAGTTATTTTAAATGAGAGGCCCAGGCACGAATTGGTGCATGGGTGGGGTCCCTTGGCCTAGCCAGTGATCGGGGATTGGGCTGGCTAGCCAGAGGGAGGGACCGCGGGAGTTTGGCCAGCCATGGGAAGTTGGCTGTGGGTGCGCTCTGACCACCAGGGGCCAGCTCCTGCATTGAGCATCTGCCACTGGTGGTCATTGCGTCATCATAGCAATGGTCACTTAGGCTTTTATATATACTAGAGGGCCAGTGCATGAAATTTGTGCACTGGGAGGTGTCCCTTAGCCCAGTCTCCACCCTCTTCAATCTGAGACCCTCAGGGGATGTCCGACTGCCGGTTTAGGAATAAGTAGTGGAAGTTGAATAGGCCTGTGGGATCGGGCCTAAACTGGCAGTGGGACACCCCTCTCACAATCCAGGACTGCTGGCTCCCAACCGCTCCCCTGCCTGCCTGCCTGATTGTTTCTAACTGCTCCCCTGCCTGCCAGCCTGATCACCCCCTAAACACTCCCCTGCCAGCTTGATCCATGCCTAATTGCTCCCCTGCTGGTCCGATTGCCCCCAACTGCTTTTCTCTGCTGGCCTGATCACCCCCCAACTGCCCTCCCTTGCTGGCCCAGTAACCCCCAACTGTCCTCCCCTGCTGGCCTGTTCACCCCCAACTGCCCTCCCCTCCAGCCTGGTCACTCCCAACTGCCCTCCCCTGCTGGCCATCTTGCGGTGGCCATCTTTAACCACATGGGGGTGGCCATGTTGTGCAAGCGTGTGAGGATCAATTTGCATATTACCTCTATTATAGAGGAAAGACTAGAGGCCAGGTGCACAAAATTTGTGCATGGGAGGGAGGGTCCTTCAGCCTGGCTTGCACCCTCTCGCAATCCAGGACCACTTACTCCTAACTGCTGGCTCCTAACCACTGGCCTGCCTGCCTTATTACCCTTGCCTGCCTGCCTAATCACTCCTAACTACTTTGCCTGCCTGACTAATCACCCCTAATCCTTCTGCATGCCTGCTTGATCACCCCTAACCACTTCCCTGCCTGTGTGATGACCCCTAATCACTCTGTCTCCCTGCCTGATTGCCCCTAACCACTCCCCTGCTTGCCTGATTACCCCTAACTGCCTCTGCCTCGGACCCCACCACCACAGCTTAGTTTGGAAAGCTGTCCAGAATGATGTCTGGAAGGTCATAAGATTGTCTGGTCTAGATAGCATATCATGCTTTTATTAGTACAGATTGTAGTCATTTGGTTATTTGGATACATATTTGTAGTGCATCCAGAATGACTTATTAACAGCTATGTTTAACTATATGGCAAGCATATCAAACTTAAAAGCAAATACAGGCCAAATAAAACATTTAAGTTTATGCGGGCCATAAAAAAACCGAAAGCTTCAATTTTCATAGAAATGTAGGTTTATTTCAATAGAGACATGCTGAATAAAAAGAGCTGAAATAAAATAATAGAACATTTTTAAAAAATATTTTTTATTGATAGTTTACAGAGAGGAAGGGGGTGGGATAGAGATTTAGAAACATCCATGAGAGAGAAACTGCACAGCTACCTCCTACACACTCCCTACTGGGTATGTGCCCGCAACCAAGTTACATGCCCTTGACCTGGGACCCTTAAGTCCACAGGCTGACGCTTTATCCACTGAGCCAAACCAGTTAGGGCTAATAGAACATTTTAATAAAAATTAACATTTTTTCTTGAACATTAACTTACCAGGCACTGAGTTACTACACAAATCAGCATAATGCAAGTAAACCAATTTTTCTTGTTCTCCAAAAACGAAATATTTCTTGTTTCTCACACCAAACAGTCAGTACAAGACTAATGACATGGCCCTAACCGGTTTGGCTCAGTGGATAGAGTGTTGGCCTGTGGACTGAAGGGTCCCAGGTTCAATTCTAGTCAAGGGCATGTACCTTAGTTGCAGGCACATCCCTAGTAGTGGGTGTGCAGGAGGCAGCTGATCGATGTTTTTCGTTCATCGATATTTCTAACTCTATTCCTTTCCCTTCCTCTCTGTAAAAAATAAATAACATATATTAAAAAATAATTCTTTTAACTCATTCAGGATCATGAGAGATGAGATTGTCTCTATAAGAACCATAGAGAGCGAGTCAGCACAATATAACGGAGGCAGCTGATTGATGTTTCTCTCCCATCAATGTGTCTAATTCTCCATCCCTCTCCCTTCCTCTCTGTAAAAAGTCAATAAAATACATTAAGAAAAAAAAAAAGACTAATGACATGGCAATCAACTGCTAATATTCCCTGCTAGTATTAGTGGAGAGAAATATGTGCCTGCACGTAAGGCATGTAAGGGAAATGAATGTAACACAATTATAGTAAACAATCATTAGCAAACATTGTAGTTCATTATAATGTAAAAATTAAGTTACAAAATTTTTATTAAAACTTTTCTTACATACCATTATATTGGCTGGGCCGCAAAAGTATATGTTTTGGGCCGAATGCAGCCTCTAGACCACGAGTTTGACATGCTTGCCATATAGCATACATTGATAACAGATGGTGTTTTAACAAATAATCTACCTAAATCTGAGGGTCTGTTTATTGTAAATCAAGAGTACTAGAGCACTGACCGGTTTGGCTCAGTGGATAGAGTGTCACTTGCAGACTCAAAGGTCCCAGGTTCGAGGACCTTTCAGTCAAGGGCATGTACCTTGGTTGTGGGCACATCCCCAGTAGAGGGTGTGCAGGAGGCAGCTGATTGATGTTTCTCTCTCATCGATGTTTCTAACTCTGTCTCCCTCCCTTCCTCTCTTTAAAAAATCAATAAAATATATATATTTTTAAAAAGTATTAGAAAGGACTGCCTATTTTTTAAAAATTTTTTTACTGGTTAATTTTGGTAAATTCTTGCTTCAAGAACATTTACTCATCTGGTTCATGTATATATTTATTGGCTAATATCTAATAATAGTTTGAAAAGTTCTTGTAAGATCAGCCAAGACTAAAACTAAAAACTCCCTCCTTTGTAAATATCTTAACTTTGTTTGACCAATCATAAAAAATTTGTTCAATACCTAAAATAAACTTTGTTTTTTAAAGATATATATATTAAACCTTTGAAATCTAAACCTTCAATCTAAATCTATTATTTCATTCCTTTATTACTAGGATTTTCGGCTAAGCAGATATCATTGGAGACTTGGAACCCCTGAATTCTTGTAAAACTGGATGTAATTTTTTGTTTTTCTGGAAGGAACTCTTGTTAAAATCTTAAATGGACTGTGATCCAAAAAAATGTAAAGTCCTATCCTTATTGAATGTGGGTTGTAGGATGAATTGTAAACATAAATTTGAAATAATGGTTGTAAAGCTAATGTTTAAAGCATCCTGCAAACAATTTTAAAAGAAAAAAAATCTACAATGAAAACTGGAAATTTTCTGTTTGTGCTACTGAACTTGAACCTTGAAGGGATTTGGGCAGATAGTACTACTGGAAGAGGGACATAAAGGTGAATTTTATCCCACAAAAGACGTATCTTAGCCATTTAATTCTTTTATTCTTATGAAAAACTTCTATTTTGTCTTAACAGAAACCCTCCCCCAAATTCATTTTATATTAAATCGTGGAGATCAATATTTAATATAATACAAGATCAGATTTGTTTTTGTATTTTGGGGGGGTCATATTTTTTCATGTACTTGAGAGGATTAAAACTAACACAGAACCTGCTTAAAGTAAAGAACCAACTTGTTGGGAGCAGTCTATGCAGATTTCCACAGTGTATTTTACCTTAGTATTAGAGAAAGTAAAAAAAAAAATAAATTGTAACTAGGTTACATTTAATAACCATTTGAGTTACAGAAGGGTAGGTGATACAGTGCATATATATTTTATTGATTTCAGAGAGGAAGGAAGAATGAGGGAAAAGATAGAAATCAATGAGAGAGAATCATTGGTCATCTGCTTCCTGTATGCCCTACACGGGATCAAGCCCACAACCCAGGCACGTGCCCTGACCGGGAATCAAATTGTGACCTCCTGGTTCATAAGTTGACACTCAATCACTGAGCCATGCTGGCTGAGTGAGACTTCTTTTTTTTTTTTTTAAACCAGTGTCTTTGGTAGATAGCAAGACATAATTATTTGATTCTCTGTTAGAAGGTTTAAAATACCTATTATACAGCATGTTCTCTTCCACTTAGGCTTAAACCCTGCCTGATTTGGCATGTGCCATACTGTTAATGCAATCGTTATTTAGTTTGAGATTGAGAGTCTTCATATTTCCTTACCTGTTAATAACTTTTATTAGATTCTTCATTTTACCTCTCTAAATTTTTAGCAAGGTAGAATGGGCATGAAGAGCTAATATTCCTTCCTGGGATTCTATTTTGGTAGAGGCAAGCCCTGTATCAGGGCAGAATAATTAACGTATGGTACTCATGCCTCCCCTTAATTCAGTGGTTCTCAACCTTCCTAATGCTGCGACCCTTTAAGACAGCTCCTTGTGGTGGTGACCTCATGTGGTGGTGACCCCCAACCATAAAATTATTTCCGTTGTTACTTCATAACTGTAATTTTGCTACTATTATGAACTGTAATGTAAATATCTGATATGCAGGATGTATTTTCGTTGTTACAAATTGAACATAATTAAAACATAATGATTAATCACAAAAACAATATGTAATTATATATTGTGAAATACGTATTTCTAATTACAAATAAATGAAATTTTTTGTCTTGAATCGTGGTGTAGCATGGGTAACAGTCTTCATATAACAACAGTAAACTACATTGCTACACTTTGCTACATCGAGGAGCGGTCTGTTGGTTCTTAAGACCATGGGAAATATGTGTTTTCTGATGGTCTTAGGCGACCCTGTGAAAGGGTCGTTCGACCCCTAAAGGGGTCACGACCCACAGGTTGAGAACCGCTGCCTTAAGTGAATAGAAACTTCATTTTACTGTTGGATTATAAAGATTGAATTTAAGGAATGTGTTTTATTTTAACTTTGGGGAGTGGGGCAGGGTGGACATTTTGTAGGAGAAAAGTTCTACATAGCAAAATGAAAATTTCATGATTAATCATAGTTCATCTTTAAAACAAATCTGCCAAGTATATAATTAAATATATATTAAAATGTCAGCAGTATTAATTTGCATAGTTTATATGAAGCCTTGAAGTACTGAGAAAAAGGTTGCTACTTTTCAACTGCTTTTTATTGTCAATGTAGACATAACTTTAGAAGCATTTTGTGTGAAGAATGTTTAAATAGCACTACAGAAAAGAATGTGTAGGCATAATTCTTAGAGAATTATCAGTCTCTAAAATTGAGAACCCTAGCCATTACAGTTAATCAGTCACTATTATAAAATATAAATATTAAAGCCTATTCATTTCATCAAAATGAAAAGTAAACTGTTCATGTTAAGTTTACTAAATGCTAAGATTCTAATGATAACCTCAGGAAGCAAGTATTTCAGAGTCTTACTATCCAGCTTTCTAAATTGGGCTTATTACATGATAAAGTGAATGGCAGAGCAGTGGACTACAAATAGGACAATCCTGTAAGAGTATTTCATTCTGAACTTGATAGGAAGATTACAAGCTCTTTTACAGGCATATATCTATACATTTTTTTTCTTTTTTAGAAATATATTGATATTTTACAGAAAGGAAGGGAAAAGGATAGAGAGTTAGAAACATCAGTGAGAGAGAAACATTGATCAGGTGCCTCCTGCACACTCTCTACTGGGTATGTGCCCACAATCAAGGTACATGCTCTTGGCCAGAATCAAACTCGGGACCTGTGAGTCTGCAGGCCGATGCTCTATCCTCTGAGCCAAACCGGTTAAGGCTCTATACATTTTCTTAATTTGTTGGTGAGTTACTTATAGTCTTGGATTCTTACTTTGATTCAACAAATTTATCTTTTTTTGCTATAAAAATTTCTTGACATCTTTCTCCTTTGAAGGTTTATGATTTACTCAGCAAAGAAAGGACTGTGGAAGAAAGGAGGTAAAGAGTTACTTTTTGTAGGAGAATACTCTGTAGAGGCGGTTTTCTTTTACATGCTTACCACAACCCCTTCTGAGGGCAAATGCCATGCTTAGAGTCCCAGGCTTAGCAAAGCAACTCTAGCTTTATGGTTAAGCTGACATGGCCATTTTAGAGTGCTTAATCTTGTCATACTGACTCCAGCTGATTATCTCTGACTGAAACAGCCAATTTATAGAACAGCTATTAGTTCATTAGTTGTCTTGATATAAAAACCTTGCTTGATATGAATGATAATGCCTAGACCAATGATAGTTTTATAGGAAGTCATACAAACAGTGTGAGATAAAAAGTGTGTTAGTTGTGAAAGGAAAATAAAAACTACACAGTGAGGCAGACATTGAATTGTTGGAGATTGGTTAATATTTGCAACAATAGGTTAATAATATTTGTAAGGATCCATGAACTTCTGCTTCTGAGGAAGGGGCAGTGTTGGTGACTAAACTTAATAGAGTTGTATTAGATCCTGAATGTAGCCCAAACTATATTCTAGACATGAGACCTAGCTATATTGTAATCCTGATCATTGCCAAATAATCAGCTTTAGGTCCCAGGGTTCCTTGTTTCTATAAGTACCATTATACTATCCAAAAGTCTTCCTTCACTTATTTAAAAAAATAAAAAAGGTATAGTTTACATAAAGTTCACAAATCTATTAGAATGGTATACAAAAACTGCTCCAAAATAGTTCTGTTCCCTCTACCCTCTTTTGTTCTATTGTCATACAAATTATATCTTTATACATTATAAGCCCATCTAGTTGTCTTTGAAATCATACAGAAGCAAAGATTTATAAACAGAAATACATTTATGCAGCATTTAATTTTTTTTTACTAGTACTCTTTAATTCTTCATGTGAATTCTAATTACTAGTTCCCTAAAGGCTATAGAACTGAATTTGTTTGGAAGAAAGAGGAAAGGAAGAAGAGGAGGACAAAACAGCAGAGCAGGAAGGATAGATAAAGATTTTGCAGTATAGAGAACTGAAGAGGATATCTCTCATTCAGCTAATTCCATCTAATAAGAGTAATATGCAAATTAACCGTCACTCTGCTACTCCCACAAGCCAATCAGAAACAAGTATGCAAATTCAACCAAGATGGATGTGGCTAAGGAGAGAGCAGGAGGGAGGCTTGGCTTTCCTCAGCGATGGAAAAAGCCAAACTTTTCGCAGACCCTGACCACTGAGGCCTTCACTCTAGGCTACAAAGTTTCAATTATAGAAGATAAATAAATCCCAACAACAATAGCATGGCGATGCCACAGAGCTGAAGAGAGCAGGAGGCTAGGGTTGCCCCCAGCGATGGAGGAAGCCAAGCTTTCTGCACACGCTGGCTGGCCCAGGCCTCTGCTTAAGGCTACAAAGTTTCAAATATAGAAGATAAATAAATCCCAGATACCAGGGCCTCCTCTTGGGTCACCAAGAGTGTGGCCACCACAGGCCCCTCGCCCAGGCCACCCCACAACCCCCACTCTGATTCAGAGCACCCTTCAGGGCAAACCAGCTGTCCCCACTCATGCACCAGGCCTCTATCCTACCTAAAAATAGAGTAACATGCAGATTGACCATCACTCCAACACACAAGATGGCTGCCCCATGTGGTCAAAGATCCTGCCCCCATGTGGAATCAAGATGGCCACCACACGATGGCCAGCAGGGGAGGGCCTGTTGGGAGGGACCAGGCCTGCAAGGGAGGGCAGTTGTGGGCAATCAGGTCAGCACGGGAGGGCAGTTGGGAGGGACCAGGCTGCAAGGGAGGGCAGTTGGAGACGATCAAGCCTATAGGGGAGAGCAGTTAGGGGTGACTAGGCCAGCAGAGGAGGGAAGTTAGGGCTGACCGGGCCTGCAGATAAGGGCAATTGGGGGAGACCCAGGCCTGCAGGAGAGGGCAGTTAGGCATCAATCAGGCTGGCAGGCAGAAATAGTTAGGGGCAATCAGGAGGGCAGGCAGGTCAGCAGCTGAGCCAGCATTCCTGAATTGTGAGAGGGATGTCCAACTGCCTATTTAGGCCCAATCCCCATAGGAGTCCCAGATTGGAGAAGGTGCAGGCTGGGCTGAGGAACACCTCCCCCTGTGCATGAATCTCATGCACCAGGCCTCTAGTCTATAGATATAAAAGCCTAAGCGACCATTGAGACCAGACAACTAGACAACCGGATGACTGGCTGGTAGCTATGATGCACACTGATCACCAGGGGGCGGGCAGACAATGCAGGAGCTGCCCCTGGTGGTCAGTGCACTCCCACAGCCAACCTTCAGTGGTCCCTCCCCCTGGCTGGCCAACCTTCCATGGTCCCACTCCCCTTTCCCACCCACTGGCCTGCACTGATTGGCTCCAATCAGTGGCCAGGCTGAGGGACCCCAACCATGCACAAGTTCATGCACTGGGCCTCTAGTATTAATAAGATTCTCCTATGTATCAGGAACTGGCTATTCTGGCATTGACACAGATATAGTTAAGAGATACAGTACTGACCTACAGACTTGTGGAGAAGGGAATGGAATAAAAATAGAGCCTGTCAGTCAGTCTATGAAATTACAAATTTTCCCTAACCTGTTTGGCTCAAAGGATAGAGCATCAGCCTGCGGACTGAAGAGTCCCAGGTGATTCCAGTCAAGGGCATGTACCTTGGTTGCAAGCAACATCCCCAGTAGGGGGTGTGCAGGAGGCAGGTGATGAATGTTTCTCACTCATCAATGTTTCTAAGTCTCTCCCTCTCCCTTCCTCTCTGTAAAAAAAATGAATAAAATATATATTTTTAAAAAATTACAAATTTAACTTTATGTTCTATATGGTAAGAACCTACTTGAGGGGGAAAAGCCCTCTTTGTGAACATGATACTTAAACTGAGAGGATAAGGAGCCCGCCTCGAGCGTGGTGGTGGGATAGAGAGCCAAAGGGAAGAGGGAACGGCGTTCTGGGCAGAGGGAACAGGTAAGTGCAAAGGCTTTAAGGCAGGGATGAACTTGGCGTGTGTGAGGAGCAGAGAGAAGCTCAGTGTGCTTGAGGCCCAATGAATGACGGAGGGAGTAGGAAAGAAGAGCTTAGCTGGTCAGAACCTCCATTATTGCAGCCCCTTTACATGAGCCTACGGAGTTTTGACATTACTTGAAATATAATGCAAATCCATTAAAGCAGAGAGAATACACAGCAAGTCAACAGTCTCTCCCTTAACCCATATTTTACGCCCAGCGCAGGGTTTTGCCAACATTTCATTTCAAACAGGGTGATTTCATATAAAAGTCTAGATTTGCAGCGTATCATGGAAAAAGCTGAAGATCTCTCCGTACTAGACTCCAAGTGTTTAGTGAGGCTGGGTGTAATCCGATGTTGGGTTTTTGCCAGACCAGTGCAAAGAAGGCAGGGGGATTGGAGTGGAAGTTATTTTCAAGGGGATGATTATAGCGCTGAAGCACAGAGTCAAAGCGGGGTGAGATGGGAACTGGGACTGGAGGGGGCAGAAGGACAGGACATGGTTCAGTGGATGGTCATCTTAAGGAGCGCAAAGAATTGTTGCCTTAAGTCAGCGGTTCTCAACCTGTGGGTCGCGACTCCTTTGGGAATCCAACGACCCTTTCACAGGGGTCGCCTAAGGCCATGGGAAAACACCTATTTCCCAGGGTCTTAGGAACCCACACACCGCTCCTCCGAGTAGCAAAGTGTAGCCATGTAGTTTACTGTTGTCATATGAAGACTGTTGCCCATGTTACACCACAATTCAAGACAAAAAATCTCATTTATTTGTCATTAGAAATAAATATTTCACACTATATAATTACATATTGTTTTTGTGATTAATCCCTATGCTTTAATGATGTTCAATTTGTAACAACGAAAATACATCCTGCCTATCAGATATTTACATTACAGTTCATCACAGTAGCAGAATGACAGTGATGAAGTAGCCACGGAAATAATTTTATGGGTGGGGGTCACCACCACGTGAGGAGCTGTCTAAAGGGTCGCGTGGCCTTAGGAAGGTGGAGAACCGCTGGCGTAAGTGGAGGAATGAATGAACGGCTTCAGTTCCCTCCCTTCGGGGCAGCGGGACCCGCACTGCGGCTGCTGAATTGCCACCCCAGCCACCAGCCTCCGGGGAGCCCTCCAGCCCCTCCGCGGCCCCAGGGGGCGCCCTCGGGCTCGGGAGACGCTGCCAAGCGCTGGGCTGCCTCCCAACGGGGGGAGGGAACAGCCGTCCTCGGACACTCCCAGGCCCGGGTGAAGGGAACCCCGCCTTCAGCCAGCGCCAGGCCCCCCAACAGCTGCTGCGGGGCCGCGGTCCCCACCTGCCGCCCGTGGGAGCGGCGCCCCCTGCCGCCCGCCCGTGGGAGCGGCGCCCCCTGCCGCCCGCCCGTGGGAGCGGCGCCCCCTGCCGCCCGTGGGAGCGCGGCGCGGCGCGGGGAGGCCGGGAACAACATGGCGGGGCGGCCCGAGGCCCGGCCCTCGCCACCGGCCGACCGGGAAGGAGCGGCGCCCAACGTGGTGGCGCGGCTGTCGCAGTGGGCGGACGACCACCTGCGCCTCGTCCGGGTACCGCAGCGCCGCCGGCCGGGCAGGTGGGGGGGGGCGCGGGGCGCGGGCGCGGGGCGCGGAGGCCGGCGGCGCCTCCCCGGCCGTGACCTGACCGCCCGCACCGGCCGGGTCGCGGGGCACCGAGGGCGGGCCGCGCGGGTGCTGCGGTGCCCGAGCACGTGGGCCCGGAGCCCGGGGAGGCGCGACAGGCTGGGGAGGGGCGTGGGCTGAGCGGCCCCGGCGTGGGGTGAAGGGTTGGGGTGTGCGGTCCAAAGGGAGGCACCAGGGGCGCTGCCCCCTGCTGGATGCGGCCGGCGTTGCTGGGAGGGAGCCGCCGGGGGAGAAGGTTTGTTGGGAAAACCCGGAGCCCTTTTTGGGGCTGCTGAACTGGAGGAGGATGCCCAGGGGGGTGAACTGGCGCAGGGTCCTCAGACCTCCAGCTCCTGCTGATGATCTAGGCAACTGGGCGAGCTCTCTACCCCCGAAGGGGCGTGCAAAGCCTGGGTGGCATCTGGAAGCGAGTCAGAAACACGACTGAAGAAGTCCCAGGCTCCATCGGGGACCCCCCCCAACATTCAGAGATTGGGGAGTGAAAAGAAGGGTGTCAGCAAAGATGGGCAAAGGAACCGCGAAGGGCGTGGGGGTAGGGAGCCAGGTGTCGGAGGAGGCAGGTGGAGAGAAGGTTCCCAGAAGGAAAGGTTAAGTGGGTTGAATTCTGCTGAGAAGTAGGACCAAGGTCACTTACACCTGCTCTGTGGCCAGGCAGCACCCAGGGCTGGGACCCCGCCTGGTTTCACACCACGAGTGCAGCTCCTCCAGTCCTTGCAGCACCGTGTGCCGCGCTGTAAAGTGCTAGATCAGCGCTTCTCAACCTGTGGGTCGCGACCCCTTTGGGGGTCGAACGACCCTTTCTCAGGGGTCACCTAAGACCAGCAGAAAACACCTATTTCCCATGGTCTTAGGAACCAACACACCGCTCCTCGGTATAGCAAAGTGTAGCAATGTAGTTTACTGTTGTCATATGAAGACTGCTGCTCATGCTACACCACGATTCAAGACAAAATTTCATTTATTTGTCATTAGAAATAAATATTTCACAATATATAATTACATATTGTTTTTGTGATTAATCCCTATGCTTTAATTATGTTCAATTTGTAACAATGAAATACATCCTGCATATCAGATATTTACATTACAGTTAATAACTAGCAAAATTATAGTTATGAAGTAGCAACAGAAATAATTTTATGGTTGGGGGTCAGCACCACATGAGGAACTGTCTTAAAGGGTCGCGGCATTAGGAAGGTTGAGAACCACTGTGCTAGATGAACAGACGGGGCATTCACGAGTGGTGGATAGGTAGGTGTGAATTGATCAGGCCTCCACTCTGCCAGGTAAGCAGGAAGCCATGCCTGAGCTTTTTCAAATGGGAAAAATGACATTAGCAGGATGGGGAGTGGAAGCAGTGTTTAAGTTAGTACAGGGATACATTATTCCGAGGAATCCCTCCCAGAATGTACCTTGTGTATGCTTTCAACATCATTTCTTATATACCCACTTATATTTCTTTTTTTTTTTTCGTATATTTTATTGATTTTTTACAGAGAGGACGGGAGAGAGACAGAGAGCTAGAAACATCGATGAGAGAGAAACATTGATCAGCTGCCTCTTGCACGCTCCCTACTGGGGATGTGCCCAGAACCAAGGTTCATGCCCTTGACCAGAATCTAACCTGGGACCAAGCAGCACACAGGGCTAGGACCATGTCTGGTTTATTGGTGGTCCGCAGGCTAACGCTCTATCCGCTGAGCCAAACCGGTTTTGGCACCCACTTGTATTTCTTGAAGAAAATCCTGTGAGAGTTTCACCTCTGTGTAGGAAGCTGCAGGGTTCTTATTTTATAATTAAACCCCTATTTCAGTTTATAGAAAACATTATAAAAACATGGCTAAGTTTTTCTCAACTACTTGCCCATGTGTATTTCCCAAGGTGCGGTATTTTAAGGTCTTGGTGATAGAGTTTTCTACCTAAATACTTAAATCTCCACTGTAGACAAAGGCTTATGTGAGTTACTGTTGGCATTCCAGAAAGAAGTATTAAACTGATTCTTGCTTTCAAGGAACTCATGGATAAAATAATACAATAATAGAGAACAATATATTATTGTGTGAACAATTACTGTGCATGCCAGATTATTTGGGGAGAAAAAGGAGATTAATAGGTGGGCAGTTAAAGTTTTTTGGAATAAGTAGGCCTTTAGTTGAAGAATGTACCTTATCTGAACAGGGAGACTGTCCTTTTTTCCCCTTTCTAATTAGCACTTTCACTGTTGTGAGAATTAATCATTGAATCTCTTTCTGAAGAACATCAGCACCATAATGGCCATAGCTGGAATATCATTACTTCTAAGAAGTGTTCGGCTGGTAAGTTAAACAATGAACAAGATGTTATGAGAAGCAATAGACAGTTAATTTTTTTCTCACTTCAGTTTTTATCTCAAGCAGTGTAGCATTTTGTTATTAATATTAGAAATTTTAGCCAAAACTGGTTTGGCTCAGTGGATAGAGCGTCGGCCTGGGGACTGAAAGATCCCAGGTTCGATTCTGGTCAAGGGCACATCCCCAGTGGGGGTTGTGCAGGAGGCGGCTGATTGATGTTTTCCTCACATTGATGAGAGACATCGATCAGCCGCCTCCTGCACGCCCCCTACTGGGGATGTGCCAGCAACCAAGGTATGTGCCCTTGACTGGAATCGAACCCGGGATCTTTCAGTCCCCAGGCCAACGCTCTATCCACTGAGCCAAACCGGTTTTGGCAAAATATATGTATATTTTTAAAAATTTAAATAGTATTTTAGGACAATGAACAATTAAGATCTTGTTTAACAGCAACACATCCACAGTATTTTTTATGGCAAGTAATTGCACAGCTTGTATTTCCATAATCATTTTATCCATGATGAAAAAGGAATCTGAAAAGGATTTAGTTTGCTAGAATGGTATAATCGAATTTGCATTTCCTACCTTGTGGATATCTCAAAACTGGTTTCTATAGCAGTTTCAGATTTAGATCATAGTTAAATTATGTCCCTCTGAACTGAAACATTTATGCTTCCTCTAATTTGCAACAATCTTTAAGATCAGTTGTGCAATGAATAAAGCAACATGCCCAGTATAAAAAATAATTTATGCTTTCAGTTAGCATATTTTTTTGCACTTTCAGTACTGTTTTAATAATAAACACTTTGTGGAAATTAATTTGATATTTCAAGACTTACAAGTTTTTTTTTTTTAACTGTACTTGCTATAGAATGTAATTTTAAGGTCATGTTGCAATTTGGCATGGATTTATTGTTTATGTATTTCCTACATTTATTATTTATATATTGTTTTATATTATCATTGACTACATAGCATTACTATACTACATCTTTTCCAACTGTTCCCTTCCCCCCTAATTCCATCTCAGCACTTTTATCTTAAGTGCCTTGAACTTACTATCAATTCTTTTTAGAGAAAGAGGAGGAGAAAAAGAAATGTCAGTGTGAGAAACATTGATCATCTATCTGCCTTCCGTTTGTGTGTGCCCTGACTTGGGATCAAACTAGGTATATGCTCTGACAGAGAATCAAACATGCAGCCTTTCAGAGTAGAAGACAATGCTCTCACCAAGTCCAAGCCAGATGTTTTGTAGAATGTCCCACAGTCTGTGTGTGTGTGTTTCCTCATTAGATTTAGTGTGAACAAGAAGGTGGTATATACTGTATTTTCTGGCGTATAAGATGACTTTTTAACCCAGGAAAATCTTCTCAAAAGTCGGGGGTCATCTTATATGCTGGGTGTCATCTTATAGGGCTAGTACATCATAAACCCTGTATTTTAACTGGAAAAGTTGGGGATCGTCTTATATGCCCAGTCATCTTATATGCCGGAAAATACAGTACTTCCTATATTGCATCAAGAAGCTCATTAATGCCTGTTTGTCTTATAATATTAAGTCACATAATTTAATTAATAATCTCTTAGTATTTCAGACCGAGTCTATATTAAAATTACTTTTATTGTCTCAATAATGTCTTTTTTAAGTAGATGATTTATTCAAATCAGGATTCAGATGATCCAGAAATTGTGTTTGTTACATCTCTTAAGTCTCATTTTTTTAATAACAATTCACCATCCCTGTTTTTCTCATCAAGCCATTGATTTGTTAGAAAAGTAACCAAGTCATTTGTCCCATTGAGTGTTCCACGTGCTGAATTTGTCTGCCACTATATTTTTCTTGTGTGTAACTTTTTTTTGGTAATGTTTAATTCAATTTGACTCTCTTAGGAAGTCGGGTACTAATTTATCTTACATATGTGAAGCTCTTAGCTAGCCATGGTTATGAATGAAGCTCATCCCTGTGTCCCTATAGAATTGTGAATGTGGAAAATATAGGTATGAAATATTGACTAACTCTAGGGCTTTAGGTATTTAATTAAATTTCTAATGTTGACCTTTTTTTTGTAATTTTTCTCCTATGAGAGAAAAAATAAGTAAAAAAAGTCTTGTTGATTAAAAATTCTATTTTAATTTGACTCACTTGGTTTAGGTTTTCCCAGCAGTGCCTATCTGAGTAGATTGCACATCTGTGTAATAGGATAATGACTATTTAACCAGAGTTGTGTGGTGCAAGGTACAAATATATATTCTTTATAGTCACTTCTTTTTGATGAATTGTGTTACATCTTGAGGATGTACGCTTTTAGAAGTTAGGAATCTATTCAATGTGCACTATATAGTAGCTTGAAGTAGTAAAATGGTGACAAAGATTTCTAAAGAATCTCCCTATAAACACTTTTGATTAAATCATATTAAATATTAATATAAAATTAAGAACCAAATAAAAATTTTTCAATGGCTGGCTTCTTATTAAGTGTTTATGTAATAATGTAACACAATTTTAAAGTGAAAATAATAACAAAATGTTGTATTTTTCTCCTTGTAAATCATCAGACATCAAAATTTACAAGTTCTTCAGACATTCCACTAGAATTTATAAGAAAGAATGTTAAACTACGTGGACGAGTACGCCGAATAACTGAGAATGGTTTAGAAATTGAACATATTCCTATTACTTTACCCATTATATCTTCATGGAGAAGTAAGTAAGGTGCAAATATAATAAGACTAAATAACTATTGTAGTGTTCCTTAGAAGTTATTTATAAAATAGCAAAAAATTTGATTTTATTTTTTAATAACTCTAAACTCTTGGGCTTAACATACATACAAGGACCTGTTTAATTTAGCTGGATTTCTTTCTTCCTTTCCTCCTTTTTATCAACTGCTCATTATTTTATTCAGGCATTCAAGCATTCGTTCCACAAGTATTAAGCACCTATTGTGTTCTAGGCCCTGTACTAGCTGTATAGTGCTGAGTGGAACAAGACCACTCTACCCCTTGGAGTTTACAGCATAGGGCAGTGATCGGCAAACTGCGGCTCGCGAACCACGTGTGACTCTTAGGCCCCTGGAGTGTTCTAATGCCACTTCTTCAAAATAGACTCACCAAGGCCGAAAACCGACTTCTGTGCATGGGCCACGAAATTTCAATCGCACTGTATGTGTGCGTCCACACATAGTATTTTGTGGAAGAGCCACACTCAATGGGCCAAAGAGCCGCATGTGGCTCACGAGCTGCGGTTTGCTGACCACTGGTCTAGGAGGAAAATGGACAACAAATAAATGAAAATTGTCCTTAGAGCTATAAGAGAAGGAGCTGGGTGCCAGGAAGTGGATTATTGGGGATCATGTAAAGGAGGAACCTATGCCTATAAAATGGTCACTGAGGAGTTGCTGTTTCATCAGAGACCTGAAGCAGGAGAGAATGTGTGTGGGAATGAGCGTGGCTTTTGTTAAGCCATACGAAGACCTAAGTGGCTAGGGCACAGGGAGGAAGGGGACAAGGGGCACTAAGGAGATTGGAGAGCCGGGCAGGGGCTGGTCCTTTCCTGCCGAAATTCCCCCATCCTGCTGCGGAGACTGAAGTAGGTTTTTGAAATTATTCCATCTGTTATACACTTGTCTTGTTTTAAAAGAAAACTTGAGTATAGGAATAAGTAGAATTACATCTAGAGAATCTGGGTATTTATAAATGAGTATAATACATTCAATTGTTTTTCTTTTTTTTGTGGGGGGGGGTGTGTAAATGATTTTGAAATTTGCATTCACAACACTCTTCTCTACCGAACCTTTAAAGCTACATTCTTCTCCGCCTAACCTTTTTAGAAGAGCCCCATGGTGTTCTGTTGGTTAAGCTGGCTGGAGTAGAACTCACTACATCTGGGGAGGAGTGGTTACAAAAAGAACTAAAACCTTCCCAACTCCTGTGGTTCCAGCTCCTTGGAAAGGAGAATTCAGTTCTCTTTTGCTACCTTTTAGTGAATAAGGTAAGTAGTGTGAAGAAATAATCAGCAATATTTTGTTCTTTTTATTTACACATTAATATGCCATGAATTAGAACATTGGCTATGTAATGGGACTGAATATTTTAGTCTTTTAAAACTGCTATTCGTAGTGATTATTTTTAGAGAATCAGCTGTTTCATAGGCAAATTCGGTTATGAAATTTTAGTTATATATGTTTATTATAAAAATAGAAAATTAAGATAAAGGAAAAATCTAAAATTATTGACTCTAAACATTGCTAATGCTTTTTTTAGTAGTTTTTCTTATTTTTAAAGTCCCTTATTATATAATAAACAAGAGTAATTTGAAGAAACAATAACCTTACATTAAAGTGACTAGAACCCCTGCTGATGTGGCTCAGTGGTTGGGTGTCGACCCATGAACCAGGAAGTCGCAGTTCAATTCTAGGTCAGGGCACGAGCCCAGATTTTGGGCTTGATCCCCATTTGGGGTTTGCAGGAGGCAGCTGATGGATGGTTCTTCCTCATCATTGATTTTATAGCTCTCTCTCCCTCTCTCTGAAATAAATAAAAACATATTTTTTAATAAGTGATTAGAATGGTAACTATTTGAATTCTTTAGTTTCTGAAATTATTTCTAGAAAGCCTATTGGAATCCATTATTTTTTACATGTCCAGATCATATTCATTTCTCTCAAAATAAGAATTATCTAGAGCATCTTGCATTTAAAAGTAAATTGATGATACAAAATTATATAAGAGATGCCAAAGGCATTTCAAAAATATTATCTTCTCTTTTTAATTGATGATTATATTTTATTTATCTTAAAATCACCCTATAGAGTCACTGTTTTTATTCCCACTCACAGGTGGTGATACCATTGCAATAAGCTGGCTATTATTTAACAGAAAAGGAGGGAAGGGAAGGCTAAATAACAGGCATGCCATTTTTACAGCTGTGCCAAAAAGTTGCATTTAACATTCCCAAGTCTGTCCCCTGCTGAACCATGGGGGAAGGGACAGTTGAGAAACATGTCCAGTAAAGTTCTGAGTGACGTGGGAAGGTGCTTTCCTATCAATCACATCTGAGAACAGATAATTGGCCAGAATAGGTGTGGCCATTACAAGTGCTTGCAATCTGAATATTTAAACTTCCAAACAAGGGACGTTCCTTCCTTCTCTCTTTTCTTCTCTGGCCCGTTCAGTTCAGGGCTATTCTGTGCCAGGTATCTGCTCCCCTGCACCCACGTGGTTCACGCCACGCGGCACTCCACAAGGAATTAATGGACTTGAATGAACTTGGATGCTAAACGACACAGGGCTGCAACATGGAATGGAAACTCTAGACCAGCAGTTCTCAACCTGTGGGTCGCGACCCATTTGGGGGTCTAAGGCCATCAGAAAACACAGATATTTACATTACGATTCATTAACAATAGCAAAATTACAGTTATGAAGTAGCAATGAAAATAATTTTATGATTGGGAGTCACCACAACATGAGGAACTGTATTAAAGGGTCTCGGCATTAGGAAGGTTGAGAACCACTGCTCTAGACACTGGCCTTGCTTCTGGTGTTGCTGGAATCCCAGCTACACCTAAGGGACTGGGGACCTTACAACTGGAGAAATGCAACTTTATGCAAATAAAGCCTCTTCCACATCCCATCCTCCCCTGGGGGCTTCTGAAAATGCCATATCCCAAGAACCTCATTCCCACTGGTGTCTGGGAAATCTGGCCCATTAATTCTTCCCGTAACAATGGGAGTCAGGGTAGCCAACCTGTATTGAAACCCAGCTCTTTCTGGCTCCTGAGCCCACACTTCACCTTGTGTATTTTACCTTATATTGCTTCCTAGCAGGTGACCAAACTGCAATATGTATATTGTGCTAATTTACACATCTGTTGAATTTTACTAATGTGTGAGGTTGAATTTTAATTATTCTGATTTTGGCTTAAGGGAATGAGCTCTTAAGATTTAAATAACTGAGAAAAATATGGTAAACATTCATTTTTTTATTTTTTATTTATTTTTTAAAAATATATCTTATTGATCTTTCACAAAGAGGAAGAGAGAGGGACAGAGAGCCAGAAACATCAATGAGAGAAAGACATAGATCAGCCCCCGACTGGAATCGAACCTGGGACCTTTCAGTCCACAGACCAACGCTCTAGCCACTGAGCCAAACTGGTTTCCGCAAACATTTAAAAACTGTACTTATTAACTCCTATACCAAAAATTACTGTATTTATTTTGTGGGATTTTTTGTTGTTAATCCTCACCTGAGGATATTTTTTCTATTGATTTCTAGAGAGTGTAGAAGGGAGGAGGAGAGCTAGAAACATTGATGTGAGGGAGACACATCAATTGGTTGCTTCCTGTGTACACTCTAACCTGATCCAGCCTGCAATTAGGATACATGCCCTTGACCGCAATTGAACCTGCTTCTCTTCAGTCCAAGAGCCAATACTCTGTGCACTGAGCCAAACTGGCTAGGGCAAAAATTACTGTATTTAAAGGAGCAAAAGGTTACTTTTTCTTTAGGTATTCTTAGAAAACATCTCCTACTTTAAACTTGGAGCTTTCACATTTTTAGAATTTAACTGTAAATTACTTGTCTAACGAAGCTATGAAATTATTAATAATTTGTTAAAATCCCACAAGGTCTATAGAAATAGCTAATCAGGATCTCCTTTACTTTGTAACTTACTGGGGTGTGGGGAGAGGAAATCCCATTTATCCAGTTTCACTAGGAAGTGAGGGATTCCATGAATGAAATTTTCTGAAGGATGAAGATTCCAGGTCAGGCTATTTTTATGTTAATTATTTTGTGGAAAGTCTTTTAAAAAATTCATTTATATGCTAGCGCCTTCCAAAACTCTGGAATTCTGAACCTAATTTAATATTTTCATGATGAGTCAGTTCATTTTGCATTTGCTTACTTTTTTAGTTTCTTTTACTGTGATCTTCTGTCATTTTGCCTATCTTGTATGATCTATTCCTCTACCAAACAACAAACAAAAAACCTGCTTTTTATTCATTTTACTGCTTCTAAGCCTCTTTGGGTTAGAACAGCGAGGCCATAGAGAGTGACATGTTATAAAACAGGCAATTGACTTTGAGCAGGTATCTCTTCTAGTAATGAAATTCTTGGATAATAAATTAGCTGTTTTAAGCCCTTGGGGACCCTTTTGCTTTTTGGCTTTTCTCTGGAGAACTAAAGTTGCTGAATGACTCAATTTAAAATAAATAGATGGTATGGGCACACTACTAGCAATTTTCTTAAATAATTGGTTTGTGTTATTTTTCATTCCAGGGTAGATTTTTTAATGTGAATCTAAATGAAGACATTTTGAGAAGAGGCCTTGGCAAAACTGTTCTTGTGAAAGGACTAAATCATGATTCTAAAATGTATTGGAAAATTCACAGACGCTTACTTAAAGCTGAATTAAAAGCCTTAAAAAAGGGAGAAGGAATATGGAAGGAAGAATATGAAAAAAAATCTTATTTGGAAAAATTCAAAGGCTCCTGGGGAGAATATTGGAAAAAAGATAGTTACTTTAAAAAAATTGGATCAGATTTCAACCTGAAAAAAGAAAGTTATTATGACAAATTTAGAAGTACTTATGAAGCCTGGAAAAACAACTCTTTAATACTGAAGTTCAGAGAACTTATGAGCCGAATACACTTTCGTAGAAAAGGGTGAAATATTCCAAGAGGTCTAGAGGTGACTTACTTTGAAAAGAGTAAACTATGTAACGATATGGACATATTTCATTGAGTTGAAATGGAAAGTTCCCAAAATGATCAAAGTTGTATTTTCATGGTATTTAAATATTTAAGAGATGATTGTTATAAAGGTGACATCAGAATAATTTAAACAAAATGTGATTAATGTAATATGCTTTTAGGAAAAATGAAATACTCCATAAAAATGTACCAGGTTGGGGGACATATACATGTCGTGCTGCTATTTGAAGAGAGAGTTTAATTGTATGGGTCATTGTATTCTTTTTAGTTATCTTGGGCAGCCATATTTAAGTTTTTTTTTTTAAAGAGTATTTCTTCCAGTTTTATCAACTTTGATAGTTTATAATAAAGGAGCTGTTTATAACTGATGTCTGAGGCTACTCTTCTCTCTCACCTGCTTACTGTTTTTAATTTGGGGCAGTACTGCTACAGAAGCTCATTTCATTCCTACTAAAAAGAATGGCAAATTTCTTCCTCTTTTTAGATGGGAGGACAAAATCTTGAGGATAATTATGAAGAAGAATCGTGAAGATAAAAAACAATATGCTTAGGAAGGCAGCAGAAAATAGAAAGAATAGATATGCCTTATGACATTGTTGAACTCCTAAAGTAGCCAACCCTTGAAAGATCTTACCTCCCAACTTCTCATTATGTGAAATTATAAATGTGTTTATTTTAATGCCAGTGTGTTGGTTTGAGGATTTGGCACATCCCTGCTGCTAAAATCATCCCGACAGTACAAAGCTTCTTTAACAAAACCAATAATAATCCCCAACATCCACAATGTCTACAGACCTCTTTCTTAATGATGGGTAATACTGACAAAAGTCAGAAGATCATCTGGTCCCAATAGTTGACTCCTTGAGAAGCAGTAATACAGAGTGAGAAGTTTACTGCTGCTGCCTGCTTAAAATATAACAAAATGGGTTTCCCAACATTAATTTTTAAGTGAGGTCACACATTTTTCAGAAATTTTCTTTGTGTGTGTGATTTGATTTCATCGCCTTTCGGGTAGAATAAGATGTTACGTTGCTGATTCAAGGTTCAGGTGCCTGATGGTTCAAAAGGCCAATATTCAAAATGTCAGTTTGGAGTAAAGAAAAGTTTATAATCGAGAAGGTGCCAGTTGGAGAAGCTGGGGCCTTAAAGCCTCTGCAAATCCACTTTACAGGAGCCCAGAATTCAGGCTTCTTTTATGTGACAGGAGGGAGAATGGGCCAACCAAGAGGTGGGCCACCTAAGCCCCAACAAGGATCAAAGAAAGAGCATGAGATCTTTAAATCTTTTTGTTCCTGCTCTCTTTGATCCCTGCTAATCTGAGTCTGATCGTGAGGCTCTTGCAAATCTTTGCCAAAAGCTCAAGCCTCAAGCAGAACTCCTTTAATAATTATCATATCTATAATTATATGCAGGAACCTTTCTCCTGAAGGCCATGGGAAAAGTGCAGGCTAGAATTAAGACAGAGTCAGAGAGAGCACAAGCATTTCAGTCTGTTAGGTTTATATACTAAGTTTTTATTCTCTGGGTCTGAAGCCTCAATCGCGCTTGCTTTTGTTTTAAGGGGATGTTTTTATTTATGGAGAAGTTAACAAAGTACATTTAGATGAGTTTGTGGCAAGCTCTTGAGCCGTTTGTATTTCCAGTTTGCTTCCAAGTGATGTCAGATCTCATCCTAGTTACCACTGGCATTCGTTCTGATGACCTTTACCAGCTCAGCCAGTGTATGGACATTGTCTTTCCAGTTAAGCCAGGTAAAGGTGAGGCGGTGCAGGTCTTTCTAGATGATACGGTCTAACCTTTTCCTTGATGATGTAATAAGGAGCTGATTTTATGGACAAAGTGGGCAAGAAGAAAAAATAGATCATTGTGCAATCACCATTTGCTGAATATTCTTGTTCTCCACTTAAACAGTGGCAGGATTAATATCTACTTCAAGGTAGAATAGGAAGAATCCCATTGGCCAGTAGTTTTTATCTGGGCCAACAACCTCTGCTTTTCTGTTTTTTGTCTCCGGTGTCTATTATAGATAAGCTTGTTTTGATGGCACAAGGCCAAGGTGAACTACATACTTGCAGAGAGGCTAGATCTTTGTCGTTGGAGATGTTTATGACAGGGCCATTTGAAAAAGTGGAAACTTTTCTTTTAGGCTGAACTTCTGACTAAAGCCCGGTTCTTTGCCTTCCTCAAATAGAGGGTTTACTCTTTCTTGGTCTCCCTCCTGACTTCAAAACAGAATCCATGGCCACCTTTCCCCCTTGCCCTTCTTTCCTTTGGCATTTGGCTATCTAGGCCCCTTTACTTTTTAAATATATTTTTTATGAAATGAATTTATTTCTTATTGTCTTTCTAAAGGATTGGATTTTTATGACCCTTATCAATCTTATTTTCTTCTAGATCCCCTTTTCCTTTTTCGGGTTTTATTTGTTTTTCATTTCCTAACCAGACTTCTTACACATGAGATGTTGACAGCTTTATCTTAACTACTGATGAATAAAACTTAGGAGGAGAGTAAAAACTATGCCCATACACATGATCTAGCACTGTTATGAATGGGCAGCTGAAAGCATGTTCTAGCAACCAGGAGAAAACAGACAACCAAGGTCTCCTTACACTTGGCCTTCTATTTGTCGTATTGAGGTTTCTGTAGGTTCCATCCACGGAACAGGTGTGCAAATGCTGGCTCTTCTAGTTATTGGCACATGTGGTAGTTACTGTTCCGTGAGGGCTTTCTAGTGGTTCCCTATCATAGTCCCCTCTCTTGGGAGAGAGTCTTAGTTTTCTCTCCCCATCTCCTTAACTCCCAGGGGAATCTAGTCTAGAGCCTTTTACTTCTGGATCCCTACCATCTGGATGGCAAGGACACATGAGTTTGCTTGTGGAAGGCGACTGGACCGTAATCACTCCACTGGCGGGTGTATATGTTGGGAGGAGGTATATATATTAGCCATCTGCTTCAGTCCTGCCACTTCCCATGGAGTTAGTTCAACTTACAGGAAGTTCATGCATTTTTATAGAACTAAGTGGGAATATAGGCTCTCCACCGGTACTTCCTCTCTCTTGCTTCCCTCTTGTTGTCATGCTTCTTTCTTCTTGTCTCAGGAAAGTGAGGTGCTGGCAGACCTAGTAGTATAGCAAATGTTAAGAGGTAATCACTACTTCCCACTTTATTGAAAACAGGATATATGGTGACTTCAGTCTAATAGAAAAGGGAGTGAAGTTCTAATGTCAAATCCTCCTCCCCTATGTGAAGGGGAGAGAGAAGGGATGGTTGGTGCCCCACAAACTCTTAGCTATCCAGGACCTCTTATGTCTCTTGGTTGGGAAACCTTCTAAATCAGCTTACCTTTCCCACCAGCTGGGGAATCTGCTGCCAGAAATGCCATCATTAAAAAAACTTGACTCAAAATATTAGAGTCATTGATCCCAACAGTTAGGCTATCTCTCGCATATTCCTGCTCTCTGTGGTAACTCTGAGTGCGGTAAAGATGTGAGGTGGCCCTAGCCGGTTTGCCTCAGTGGATAGAGCATCAGCCTGTGGACCAAAGGGTCCGAGTTCAATTCCAGTCAATGTGTTTCTCTCACATCAATGTTTTTTTGTGTTTTTATTTTGTTTCTGTCTTTCCCTCTCTCATCCACTCTCCCTAAAAATTAATGGGGAAATATCCTCTGGCAAGGATTAGCAAAAAAAATTTTTTTAAGATATGGTTAATGCAGTGGCCAGTACTTCAAACCAACCTGGTACGCTTGCTTTAGGAGAATTAACTGCATCTGCAACAGGCAGATAATGCTTGGCCCAGGGTTTTAGCCTCTTCTGGATTTCTCCAGCACCATCTGCTTCCTCATCAAGGTGAGTTTGCATCGTTGACATAGGAGTTTCTCCTGGGGCAATGTTACTCCATGTGCTGCCAGCAGGCATTTTGTTGTCGGAGTCTGACCCAAATCCAGTGGTTGTTTATGGCATTGATTTAAAGACAGTGGCTTTTCATAAAAAGACAACATGTTTCAAGAAGCCAAGAAACAGCTCAGTGGATGGAGCGTCGGCCTGCGGACTGAAAGGTCCCAGTTGGGGGCATGTACCTTGGTTGCGGGCACATCTCCACTGTGGGGCGTGCAGGAGGCGGCTGATCGATGTCTCTCTCTCATCGATGTTTCTAACTCTCTATCTCTCTCCCTTACTCTTTGTGAAAAATCAATAAAATATATTAAAAAAAAGAAGAAAAAGAAGAAGAAGAAGCCAAGAAACAGCAGCATTTCAGAAGTTCAAGGCACCAACAGAATCACTCTTGCATAAGCCACCATTCGAAGGAACCAAAATGGCAGGTAACACTGCAGGGACAGCTGCAATGGAGATGCGGTCCCTGCTGTTCTTTGTGGAGGAGGTTTTCTTCAACCTTTTGAGGGTTCCTGGCTGGGTCTGAAAGTCAAAAACTGACAAAGACAGATTAACAACAGAAAAACGTACACATTTATTGAATGGGTTTTATGTGACAGGAGAGGTTCATAAGGAAATGACCCAGAGAAACAGACCTGAGTGTTTTGGGCTGGGTTTGATGGAGAGCGCAAGGTCATGGAGGAATATGGGGGGCTAAGGAGCAGGAGGTAATTGCGGTAACCTGGGGGAAACTTAGCAAGACCTGTTTGTTAGGATTCCTCTTGGTGTCCTTTGCTCCTTTCCTCCCAGGCACCTCTCACATGAGGGTATCATGACCTGTGTCTGGAAGGAGGAGGTCAAGTGATTTTTCTGCTCTGGCCATTGTCTCAGACTCCTTCAGCTTAAAATATTAACTATGTCAAGATGCCATATTTCGGGGTGGTGTGTCCTGAATCCCCATTAGTGGTTTGGAACTTTCCTCATGCTGTTTCCAAAGCAGCTATTTCAAGTAAGGCAAACCACAGGAAGAGAATAACGCAAATTAACAAAAAGGCCAAAGAAAAGAAAAAAGCCAAGATTAAAACTTAAAATGTTAATGAAAAATTACAATGGGTGGTGCCTGGGCAAAGCTAAATAGCCGTCTCAGACAGTGATGAAAGAAAATGGAATTTATTTTAGGAAAAGGGCATGGGAGATGGGGATATCCAAAGGGAAGGGCTACACCGGTAAAATGGGGCTTTGGAGGCAGGTTCAGGGGGTAAGCCTGAGATGAATTGCCGCTGCCCATTGCTCCCCTGGTTGAAAGTCTCATGGGGTCCCTTGGAGGTTCGGGGATATGTGCCTATGGGGGTAGGAGAGAAGGAAGGAATGGCATGGGTGTGCTCCTTGCAGGGAGAGCACACATTGGTTCCTTTGTCCTGAGTATATTTACCTCTTTTGCAGGTGGAAATCTTAGGGAACATTTCGGGAGGGTTTTAATAGAATATTCATCAGCTTTCCAGGTGTGCTCTTTCAGAGTCATGGTCTCCTCTGATTGGTCGGTGGCATTAGTCAATCCAGCTGGTCTTGAGGCAGCCCCTGGTGCCACTGGTCTGGTTTTGCTGCTTTTCTGGGCCTGGAGCTGAAATACAATGGAGGCCTAGATATTATCTCTAGGAAGGAAAGTTCAAGGGGTCTAAACCATCTGACCTGAGATGTGAAAGATCTGGTGTCCAAACCGCATGACCAGAGATATGCTAAGGGATGATAGGTTAGCCTGGGGGTGAGGTTCTTGTTTTCTCAGTTTTGCTCCTTGCTCGGCATCTGGAGCTTTCTGCCCTGGTGAATTTCTGTACTTAGCCCATCATCCTTGCTCTGAGGGTCTCACAAGAATGCAAACAGCAAAAAACTTTCTAATGAATCAACTATACTTCTCTTTCAAGTTGGCCATTGAGCATACTAGTATTCACCTAACTTCCATTCAAAATATCAAAATGTCACATCAAAATATTAAACAAATATTAAAATACCCCCAAAAGGTGTCAGTGATGGAGAACAGAGAATGATGCTTTTAATTAGCTAGATATTTGAAAGTTTTGCAACCTATCATAAAATTGAATTCGATGGAGGGTTCAGTATTTTTTGAAAGAGGGTAGAGTTCATATAGGAAGTAAGTTTATGAGCTAGTTTGGGATCTTTGAGTGATTAAGAATTCCTTCTGGTCATGCCCAGAGGCAGTTCCTCATGATCTGGAAGCCTATTATATATAATATGGAGGGGAACTAGGATGTCAGTGGTTCTTAGCGTATATCTTATCCTGCTGGGTGGGGATAATGACGACTCCCAGTCCCGTGTGTGTGAATTCCTTGGTCAGTCAGTCTGGGTGCCCCTGCTCTGCTCTCTGAAGATGAGCTATCCCCATCTGAGCCAGAACCTCTTCAAAAGTAATCCTTGGGGCAAGATCTACCCTTTAAGGGCTGGACAACTTTAGAAGCCCCTTTCTGTTGATGTGGGTTCGTGGCCAAAGTGTTGAGCAATCACAGGCCTTCCCCGCCCCCCGCCCCCCGAGATTTAATCCTGTATGGCTTTGAGACCTATCAATTTCAACTTACTGGGGAAGAGGTGTGCAGTTGGGGTCCTGCTGACCACACTTGTTTGTGTTCTCATCTTTGTACTCAGAATGTTTTGCTTCTTTTACATTTTCAAAGGACATAGCTGAGCAGTGTTTTTCAACTGTAAGCCAGGAACTATTAGTGAGATGTGGAATCAATTGAACGGGCTGCTACCAGCATTTAAAAAAGAAAAAAAAGAACAGATTAAAATATATCAGAGTGCATTGCACATTTTGTTAATTTTTTGTTATAAATATATTTCAATGTGTGCACTGTGAAAACATACGAGTCGCTGGAAAGTCACTCTAGAAGAACTCATTTTCTAGCACAGTCTTTTAAAGAAACTCAAAGAATAGATTTTGATAACTAAAGTGAGGACAACAAGTAATTCAGACAGTAATGAAGTTTTTTAAAAATGGAGGTATTAGGATAATTGTTTCTATTGTCTGTTTTATTTATCAAAACACAGCTTGTAGGTGATTTAGTAATGAAATTGAATAATAGCGCCCTCTTCTGTTCTTCCACAACACTGTGCATATACCTAGTTTAGCACTTGGCACAATTATTCATCTGCCTGTCTCTATTCTCCAAGGTATTCCATACCTTGTTAAATTTTGGATCATTTCTGCTTCCTCCAAAGCATTTAGTCCAGTTCCTTGCTCACTGGAAATTATATTTGCCTGTACATCTTAAGATCCTGACCTACACCATGAAGATTCATCAACTTTAATGTTCTGAAAGAACATTTTTTAAAATTGTCAAACTTTAAAAATGATATTTATTTTGGGCAAATCAAGCCCCTAAAACATATTTAATTTAAACACACACACACACACACACACACACACACACACAAGTAACAAAAACTAACAGCTTTTTAAAAGCAGTTTTTCCTTTTACTATGTTTGTGTGGAAAAACCTAACCATTTGTTTCCTGGTTTTTTTAAAAAACACAGATGTTGGTAATAGAGAGTACATACCCCATTAAGATTCCAAATAGTAAGGAAACTGAAGGATTTTCCTTGTGGTGTAAACCACATCAGCTTTCAAAGCTTTAGGATTTACATTCTGTCTTATCAGTTACTTTATTTTAAAAATAAGTAAATAAATTTTTATTTATTTCAGAGAGGAAGGGAGAGGGAGAGAGACATAGAAATATGAGTGATGGGAGAGAATCATTGATCTGCTGCCTCCTGCATGCCCCCTTGACCAGAACTGACCAGAACTGACCAGTCTGCAGGCGGACGCTCTATCCACTAAGCCAAACTGCCTAGGGCTCTTTCTTCTTTTTGTCTCTGCAATATAACGTACTCATTTCTCCAAACTTTTGTTCAATGTCTACAAACAAGATTGTTGTATTAGATAAACTGGTCTGCAATTAGATTATGAAGATAATTTTTTAAAAAATTATATGGGATTTGGCAGGATTTTTAAAAATTGGTATTTCTTTTAGACAGAGGAAGGGAGAGAAAGAGAGAGAGAGAGAGAAGGAAACATCAAGTGAGAGAGAAACATTGGTCAGTTGCCTTCCACACATACCCCGACCTCGAACTGATCCGGAATCGAACCCACCCCCTTCTCGTGTACTGGATGACACTGCAACCAACGGAGCCACACCGGGTGAGGGCAGGGATTTTTAATGGTAGTATAGGAAGGGGAACCCAGTTTATAGCATAATGGAAATACATATGTCATTTCAGAGTGTCAATACTACTTCCTCAGCCGAAGCATGGACTTCAGTTATTTGTTGGTCCTGCCCAGCAGGCTCCGACCATCCTGAAAGCTGTAGATGCTGGCTCTGTGGGAGGTCTTTCTGGAAAGGAACCTCAGGAGCTGAGTTGTGAAGCTCTAAGGCAGAAGGAAAAGGGGCTCTGTCCTGGGGCACTATTGTTTCCCCTAACATACTTCACCCCCAACTCTCCAACCCCCCAGCGGGAAAAACAATGAAGCCAGTTGGAGAAAAAGAGAAAGAGGGAAAATTTCACTTTAATTAGCATATTTCCTGCCTTTTAAAAGGTACTGGTTCTGTGCTGGGAACTGAAAATCTCTTGAGCAGCGTAACTGGGGTATAAGAAAACCGTGGTTGAGCGGAAGAACTTAAACCTAGGTGGGCACAGCACCGCTACTTTATCTCCACCCAGCATTCACAGGATGGATTATTTTGCCAAAGTTTTAAAGTAGGGTTTAGAGTTCTGATACCTAGCCCAAACTCATTCCTCATCCTGACAATTTAATCTATATATATATTTCCCTTATTTGTAAGGTGAAAAAAGTACGTTTGCTGGCAACATTTGGCATTGCCATCTAAAAGGAGAAATTAGGTAGGCTTGTTAGAGAAAAAAGCATGAATAGCACCGTTAAACATGAATCATGTAAAAATGTTATTGTCTATTGGTAAAGGGTTTAGCCTTAAATATTTTCCCCCCATAGGCAAAATACACTTCAGTGTCTAGAGTTTTTTTTAGCCTGTAAATCCTTTAAATAGATTAACAGTAACTAAAAATAATTAACATTTCTACAAGCTCAGTTTGTACTAGGCATTTTGTGAAGAGCTTTGCATGTGTTGGTCCTATTTAGTTTAGTTAATCTAGAGGCATGCATTTCTTCCATAACGAAGATCATAGCACTGCAACACTGTATTCATTTATGCATTTAGGTATTGCAGTGAATTCTCCACATTGCCAAAATATTCATAATTTTTGAAACTTGTGGCTAATACAGAGTGCCTCATTGTGATTCTGCTTTTGTGTACATATGAAAATTTCGGTGAAAAACACAAAACACAAAACAAAACAACAAGGGCCCACCCCCAACGGCCATCCCCCAGTCCTTCCTGATGGACTCAGGAAGTTTCTCTTCTTCTTAAAGAAAAAGAAATCTCTGTCATATACATATGAATCTGTACAAAGGTGTTTGTGTGTCTCTCAGGTGGCCGATTCAGGAGGGGGTACCGTAGGGAACACCTGCTCTTTTTATCTGCCAGAATCCCTTCCCACCCTCCCATGGGGAACAGATCCTTCCTGTGTTATTTACTAGGAGCTCTAGTGGAGCTGCTACTCATGATTACCCCACCTCCCTGACTCTAGGGGTAGGTGTGCAATCAGGGACTGGCCACACATATACTCTACTTGGGCTGACCATATTAATGGACCTATGGATGGACACAGGACCTGCACCAGGCCAATTAGAATCCTTTCCTACAGCCTTGTTTATAGATGGGAAAAGCAAGAAGGCTTCTCTTTCCAATGGGATCACTAGCTGAGAGCTGTCCCTGGTAATGTCTTCCCCACCCCCATCAATCAGCCATTAGAGCAGTGGTTCTCAACCTTCCTAATGCCACGACCTTTAATACAGTTCCTCATGTTGTGGTGACCCCCAACCATAAAATTATTTTTGTTGCTACTTCATAAGTGTAATTTTGTTACTGTTATGAATCGTAATGTAAATATCTGTGTTTTCCGAGGGTCTTTGGCGACCCCTGTGAAAGGGTCGTTCTACCCCCCTAAAGGGGTCGCGACCCACAGGTTGAGAACCACTGCTATAGAGGAAGCACATGTGTAATAGGAGAGAATAAGATCTAAACATGGAGAAAAGCGGTGAGGGAAAGAAGAGAAGCCAAAGTAAGAATGAATGCAAGAAGTTAATGATTCTGAATTCCTGGATCCAGTCATTCCCGAAGCCCTTATCCTTTTCCCCTATCTTAAGGGCAGAGATAGGGGAAATGGGCTTTCCCCCTCAAGCCAGTTTGAAATGGGGTTTTCTTATTTGTATCCAAAAGTCTTGAAGAATATGGGGAGTAAGTCTTGAAAGACAGCCACTGCTTTGTTCTTCAGTACTATCTATAGTCCGGCTAAGACTCATAATCTGGAGCAGTGCCTGGTACATGGCAAGTCCTCAACAAAAATGTGTTGAAAGAGGGATGACTCCTCCTTTGATCATCGTTAAACTCTGATTATTCTCTTGACTTCTTGATGCATTGACTGAAATAGGGATAATATTCATCTCCACTCATGGATGTGATTGAAAGATTACCGCTGGTTAATTTTGAGTATCTTAAATATGGCTATTTTTTTTTTTTGCAAATGAAAGCACCATTTTTGTACAGCTAGAGATAGCTGCTTCCAACACAGATTCTCAGTAGGGTTTTCTAACAAAACCCCTTATGAGATGCAGCACAGCGAGCCCAACCACAGGGTACATCCATCATCTTACCGTGTATCAGGCAGCTTTTACAGGCTTTTCTGTGATCCCGGTGTCAGCGCACACTCGGTGTCAAGGCAGAGGTGAGAGGTAGAAATCTGGCAGCTCTTGAGCCAGGAGGCCAGGCGGGCAGGGCTGTGCCAGTATAATTAATGAGAGTCTTCGCTCTGGAAGCCAGAGGAGGGTGGGGGTTGGGAAGGATGTCTTTCACCACCAGTCAATGGGATGCAAGAAAAATCGGTGCTTTCACAGCCCTTTTACTGCTGGGAGGAGGTTAAGTCAAAGGACCCCGGTCAGGGGCCCTATGTAACTCACTGCACGGATGTAGGTCCCCTGAATGGGAAAGCTAGAAGGATTCAACTCCAGACTTTTCAGCAGCGCTGGTGTCAACCTGGAGCTACTAGCAGGAGCCCTTTACACTTGGAAAATCCTTACTTAAAAGATTATGACTTACAGGACCATTCAAAAAAGGTACTTTATTACCATAGAGGACAGATAGCTCAAAGATGTGGTAAGCTAGATCCCATTTTCTCCAAGTCTTCCCATAACAAGTGAAGTAGAGGGGTATTGTGTGTCTTCTTTTCTGTTGACTTTTTGGTAACCATGGAAGGGCTTGGGCAACCTACAGAGGCTGTTTACTAACCACTGTCTAATCCCTTTGTTATTATTTCCTCTGATTGTCACAGCAGGGAAACATAGTTCTGTCCTGCTTCCAAAAACCGTATCAATGTAACAACATTTTCTTGGTCTTAGTTAAGTTTTCTCTGGTTAATGGTAAGAAAAGAGGACTGGGAGGGAAAAGTTACATTAAAAGGTTGATGGAGAGGTGGGACGGGAGGGGACTGGGAGAGATTAATGGGGGAAAGAGGAGGACCTATGTAATACCTTCAACAATAAAGGTTTTTTAAAAAAGGTTTATGGACATATACACAAAGGTGTATGTCCGAAACATGGAAGACCAAGCTTTAGTATGACTCACACTCTTTATGCTAACAACACCAACTTCAGATTGGTCACTTTTGGGGAAGGAAGAGAGGGAGATGTGGTTTTAGCAGTAGTTGTGATATTTTATTTTTTAAAAAGGGGGGTAGGGGAAGCAAGAGTATTACATGGATGTTTGCCTCTTTTTTTTAGGTTTAAAATATTGCATAATTAAACAATCTTAAAGTTCACACAAATATGGGCATTAAAACTGTCAAAATACAGAATGCATTTCAAGCAAGTGCTCTTGCTATGAACTTTACTATATGTCTGAGTTTATCCCAACACATGCATGCATCTGTGGTTGGTTTTTCAGATCTGAGTAAGACACCTAGTTGTGTGAAGGGTTGTCTTGGTATCTTTCTGTCTTTTCTATTTTTGCCTCCCTATTTACCATGGAGATTGCAAGCAAGACAAATCTCAAAAAACAAAACAAACAAAAAAAACAAAGCAAGCCCTGGCTGGTTTGGCTCAGTGGATAGAGCGTGGGCCTGCGGACTGAAGGGTCCCAGATTTGATTCAGCCAAGGGCACATAACTGGGTTGCGGGCTCCATACCCAGTGTGAGGCATGCAGAAGGCAGCCAATCAATGATTCTCTCTCATCATTGATGTTTCTATCTCTCCCTTCCCCTTTCACTCTGAAATAAAAAAAAAATATTAAAAAGAAAACAAACAAACAAAAAAAAAACAAAGCAAAAAACAATTTGGGAGAAGAAAGATTCTCCGTTTAATTTCTGACAAATTGGGAATTTGTGTGGGTATTTTTTTTTTTTTAAAGAAAATTTGGGGAGGTTTCTTTTTATGGAGCCCAAAGACCTTTTATGTCTTTTCTCAAACTGATTTCTTCCTGGGACCCTACCCGGGAAAGAAGAAATTCAAGAGACTATTCTGATGGTTTTTCCTTTTTTTTTTTTTCTTTCTGAGAGTCCAGGATTGCTTTCAGGATAAAGTTTCTTCTTGCCCATGGTGCTTTGCTGTGACATTGTAATTGCCTCTGTTGAATTGAATAATACAAATGGGTTGTTTCTATGGTATCGGCTAAGTGGGATGAAAAGGTGAAACCCTAGATCTTGGCTGAGAGGTCACGATGCTACTCCCCCTCCAGCCCCTCCCTCCCCCCTACTAAGTGTCCGTCAAAGAAGTGTCCGTCAAAGTGGCCGGGCAGCCAGGCCCGGCTCTTCAGGCTCTGGCACTCCTTTTTTGTAACTTCCTGAGCAAATAAACTCACGCATGAGGACAGAAAATGACTTGTTTATGTTGCCACAAAGTCCAGAAAAACCCCGGCCAAGCCCACACGGCCAGCTTTTCCAGGACCTTGTTATGGGTGGAGGGTTTTAAACCGAAGGTGAGTGCGGAGCAGCGTCTCCGGGTCCCTCCCCCCCCACCCCCGGGCAGGCTTTGAACTAACAATGGGGCAGGTTGAATGAAGGCTGATAAATGCAAATCCTGGAGCGCCGCCGCCGGAGCGCCGGGGCCCGCGGCTGTCAGCCTGCCCGCGGCCGCGCCGACCTGCTCACTCGCCTGGCCGGGGCGCCCCGTGGATTTCAACCTGTCATCACCCATTTGAGTGCCTACTGTATGCACACTTCCCTGAGTCCGCAGCCTCTACACGGATCTGATTGAATGGGAAGCATCCGGAGGGAGGCAGAGGTGGCAGGAGCATTTCAAAAAAGAAACATCAGTGACACATAGAAACATCAGTGATAGATAGAAACATCAGTGATACATAGAAACATCAGTGATAGA
>JAAGEH010000045.1:11591354-11620893 GCA_011751065.1 Lasiurus cinereus | reverse complement strand
CCTCCCTCCCTCCCTCCCTCCCTCCCTCCCTCCCTCCCTCCCTCCCTTCCTTCCTTTCTTCCTTCCTTCCTTTCTCTTCTGGTTGGGTGTTTTTGCTTCCTCATATTTCAAATTGTTGATTTGATTCTCAGAATCCTCACTCTACTCTTGAATCTCTGTATATTATTCTTATTTCAGTCAGTGTTTGCTTAATTTCTGACTGGTCTTTTTCCATTTATTTGGAGGTTTCTAGAAGATTCTTGAGTAACCTTATAACCATGGTTTTATATCCAGTAGTTTGCTTACTTCCATTTCTTTCATTTGTGATATGTTTCTTTGTCTCCATATTTTGGCTACTTCCCTATGTTTGTTTCTATGAATTGGTTACACTGCTATGACTCATTGAGTTGGTAGAGTGGCCTTAGGTAGTAGGTGTTCTAAAGGGTCCAGTGTCTCAGCCTCCTCAGTCATCTGAGCTGGGAGGTCTAGGTGCACCTCTTTGTGGGCTGTGAGCACAGTCTTGTAGTTGAGACTTGATTGCTGTTGGTGTCACTGGGAGGAATTGACCTTCAGGCCAATTGGCTGTGAGGACCAGCTGCAACTACAATGGGAGAGCTGCTGTGCAGGAGACAGGACTAGCTTCAGTGGGGCTTTAGTGCTCACTGAGTCTGCCCCTTGAGTGTGTCACTTATGGACGTGTAGTTGTAATATGGTATGGTCTGACACTGACCCCTGGGCACACTTGCTCTTGGAGGTGCAAAGTCATCCACTGCCTGAGGCCACCCAGTGGGGGCTGCAGAAAGATCTACAGATTCCTCCTCTTTCTGTCCTCTTTGTATCAGGTTCAGAAGTGCCCAGATGAGGTCCAGCTATGAAGCAAGGCAGACTGGTGATGGTTCCAGTCTTGGGCCTTTTATTGATAAGTTTGAGACTCCCTGACCCAGCTGCAGCTTGTTTGAGACCTTTTAACCTGAGTAAGGGCAGGCCATTCATATGCAAAGCTACTTCAGAGGGTTAGAAATTGGATGAGGCTGGGTCTTAGGGAATTACCAGGGCAGAGCAAACAGAAATGGTTGCCAGTCAGCCCTAAGCAGGTCCCAACATAGGAACAACGATCCCTGCCAGCACCTCCATCTGGGAGAAAGCCTCCCGAGTTCCTGCCCTGATGCCAGACAATCCAGTTCCTCCTTGTATGTGTCTGTGTTCCGCAGAGCCTCATTCTGATGGAGCTCAGAGGAAGCAAGACTTTGTAAGTTCGGTTTGTGGTTGCCGGCCTTTTAAGAGGAACAGCTGGGTCTTCAGCAGCCTCTGGATCACTGGACCCCAATCCACACTGGTGTTTACAGCCCGTAGTTTTTACTGCCCATAGGGACTTCTTTTCCCAGCTCTGAGATCCTGAGCTGGGGGTCTGATGTGGGGCTGGGACCCCTTGCTCCTCTGGGGGCCTCCACAGAGATGGTCTCCCTTCTGATTAAAAAAGCAGCACATGTGTTTGTCGGACCAGCCCATTCTGTGCCTCTGCACCTCCTACCAGTCTCAGTGTGCTTTCTTCTTTACTTCGCTAGTTGTGGGATTTCCATTCAGCCAGCTTTCTGGTGGTTCTGATGATGGTTGTTCTGTATTTCAGGTGTAATTTTGATGTGGTTATGGGCGGCAGCAGGCACAGGCATTTACCTGTGTCACCATCTTCCAATCAGATGTCAGCTTAGTTTTTTTTAACAGCCTATCTAATAAAAGAGTAATATGCAAATAGACCATACCTCCTACACACTCACAAGCCACGACCACCAGCCAATCAGGAGCGAGTATGCAAATTAACCTAACCAAGATGGCTGCGGCCATGGAGCTGCAGTAAGCAGGAGGCTTGGGTTTTCCTGGCAATGGAGGAAGCCAAGCTTCCCTGCTGCCCTGGCCGGCCCAGGCCTACACTCAAGGCTATAAACTTTCAATTATAGGAGATAAATGAATCCCAACAAAAATAGCAGCAGCCACAGAGCTGGAGAGAGCAGGAAGCTTGAGATGCCCCTGGTGATGGAAGAAGCCAAGCTTCCACACCCTGGCCTGCCTTGGCCTCCACTCATGGCTACAAAGTTTCAATTATAGAAGATAAATAAGCCCCAGATACCAGGGTTTCTGCTTGGATCACCAGGGGGTGTGGCAGGCCTACAAACCACCACAGGCCCCTCACCCAGGCTGCCCCACACCCCCAGGGAACCTCCACCCTGATCCAGGACACCCTTCAGGCCAAACCAGCCAGCCCTCACCCTTGCACTAGGCCTCTATCCCAGCTAATCCTATATAATCAAAGTATAATATGCAAATTGGCCATCGCTCCAACACACAAGATGACTTCCCCCCATGTGGTCAAAGATGGCTGCCCTCATGTGGACACAAGATGGCCGCAAGATGGCCATCAGGGGAAGGCAGTTGGGAGGGACCAGGTCTGCAACAGAGGGCAGTTGTAGGTGATCAGGTCAGCAGGGGAAGGCAGTTGGGAGGAATTAGACCTGCAGGGGAGGGCAGTTAGGGGTGACCAGACCTGCAAGGGAGGACAGTTAGTGGCAATCAGGCCAGCAGGGGAGCAATTAGGTGTTGATCAGGTTGGCAGGGGAATGGTTAGGGGGTTATCAGGCTGGCAGGCAGAAGTGGTTAGGAGCAATCAGGAAGGCAGGCAGGTGAGCAGTTGGGAGTCAGCAGTCCTGGATTGTGAGAGGGATGTCTGACTGCCCATTTAGGATCGGTAGGATTGGGCCTATAAGGGCAGTCAGACATCCCTCAAAGAGTCTCAGATTGGAGGGGGTACAGGCTAGGCTGAAGGACACCCTCACCCCACCCCCCTGGCACAAATTTCATGCACCGGGCCTCTTGTTGAATAATATTCTACTGTGTGGATGTACCACAGTTTGTTTATCCATTCACCTACTGAAGAACATTGTGATTGCTTCCAAGTTTTGGCAGTTATGAATACAGCTGCTATATATATATCCATGTGTAGGTTTTTGGATGGACTTGTTTTCAACTCCCCTGGTAAATAACAAGGAGCACAACTGTTGTATTATAAAGTAAAAGTATGTTTAGTTTTCTTTTAATGTTTATTGTTCAGATTATTACAATTATTCCTCTTCCCCCCCGACCCCCCATATCTCCCCTCCTCCTGGTTCCCATGTAAGAAACTGCCAAACTGCCAAATTGTCTTTCGAAATGTTTCTGTTTTACATTTCCACCAGCAGTGAATGAGAGTTCACATTTTGTATTGTCAGTATTCTGAATTTTGGCCATTATAAGAGGTGTGTAGTAGTATCTCATTTTAATTTGCATTTTCTGATGACATATGATGTGAAGAACCTTAGCTCCTTTTAAAAAATACTCTCTTCTTATTCATTAAAAATTATATTTGTGTATATGTGTGTGTGTGTGTGTGTGTGTGTGTGTGTGTGTATTTTTTTGACAGAGAGAGAGAGAGAGAGAAGAGAGAGAGACAGAGAGAGAGAGAAATTGTGCCCTGATTGGAGACCAAACCTGCAATCTTAGTGTATCAGGATGGTGCTTTAAGCAACTAAGCTACCCAACCAGGGCCATCTTAGTTGCTCAATGTATATTTTAAATAACAGTCCTTTATTATTTATTTTTTGCAAATATTTTCTCCCAGCCTGCAGTTTGTTCTCTCATTCTCTTGACATTGTCTTTCACAGAGTGGAAGTTAAAAAAATATTTTTTTTTCAGCAGAGCAAAACAGATGTTCACAGTCCCTGCTTTATTTTCATTTCGTCTCACATACTTTAAAAAACACACACACTTGCAAAAATACCCAAACATCGGGAATTAGAGGGAGTAAAACAAGGGGCTTACAGGCTTGAAAGAATATCCTTGTCTTCAAAACAAAAGCAATCAAATATTTAAATTTTCTGCCTTCCAAACACAAAGCTATTTTGATTTTAATGGCATTTAAAGTGTTTGGTATGTTTTTTTAAAGGAACACTTTAGGAAAAAAACAAGCTTCTTGTATTGCCTGAGGCAGGGCCTGGCTTCTGTTTCTTGAAGGCAAAATATGGATGCCCGTATTCATTGGCCTTGATCTTCACCCTGGGCCCGCTCTGAGGACAACTGGCAGGGGCTACCGCGCATCTAAGATGTAGTCAATCTCGGTACCAGCTCTTGTCACATTCCTGACATGACCTTCGGGTTCTCCCTGTAGATCAGTGGTTCTCAACCTTCCTAATGCCACGACCCTTTAATGCAGTTCCTCATGTGGTGGTGACCCCCAACCATAAAATTATTTTCATTGCTACTTCGTAACTGTAATTTTGCTACTGTTAAGAGTCGTAATGTAAATATTTGATATGCAGGATCTATTTTCATTGTTACAAATTGAACATAATTAAAGCATAGTGATAATCACAATTAGATATTGTGAAATATTTACTTCTAATGACAAATAAATGAAATTTTGTCTTGAAGCATGGTGTAGCATGGGTAACAGTCTTAACATAACAACAGTAAACTATATTACGAGCCTGTGAAAGGCTCGTTTGATCCCCAAAGGGGTCGAGACCCACAGGTTGAGAACCGCTGCTGTAGATGTCTTTCTTGAGCTCGCCAACCACCAGCTGCTCAGCTTTTACCACCACCTGCAGCACCAGCTCCTTGACCTGTGCATCCAGCTTCTCCTTGCTCACTTGGTGGCACAGGGCAGAGCCCTCTGTATTCAGCCTGAACTGCAGCCATGCAGTCTGGTCAAGGCCTTATGTTTCATCGCAGGCTCTTCTTGCCACTGTGAGGGTTAGGCACCTCCTGCTTGTACCTATTGATGGTCTCATCAAACTGACGGCAGAGACCTATTATTCTCTTGTTGGCCAGGGTTGAGACTTGCTCTGTGATGTAGGCCATGACATATTTAAAATTTGTATGAAATCCAGTGTATCGATTCTTTCTTTCAGGGGTAGTGCCTTTGGTGTTGTATCTGGAAAGTCATTACCAATCATGTATGTCAAACTCAGTGGCTGAGTTTGACACGCTTGCTCCAGGTCATCGAGGTTTATGTTAATCTCTAGGAGTTTTATAGTTTTTAATTCACTTGAAGTTTTTGTGAAGAGTATATAGGTCTGCTTGTAGATTCATCTTTCTGCATGTGGATGTCCAGTTGTTCCAGTGTCATTTGTCGAAAAGATTGTTTTTGCTCCATGATATTGCCTTTGTAGCTTGGTCAGAGATTAGTTGAATTCTATTTATGTGGGTCTATTTTGGGGCTTTCTATTCTGTTCTATTGATCTATTTGTCTACTCTTTCTCAAATAACACACTCTCTTGACTATTGTAGTTTTAGAGTAAGTCTTGAAGTTGGATAGTATTAGCCTTCCAACTTTGTTCTCCTTCAATATTGTATTGGCTGTTTGCAGAAAACAAAAGATAATGAGAAGATCTTCACCAAGGTCGGACAGAAGAGGCAGCTTATCTTCAAAGACATGACAGATCATCCTGACAGTGCAACAGTAGAAACCAGAGGCAGTGGAATATTATTTTTCATGCACTGACAGAAATTAACTGTCAGCTCAGTGTTTTATTTAAAAAAAATCTTTTAAAAACAAGGACAAAATACTTTTCAGATTTACAGAAACCCGGAGAGTTTGTTCTAGCAGATACTCGCCAGAACGATAGGCAGTGGACTCATGAATAACAGGGGTTTGAACTCTGCAGGCCCACTTACACCTGGATTTTCTTCAATCATTGCAGTCAGTTCATCCTAACCTTGGATTTTGCACCTGAGGATTCAACCAATTCTGGATGAAAAATAGTATTTTTGCATTCGCAATCATGGTTTTGAGCTGCAGTTTGTTGAATCCACAGATGCAAAGTTATAAGTGGATTTTCGACTGCATGGGGGTCGGCATCTCTGATTCCCAACTTGCTCAAGAGTCAAATGTACTCCAGGAGGAAGAAAATTATTCTCAGGTAGAAGGTCTCAGAAACAGGAAGTAAAGAAGTGCAAAGAAAGGGAATATTAGTGAGTTAAAGTACATATTGACTGTATAAAATAATGATGATGATGTTTTCGGTGGGAACTACATAAAATAAGTGACATAATTAGAAAAGCAGAAGGAGTTAATATCTTCTGAAGTTCTTGCATAGTTCCGGAGAAAGTTAGTGATATTGATTAAACTTAGACTGTTATAAGTGAAGCATGCATGTTAAAATTTCTAAGGCAGTCACTAAAATTATTAAAAGAATGAGTACCTTTCTAGCTAATGGGGAAAATTTGAAATGAGAAAAAATAATCTTGAAGTTAAGGAAGCTGAGAGAAGAAGTATAAAATAGGTAAGGCAGATAGCAAGCACAAAATAAGATGTAGAAAGAAATCTATATGTATCAGTAATTATAATAAATCTAAAGGTATCATAAATTGTTAGAGTATATGAAAATATAGATGTATGCTATTTATAAAAAACATGTTTATAAGGATATAGAAAGGTTAAAAAGTAAAATAATTGCTAGAGATAAATAGGTGATTAAAAAAAAAACAAAAAAAGCTAGCAATATTGACACTAGGCAAAAATAGACTTTAAATACCCCCCAAAATGTTTTTAGAGACAATGAGGGTGATTTTGGTTAAAATGTTGCAACTGAGAAATATAAAAAACCTGTATGCATCTACTAACATGGCCTCAATGTATAGTAAATAAAAACCGACCACACCACACTGAGAGACATATATATATCCCCAGTGAGATTGTAATATATTTTTCTCTGTTCTTGATGAAGTGGGAAAAAGATCAGTTACCACATACAAGATTTGAACACTATGATCAATAAGTTTGAGCTGACATGTGAAGAGCATTACGTCTCAAACTGCATCACACATTATTTTCAAATACACATAAAAATTTATCAAAAGTGACCCCAAACTATGCCATCAAGCAAGTCTTAACAATGATCAAATGATTGGAATGGTACAGACTAGATCTGTGACCACAATGTACTAAGCCAGAAAGTGACAACTGAAAGAAAACATAAGAGGACCTTGGGGTTTAGTGGTATCTCTTGTGAACTTAAAAAAAAAAAATGAACAAAGTACCCTTTTATTTCTTTCCCTGTGTGTACATAGCTGGGAGGGGGCTAGTGATGGAATTAGGCTGTTTGCAGAGCCTTTTAACCACCGGTTTGTCAATGCTTAGAAACCTGTGGGAAGTGGGGGAGGGGACCTGGGAGGGTGGAAAGAGGCAAGACATTTTTGGGCCTGGGCCAGAGGCAGAGGAGTCTGGGCCCCTCCCACCCCTCCTTGCACTGTGTAATTCTCTTAATTTGCCTTAAAATTAGTGGAGAAACGAGAGAAGGGGCCGCTCTCTTTGAAATCTTACCTTCTTAACGGGATTTACAGATGCTCCTGGATTGACCGTGGTGCTCTGTCCAGACCTACCCATTGCACGTTGAAAATATTTCAAGTCGAAACTGCATTTAATATACCTACCCTACTGGGCATCACAGTTTAGCCTGGCCTACCTTAAACACGCTCAAAACACTAACAGTTGGGGAAACGCATCTAAAATAAAGCCTGTTTAGAGCAAAATGCTGAATAAAGTAATTTATTGGATACGGTACTGAAAGTGAAAGGCAGAATGGTTGTGTGGGCATCATCATTATTGTGAAATTGGAAAATCATAAATCAAACCATCCTAAGTTGGGAACTGTCTGTAGTTTGAATTCTCAACATGAAGGGAACCTGGATACTGAAATTCCCAAACGTGTTGTGTCAGAGGCTCTGAGGTTCAGGACTTAATTTTGGGACCTTTCCCCCTATGCCTTCCTGTTTCTAAGCACTTAATGTCTTACATATATTACTGTCAAAGCTTATTAATTATGTCTTTTGTCTCTCAACAAGGCTTAAAGGGAAGGAAGTCAGCACTTCTTCATATAAGTTAAGTGCTGTATGTATTACTAATGGGAATTAACTGTGGTTTCTCAGGACTATTTTAATTTGTAATTTAAGATGAATGGATTGGGATATGAGGAGGGGTTGCTCATAATACTTACTAATATTAAGTAAGTATTATAAGTAAGAAATATTAAAGTTGGAAGCTCTGAGAGACCATCTCATTCACCATGACCTTTTTTGGTTACATAGATGAGGCAGCCGAAGCACAGGGAGGGAAGGGATTTACATGACACAGTTTAGTTAGAGGGGGGACTGGTTTCTTTGTTCTTTTTTTTTTTTTTTAAAAAAATATATTATTGATTTTTTTACAGAGAGGAAAGGAGAGTTAGAAACAATAATGAGAGAGAAACATCCATCAGCTGCCTCCTGCACACTCCCAACCAGGGATGTGCCCGCAACCAAGGTACGTGCCCTGACAGGAATTGAACCCGGAACCCCTCAGTCCGCAGGCCGATACTCTATTCACTGAGCCAAACCAGTTTTGGCAAGGACTGGTTTCTTGCCTTCCATGGCCCCTGGTACCTTACTACATCCCATGGGCTAGCTGTTCTTTTTTCCAACAGGGGGAATTTTATGCATTATGTTTATGTATGGCTATAGCCTTCTTCCCTGTTGTTAGCAATTTGGAGAACACATGAGTCCTTGAGACAATTTTCATAACGTTGTTTGGCTAGAAAACTTGGCCTTGGAATTTTTGAACTTCGTACAGGTAGCTCACTTTAACTTTATTGCAAAGAAACCTTCCACTATTTGATACTAAAAAAATAACCAACCAACCAACCAACCAACCAACCAATCAACCAACACGTTGCTCTGATTCCCTCCAATCTGTATACTTCAACAGCTCCTGGCTGGAGGAACGAGTGGAGTGGGATTGAATGGTGGAGGTGGGAAGAATTAGTCTTATCTATCGTGAACAGCGGAACCAGGCTCTTTCCGTAGGGAAGCAGACTGCAGGGCGAACACTATAGGACAGAGAATAGCCCTGGACTGGGACAGTGGGTTTGCAACCTACTGTTTCTTATTAGCCTCTTTGAACTCATGCTTAATAATACATCGGTCACAGAGTTATTGTGAGGGTCATTAAATAATATGATATAAATTTGTATAAACCACAAATAGTATTATTAAAAAAGAATGTAAAGGTGTAGAGTAGTTGATTTAATGGAAGGCAGGTGCCCGAGGAGAATGAGCTGTGGTAGTGGTACTCCCAGTAGATAAAGAGGTGCACATAGTAGTCAGCATGGAGAAGATAAATCCCTCTACTTAAAAAAATAAAAAAAAGCCGAAACCGGTTTTGCTCAGTGGATAGAGCATCCGCCTGGGGACTGAAAGGTCCCAGGTTTGATTCCGGTCAAGGGCATGTATCTTGGTTGCGGGCACATCCCCAGTAGGGAGCATGCAGGAGGCGGCTTATCGATGTCTCTCTTTCATCGATGATTCTGGCTCTCTATCCCTCTCCTTTCCTCTCTGTAAAAAAATCAATAAAATATATTAAAAAAAAAGAAATTAAAAAAATATATACATACACACATATATACCCCTCCCCCAACCTCTTTTAAAGGTTTTCCTATTTTCCCCCCACTTCGTGTTAGAATTCTGATTCCCATATAGTTTGTCTTTTATGAAGCCATTTAAGTGACTCCAACAGATTTGTAGTCTTTCATGAAAGACAGTCACAGCAGTGATGTGGATTTGTCTCAGGTGTAAGAACAGCTAAGGGAGTTCTGAGGATGCAGATAAGATTTCAGGTTTTATTCTGCTTAAGTGCCTTCAGAGGGTGTCAGGGAATCCTTTGCTACCAGAACAAAACTTGAAAGTAGCAGATCCCTAGGGAGAGCCCGAGTAAATACGGAGCCATATTTTTGCAACTCTCCGAGGACCGGTTACAACAACTTGCCCAAGGTCTGCCAGGGAACCAGTTGTTAGACTGAAACCGGAATAGAGAGCTCATGTCTGCCAGGTGGGTTCTCTTTGCGCTTGGCTCTGCTGACACATTTCATCAGTTGGGGCTCTTTGGTTGCAAGTGACAGAAAACCCAGCTCAATGGCGTTTAAATGAAACTAACCAAAGTGAAAAAGGAAAACGTATTGGTTTATTTAACTAAAGGGTGCGGTGATAGTTCCAGCTTCAGCGTGACTTCAATGATCTTAACAGGACTTAGTCTCTCCATTCCTCTGGCTTGGATCCAGTTTGCCCAGATTTTCCTGTGTAATGACAAGATGCCTGTCGGAAGTCTAGGTTTTGTGACTTCACAACTATATAGCCTCATGATTTCAAGTCCAACAGACAGGCATGGAAGTTTCTACAACAGTTGAAACAGAAATCCATATCTGACTCTCAGAGGCCCGAAACAGGCCATGTACACCTCCCATGCAATGGCCTGGCCAGGGCAGTTATCTGATTTGTCAGGGCCAAGCCATCTGCTCACGTGAGTTGGGGTGAAGTTGACACCCCCTAAATCTCATGGACAGTAAGTGGGAGAAAGCAACCAGTAGATGTCTGCCACTATGAGCTTTTTTTCAAGGGGCTCTAGTTAAGTGAAATGTGTGTTGGTGTGAAGGATTTATTTTTTCCTTTGTAGAAAATGTTTTTTACTCAAAATACTTCCTGCTTTTCTTAGTTAACGTTAAATCCTAGAATTTAATGTTTTCTTAATTGGTGGTGTCTATTGATTGCTACTGTGTTCTGACTGTCATCATGTTTGACATTGGCAATTTTCATCATGTACGTGGTACAGGTAAATATGGCAAAAATTAGAAATGTAGAATGATTCTAGAAGTTACTAATCATAAAATGAGGTTATAAAATGAGGTTAGGTGCATTTTAACTTTAAGTTAATTTTTCTTAGTTCACCTGATGCATGCTTAAACGCTCCTTTTGTTTCTCGCTGCCTTAGAGTTTTTGGAGTGTGCAATCTTTGAGCAGAGTTGATTACAGTTTCTTTTCCAAGTTACATTTATTCTGTGGAAGTATATTTATTGATGTAACTAGAGTGTCAACAGACTAGTAAGTTGTAAGTGAAAAATATAGACCATGAAATAGTAGAATTAGATACTCCATAGACCTCTTAGGAGGGGTAGTAAGCATTCTGTGAACCCCAAAGGAAAGTTTAAAAAAGTCTGTTTTAAACCTCTTTGCTTTTACCTGGAGAGTGATCAAATAATTTCAATTCAAAGTTGCATTGGAAATACATTTCTAATGCAATTTAAATTGTTATTTTTTTGAAAAATTAATTAAATACCCTCACAGAAGAGTTTCTTCATGAAGAGGAGCTAATGTACATGAAGAGTGGTGTTTACTTTGGAATCAATCAGTGGAGTTTTAAAATTTGCCAATGTCTGACTCCCCACCCAGGCGTTCTGATGTAATTGGTCAGGAGTATGGCCTGAGAGTGGAGGTTCGAAGGCTACCCAGAATGATTGATTCTAATGTGTAGTCATAGTTGAGACCCACTGATGTGAAGCCTTACCACAGTTCCTGACACATAGTAGGTTCTCAAAATTGGTGGATAGGATTATGATAGTTGAGAACATAAGAGAGTTTTAGGTACATTTGAGGGAGAGATTCCTAGAAGCATTTTAGGAAGGCAATGACATTTTACCCAGCCCTTAAAGAAAAGGGCAGAAGCTTATTGCAGTGTGAACACAAAAATCTGGAAGTTGGAAAGCGTAGTCCAGTGGTTGGCAAACACACGCGGCTTGAGAGCCGTGGTTTGCCGTTCTGTTGACTAATGAGTTTGCCGACCACTGGCCTAGACTCTCAATTCTAATAATTACAGGCTGTTGTTGTTCTTTGTGATTAAGTCCCTATCCCCGTGGTCGGCAAACTCATTAGTCAACAGAGCGGCAAACCGCAGCTGGAGAGCTGCAGTTTGCTGACCACTGGCCTAGTCCATTGATGTGAACCAGTGCTCAACTATCTCAATATTTTAAGCATCTCTGTGGATTTGTGTCTTTGTCCTCAGAGTTGAAAGTCCCACCCTCATTGGATATATCTGATGGTGTTACCTATTTTCATGATCTATTGTTATGTAACGAATTATCCCAAATCTTAGTGTCTTCAAACAACAATAATTATTTATGATCTAGCACTGTTTTTGTGCATCAGATGGGGATACAGTGGGGATGGCTTGTCTCTGCTCTTCTGCCTGGGGCCTCATCTGGAAGTCTTGAAAGCTGGATTAGGAATCCTTTGCAGGTTTACTCACTCACATGTCTGTGGTTAATGTTGGTTGTTGGCTGAGGGCCTAGCTGGGCTGTCAGCTGGAACACGCCTACCTAGGCTTTCTTTCAACTTGGTGGCTAGGTTCCCAGGGCAAGCATCCTGAGAGAGACGGGGAGCCAGTCAGAAGCTGTATCCTTTTTATGACCCAGTCCTGAAAGACTCATAGTATCCATTCCAACTGATTTTGTTAGAAACGAACCACTGAGTCCAGTCCATAGTCAAGGGAAAGCACATTAGATTCTTCTTCAGTTGAAGGGGAAACATGTACAAGACTTTGTAGGACATATTTAAAAAACCACCACATTACAGAGCACTTTACTCCCCCCCTAGCCTGTCACGGCTAGAACCTTAGGTTTGCAATCTGAAATAAGATTTCAGGTTCCATCCATTACCACCTTTACCTAGTAGCATAGGTGAATCACTTACTCTAATATAATCCTTCTTCTCTCCTTCTTTCATCCAGTTAAAAAGAAGCCTAATGGGAGTCAGGTATGTGTATGTGTTTCGATACCTTATACAAATGCACAATATCCTCTCATCTTCCGATAACCTCCTTCCTTGGACTGAGAATGAAGAGGGAGTGCAAAATATAGACTGGCATGTGAACTCATAAGATCAAGTTAGTAGGAAAAAATGATCATGGATAGAGACATTTAAGTTAATTCCATGTAACTTAAAATATATACAATGTAAATCATAAAAACATTCCATAGGCAGTAGTTACTACTGATATTAAGGAAAATTATTTCCAATTTTTGAAAAAAGTTCTTATTAGAAACATAGCCCTGGGTAGTAAGGCCTAGTTGGTTGGAGCTTTGCCCCAGGCACTGAAAGCTTGCAGGTTCAATTCCCAATGAGGGCACATGCTTAGGTTGTGGGTTTGATCCCTGGTTGGGTACATACAGGAGGCAGCTGATTGATGTTTTACTCTCACATCAATGTTTCTCTTTCTCTCTCTCTCTTTCTCCCCCTCCCTTCTCTTCCTCTCTTTCTGGGGCCAATGAACATATCCTCAAGTGAGAATTACATATGTACATGTATGTATGTATACATACTAGAGACCTGATGCACGAAATTTGTGCAAGAGTAGGCCTTCCTTCCCCCGGCTGCCTGCACCAGCTTCCCTCTGGTTACTAGCTTCATCCTGAAGAACGTCTGGACTAATTAGCATATTGTGCTTTTATTATTATAGATATGCATAGAAAAGGAATTGGAACAATACACTAAACAAAATTGGTCATTCCAGGATAAGGACATTAAATGAGGGCAGAGGGAACTTTTAATTAAAAAGAATTTAGGCATGATTTATATGCCTAAAATTCTTTTTTAAAGAAGAGATCTCTGTAGTATGCAGTATTGGGTGGAGAGAGGAGAGGGCCGGCGAGGGAGGTTGTGTTCACAATCTGCCCTTTTCTGTCATGTTGTGCAGTAGAGTCAGTAGGAGATTTTATCTTGGAGTGCTGGGACTCATTTTCAGCCTGAGGGTGTAGGAGCAGACAGACTTAGCCAGGAGGGGAGGAGGCTAGAAGTACCTGGAGCCAGAGAAAAGGTAGGAGAGGCTGGAGTCAGTGAGATCAGATCACTGTTGGGGAGGGTTAAGAATGAGCCTTAGGGAGCCAGGGATAAAGCTCTGCTCAAAGCGCTAGGAACGTGCACCAGTTGTCCCATGAATGAATAGACAAAGCTCTGATCCTTTATTTACTTTTTTCACCCAGGGGCTGACTTCATTCTGGAGCACCTCTGACAAAACTCTAGATTGTTTTAATAGGACAGATGACAAATTGTTTCCCACCTGTGGGCTTTCCTTCAGGCCAGCCTTGCTTGGTTTTATTCTGTGACCAGAAAAAAAAAAAAAGAGTTGGAATTCTGAAAAGTTGCTTTAGCCAGATCCTGGGAACAAAGGGTCCTTGTTCGGGGTTATGCACATCAGCGTTTGGAGGAGTTTAAGTCATCAGTTCGGATCTGTGCTTTTCAAGTCCTTGCTCTGGTTGGCATTGTGCTTTTCTGTCTGCGGAGGGGCAAGCCCTGCGGAGGAGTAGGCCTCGCTTCTTGGTCACTCCCTTTGAGGCCTGTGCCCGATTCTGGTGGCACCAGTCAGTTCAGCCCGAGCAGAGCCAGGCACTACGGGTCCTACAGGGACACCTGTGAAGACTCCAAAAGAGGGAGGAGGCAGACATTGCTACCGCGTTTGGCTTCCCCAGGGCTACAAGGATGCTGCTCTAATTTCTAAGATCTTCATGGGTCACGTAGTCCCCCGGAGGAAGGGATGCAAAAATTCAGCAACTGGGAGTGACAGTCACACTTCTGTGAGTCACCTCCCCACCTGCCACGGCAAAGTCTTAAAAAGTTACCAGCACCTGCAGGTTCAGGTCCTGGCCGAATATGGCAGAGGCCTGGAACACATAAACCAGTCCTGAAACTTATCCCCGGTTCGGTTTCTTTTCCCTGCAGACAGCAGCTATATGGTAGGAGACAGCTATATGGTAGGCGACGTTCTACCCCTGGGGAGGACTCTGGGACATTTCGCAGTGAGCAGTGGCATGCACGATGTATTGCCCCCTAATGCTGGGTAACTGTTATGTCGCCAGTGTGAGCGGGTGGCTGTCATTTTCTTCATTCCTGTCTCATTCTCTTCCCCTTGCCAGGGCAGTTTGGTTTTGATGCTGTGCCAGAACTCCTCCGACGATGAGTTACTGGAACTCGGAGAAAAGGAGCTGCGTGCAGTACCGCAGGCACTTTCTGGTGGACAACAGCGTGTTTCACGGTGAGCTGCCTCGGGTGTGTGTGTGCGTGTGTGGGTGGCTTTTCACTGTGTCTCTGACAGCACTCTTCTGACAGCCTCTGGGCACAAAGGTGGCATAATGGTTGGGTGGAGCCAGGAGCCTGAGCGAACCTGTTTATGGGTAATTACCGAGGAGCCCCATTGGACCCCTTCCCCGCAGTTGGAAGCAGTGTGCCCCACCTCAGTCAGCACCCACACGTGCTGTCACTCTCTGCCTTACAGGTTCCTTTAGGTCAGCGCCTTTTCTTTCTTTCTTTTTTTCTTCTTCTTTTAAATAGAAGAGGTCTGTCCTTGCTTAAGAATTAGCTCAACCTGGGCTGGTCATCTCATCTCTGCTTCCCTTTCTTGACCTATTAAATAAAATCATCTCCGACCTAGGGAAGTCCTATAGCGAGGTGGTCCAAGGGATGTGGAAAAACATCTTGTAAACTCCTCAGTGCTTTGATAAAGTTTGTTATCTTAAACATTTTAAAGTAATAAAAACACTGTCTGCCACCAAATCGGGGAAGAAAAACCAAATATATTTTTAAAAAAATATATATTTTATTGATTTTTTACAGAGAGGAAGGGAGAGGGATAGAGAGTCAGAAACATCGATGAGAGAGAGACATTGATCAGCCACCTCCTGCACACCCCACACTGGAGATGTGCCCGCAAGCAAGGTACATGCCCCCGACCGGAACTGAACCTGGGACCTTTCAGTCCGCAGGCCAATGCTCTATCCACTGAGCCAAACCGGTCTCGGCTTAAATATATTTTTATTGACTTCATAGAGGAAGGGGGAGGGAGAGAGAGATAGAAACATCAATGATGAGAGACAATCATGATAGGCTGCCTCCTGCACACTCCCTACTGGGGATGGAGCCCACCACCCAGGCATGTACCCTTGGCTGGAATCCAACCTAGGACCCTTCAGTCCACAGGCTGGTGCTCTATCCACTGAGCCAGACCAGCTAGGGCTGTCAGTGCCTTTTCTCTTCTATTACACGGTCAGTTCCACAAATACCCCTTTCAGATGTTTGAAACTTGTGGATCATCAATCAGGGCTTGTTACCAGCACGGTGTGTGCCTTCGGTCGGGCCACATGTAAAACCAGAACAGAGCAGTTGACAGCATTTAACCAGCGCTATTGGGATGTATTACCGCCGCCATAAATCACAGAGGAACCGGGATTAGACATTTGCGTGGCGCGCCAAGACCGATAGCCTTTACCCCGCTGGCTTGTTTACGCTGTAGTGTACGGTCGGGGATAAACTCTGTCAATCCTGCTATCAGGAGACCCTGGAGTGAAATTTAGTTAAGAGGCAAGGATTTATGTGTTTCCAGAGTTTTTGGCGTAATCTCCACAAAAGCCGGTGGGATTGTAGCAGAAAAAGATTTCACAGGCGTGGAGTGCTTTGACAGAATCCTATAATCTCAGCTGCCTTCAGCTTGCTAAGTTTGGTTTTTCTTCCTCCATTTGGTGGCAGACAGTGTTTTTATTACTTTAAAATGTTTAAGATAACAAACTTTATCAAAGCACTGAGGAGTTTACAAGATGTTTTTCCACATTCCTTGGACCACCTCGCTATAGGACTTCCCTAGGCAGGAGATGATTTTATTTAATAGGTCAAGAAAGGGAAGCAGAGATGAGATGACCAGCCCAGGTTGAGCTAATTATTAAGCAAGGACAGACCTCAACTGCCGGCCCCCCACCTTTCCAGGACTGCTCTTGGCCTTGCAGGGGTGCAGGAAGGGCCTTTAGCACGTGAGACATGGGAATCGTGACTTAACCTGGGGTGCTGAGTCCTGTTTTGTTTTTCTGTGACCCTCATGGAAGGGTCTTTCTTGTTCATTGCTTCATCACTTACATACAGTGATTGCTGTATGATCTTTTCTCTCAGAACTTAAAAAAAAAACTTCATTGTTGCAAGTATTACATATGTCCCCTTTTTTTCTCCCATTGACCCCTTCTAGCTTCCCCCACCCCCTACCCCAGGCCTCTACCACTCTATTGTCTGTGTCCATGGGTTATGCATACATGCATGCAAGTTCTCTAATTGATCTCCTCCTCCCCTCTCTCCTTTCCTCTGAGATTCAACAGTCTGTTCCCACGCTTCTATGTCTCTGGATCTATTTTGTTCAACAATTTATTTTGTTCATTAGATTCTCCATGTGATACTTGTCTTTCTCTGACTGACTTGTTTCGCTTAGCATAATACTCTCCAGGTTAGAACTTTGTATTAAAAACATTATAAATATGGTAATACAGCGGTTCTCAACCTGTGGGTCGCGACGACCCTTTCACAGGGGTCGCCTAAGACCATCGGAAAATGCAGATATTTACATCACGATGCATAACAGTAGCAAAATTTCATGGTTGGGAGTCACCACCACATGAGGAACTGTATGCAAGGGTCTCGGCCCTAGGAAGGTTGAGAACCACTGTGGTAATAGAAGAAACACACGTTAAAAAAAAAACGAGCTTAATTTTTTCCAAGTTTTATATTGTGTCTTTTGAAGAAGTTCAGATTTTCATGCTTTCATACATTATTTTAGAATGCCTTTGTCCAGACATCTCAAGTTTATAACGATTTAAAAACCATTTCCTATGTATGCTTATAGTTGTATAACCACTGAGTGCATTACTATATTGCAGATACTTATGCTGAGGGCTTGCTGATCATTGTTGTATTGAATCCTTTCACTATCTTTGCAATAGTTATTACTCATCCCATTTTATGGGTAGGGAAAACAGAGGCTTGGGAGAGGTTGTGAGATGGTTTTCTAAAATTCAAACTGTGTTCTGCCTAACTTCAAAACCTTACTATTTTCTTCCAGGCTGTCATCTCCATTTCAGTAGAGAACTTAGTACCCTGAGAGGTTTAAGTTCTATTCAACCGTATTTTCTCCTCTATAAACTAGCCTTATGTGAGCTTAAGCAGGTTATATAATCCTTCAGGATCTTATTTCCCCCTCTGTTAAATGTATATGCCAGTGTTGATGAGTTTTGGGGTTCTTTTGAGTTCTAATTTCTGAGATCCCATTGAAGTATTTCTGAGAATAAGAATTACTATATTTTGTGAGCTATATTTTCACTAAACATGACATACACAAGAGGGCAGTAGAATGCTTAAAATACGAACAGGTTACTTTTTACATTCAAGAATTACGCCTTTTGAAAGGTTGCAGAGATTTTATATGCGCTCAAGATTAAAATGATTAAAGCCAATTAGAATTATACTTCTACTCATTTATAGTGAAGCAGTGCTTTAAGTATTTCTGGTAGCATAAAATATCATTTTGGATTTTTATGCCTAAGGCTCTGCAATTCAAAGAATGATGCCTCTGCTCTTCTTTACCTCTGCAGAAAATTAATGTTTTTAAGATAAGAACTTATTTAACTTAATGGAGTTTGGTCAGGATTCTTGGTATATTTTAAGCCCAGGGAGCTCTCGTGATAATATCATTGAAGAGGATTTCAGAACATTTCTGAGAGGAGAAAGGGACAGGACATGCTTAGTCAGAAATGTCAGATTTCTTTTAAAGGGGTTTTGGAAACATAGGATGGGCATTTGGAAGCTTTTTGTGGATTAACTTGGCTTCTCCTGGTCTCCCAATAATTGTTTTAACATTTAAATCCATCAAAACAGAAAGAAAATTGTCCGTTATAAACAGAAAACAGCCATTTCCTCTGCAAGATGATTGACTTGTAGAATATACAGTCTTGGATGTGCAAATTGTGCCAGCCAGACTCTTTTACACAGTTTTACGTGGAATTCCCAGCAGAATTATGTGGGCTAAAATGGTCAATACAAGTAACAATAAGAATGTGACATAGCCGAAACTGGTTTGGCTCAGTGGATAGAGCGTCGGCCTGCGGACTGAAAGGTCCCAGGTTCGATTCAGGGCATGTACCTTGGTTGCGGGCACATCTCCAGTGTGGGGAGTGCAGGAGGCAGCTGATCGATGTCTCTCTCTCATTGATGTTTCTAACTTTCTATCCCTTTCCCTTCCTTTCTGTAAAAAATCATTAAAATATATTTAAAAAAAAAGAATGTGACGTGGGTATAGTGTTTCACAGTCCATGAAGCATATTCATAGCCTGATTTTATGAGTACAGTATGGTTCTCACTGGAAACAATTTAAAAAAATTACCCACAATCCAAAGAGAAGCCCCATTACTAGTCTGTTTATCTATTTCATCTTCCCAATAATCCAGATATAGAAATGGACTATTTGGAAAATCTGGTAAATGGATGCTAGTCAATAGAAATGAGCTGGTTGACTTGACTTAATTCTGTGTCCAGTGATGAGAGGTATCTTATTAAGAGTTATGAAAAGTTGTTTTAATATTTCCCACTGGTCTGTCCTTTGCTCAGATTTTTAGGGAATCTACTGAATTTAAGGGGATTATGTACTTGTCAAAGAAGCTATTCGTTGGATTTTTTCTCTACTTGCTTTTATTCTCCTGATATGTTTGAAACGAAGAAAAAACTTGGGCAAAGAATGATTTGTATAGTCTGAACCTTTTAATGGCTTATACATTCATCAAAGTATTCTTATTTAAAAATTACCTATATCCTCAGCTGTTTCTCTTGGTTGAAGTAAATTGCAGCATTTTTTGAACCTGGGACACAGGTTCTTCCCACCTCCTCCCCCGATGGGTCTTGACAGAGACAGAGAGAAAGAAAGAGAGAGAGAGAGAGAGAGAGAAAATGGGAGGGAGGAGAAGAAAAAAGAGAGAGAGAGAGAAACATAGATGTGAGAGAGACACATCTACTGGTTGTTTCTAGAATGTGCTCTGACTGGGGCCAAGGATCAAACCTGTAACCAAGGTACATGTCCTTGACTGGGAATCGAACCTTTGACCCTTCTGTCCATGGGCTCATGCTCTAACCACAGAGAAAACAGGCCAGGATGGGACAGGCTCTTTAGCCAACAATCACTGTATTTTTAATCAATATATACAATTTCTTATATACATAAGCTTTTCAAACATTTGAATTTCTTTTTTAAAATATATATATTTTTATTGATTTCAGAGAGTAAGGGAGAAGGAGAGAGAGATAGAAACATCAAGGATGAGAGATAATCATTGATCAGCTGCCTCTTGCATGCCCCCAACTGGGTGGGGATCGAGCCTGCAACCTAGGCATGTGCGCTTGACCAGAATCTAACCCAGGAGCCTTCAGTCTGCAGGCTGACACTCTATATACACTGAACCAAACCAGCTAGAGCTGAATAATAGAATATACTTGGAGGTGACTTAATTTTTGTTTTCATGCATTGCTAGTTACTATTGTGATATTGGGAAAATTATTAATTGCTTTCCTATAAGTTATTGTGATATTATCCCAACTTACTATATTGAAATTTATTTCTGTTGCTTTCATTTTGTTATAAGTGTTAAATAAAAATGTAGCCAAGTAAATTTCAAAGATCTAATTGGCTTTATTGATCAGTACATGAATTGAACAGCATCCCATCTAGCATCCCACTGTTAGTAGAAAGGAGCCCTGGAGGGCTATAGAAAGGGAAAGTTTTTTAAAGAAAAGAGAGGGGGTGGGACAAGGAACTCATAAATGAAAAAAAAAATGATTGTTTTGGGGAAGGTCACCTATTTGGGGGACAAGGAAGTTTGTTAGGAGGATAACCTCATTGATGTTGACCAGGAAATTCCAGACAGGCTGAGTGAGATGACATTCCTGAGGGAAGTTGTAACTGCAGTTAGGTTAGCTATTAAATCTTGTTTGCTGACATGGGGCTTAGCACAAGTGACTCCATTTTGGACTTGTTTCTTTTTTTAAAAAAATATATTTTATTGACTTTTTACAGAGGGGAAGAGAGAGGGATAGAGAGTTAGAAACATCGATGAAAGAGAGACATCGATCAGCTGCCTCCTGCACACTTCCTACTGGAGATGTGCCTGCAACCAAGGTACATGCCCTTGACCGGAATCGAACCTGGGACCTTTCAGTCCGCAGGCTGACACTCTATCCACTGAGCCAAACCGGTTTCCGCTAAGGCTTGTTGTTTCTTAACATGTGAATATATTTCTGAATAACCATCATAAATCTAGACTAGGAATATTTTTAATTGAATTATGAGTATCTCTGACTATCTGGGGATAAAATTAAGGATTGTTCTCTTATTAAATATTTATGTAGTATGTCTTTTCAAAAAGTTCCTCATATCATCATGGCCAGTTTGGCTTAATGGTTAGAGTGTTGGCCTACAGACTCAAGGGACTCAGTTTTGAGTCCCAGACAAGGGCACATTCCTTGGTTTCATGTTCAATCCCTGGCCCTGGTTGGTGCACTCAGGAGATAACCAGTCAATATGTCGCTCACATCTGTTTCTCTCTCTCTCTCTTTCTCTCCACCCTCCCTACTTTCCAGTCTCTCTCTAAAGATCAATGGGAAAAATATCTTCGGGTGAGGATTTTAAAAAGATGCCTCATATGTATTTTTACTTTGCCTCACAACAACCTTCTAACGAAATCAATTGCTTTGGTTTAAGTAAATACATTTCTTTTTAATCCAGCATCCCTTTCATGGCCAGAGGCCTAGTCAGTGAAGTGAGGACAGAAACCAGATTGCTAGTGTGTAAAGGAAAGTAGGCTGGAGTGCGATCCTGGAGCTAGTTTTGTTTCCAGTTTTGCTATTAACTTGGGTAGCCTTTTGTCACCCAGGAGCCCCTCAGTTTGCCTGTCTCTCTAAAAATGGGGGTTTGGCCAGATTGCAAAGTTCTCTTCTAGCAGCGCCATGGGCGGGTGTGTGGTGAATGGGACTGTCCTATAGGCCAGGATGTGGGAAGAAACGGCTGTCAAGATGGTGATGAAGAGGAGGTAAGGCTTCCTTTTAACTGTACACTCTGTAGTTAGCTCTGCACTTGCAAAAAGCTATTTTATTTTTTTTAATTCTAGGTTGTCAATGTCTCTCTTTTTTAAAATGTTTTTTATTGATTTTAGAGAAGAGGGAAGAGAGAGAGAGAGATAGAAACATCAGTGGTGAGAAAGAATAATTGATTGGCTGCCTCCTGCATGTTCCCCACTGAGGATCCAGCGTACAACCCTGGCATGTGCTTTTGATCAAATTTGAACCTGGGACCCTTCAGTCCTCAGGCTGACACTCTGTATCAACTGAGCCAAACTGTGTGTGTGTGTGTGTGTGAGTGTGTGTGTGTGTGTGTGTTATGCTTATGAATTCCTCCTGACCATGAAGAGACCAATAGCTAGGACTGACAAGTAATCTTTCTGGACAAGAGTCGTTTTTTTTTTTTTTTAAAGAAAAAGAGCCTGACTGGCATGAATCAGTGATTGAGCATTGACCTATGAATCAGGAGGTCATGCTTTGATTCCTGGACAGGGTACATACCTTGGTTGTGGGCTCAATCCCCAGTAGGGGTTGTGTAGGAAGCAGCTGATCAATGATTCTCACTCATAGTTGATGTTTCTGTCCCTCTTTCCCTCTCCCTTCCTCATATTTAAAAAAAAATTTAAGAAAATAAATAGAAAAAGAATAGAGAAGCTCCCTTTCACTGGAATTCCATCCTCACTGGACAAAGAAGAATGCCAGATCCTGCCTGGTAAATATGAAGGAGAGTGGAATTATGTCGAAGTGAATTATGGTTCTCATTAGCCACTTGATTCGCAAATTGTGACTTCTGAGGCCTGCCTGCATTAGGGGTTTGGGAGTATTACTAGATTTTATATGGCAGTGCCCCTCCTGCACTGAGCCAAAGCCTAGCCTTTCCAACCAATGACATACTCTTCCAGAGAATATCAGCTCACGTTAATTCCTATGAACGCGGTGATAATTAAGATTTGATGAGCATCAAGATTAGAAATATTATCTCTTAGAGAGGAACATTGCATGGAAACATTTCAGGGACAAAACTGAGAAAAAGAATTAAAGTAAAAAGAAGAGAGGATTTAAAGGAGGACATAAACTTGAGTCATTGAAATTTGATAGATTATAATAGAATGAACTCTGAAAAGAGCCTTGCCCGGTAGATTCTCTTTAGCCCCACCTTCCAATGATGGCCACAGGCAGAAAGCTTTGAAGGTCTGTGATGTTCAGGGACATCCTGCAAGTGTGCCAGACTCAGTGAAGGTTTAGCAAGGCCTGACCCAGGAGTGGCACCTTGCGGGGGCTGCCCTGGTTAGGTTGCTTTGGGTGAGTTTTCCCTTTGGGACTAAGTTTCCATGTCAGTAACATGCTGCACCTTAGGGACAAATGACCTCTAAACTCCCAAGTGCTAAAATTTCAAGAATTGCTGTCTCTCCACCTTTCCTTATCACCTCACGGTTAAATAGTGACTCATAGAAGAATTTGCTGCGAAATTGACCCATTTGATTTGCACACTTTTCCTCTTACTTTGCGATAAATCAGAGCCAACCCTTTAGGCCTTACAAAAGAGATACTTATGTTTGGCTAAAACACAAAGGAAATAACCTGTTTGTATGCCAATGGTGGTGAGGAGATCAAGGCTCCCTCTGGTTGCATATTCTGTGATGTTTCGTTTCACTTGGCTCTTCAGGGAGGACCCACCACTCTCTCTGTGCAGCCCCATTCACTGCCCATTTCTAATTCCCTCTGGCAGAGGCATGGCCTTTTCTGCCCTGAGGACTCTTTGGTACCTGTCTGGCCCCTGCACTTTGGCTTATTCCACGTTTTCTTCCCATGGAGTTGTGCAGACTGCTGTAGGCTGTGAAAGATGGGATTGGAATATGAAGTTATCTTCTTTCTCATTCCATATCTGTCAACTGCAGTCTCTTCTCACACTGTTATGAGGGCTGCTCCTATACACATTTGCCATAAGAAATCTCTGAATCCTTCTTTTGTAGCTGCCCCTCCACCCCCCACTTGTCTCTGGGAATAATGCCATCTCTGTAAACCCAGGCACCTCATTGTACACATAATAGGGCTCAGGTAATGGGATTTTGAGTGGATGGTATTCCATCCCCTTAGCCCTGTAGAGCCACTCCAGGCTGGTCCTTGCGTGATTTCATTTCCCCGAATGTACTGGTGCTGGTGTTCTTTGTTGGGCTTGCTTCTTGAAAGATTGTGTAACTGGATTGATCAGAACCAGGCAACAAACTAGACTTAGAAAAACCCATGGTGAGGTGTCTCAGCCTTTCCCCATGGGAAATTTAATATGATGGGGAGAGTTCGCTGAGTATGTCATGCTTTCTGTGTAGAGGTCATTCAGACTTTGTAATGCTATATAGGAAAATGGCAAGTTGAAGATCTGGATACTTGGGAAGCTCAGGTGTGTGAGAAGTACCATATTTTCAGGCGTATAAGACAAGTGGGTATATAAGACGACCCCCAACTTTTTAAGTTAAAATATAGAGTTTGGGATACACTCGCCCTATAAGATGACACCCGGCATATAAGATGACCCTGACTTTTGAGAAGATTTTCCTGGGTTAAAAAGTCATTTTATACATTGGAAAATACGGTAATAATGCTCTATCTTTGAAGCTTTAGCTTTAGTTGTCTGAAACAAGATTATTGCATCAAGGGAGATTCTTGGCTGGCCTTTGCCATTGACTGTCACATTCTTTCTCTTAAACTTGGGGCCATTGGGAGTCTAGCCAACCAGAAAGGTCCTTAATGATTTTAATCCTTTAGGCTTGAAAACACAAATTTTCTAATTACTAAATTAGAAGGAAGAAATATGTCTAATAAACAGTCAACTTTTTTTTTTCAGATTTACAGACTTTTAAGTGGTTACTTATGAGAATTATTTCTCATTAAACCTGTTACAAATTTATACTATTGTTCTTTAAGCTTCATTTCCATAATTACAATTAATTTTCCTCTGTTCTCTCATTTTCCCAAAGTCTTTTCCTATTCTATGGCTAAACTATGCACAGAGATTGATGGGCAGATGAAATGTCTTTCTAAAGCAGTTTTAGGGGTCTTCCAGGACAACATAATTATTTAATTTAGTTTACAAAGGTCCAGATTCCTTTCTTGGATAACAGTAATAATTGTTAGTGATTTCATTTGTAATAAAAAACTTCACAAACTCCTGTTTCCCATCTATCATAACAATGATAGAAAATTCTGGTTTGTCCCCTTATGCTGTGTAAATAAAAATTCATCCCGAGAGACTTGTAATAGTTTATATATTTTTTAGGGCTCATTCCTTTCAACAAGTATGTTGGGGGTTATTACAAATGTCACCTGTTGGTTTCAAAGGGATATCTAGATTTTTAATTTAAAGCCCACAGCCTAGCGTGTGTTTTACCCATGTACACAGATTCAACTCCTAATAATATGCTGGTAACTCCCAACAGTGTGTTCTTGGCTTAGAAAATACCATCCCCAGATTTCCATCTCTTACTTGTTGGCTCCACTGATGCCTTCCAGCTCTTCAGATTCAACATACTGGAGCAGAACTCCTACTTCCTCACTGGTACCCGCTGCCTCTCCAGCCCCATCTTACCCTTTCTCTCCCTCTTTGCACCCCAGCTACACTAACCTTTATGTTCCTTGCCCACAAAAAACTTACCCCTTCTTCACTGAGCCACCTTTAATTCATTCTTCAGATCTGAGTGAGAGTCCCTTCCCAGACCATGTCAAACCCTGTCTTATGCTCTCCTATCTCCTTGCATTGCTGCTTTATTGCACTATCACAATTAATTTTGTGATATCGATTTAATTTCTGTCCCCCACCTCCTATCTTCTAAGTTCCAGGAGACAAAGACTATACTGACTTCTATCTACAGTCCATAGTAGAGTGCATTGCATCCACTCAATAAGATATTTCTGAGTGACTTTACTGAGTTTATTTAGTAAGGGAGATGAGAACAACTTCCTGTTTATTATTTTGGCACTCTGTTAAGTTTGGCCTTTAATGTTTGTGCTATGGAATGCCTCATTTCTCTGGCTGCACACCCTTTTCTTTCATTCACTCGTGCTTTTGCCTTGAACAAAAGAATACCCATAAAACACTCCTTCCCGACATTGAGAAGGAAAGGCCACTTCTGCTGAGAATCCTAGTGTGCTTTAGAAAAGCTTATTACAAAGGTACAATGCCTTGATATGGAAAAGGACAAACCCATTCCTTTAAAATAATTTTTTAAGACTTTTTGAATTCATGTAATACTTTCCAGAATATCCATTGATTATTTCTAGGTGTTTATTTTTTTCAACTCTGAAGATGGAGGTTTTGCTCATTAAAATGACACTGTTAGTAAAAGCTGTTAATTGCAGTATTTTGCATGCTATTAAAATTCTCTGCTGCTTGTGTCTGAAAAAATCTCATCACAGAAGTTTTGTCTATGGGTTAATTTTTACCCCAGAGAGCATAAAATAGACCTGCAAAAACAAAAGCACCAGCTTTCTCTGAAGAGAGGAGGCCTGGGGGTACATGAGGAGAATAATTAAATAGCACACAGCTTCTTTAAAAGTTAAGGACGTGCACTTTTATTTCAGATTTACAAACAAGAAAATGGTCAGCACACAAGCCTTTCATCTTAGAATCTCAAGCAATGTTAAGAGTACAAAGCTCACTTCCAGGTAGAAAAGTTACTCTGAGAAATAACACCCACCTGGTGGGATAAATGTGGACTCTGTGAAGACATTTTTAATTCATCTTTCTTTCCCCGTATTTGTCTTTTCGTTGGAATGCATGACTGACACATAACAGTGTTCTCAGAAGTTCCTGTATTTAAATGTAGAAGATGGTGACTTTGCCCAATTAAAAGGAAGGCCAGTGAATACATTTATTATTTAGTGTTTTATTTTTACTCCTTGCCAACTTGAAACCGAACATTAATGCATAGCCGCGAATAGCCAACCATTCTTTGAAATTACACCAGTGTCAGAGTTTCATGGTATTGTGCTTTTCAGCTAGTAGAAGCTTATCTCCAGGTTTGGAGACTTGCAATTAACTCTTAAGCCATTGGTTGCCAGTCTTGGCTGCACACTGGAATCAATATGCATATTTTTGTGTGGGGCCCAACCCAGAGGGTTTAGCCCTGGTTTCCTTGGTCTGAGGTGTAGCCAGGGCCTGAGGGGATTTTTAAAAGTCCTCCAGTGATTCTGGTGGGTTGAAAATCCCAGACTTAAGGTGACAAAAGCCTATTTTCTCAATGGAACTACAGAATTTATGAATTGGATAATGGTTATATCCTGTGAGTATAGCCCATTTTATGCTAACCCTGTAGGTATGGGAAGACTGGGCATCTAGGAAGAAGGATATGGATGCAAATAGTGTGTTAGAATATAGAATAAACAGGAAATGGAGAAGAGCCATTTATGCTCGGGATTTTACGAATGGTGGTTTTCCTTGAGAAAATTTTTCATTTTATTTTTTTCTGATGATAGCAACACAGGCTCACTGGAGAAAAGTTAGAGAATACAGAAAAGACTAAAGAAACAACAACAACAAAAAGTCTAATTTCAGCATGTGTTTTAAGACTACACTTAAAATGATTAAAAATGAAAGACTAGGGATTCTCAGATCTTATTATACATTAGCATCTGCTGCAGTGCTTAAAAAATATGCATGGTTGGGTTCTTCCCAAGCCCAGTTAAATCACTCTGGGGGGTGGGCCCCAGCTGTCCGTCCATCCCTTCTTTCCTTCCTTCCTTCCTTCCTTCCTTCCTTCCTTCCTTCCTTCCTTCCTTCCTTCCTTCTTTCCTATCGCTACATCTTTACCTATATATTTGCATATCTTTATCCCAAGTGATTTTGATGCAGTGGGAAGTGTGAGAATCATCGGGCTACAGTGGCTAATTGACTAAAATATTGATCTGATCAGAACTAAATTAGGAACCAAATTAGGTTCTTAGTTTACTGATTTACTACAGTATGCATTTGGTAGTTTGTGCAAAACTGGTACATAAAAAATCATGATTTCATGCAGAGGAGTGTTTACCTTCATGTAGTTCTTTTCTTTTCTTTTCTAACATATTTATTTCATATTCCTTTTAATATTCTTTCATAGTGCTCTTAAAATGTGATTTGTGTTAAGTTTACAGCCAATACATCTGTTACATGATATAAAGGTAGTAGTATATCTTTGAGCATTAACTGACTTCACAATGTTATCTATAGCCTCCTGCTGGTAAACATAAATACTTTGGGGAGGTCTGTAACTACAGGCAACAAAGAATGTACCCTAACCCTAACTAATCGTGCTTTGTTTTGATTAATCCATTTTGAAAACAACACTGTTCACAGTAGGATAATTTAAAGAACGGATACAGAAGTAAATATGAAACACAGGAAATGGGAGGACAGTACTTGGAGTACATCAGATGTAACCTTGAGTATCATTAAATAGTTTGTTTACCCACCTTGGAAAATTAATGGGTACTTAGAGACTTAAGAGACGCACACACATTTTGTGGAAGGAAAACTTAGTCAGCCTGTAGACATTTGTCTACCTTTATCAGTTCTATGTGTGAGAAAAATGATGTTCAGGTCCCTGTGTTATTCCTAAAAGTTTCAGAGTTATAAAGGAGAACTCCTTTTTTTTTTAAACAAATATATTTTATTGATATTCTTTTACAGAAAGGAAGGGAGAGGGATAGAAAGTCAGAAAAATCGATGAGAGAGAGACATCGATCAGCCACCTCCTGCACACCCCCCACTGGGGATGTGCCCGCAACCGAGATACATGCCCTTGACCGGAATCAATCCTTGGACCTTTCAGTCCGCAGGCCGACGCTCTATCCACTGAGCCAAACCGGTCTCGGCGAAAGGAGAACTCTTGATCTCTCAGGTCACTCTTGTTTTGCACGATACCTCCTTCTTTGCACATAGGTCCATGTGGATGACACAAAGGAATTTGTCATACTTTAAATCTAGGGTTTTCCCACTATTGTGGAACAATGATATGCTATACAAACTTGTATCTTTTAAAGCAACCGAGGGGATGGGTTTTAAGGTTTCAAAGAGCTTCAAGACGCTTTAAAGGCTATTAGAGGATGCTATAGAGATGCCATGATGAGTTAGTTGCCCTCAGGCTGAGAAGGCAGTGCTTAGAGAACTGGGCATAGGAGCAGAAAGCTGGTATCTGCTGAGAGCTTAGTCAGAAATGCAGACTCACAGTCCCACCCAGGACCAACAGAAATGGAATCTGCATTTTAACAAGAATCCCAGGAGAGCTCTATACACTGTCAAGTGTGAACAGCACTGCTCTGAGATGCCCAGTGGGCTTGGGTGTGAGTCCTCTGAGTGAGGGACTAGTCCCTATTCTCCAGGAAACAGGCAGGTGGAAGAAGGATGGGGTGTGGGGAAGAGAAGAACTGTTTTTCACCAACAAAAGCGTTTGGAGGGTGGAAACATGTGTGAGGTGTACAGCTAATGACAGAGACCCCAAATGGTATCCCAAATAAGAGACACAAGGGCTACAAATGCCCAGGTAATTTTCTTTGTAAGAATCAGCTTAAAAATTTGAACCTCCTATGTCTGAAACATAGGAAGATATAGTTAAGGAAATAAACAACTCTCTGGTCTGCAAATGATGCTTGTGAGATTGGAACTAGAGAGGACTTGAGAAGCCACCTGAATGAGGGATTTGTATCAGTGAGAGAGAGGGAACGGAGGAGGGAGAGAGGGAGGGAACGAGGGGGAGAGAGAGAGAGAGAGAGAGAGAGAGAGAGAGAGAGAGAGAGA
>JAAGEH010000045.1:11556318-11590954 GCA_011751065.1 Lasiurus cinereus | reverse complement strand
AAGAGAGAGAGAAGGAGAGGGGAAGGGAGGGAGATATCAGTTGCCTCTCATCTCAACTGGGGCTGGAACCCACAACCTAGATATGTGCCCTTACTGGAATCGAACCTGTGACTTTCCGATGCACAGGACAACACCCCAACCAACTGAGCCACACTGGCCAGGGTGAGGATAGTTGCTTTTCAAGGACACATACTTTTAGTTTAATTATTTAAACTTGTAGCCTGTGTTTGAGACCATTTTCACAGATGCATGCCTATTTTAGCTCCTGAGAACCCATCAGGGAAATAATATTCTCATATACTTCTTATTTTGTTCTCTAATTATATAGTTTGATCCTCTATCCCTTGCCATTTCTCCTAAATTATAAAAATCAGTGCAGAGGTTTAATATCTGATATATGTAAGTACCATGTTTTTGATATTGCTGACATTAAAATTTTTCTTGGCTAGATAACAAGTTCAGTATGAGTCATAATATTAGATTATCTCTAGATTGGATTATTTTTTATAAATTGATAAAATGTTATTGGTTTCCTATTTTATCATCTTTAGTATTCATGAAAGATCAGTTCTTTCCTCTTTCCTCCAAGGTCTTTAACAAAATTAGCCTTTGTAACCATTTTTGTGCTAGTTGACTATGAATGAGGAGAACTAATGGAGCAGAAAATTAAAATACTTTTGATGTTTCAAATTTTAATACTAATCATTAATCTACACTTCAAAGTTATTTCTCATTGATACATGTATTGCTGTAAAAAGAGTGCCTATCATTTACAGTATTTTTTTTCTAGGTAGAGAGCTTTGTTAGAGTTTTAAAATACCTATTTGTATGACTTGTCAAGAAATAAGAATTTTGGCTGTGAAAACCAACTTGATTCTTGACAAAAGGCTCAGTCAGTTGTATGTGCTCTCAAGCATTCCACTGCTCATGGGGATAGATTCTTTCCTTTTTTAAGTTAAAAAAAAACAACATTGGGCATCTCATATAGTTTTTCACCTTCAAGAGAATATGCCTTTGCTAGGAGGATGTTAGAGGGTGGTTACGCTGTAATACTCATGCTTATCTTTGAAGCGAAAAGCCTCAGAGGTTTTGTGTAGAATTTCCATGGCTGGAAAAGACCTCAAGAAATTATTTAATGCAGTCAGTTTGTAGATCCCTTCTAGAATGCCAGCTCTGGGGAACAGGAGACATGCCTGGCATGTGGGAGATGCCCGGTAAGTTTGTGGTGAGCTAATTAGCAACCTCCCACATTGTGTTACTCAGGATCCTGAGGCTTAGGAAGGTTAAGTAGTTGGGCCTAAGGCCGGTTTAACTAAATTATTAGTGAGTGGTGAGAACCAAGGCTCTAGGCAGTGTGGTGCAGGGTGTGGTACCTACTACTCCACAGGTGCCCCTGTGCCCACAATTCCTTGGTCTTCTTCTGAACAGAGGCAGCTCCCTGATTCCCAAGCACTGGCATAACTATCCATCATTTGTCTGTGTCCCAGGTTCTTATTCTCCAGTCCAGTTTGAACACAGGATATTGCTGCCTTTTCTCCTGCTGGCTTTAAATATTTGTTGATCTGGGTTGTGTATTGGTGTTTCAGAGTTAACAAAGTAGAAATAGCTTCTCTCTGTATAGAGTTTACAACCTTGTCTCTCTTTGCCGTTACCTCTTCCTCCTTCTGTGCTCAGATGGGACCTTTATGTTATGTAAGCCTTTTTCTTTAGAAATAATTTTATCTTCACAGAAAAGTTGCAAGACTCTATGATAATAAAAGTGTAATATGCTAATTAGACCAGACGTCCTTCTGGATGTCCTTCCAGACAACCTTACAGACAAAGCTGGGGCTGAGAGGGAGGCCCAGGTCTTGGGTGCCAGTGCTGGCAGCCGGGGGAAAGAAGGCCTACTCTTGCATGAATTTTGTGCATTGGCCTCTAGTATGAATATAACAAAGAACCTCCATATAGCCTTTACTCAGATTTGTTTACTATTGGCTTTTACCCTATATGATTATTATCATTATCATTATCATTATCATTACACACACACACACACACACACACACACAGTTACTTTCCTGGATTAATTTGAAATTAAGTAGCATATCTCATGGTCTTTTGCCCATAAATACCTCAGTGTATTTCCCAAGAATAAGGATATTCCCTTAAAGACCCACAGCACAGTTTTCAACCTAAGGGAACAACATTGATGGAACCCTTTATTATTTTTTTAAGGTCCTTTGTTTTTAAAAGATTTTTTTCCCCCAACTAATATCTATAGGGAAACAGACCAGGGAGAAAGAAAGTAACAGATGGAGAAAATGTTATGGCTTCATAAAACTTATCAAGTTTTAGGGGTTAGGGGCAGCTTCATGGATGTGGCCTGTGTGGAACTTATAAGCGTCCTGTGCTCTGTGTAATGCTCTGCCATTGCTATCTTGAAATTCTTTATTTTTTTAAAACAAAAAAGCCCTATATTTTTATTTTTCACTGGACCTGGAGGTTATGTAGCTGGCTTAGGTCCTGGGCTAGTAGCTTTCTAATCTGTAGGTGGGGAAATTAACTTGACTTGGGATGCCGACAGCTATCTGGTAGAACCAAGATTTAAATTTTCATTACACAGTTGATGCCTGTCATATTGCTTTAATTACTCCATGGCCTCAATTCTCAGCCACTTTACTTAATTATTTCTAGGTATGTAATTGAACCATCTTTTATCTTTTCTTCCTAAGGAACTCTACGTTCGTTCTTTTCGGTTCTTTTCGTACCACAGGGTCTCTCGCTCTCATCCTAAATTCCTAGGTAAAGTGTTAACTAGAATGCCATTTGAAAAACTTGAATGAATTGCTAATTCCCATCACAAAGTGCATGCCCAGGAGTAGTTTCTGTTGTAATCGTCTCCCTGGTTATACAGAAAAGGCTGCCTATGGTCATTCCCTCATTTACTGGTACCAGGGCTCACAGTCCCAGCAACTGTTTTTCTTCGTGCTCTCATCTCTTGTAGTCTTCCCGGGAATTGGAAAACTATCCACAATCTGAGTTTCTGTGCTGGGTGTACCTTCCTGCTTTCAGACCTTCTTGGTGCTCACTGCTGTCCTGATGTATTCCCGAGGATACATGGGTGAACAAGACATCCACCCTGCCTGCTCCCTAGTTTACATTATGGCCCTCCTTGTTGCTATGTCCGGTCTACATTTGAGGGGCCTTGTAGGCAGAACAAAAAAATCGGCACATCACAATTGTTGTCAAAGGATGATAATAGAAGGAGAAAGATTAAAGTAGTGAAGTTATTTGACTTGAAGAGGAGACACTGTAAAAGTTTTAATGTGGGTAAAAAAAATGCACTATTGAAGTTGTAGAGAACAGCCACTTTCTGTTTCATTAAGAAAGTGACAAAGGAGTTGATTTTTTTTTTTTAAATTTCTGCAGGGTATTTAGGTTAGGAATTTAGACTGTTGTGATAGTACTATGTGCTGTGACATATTGAAACTTGACACCAGAGTTGTCAGTACAATCTTTCCTTGGTTTTCTTCTAGAATCTAGAGAGAGGGGTGATGTCTCTGTCTAGGCCCTTTGAGGTCATCATTTCCCTGAAGGTCACGTTTTGTTACTAAAACGTCTCTCCCAGACATTTCAGGACTAGGTTTTCAGAGGAGCGCATCTCCTTTCCTGTCCTTCCTGGGGTTTGTGGCCACTCAGCTCTCCCAGAGACACACCGGTCAGCTAGGCGAAGGCAACAAACAACCCTGATGTAGGCAGAGGCTGGGGTCCCCTCTCACTGCTGAAGGAGCTTCGCAGTTTGGATCCTCCTTAGCCCCGCCCTGGCTTGGGCTGGGCTGGCCTGTAAGAGACTGTCTTCTTTGATCTGAGCTTTGATGGCTATTGACTTTGGATTCAGGGGATCAGAGTTGTTCTCAACTCTTTTTATACTCAGAAGAGCTTTGTTTGGCGGGGAGTTTGTTTAATAATTTAGAATCTGTTCTCCCCTTTCCCCAACTCCTCGTTCCTTAGGGTTAACTTGGTGTTTGCATTATAGGGTCAATCTGCGTGAGATAGTGTCCTGGGGTTCAGTGCTGCCAGATAAGGGGTTTGGGTTATGATATCCATATGTGCCTCCCATTCGACCACACACATTGTGACCCCTGGGTGGATATCGTCTGCCTTCTATTTGACCCTGAGATGGCAGATTTAGGCCTGGGGAAAATGTGCTCTATTCACATCTCTACTCCAGCCACTCAGTTCAGAGGAAAGGGGGAGTCTCTCTTCAAGGGTACACATGCCTTCTGAGTGCTGTGGGGAGGGGCCTTGAATATGTCACTACTGGGGTTTGGGGAATGTAATTAAAGCTTCAGCACTCAAAGTAGATGTTTGTTTTAATATGTGTCACTGTCAACAACCATTAGGGACTCCCCTGAGCCTACATGTCTCTGGTTAATTCTCTCTGTTAATGATATAATTAACACTGATCAGAACTGATGCTGGAGATGCTGTCAGACGCTGATTTATGAACCTAGGTACCTTTATTTATAGCTGGCTGTGAGTTCACGAAACCCAACTGTCAGTTGAATTTCACATTTAACTGAGTCTCTACCAAAAGCAGTTGAAATGCTCTTCACATGTGTTCGCTGGCTGCAAGCTCCTAGGTCTCTCACAGGGTCTGTGAATAAAATCTTGCCTGAGAGATCTCTCTCGGTGGCTCATGGGTAGCTCAAACTGAATCAGGCTCCTAACGATTTTCCTTTGAATCATATTGACATCTTCATCAACCGACAGTGATGTGCCCGTAAATTTTCATGCTAACCTATAAAGTCTCAAGTGACATGACTGATAAATAGTCAAGTCTTTCCAAGAAATAATGAGAAATTTTATTTTAAAGCCAAGATCTCAAAGGGGAGATGAATAAATGATCAAGGAGGCACCCTTTCAAAAAGGCAGTTGGGCTGAAGGGTGACTCCTCTCTGTCCTATGGAACATAGCAAAATTAAATGTGGTTAACATTCAGCTTGTTTTGGGATTCAGATGCATACAGATGTGTGGCAATTGCTGCCCACTGATGCATGTCAGATTTTTACTGGAGGGGAACTCCAAACTGATTTATGTGACAACAGGGTGTGACTTATAGGACACGTTCTGTATCATAATGATGTATAGTTATCTCTCTCACATAAAGAAAGAGTTATGGTAAGCCAGCTGGGCACCACCAAGAGGCTCTTTCACTGCGAAACCACTGCTGCCCTTCCCTTGCTTTGCGCTGCTATGCATCTTGTGAGAAAATTATTGAATCTGCTTCAAAAATTGTATGGATAAATAAGGATCATGGCTTTATAGACTGTTTTTCTTCCTAAGCATTTCTGTGTGTCTGTGCCAGAGGCACTCACAGCTTCTACAGTTGTGTGGGAATAGTTTCTAATTGGGAAAAGAAATGAGGAAATGAGGAATTTTAAAGGTAGGCCTGAAATCTCACACATGGTTTCTATGACCTGAAGCATGGCCCCCAGAGGAACGGCCTGGACCGGGAGTGGGCTTGGTTTTGCTCCTCGTTCTAGCACAGCTGTGTGATCTGGGACAATCTGTCCAACTTTAATCTGTCTTCTTCGCTGTAAAAGATGGGTCCTCTTATGTTTTCCTACAGAATTATTGTGAAGATGAGAGAAGGTAATGTTTGATAAATGGTAGCTTTTATAACAATTGACTCATGAAGAGAGGTGGCTCCCGAGTTTGTGTCAACAGGTTTTCTGATTGGATTTGGGAGTCGCAGAGGGTACATAAGTGCCATCCTTTTGCCCTGAGTTTGTCTTTGTTCAGAATTATGCAACTGGTGAGGTTGAGGTATAGGGAGAATGTACAGTAGAACCTTTTCAGTGTGATACTTTATTAAATTAAGTTATATCAAACCAGTGATTGGAGTGGCCATTCACTTACCTTCCAGCTATTGAACACTTACTTGTCCTGATACTGGGGTTGGCCTATACGAGCTCATTCACCCTTTAGATATATCCTATGAGGTGAATACTACACTCCCCAGATGCAAATAGTTAGGCTTAGAGTGCTCTTTTCAGGGGGTCATCAGGTTTAACAAATAAAAATACAGAAACTATTGCATGGGGCATACGCATGCTAAAATGTTATTAGTTGTTTATCTGAGGTTCAGATTTAACTGGGTGTCCTCTTTTATCTGACCACCCTACCCATAACTCCCCAAGATCATGCAGCGAGTAGAGGAGAAAGCTAGGACTTAGCACTTTGTTTCACTGGACTCTGAAGCCCATCTTTTTGACTTTTTTCACTTTATGACATTTCTTTAAGACAACTGAAGTTAGAACTCAGATGTGAAAAATGAGGAAAACTATGTCAGATTGGGTTTCAGTTCCTTTACTCTGAAATTCAGGAGCTGAACTCAGATACATTTTTCTCTATCTTTCACCTGAATAGTGAAAGGTATTTCCATATTAGGTCTAATGGTTGAAAGTGGAGACAGCTAAGGTAGTTACTCTATGCCCAGCACTGGGCTAGAATTAATCTGGAAAAAGCCAACCTTTTCACATGAGGGTTTCAGGTAAGAAAAATATCTTAAAGCCATATAGTTCTTAGTGGAAGCACCACTGTTCTCCAAAACCGATTAGCCTAGACTTGACATTGTACATGACCTTCAGTTGGGAGAACACTGAGGAGTAATCAGGGGTTATGTGCTATTCATCCAGTACCCCTGCCGACTTTAGAGTAGGTGTTTAAGTTTTCTGATTCTTTCCCATGGACTGCATAGGTTATTCTCTGTTGCTGAAAAAATTGGGTGTTTGGTAAGGGATAGATATTTCTAGGCTCTCAAAAACCCATGAGTGTTCCTTGGTGGTCAAATGCATATGCATGGGCCATGCCTGCTCTTTAGAAGCTCACCCACCTTCCCCCACAGGGCCTCTGAGTGTTCACCTTGGGAGCATGCGTGGCCTTCAAAGTCACTAAAGATACTCCGGAGGCACTGCTCATTGCTGTGGGGTTAGGCTCCATATCTGACCTATCTGCCTGCCTTTCCAGGATGGAGCCTGGAGTGCTCTGAGGGTGAGAGGAGTAGAGGGATGAAGACTTGTTGGGAGAAGATTCCCTGTGGATGAGGAGGGTGAGGAGCAGTTGACTCCCTTCTCTTCTGACCTCCCTTGTGTTGGGGTTACAAGATTGCTCTTTGGAAGGTAAAGGGAAGGGAGGTGTTCCAAGCCTTCCTTGGGACAACTTTAATCTCCATCTCTTTAAAAAAAATTTATTGATTTTTTACAGAGAGGAAGGGAGAGGGATAGAGAGTTAGAAACATTGATGAGAGAAACATCAATCAGCTGCCTCTTGCACACCTCCTACTGGGAATGTGCCTGCAACCCAGGTACCTGCCCTTGACTGGAATCGAACCTGGGACCTTTCACTCCACAGGCCAATGCTCTATTCACTGAGCCAAACCGGTTAGGGCTATCTCCTTTTTTTTGATTGAGTGGGAAATCAGCCCAAAGATGCCCTTTGCTTTTTGGGTAGCTTTGGTTCTCAGAAGCCAAAGGAAGTAGGAATCCATCACTCGTCACTTTCATGTTATGGAAACGATTTTGTGTTATAAGGTTAACTGGGAGCATCAATCATTTGAATTATTTAACAGGAGTGGGTATTTCTGAGATCTCAAGTTTTGGGATGCCACGCTGTGTTCAAAGTCCTGGTCAGTTGAGATTAAATAATGAAGTCGACTGCTTTTCCAGAATTTCAAGACTAATAACAATGGCATAATAATAATATAAAATAATTGTGATTCTAAACATTTTGTGTATTGAATGGATACTTTCCATATCACTTTAGGGTGGGAGCTATTATGCCTATTGTACAAATAAGGTTGATGATTATACAGATGGTTGATGGCAGAGGCAGGATTTGAACCCAGGCAGATGAGCCCTGAAACTCTTACCTGCTATTTTGTGTAGTTGTGTCTATATCAATGTCAGACATATAATGCAAAAAGAATATTCTAATTATGTGTACTTGTACACACAGACACACACCTTTGAAATTCAAAGTTCTCAAGAATATTTAAGAAATTGGAAAAGAAGTGAATGGGAATCGAGGTAGAATTTGATACCTTAGAAGAGTGGGGTGGGTTGGTCTGGAAGGCAATGGAATAAAGGGGTTGATGTTGACATGTCCAGAATGGGAGGTGCTGAACGCCTCAGGGGCACAGCTGAAGATGGGGAGAAGAAAAGAGCAAGGGAGATTAATATTAGAAAGAGAATTCTGGGAGTAAGGGGGTTAATTCTCAGATGCAAAGACCTGGTTACAACTCATAATGCAAGACTACAGTAAATTTGCTTGTGAAATATGTTTGCCTGTCTATCTACCTACTCCTATAAAGAAGTCGATTAAAACATACAAGTAATTCTGATATATTCTTCAGGGAAAATGGTATTCTAATAATATGCTGGTTCATTCAGTAAAAACTGCTTTTTTTTTTTTTTTAAAGAGCCATTCATGCTACTTCCTTCGCTCACAGGCACGTGATTTATTTTTACCTGAGAAGGAACTCTCACTGTCCAAGTGTGTTGAAACTGTCACCTCATTCATTCTAAGTTGGAAACATGCCAGTCTTTCTGTGACCGTTGTGTGTGGAGCAAGAATAAAAATCAAAGGAAAAGATTTTTCAAAACAGGGCAATACTCGTCAATAAATATGTGTTTAACCCTACCTGCACAAAAGTAGGACCACACATGCCTTATTTTTAATGGATTGCTTTAGTCTCCAATGCAGTGATGCTTGCCTCTGAGAGTGTGTGTGACTGTGAGTGTGCTTCTGTGTGTCTCTCTCTGTCTCTCTCTGTGTGTGTGTGTGTGTGCATGTACTTTTCTGCATTCAGCCTGCGTCACTACCATGGCAATATCAGTGTTTTCTCAATGCCCTCTGTAGGTAGGAGGCTTTCTTTGATGCTTAAAGTCCTACACTTCCCAGACATTAAATGTGCATAATGCTCGTGGGCTTTAAGCGCTGCGCTAAGCACGCACGTCTCATACCCAAAGTAGCCACAGCGCCTGCATTCCCACAATAGCGGCAGCCCTGAGCAGATGCTTCCAGTGCTCTTATCTGGCTGTGCTTTTCACTTTGGGACAAAGTTCTATACCCACATCTCCTGGATTTCTTTTCTCCACACAAGAAAGCCTGCGTTGGGAAGACCTCATCATGCTATGCAGGGCAGCGTGAGCCAAGTTCTTGGGACTGCTAAGGATTTCTTTGCCTTTTTTTTTCCCTTTTCCATTTTTGGAGATGTGTATCAGGAAGAGGCTTTGCCTTTAGAGAGGAATTTTACTGCTCTTGCCAATAATGTGTAACAATATTAAACTTAATGGCAGACCTTGAAGTGTATAAAAATTTAAGTCCAGAAAAAGGTAAGAGTCATACTACTAATTTCATGGTAAGTATAATAGTCCTAATAAGAGATGGTATACATTTCTTATTTTGTTTCATGTTTAGTGAAATTAAAGATTTATCTGACTCTTGACAGCATCTTTGAGATGAAAAGGTAACAGTATTTTTTATTAGGTAAAAGAGCTTGTTTTTTTTTGCAAATGTGTACTTTTAGAATGGTAGAATTTGCATGCTGATAAATTGGAAGTGCATTGTGGCAATACAGTGGTCAGTGACAAAATCTACATTCTTAGGTGGAAACACAGATGTGCTTAAAGATTTTGTCTAATGCTTACAACCTGCGGGTTTAAATTTAAACATTGTCAAGTCTTATTTTCAATGTGAATAATGATGACTTAAGCTGTCTTTCCACTTTTTCTGATAACTTGGACAGAATGATTCCCAATTGTATCAAAGATAGCCATGTTTCATCATTACAATTATTTTGTATAATGACACATAATGTGTTTATAATTAGCTTTCTAAAACGAAATGGCCTAAGTATTTGGCATAGATAAAATGGAGGCAGAATCCATGTATCATGTTCTGAGAGCCTATCTGTTAGCTCCAGTAGCGTGAAGGGAACATTTTAAAGACAAGTTAGGAGAGCAGAAATCTACAATACATGGAGACTGTTCTTGAATGCTCAGAAATATTTCTGCCTGGTCAGACAGAATAAATGAAATGTCAAGAAATGTCTTTTAAACTTATATTCCGAATGAAATTGGTCTGGCATTTCAGATTATTCATGTGCACCTACTCAAATGGAACTTGGTCACGTCGGTGCTGGGTCGGAGAGCCTGTCTTGAGATTGTTGCTAGTTGTGGTATCAACTTCAGTGGGTCACGTTCACAGACGCAGGCAGCATCGATGCTTGCTTCTTATTCAAAATAGGAATGGGACCCTGGTTGAGAGATCTGGAGTACAACTGAGTTTTCTAAGCCTTGGAAGGACCTTTTATACAAAAACAGGGTAGAATTTGGCTTACTCACCATGCAGTTAGAGGATTTCCCATTTAGAGTTTTGACTTCTAATGTGTTTAGAAACTTGTGTGTAGGAGTTGAACGTAGGAGTTGAATGTAGGAGTAAATTGAATTTCACAGAATACTATCAGGGTTGTCTTGTTTTATACATCCTGGAATTAATGCCAAGAATGACCTCTATTACTTTCACCACATAATCTTTAAGATGAAATTAAAGTGAAAATTAAGCCTTAATTCTTAAACATTCTGGAAATTGCAATGAGTTTTTCTGGTTGTATAAGCTTTTAAAGTTGACAAATGTAAGGTGTGTTGCTTCAAGGTAGAGGTCTTCTTCACATACTGATGGTCTGACTAGAGATTTTAAAAAATGAGTATATATTTCACATTTTACTTCATAGATGTTCAGTTATTTATTTTAATGGCTTATTTTGCAGAGTGAAAAATTTCTTTTGTTGACTGTACATCTTGGTATTAAAATCAGCTTAGTAGGTTGCAAGACTTTTTTTAAATCATTTCTTTTGAGATCCAGATCAGTTTTAAGTGAAACATCTTAAAATATACAGATCAACTTCAGAATATATAAAATTAATGGAGTCTGATTTCTCATGAAAACTGAGTTGTCTTATTAATAGTAATGTTAGTGGAAGTGGTTTCATTGGATGGGGATATAAAGTTGAAAAATATTCATTGAGAGCAAGGAAGACCAAAGAGAAGAAACCTCAATTTAGATGGCGCCTCCTTAGTTTTAAAATTGTATACTAAGTGTGAAACTCAGGTCTGCTTCTACATTTTGTATTTATGCATATACTTAGGAAATTATTATTAGCTTCCCAGTTAGAATTCATCTTAGTGATTCTTAAAGCAATCAATACTGAATGGGTAAGGGACTTGAACTGCAACATATAAACAGATGCCAGAACAAGCTTTAGGCATCTAAGGCAAGTGTTTTTATAATCGCGTTATGTCTGCCAACCCCAATTTCCTTTTTAGTAACAAGATATAATATTACTCTCTTGCTTTCTTCACAAGGCTTTTATAAGAATTACTGGTATAATGTCTCTGAAAGCATTTGGAATATGGAAAAGGGTCACAGAAATGTAAACTGATATAATCATAGAAATAAGAGTAATGCACATCTCATCTTCTTTAATTGAAAGGAAATTATATTTGTTTTAGAGTGAAAATAAAAACACACACACTTTGACCTAGAACTTTGGTAGCATCTGCTACTAATTTCCCCCTTGACTCTGTGTAATCTCCATGCTGGCAGTGTGCGTGCTGTGTGTAGATGCTTATTGGGCGGATATCAGTGCATGAGTGAGTCCTAGATTTCTAGAGCAGGGACCACACAATCTCATTCTTTTTTTTTTGAGGAGAAACATAGACTACACAATTTTCTCCAAGACATAAAGCAGATCTGTGGCCAAAATCAAGTTTGATCATGATAGCTGGACCTATTCTTTTCAATCACAAAGATTTTTGCTCTTAGGAGATGCTAAACATTAGGATACTTGTGATTTCCCTCTTTATATCATTTGAATTCTTTATACAAGACCATTTTTAGGGAGGAGAAAATTGAGTTTCTTATGGAATTTTTAACTGCTAATAATTGGCACAATCACTGATATATTGAATACTTTATATACATACAAAATGCTCATTGAGGATATAAAGGATAAATAAATATATTAACCTATTTTTTAGTAACTCACAGTATAGTGCAAAGACATGCTTGTATCACTGTAATTATGGTAGCCCTGGGATAGAGGAGCACCCCAGTGGTACCTTGAGTGTGGACAAGTCAGCAAAGGACTTCTGGAGGTGACATTTGAACTGACACTTGAAGGATACAAATAATTATATCAGGTAGATAAGCAAAGATCAAAGATGAAGAAGCAGGCAAGGGCCAGGTGTTATAATAAAGACCTCATATCCAGATTAATATATTTGAAATATCTATATATCTATATCTATATATCTATATCTATATCTATCTATTATCTATCTATCTATCTATCTATCTATCTATCTATCTATCTATCTATCTATAGCAAAGCAGCAGAACATTTTAAGCTGGGGAGAGACTAATCTGATTTGATTTTCAGAAATACCTCTTTTCAGAAAGATCAATCAATAGTTTAGAGGCTGAGGGAAGGAATGAGGCTGGAGCAAGGGAGACCAGAAGGCTGTTGCAGTAAATGGGTGAGAATATAATGATTTCAACTCAGGGTTCTTAGCTTAGATAGGTCTTTCATGAGAAAACATTGTATTCTCAAGTTCACACTGGTAGCCTTTGCTCTGATCAAAGCTGCCCTAGAATTCACACTGCTTCTTCCTCTGCATATGTCTTTTTTTTTCCCAGTTACTGTCTTGTAGTTGGGATAATTCAGCTATAAATTAGAAATTGCCTGATATGAAACTTAAAATTTATGATCTTACTATATTTGAAACCTCTTGTCCATTAGATAGGATTGTGCCAGTTATGAGTATTTCTCCTTTTTTTTTTTTTACAGAGATCAAAAAATATGTTTACCCAAGAAGCTCAGAGAACTCCAACTCAACCTGTTTTAGGTTACAGGACATTGATTTGAATGTTGTCATGATGCTTGCATCACCAGTCCAAATAATGTGTTAGAGCAGGGAGGTCATTGGCCATGTCTTTCTTGATATTTAACTTTGTTAAAAATGGTGGTTTTCTTTCTTTTTTAAAAAAATGTAATAAATCTTTATTGGTCAGATTATTACAATTGTTTCTCTTTTTCCCCCCCATAGCTCTCCTCCACCCAGTTCCCCCTCCCTCTGCCCTTACCTCTCCCCACATTGTCCTCATCCATAGGTGTATGATTTTTGTCCAATCTCTCCCTGAACCCCCTCACTTCTTTCCCCCTGAGAATTGTCAGTCCACTCCCTTTCTATGCCCCTGATTCTATTATATTCACCAGTTTATTCTGTTCATCAGATTTTTAATTCACTTGATTTTTAGATTCATTTGTTGATAGATAAGTATTTGTTGTTCATAATTTTTATCTTTACCTTTTTCTTCTTCTTCCTCTTCTTAAAGAATATCTTTCAACATTTCATATAATACTGGTTTGGTGCTGATGAACTCCTTTAGTTTTTTGTTACCTGTGAAGCTCTTTATCTACCCTTCAATTCTGAATGATGGCTTTGCTGGGTAAAGTAATCTATTCATAACTTTAAATATTTCTTGCCACTTCCATCTGGCCTGTATAGTTTCTGTTGAGAAATCAGCTGACAATCGTATGGGTGCTCCCTTGTAGGTAATCAACTGTTTTTCTCTTGCTGCTTTTAATATTCTCTCCTTGTCTTTTGCTCTTGGCATTTTAATTATGATATATCTAGGTGTGGTCCTTTTTGGATTCCTTTTGTTTGGGGTTCTATGCACTTCCTGGACTTGTAAATCTGTTTCTTTTACCAGGTGGGGGAAGTTTTCAGTCATTATTTCTTCAAATAAGTTTTCAGTATCTTGCTCTCTCTCTTCTTTTGGCACCATGATTCTGATGTTGGTATGCTTAAAGTTGTCCCAGAAGCTCCTTATACTATCTTCACATTTTTGGATTCTTTTTTCTTTTCCAGTGGAGTGTTTTTTGCTTCTTTGTATTTCAAATCTTTGACTTGATTCTTGCAATCTTCTAGTCTGCTGTTAGGTCTCTGTATAAATTTTTTTATTTTAGTCAGTGTATGTTTAATTTCTAGTTGGTCCTTTTTCATCTCCTCTTGGATCTCGCTAAATTTATCCATCTTTTCTAGGAAATTCTTGAAAAACCTTATAACCGTGGTTTTGAACTCTATATCCAGTCATTTGTTGTCCTCCATTTCTTTCATTTGTGATCTGTTCCTTTTTCTCCACATTTTTGCTGCTTCCCTGAGTTGGTAGACTAACTCTGTGTGCTGAGTGTCCTATAAACCCAGTAGCTACGCCTCCCCAGTTACCTGAAGTGGACTCTCTTGGTGCACCCCTTTGTGGACTGTGTGTATAACCTTGTTGTAGTTAAGATTTGATTATTGTTGGTATCACTGGGGGGCATTGACCTCCAAGCCAATTGGTTGTGAGGATCAGCTGTGTCTACACAGGGAGAACTTCTGTGCTGGAATCGGCCTTAGTAGACAAATTTTGCAAAATTGCAAAAGCCTCTGTGTTCAGCTTGAATGGAGTGGAGTCTAAGGGCTGAGCAGACAGCTTTGGCTTCCTGTCAGCCCTGCCCTTTGCGGCCCCTGGGTCTCAGTATCCCTCAGTAATCACTGCAGCTCTCTCCATGCACACTAACGCTTGCGTGCTCCCAGACCTCTGCCTTTCTGCTCCCCTGAGTTTCTGTGCACTCTGGGGACTTGTATGAGTCTGGGTCCCCAAGGTCTCGCCTGAAACTGGGGATCAGTGCATTCGGAACTGCACACCTCCAGACCTCTGCCTTTCGCGGCTCCCCTAAGTTCCCGTGCACTTCTCCCTTTTCATGACAGTCCAGACTCCCCCCGTATGAGTCTTGCCCAGAACTGGGGTTCAGTTTGGGAGTTTCTGTCTCCCTCCTGCTAGAGGAAGCCAGCCAGGCACTCTGCCACCCGCCCTCTCCACACGCATGTCTCTGTATCTTAGCTTTTTGCAGCTCCTCTGAATCTCCGTGAGCCCCTTTCTTTCCTTCTAGTTGAGAATTTCCGCTCAGCCAGCTTTCCTGTGGTTCTGGATGATGTCCATTCTGTCTTTGCCTATAGTTTTGAAATTGTTGTACGAGGCAGCAGTGTAGGTATTCAGCTATGCTGCCATCTTGGTTTCTCCCCTTTGTGATTTTCTTATTTAATGAAAATGATACTCATGATACTGTGTACTTTATTCTGTTCCACAGATCTATTGGTCTACTTCTAATTATCTGTTAGGGCAAGTTCTCCCTAATTGTTCTTATCTAAAAAACCTTTTTTTTTTTTAGATCTGTCCTATTCCAGATAATTTTTTTAAAAATATATATTTTTATTGATTTTAGAGAGGGAGAGGGAGAGAGTGAAAGGAACATCAATGTTGACATAGAATCACTGATCTATATGCCTCTTGCATATTCCCTACTGGGGATCAAGCCCGCAACACAGGCACGTGCCCTTGACCGAATGGAACCTAGGACCCTCTAGTCCCCAGGGCCACACTCTATCCACTGAAGCAAACCATCCAGAGCCCAGATAAATTTTATAAAACAGTCCGTTTAGTCTCCAAAATAATCCTTTAGGATTTTTTATTGGAATTGCATTGCATTTATGGAATAACTGAGCAGAACTACCAACTCTAAGACGTAGAGTCCTCCCTTTCAGGAACATGGTAGGACCCACCATATTTTAGATTTTCTTTTATGTTAGTAAAGATTTTGGGTTTTCTTCATGTAGGTTTATTCTTGTGGTTTTAGTTGGTATTGTGATTTTTTTCAGTTACATTTTCTTATTTTTAAAGACCGTTGAAAAATTCAATCTAATATAAAACATTTTTACTAGCATAAAAGAAGTAGTACAGGTTCACTCTCTTAGTCCTTTTCACCTCTTTCTTATATAAACTTTTAACTATTTTACTTCATTTTTTGTTGGGTTTTAGTGGTACTTTCATAATTCTGAATGGTGTACTTATAATATTATCTATTGATTTTTCAATTTTGATATTATCTCCAGTGGTAGATGAGGAATTAGTTCACCTAACCCATCACCCCCAAATGTCTTTCAGTTACTCTATTGATTACGTTTAAACTTTAACAATTCACTTACACTTTTGTTTCTTGCTCTGCCAAACAGAAATACTAGTGACCATAGCACTCCTTTTACCAATCCTTTCTTTCACTATCCCTCCAAACTTCTATCACATATAATATTTCCATCCTTTTTCTGTACCTATAATTACTCCTTCCATGTTTCAATCATAGGTTGATTTAAAAATTATTAATAAGAAAAGTTTACATACTATAACTACATAATATTACATTGTTGTGAATATGTAAATTCTCATAAGAGCAAACTCATCACCTAGATTCATTCTAGTTAAGGATACTGCTTCAGAAAAAGATGTCCGAGGAAAAGGATAGATTTTGGAGATCTCTATGCCAGATAATCACATCAAACTCATTAGAAATATTTCTTTTCTTTATTGATTAAGGTGTTACATATGTCTCCTTACTCCCTATTGTGCCCCCACCCCACTTCCATTCATGCCCTCACCCCACCTGGTGCTAATAATAATTTTTTGACAGTTATAGTCTTCATCCTAACTCAACAAGGCACGTATAGTTGCTACCTCCATTTTGGAATGAGGATTCTGAGGTGCAGGGAAAGGAAAATAATTTGTTCCAGGTCATACTGTAATTGGGCAAGCTGACGTTTGAGTGCTGTTGGCCAACTTTGGAACCTGGACTTGGCAATCATGCTTCTTTCTTATTGATATTATTTTCATAGGAAGGAAACAATCGATTGCTTTCTCTGTAAAAATTCTCTACCTCTCTATAAAGACAACTCAGTTTAACTTCTACATTCTGCATCTGCCTTTCCGTAGCCCACAGGTTGGCCTGTTTTTCCCCTGAGTAAATAGACCTGTAAATAACTACTTCCTGAGTGAGAGACAGAAAGAAGGGTGGTGTGGTGAAAGGAAGCAGTTGGGTGAGAATGGTTATGGTGGGCCCACATCATACAAGGTTTTTGATATCCCTCTGAGAAGTTTGGGTTGGATCTAATGCAGAAAGGGAGAAATGGGAAGATTTATAGTGGATGGATGATATAAAATTGCTGTTTTAGGGGAAAAAACAGTGGTATTTTAGGAAAAAACATGGTATTATAGAAAAAAATTACTGTGAAGAATTGATTCAAACAGTCAAAGATTAAGTGTCCTGCAATCTGCTTGAGAAATTAGTTCAGGCATATAAGGCCAGAACCCTTGTCACTGAGTTTTTGACAAATGATCCTGTAGTATCTCTAATTACTTGTCAACAAAACAGAAGCTACCATGAGTGAGCTAGAGTTACTTCACCTATCTCTTTGAAGAAAGGTGAATGATTGTTTCTATTGATCTGTTTAAAAAATTAGTCATGGTTGTAGATGTGTATAACATAAGGTTTTTGTCTAATCCAGTGACCTGTTGCTTCTTGTTTTTCTTTAAAAATGGTATCAGTATGCCTGTGTTTCTAGGGAGGATGAGAAAAGATAAAACTTGAGAGAATATATAAGCAGGAATCTGAGGCAACTGCTGCCCAATGTAGATATAAAATCAGAAGAAGAGAAAAGATGAAATAATATTTGTTTTAAATTTTTTTCTCTTTGCACATTCTCCCCTCATGTTTAAGTGTATTCATCATCATTTGCCCTTTTCTTTTTCTTTGTTTCATTTTGAATATCCAAAGTTATATCCGATGATTGTTTTAAAAAATAGATCAAGCACTATTGATTTATATTGGGTACTAAATGAAATTTCTCCTGGCCTTCTCCACCCCTCATATAGTACTATGGTTGATATTTTGGCTTGTAGATTTGCATTCTTCCAGGAGTGTGTGTATGTGTATGTATATGTGTGTGCACACTTATACAGAGAGGAGTCACATAGGGCATTACATTTTTATATGCTCAATAAGAAGAATGAAAAATTTAAATTGTGTGGGCCATTCTATAACCCTACCTTCCTATTTCTACTTGTTGAATCCCAAAATAAACATGAGATAGGAATTCAGCTATTTTTTATTTCGCTATTATCATTTAGTTACTGACCTAGACTTAGTAACTAAATGTCCTCATACAGTGAGCATTCTCCTGATACTGAGATTAGAAGGTTAACTTCAATTATTTTGTACTTTCCTTATTCTCATTTTTGTATTTTTTTTACAGTTGTTCATTCTTTGTCTTCAGGTTCTCATTGATGTTTTGAAAAATGAAAAGTCCAGAAAGTTAACTAGGAACATGAATGAAGGCAGGCATGGGGGCATAATGAATAGGAATATATAAATTTTGGTGGTGGAGGAGGAGAGGAAGAGAGATTATGTCTCGAGTTTCTCATTTACCACTTACTTTTTACTTTAGTTAAAGAACTAGAGGCCTGGTGCACGAAATTTATGCATGGGGTGGGGTAGGGAGAGTGTCCTTCAGCCCAGCCTGCTCCCTCTCCAATCTGGGACCCCTTGAGGGATGGCCGACTGCCTGTTTAGGTCTGATCCAAGTAGGGTTGGACCTAAACGGGCAGTTGGATATCCTACTTGGATCTGGCCTAAAGGGGCAGTTGGACATCCCTCTTACAATCTAGGACTGCTGGCTCCCAACTACTCACCTACCTGTCTTCCTGATTGCCCCTAACCACTTCTGCCTGCCAGCCTGATCACCCCCTAACCTCTCCCCTGCCAAACTGATTGATGCCTAACTGCTTCCCTGCCAGCCTGTTTGTCCCTAACTGCCTTTCCCTATGGGCCTGAGTCCCCCCCAACTGCCCTTCCCTACAGGCCCAGGCACCCCCAACTTTCCTGCTCTACTGGCCTGGTCACCCCTAACTGCCCTCCTTTACAGGCCTGGTTCCTGCCAACTGCCGTCCCCTGCTGGGCATCTTGTGGTGGCCATCTTGTGTCCACATGGGGGCAGCCATCTTTTGACCACATGGAGGCAGCCATCTTGTGTGTTGGAGTGATGGCCAATCTGCATATTACTCTTTTATTAGATAGGATAGAGGCCTGCTGCATGGGTGGGGCCAGCTGGTTTGCCCTGAAGGGTGTCCTAGATCAGGGTGGGTGTTCCTTTGGGGTGTGGGGTGGCCTGGGTGAGGGGCCTGTGGTGGTTTGTAGGCTGGCCATGTCCCCCCTGTGACCCAAGCAGAGGCTCTGATATCTGGGATTTATTTATCTTCTACAATTGAAATTGGAGCGGAGCCAAGCCTTCTGCTCACACAGCCATTGAAACTTTGTTGCCTTAAGCACTGGCCAGGGTGTGGGGAAAGCTTGGCTTCCTCCATCGCCAGGGGAAACCCAAGCCTCCCTCCTGCTTTCTCTGTGGCTGTAGCCATATTGGTTGGGTTAACTTGCATACTCTCTCTGATTGGCTGATGGGCGTGGCTGGTGGCTGTAGTAGAGGTATGGTCAATTTGCATATTGCTCTTTTATTAAATAGGATTTGGCTGGCCAGTCCTCTTCATATTTGATAATGGTACATGGTCATTCTGAACTTCATTCCATATTCTCTCACTACATTTTCCTGTCTCAAATTTATACTCTGTTTTCTAAAGAAGTGATGAATGGAAGCAATATATATATATATATGAGCAAATAAAAAGTAGAACAAATGAAGGATGAAGTTCTTCTATTCTTCTTACCCTTGTGTTTCTTACTTTCCCCACTCTGGGACACTCATTCTTCTGTTATGACCTAAGAAAGTTGTGATCTTTCTTCCACAAAGTCTTCCTTCTTGTGTTTAAATTTCCTTGCCCTAGTTTTCTCATTTCATTGGTTTCCTTTTCATTGAAATAAAATTTAGGTTGTTTTCTTTGATTTATAAAACCAGATACAAGGTAAGAATCAATGGTTGGTATTACTCTGGCTCTAACATGTAGTAGCTGGAAGATCTTGGAGCAGATGCCCACCCTTCGTGTTGGGCTAGGCAGTCAGTGGTTGGCAAACTGCGGCTCAGGAGTCACATGTGGCTCATGAGCCGCAGTTTGCTGTTCTGTTGATTAATGAGTTTGCTGATCATTGGGATAGGGGTTTAATCACAAGGAACAACAGCCTGTAATTATTGGAATCGAGAGTCTAGGTCAGTGGTTGGCAAACTCATTATCAACAGAGTGGCAAACCGTGGCTTGTGAGCTGCAGTTTGCTGACCACTGGCTAGGGGGATTTTTCTAAGATGCTTTCCTTAACTTTTCTTATTCTAAGCTCAGAGATGTGTCAATGAGAACAAAAATAAAACCACACAAATATTGGCAGGCCTGGCAGAAGCCCTGAGGATTGAGGAGAGGAAGAAGCTGATGAAACTGTCAGCTGTTAGTGCAAACGGTGTGATCAGGCCCTGGCTAACTTAAAGGCTAACACGGGCCAAATAAACACGGTTTAAGTTTATGTGGGCCTCACAAAGCCCCCAAAACCTTCAATTTTTATTGAAAAGTGGGTTTATTTCGATAGAGACATGCTGAATACAAAGGGCTGAAATATTAGTAAATGAGTAATCGTTAACATAAAATAATAGAACATTTTAATAAAAATCAATATTTTTTCTTGAATATTAACTTACCAGACACTGAATAACTGCACAAACGAATAAGCGTAATGCAAATAAACCTATTTTCTTGTTCTCCAAAAGGGAAATATTTCCTGTTGCTCACACCAAACAACTCAGTCCAAAACTAATGATGTGGCAATCGGCTGTTAAAGTATTCTTTGCTAGTATTAGTGGAGAGAAATGGTGCGCCTGAGTGTAAGGCTTGTAAGGGAAATGAATGCAACACGATTACAGTAATCAGTCATTAGCAAACATCGTAGTTCGTTATTAATAACTAGAGGCCTGATGCATGGATTTGTGCACTGGTGAGGGCGTGGCCAGCGGGGATTGCCTGCTGAGGCAGCTCTACTCATCCTGGTCAGCTGAGTGGTGCTCCCACTGTGGGAGTGCGCTGACCACCAGGATGCAGCTCCTGCATTGAGTGCCCCCTGGTGGTCAGTGCATGTCATAGCAACTGGTCGACCGGTTATTCTGGTGGTTCCACCATTCAGTCACTGGGCTTTTATGTATTATAGATTATGTACAATAGGATATTATAAAAAATAAGTTATGAAATTTTTATTAAAATGGTTACTTGCATACCATTATATTGGCTAGGCCACAAAAATATTTCTTGTGGGCCATATGCTGCCTGTGGGCCCCGAGTTTGATATGCTTGTTGTAAAATAAACACTGGGTATATATGGCACTTATTTGAAGAGAGGCTATAGTTTTGGTCACTGTATGTGGTAACAAATATTAAGAGAATGGAAAATGGGTTCCTTTAGGGACAAGTCAAAATTGAGGGGCTGGCCTTATGGTTTCTTGGTTGAACCATCCAGCTTTATAATTCTGTGGAGTTTGGTATTATCTGTCTTTTACTTTTTTAAAATTTCTTCATTTGACTAATGTGTGCTCTTTCCATACTAATGTTTTATTGTGCGATTACTTTATTCTATACTAATTTATTCTTGTCTTCTGGGCACAATTCTAAGTTTACAATCCTTTCTTTAATTTCTCATTTACTCAATACTTAGTTTATTTCCTTGTTCTTTTATTCATATTCCTAGGAACTTTCTCATTCTCACACACAACCTGTTCTCTCTTTAAAAATTTTGTTTTATTGATTTCAGAGAGAAAGGGAGAGGAAGGGAGAGATGGAAACATCAATGATGAGAGAGAATCACCACAAGGGTCTGAGCCCACAACCTGAGCATGTGCCCTGACTGGGAATGACCTTCTGGTTGATAGGTCGATGCTCAACTACTGAGCCACACTGGCTGGGTCTGTTCTCTTTTTAAATAGTATTATCATTTCTTTTGTACCCCACAATGAGAGAAGAGGGACACTGGTGGCAGAGAGACCCAGAAGTTCTAATCCAGGATCCCTCCAGCACTTTGGTACCATGGTGGGTGAATATGGGATGTGGAAAAAAATAGGAACAAACGACAGACAAAGTTTCTAATAGCAGCTTAGCTTTTTCAGTAATCACTTAGGCCGATTTCACTGGTACTCATTTTCCTCATTCAAAAACACGGATTCTATGCATTTCGAAAAGCTTTGAGAATTAAACGACATGATAGTATAATAAGTCTTACCAAGTGCTCAGTACATAGGCCTTCAGTAAGTTGTACATCTTTCCCCTAATAATACATGCTTGCTCATTTTAGTACCTTCCACACACACCTTGTTTGTGTTCCATTCCTTCCTTTCTCTCACGGTTGATAATCTATGGCAGTGCTCTATTTGTGTGTTTTTTCTCACCCTCATCATGTACCTATCATTTTACCTAGCTCCTATATAACCAAACCAAAAATAAGTTAAGCATATGATAAAGGTGTGCAAAGAAAAAACTAAGGATGAAATAAGTTAAACCCTCAGCTGGCTTTAATGATCAAAATAGCTTATGTAGTCTTATATAAATGCAAAAATAGCTTACCCACTCAATTTTGATAATCACAGCTCTCCCACAATATCCGGTTTTCCCTGAGAAGAATTAATATTTGATCATTTGCTCTGACTTCTTTCATGCTAAGTCTTTCAAATCCTTAAGTCCCTCTGCATCTAGTCATTTAGACCGATTGAGTAAAGGAAGCACACAGACCAAACAGAGAGGATGTTTTTAAAACTTCCAAGGAAGAGGACTAAAAAATATTGAGTTTTCAAACATTAAAAGAGTTAGAGGGTTTTTTTTTTCTTACCTGATTGCCAAAGGATTAAAAAAATATCTAGTGTCAGCAGAGGTGTGGGAAAATGGACACTTTTTGCATGGTTAGTGGGGATCTGAATTCGTATTTCTGAAGGGCAGTTTGACAGTGGACAAAACCCTGGAGCTCAGCAGTTTGACTTCCAGAAACTAGGAAAGGTACTTGCACAAAGATACAGCAATAGGAATGTTGATTGCAGTATTTTTTTTTTGTCAAAAGCAATAAAAGGGAAACGACCTAAATGTACAGTAAATAACTTTTCAAAAATCACCCCTCACTATGGAATGACTTAAAGTTCTTTAAGTTGCTTGAGCCTCAGTTTTCTCACTTATAAAAATGAGGTAAAAGACCTATCCACTACAATGGAGGATAGGTCTTGGAGGGCAGATTAAATTTTGAGTCAGCAGACAGGAAATAGCTTTATTGTTTCTAAACTGTTGTGCAAATACCAGGAGAAACTTGCATTAACACCAGATCTTACTGTTTTGCATTTTAAGAAATATGTAGTTGACTCATGGCTTAGACCGAGAATTGGCAAACTCTGTTGGGCCCAAACCTGGCCAGCTGCCTGTTTTTGGAAATACAGCTTTAGTGACACACTCATACTCAACAGTTTACATACTTTTTTCTACAGAGTTGAGTGATTGCCACAGAAGCTCTATGGCCCCTAAAGCTAAAACACTAACTATCTGGCTCTTTACAGAAAAAGTATGGTGACCTTTGGACAAGACTGAATGTCTGAGGTCTTATTCATTTGCTATTTTAGGTCAGTGTCTGGGACATAGCAGATGCTCAGAGAATCTTGACCAAGGGGCTGAAATCTTTCTCGGAGGCCTGCAGTTCAGAAATTATGCAGCTGAAAAGCAATTTCAGTAGGAAAGGTGCCTCTGCACTGTAGGCTCCTTTGTGCTCTTTGAGTAGCCAAATAGCCAAGATAATCAGGGTCCCTGAGTTCAGTCCGAGCAGAATCCCCTTATCTGTGCTGCTTTGGCCAGGTTTTTCTCTGAACATAAGCAAATGCTCCTTCTCATCGTTATAGTTGGTATAGTCATCACACCGTTTATGACAACATCACTGTTCCATCCATTATGGTTGTCAACTATGAAGGGAGTGCTAATTGCAGAGAGTAAAGGACAGTTGACTGAAGCATGCTTTGATATTACAAGTGCACAGTCTCATTAGTCCTGGTTTCTGCTTGTTATGTAGCCTGACTTGGCTGCTTTGAAGACCTACCAGGCTGAACCAGGGTGGTGCAAACTTGCTAGGAAGTCTTTTCCTCTAATGATTGGCAAGTTAAGAGTTTATAATCAGCTGGTACACATTCAGTGTTGAGCTTGTAGAGATATTAAGATAGATGAGGGAGGGGAAGTTCGTGGAGCGACATTTATTGATTGTCTAGTAGCTGTTACACTAGTTGCCAAGCATGGTAAGTAAGATAAATATAAGTCAGAATCCTTCCTTGAGGCACACCCGGCTTAATGGGAGAAGATACAAAAGGAATGGGCAAATCCCTTCTTAGGCATGTGAGACAGGGAGAAGTTTGCTAAGAGATATTATTTTTATAGATGCTAATATCTGGAGCAGCGGTCTCTTCAAATGAAATAATCAGAAGGTTGAACACGTGGACTGGCTTAAGGAAAGCAGGGAGAGGGGCCCTAGAGGAAAGAGGGAAAAAAAGAGCAGAAGATTTCTGCAGTTAGTTAATGATAGAACTGGGTCAAGATTGACTTCTTTGTGCATATTCTGAGCTACTCAACTCTAACCAAAGGCACTTGTCTAACTCGATTAAATCACATATTACAAAGGAGGTGTTTTTGCAGCTATGTTTAGCACATACATTTTTGTTGCTTTCTCTTTTTTTTTGTTTTTGTTTTGAGCAGTTAGATTTTAAAAGGGTGCAAAGTCACAAGGCATGCCCATAGAATTTGTAGAATTTAGCTATTGAAAATAGCAGGTTATGTTGCTGTAAAAAAAAAAAATTGTAGAACAGGAACAGAATCTCCTTCCACTTGACATCTCTAGAAGCTACAACAATATCCTACATGGAGTTGGTCCTCAATTATTGTTTATTGACAAATTATTGGGAATTTTGCAATGGAAACTAAAGATTTAATATCCCTTTTAATTAAAAATTGCAAAAAGCGAAAGAAATACATAAACATAGGAAGCAAATATCAATGAATGATTCAGAGTTCTCATGGGGACTGGGACTATTTGCTTGCAATACATTCACTGTTCTCTCTGGTTCTTATTTTGCTAGTCTCAAGCTTATGACAAAGAAAATGATTGATTTAAGATTATGGCCTTAGTTCCTCTATTTCTGGTGAATTAGAAGCTTGTCCAAATAGTACCTTCAAGGTCTTTTACTGAACTGTACAGGTGATGAATATGGATAGGTCAATTGTTGGCCTTTCTCTATAGATTCTGCTGATTCACTAAGAGGACAAAACTTTCTATTCTTCCATATGCCAATTCTCCATGTGGCATTATGTTTGAAATCTGCAGGCAGGTGGGGATTTGAGCTATATGGGATGTTCTGCAGAGCATATTAGACCTTTGCTATTTGGTAAATTTCATATCAAATTCAATTACCTATGAAGTCACCCTAAGGGAGCCACTCACCCTAAGGCACATAGGAAAAGGAAAATTGTCCATCTATTTTTTAACAAGAGACTTTTTTTTTTTATTAAAGAGAGGCATGTTGATTTTCTTTCAGTAATAGAAAACCCAAATGCACAAAAGATGTGGCAGAACTCAAGAGACTGATATAGATAAGAGGGTGGAAGAATTATTTTAGACATCTTCCCCCTATCCTCCTCCACAGTCTTTGAAACTATTTAGTTAAAGTTCAGGTGCACCTGTAACTAAGTAATTCTAATATTAGGCTATTAGGTTGGAATATATGTTAATCAGACTCAGAAACAGTGCTGTTTTTCCCTGCATAGTGCTGAGCACACAGTGGGATTCCAAGGACTTTTAGCTATAGAAGATTCCTTATTGTAGAACACCTACTTATTATAGAACATCACTGCAAATAGCCTTGGGGTTTGAGATTTGCTGCCACCATCTCAATTTCCAATGCCTTGAGTTTCTGTAGCATTCTTAAGGATTTTAGATCCTTAGAACTTAATTCATCTTATAACTGGAAGTTTGTCTCCTTTGCCCAACATCACCTCATTTCCTCACCCTCTAGCCCCTGGCAACCACTTTTCATTCAGTTTCTATGAGTTAGGTTTTTTTCAGATTCCACATACAAGAGATACCATATAGTATTCATCTTTGTCTGTCTAACTTATTTTACTTAGCATGATGCTAAGTTTCTTTCATGATGTGGTAAATAAGATTTCCTTTTTTTTCCATGTCTAAATAATATTCTGTGTGGGGGCTTGTGTATATATCACATCACATAGATTGTTTCCATGTCTTCCCTACTGTGAATGATGCTTCGCTAAACATGGGAGTGCAGGTAGCTCTTAGAGACTGTTTTCATTTCTTTTGGCTCTATTCCCAGGCATAGAATTGTTGGATCATATGGTACTTCTATTTTTAGAGGAACATCCACACTGTTTTCCTTAGCGGTTGTACCAATTTACATTCCTGCCAGCAGTGCACAAGGGTTCCTTTTTTCCAGATCCTTGCCAACACTTGTCTCTTGACTTTTTGGTGACAGCCATTTTAATAGGTACGAGGTGATATCTCATTGTGATTTAAAAATTATTTATCTTTAATACAGATGTCTCCTTTATTTTATTTTATTACTTTTTTCCCATTGACCCCCTCCACCTCGCACCCACCCCTCCCAAGCCTTCACAACTGTATTGTCTCTATATATGCACAGGCTATGTATATATGCATACAAATTCTCCTCTTAATCACTGCCCACCCATCCACCCATCTCCCCTTATACACTCCATCCCTCTGAAATTCGTCAATCTGTTCCATGCTTCTGTGTCTCTGGATCTATTTTGCTATTAATTTATTTTGTTCATTGGATTTCACATATGATTTGAGATCATATGATACTTATCTTTCTCTGACTACCTTAGGAAATTATCCCTTTAACTTAGGTTTTCAAATTTTTTTTGCCTAGAGTTGGTGAAATATTATCTTTTGGTATTTTAAGTATATACTCTGTTTCAATATTTTTTCCCTTTTGCAGTTTCTTATTTCATTTATTATACTTTTCCTTTTTTTTTCTTGAGTAGGTTTGCTAGTGTTCTCTCTTTTTTTTGGTCATTGGGATACCAAAGGAAAGGGGTAAAACCAAAACCGGTGGTGGTAGTCTAGTGCAGTGGTCGGCAAACTCTCTAGTCAACAGAGCCAAATATCAACAGTACAACGATTGAAATTTCTTTTGAGAGCCAAATTTTTTAAACTTAAACTTCTTCTAACGCCACTTCTTCAAAATAGACTCGCCTAGGCTGTGGTATTTTGTGGAAGAGCCACAATCAAGGAGCCCAAGAGCCGCATTTGGCTCGCGAGCTGCAGTTTGCTGACCACGGATCTAGTGAAAAGCTTGAAGTGGAGATGTTAGGAATTATACAACTAGTGATCATTAGAGGTCTAGTGTGAGGTCATTAAAGTGTGAGAATTAGGGTCTGGAGGACAAGATTAGTGGAAGTGTGGAGGCCCAGGAACAAAAATCCCAGCATATTGGGTGTATCATCTAATATTAAGTCACTGTCACCAGGAATGATGGCAGGAGTAGTAGTGAGCTTGGTGCAGAAATGGTCAAAGGATGAGCGAGTGCCTGAAGGTGTGGTTCACAACTCAGTGAGGCCAGGTAGCAGGTGCTGGACCACAAGCAAATAGGCTAAAGCCCTTAATGATCTTCCTGCATAGTAAGAACTGTACGAGTGGTAGATGATATCAAATATTAAATGTCTGGTGAATAAATGATCTTGAAAATGTAATGCTATGTTCAAAACAGGTTCCGAAAATGTGAATGTATTCAATAGGGTCTCAAATTTAAAACAAAACACAACTCTTTCCCTTTACTCACCCGAAGGAGAATTCTGGCCTCCGGTAACTGAATGTGGCTTTGTCCTACTGACTCCATGGGACTCTGGTGGATAACCGTCTTTGTCTGGCCATCTACGCCATGCTGGCTTCTTTGCAAGCATTAGATACATGATGTGGTGCCAGTGGGGATTATTAGCAAACTATAAATTAATCAGATGTAAGGAGTATGAAGTAGAGATTTTTTAGTGTGAATGTTATACTATTTGAGGGATCTAGCAACATGTGTGATTAAAGTTAGCTGGTTCCCCATTGGAATGCTTGGAGAAATGAGAGGGAGGGTAGATGTAAAGGCAAGTAAATGCATCACAGCCTTTGGCGATTCAGCTCAAAGCACGCTGTGTGGGACGACCAGACTTTGCCCTGTCCTCCTGCTCGTTTAGAATAATTTGATCATTATGTTCGCTGTGAAAGTCAAATTAATAAGCTTGTTCTGCATGGTTACCTGCATGAGTCCAAAGGCGGTGAGGCATAACTTACATATTTGTAGAGGTTCCTGGAGGGAGAAAAGCTGAGAAAGTTAGGACTTGAAAGTGGAGGCTGATAGAGATGCAGGTTTCCTTTTAGTTGAGGTGAGAATTGGTCATTTCTGAGAACAGATTTTGGATTTGCTCTTCAAGGAAGGTAATTGGAACATCAAATCTGCCTATTAATAAAAGTGGAGGAAGAAAGTCAAGATTTCATATACTAATCTTTCATGTGAGATCAGCTGGAAAGTAATATATTAAAACATAAAGCAGTCCACAAGTAAAGTAAGAGTGGACTAGGCTTATGCAACATTTTATTTTACTTTTTGCTGAAGGATATTATGCTCCCGAGGTTTTGTAAATATTAAAATATTCTTATTAATTAAAAAATTATAATATATGCTTGTCATTGGTAAGTTAATAATACAGAAATATGTAAAATAGTGAGAGACAACCAAACAACTAAACAGCAGGCTGCGTGGTGTGATCAGATTGGCAGGGGGTTAGTGAGGGACGACCAAATGACTGAACAAGCAGGTTGCGTGGGGTGACCAGGCTGGTGGAGGGGTCATGAGTGGTGACCAGGCCAGCAAGGGGGGCAGTTAGGAGCAATCAGGCCAGTGGGAAGGTGCAGTTGGGGGTGTCCAGGCTGGCAGGGATGGGGCAATTGGGGGCAACTAGGCTGGCGGGGGCCAGTTTTGGGTGACAAGGTCCGTGGGGGGACAGTTGGGGGCAACCAGGCTTACAGAGGGGGACAGTTGGGGGTGACCAGGCTGACGGGGGAGGGGCAGTGAAGAGTGACCAGGTCAACAGGAGGGACAGTTAGGAGCCACCAGGCTGGCAGGAAAGGGATAGTTGGGGTCGACCTGGCTGGCAGTGTGGGGCAATTAGGGGCGACCAGGTTGGTGGTGGGGGGGACAGTTAGGGATGATCAGGTTGGCACGTAGAGGCAGTAGGGGTGATCAGGCTGGCAGGAGGGACAGTTAGGGGCAACCAGGCAGGCAGGCAGGTTGTACCAATATTAAATGTCTGGTGAATAAATGATCTTGAAAATGTAATGCTATGTTCAAAACAGGCTCAGAAAATGTGAATGTATTCAATAGGGTCTCAAATTTAAAACAAAATTCAGTTACAGGAGGCCAGAATTCTCCTTCAGGTGAGTAAAGGGAAAGAGTTCTGTTTTGTTAACTGGCTCCCCATGGTCTAGGAGTATGAGAGGGATATCTGACTGCTCCCCAGGGGTCCTGGACATCCCCCCAGCGGTCCTGGATTGGAGAGGGTACAGGCTAGGCTGAGGGGACACCCCACTCCTGTGCACAAATTTCATGCACCGGGCCTCTAGTTCATTTATATATGCCTTATATCCTTGTGCAGCTTCTAAGCCCCAAGAATTGAAGTTGAAGGCTTGAAGAATATCACCATTTTGATAGGTGTTGCTAAATTTTTCCATTCTGTGAAACTGCATGTTTACCTACTACAATTCTCCCAGTTCTGATATGTGGGTCCCTCTCTACCCCCCAAATGCCAAGCAGTTCTCTAATACCAACTGGATGTCCTATAATGCAACTCAATTCAGACACTAGCTACCTGGAGGTAGCATCAGATTCCACAGGTTAAGGTCTCAGTCCCCCAAGAATGCTCCCAGGTTAAGATGTCAATTGTAAATCCCAATTGACTTTAAGTCAGAGGTTTCCATGATGCCTCCGCTGGGTTTGATTAATTTGCTAGAGTGGCTCCCAGAACTCTGGAAAACATTTACTTACTAGATTATCTGTTTATTATAAAATTTTTAACTCAGGAATAGCCAGATGGAAGGGACACATAGGGCAGGATATGGGGAAAAGACTGAGAAGCTTCTATGTTCTCTCTGAGTGCACCCATTTCCCCAAATCTCCCAGTGTTCACTAGTCCAGAAGCTCTCAACCCAGAAGACCTTTGGGTTTTTATGGAGGTTTCATTACTTAGACATGGTTGATTAAATCACAGCCATTGGCGATTCAGCTCAATTTCCAGCCCCTCTCCCTTCCATGGAGGTCAAGGGAACTTCACTGGCAACCAGCCCCCACACTTAGTTTACCCAGGGGCTGTCAAGAAGTCACCTTATTAATATTACAGAAGACACCTTGATCATCCTCAACACTTAGGAAATTCCAAGAATTTTAGGAGCTATGTGCCAGAGAGGAAGACAAATATAGATTTCTTATTATAATCACAGTATCAGACTCTACTGTAGCCAGCAATGGGTTATTATTGCTTTAATCTGCATTTCTTGAATTATTTCCCCTTTTATCCCCCTCCTGCCAGCCCCCCTCCCATATAACCATTTTTCTTATTGACTGGTAATAGCACACTGAATATGAGGCATATACAATATTTGTCACATATATTGCAAATATCTTTACCCATTTTCTTTTAATTTCTGACTTTGTTCATAGAGTACTGCACTACTTGTGGGCTACACAACCAGCCCACCATATGTGGGAGCTCTGCCTGAGGGGTGTGTGCTTGTTATATGATCTCTGGGCCTTCTTGTAAGGAGGACAAAGTCTACTGCGTGGCCTGGATTTTCTGTTGATCAGGATATTTGGGGGCCCAAACAGAATTACCTAGGGCAATGGAGGAGAGGCTCTTTTGCCCCACATTTGTCAATTTCAGACATTTGTCAGTTTCAGCCAAGGAAATAGGGACTTTGTCCAGGAGGACAGGTAGACCAGAGGCCTATGCAAACGTACCTGGGCTATATGTGGTCACACTCACCCCAAAGTTGCCTTTTTATGACTTCTTTTTTCTTTTTTCCTTCTAATGGTGCTGGTTCTTCTGCCTGTTCTTGTTTGTCCATTCGTTTTTAATCTGATTTGATAAATGTAAGACTGTTGAACCTGAGCATCAGGAAATCTCTGGTACCACCACCTTTGTCCTTTGGGGTTGGGGAAGAATTTAAATTCCCGAACTATCTTACTACTTACCCCCAGGGCCGGAGTATTTTAAGCTAACATTGTTGATTAAATTATGCTTTTTATCTCATTTGACTCAAGAGTCAAATTTTTAACTTTTCAGAGCTTTCAATTTTTCTTTTCCTGACTTCTGGTAAACACAGCAGGATGAAGGCACAAATAGCTCTTTCTCAGAACTCTGCCCAAATCCCTATTCTACATATGATGGGGACAGCGATACCAAGGAAAGAACGGAGAAGTGCAGGTACACAGGATTTAAAAATCTAGCTTTGCTGTAGGCTCAGAAATTCTTAGTACCGGATTAGATATTCCACAGATGCTTAACACTTGTTCAGCACAAAAAGAATTAGTTTATTCTGTTTTAGGATGGATGATTCTCCTTTTAATATTTTAAAATTTATTTCTTTTTTAGAAAGACTTTGGAAGTTCTCATTAAGTTTTAGAGTGAGGGGATGAGATAGATTTAAGTGTTTGCTAATTATCACTTAAACCTCTTTCCATATCAAAGACCATCTGGATATTTGGACTCTGAATTTTTTCCTAGAGTTCTATATACCTCTTTCCCCATCCCTCTCTGATCTTCTGAATTTTCTGCTTTGTTGATCTACAGAGAAAACACAAACTGTTAATTGTGTCTTTTGATTTATCTTAAAGATTCTGTAAGTTTGGGAGAAAGGTTTAGGATATGTGCCTTGGCTTGCTGGTACCATCCCCAGGAACATTTTTTTTTTAAAATATATTTTATTGATTTTTTACAGAGAGGAAGGGAGAGAGATAGAAAGTCAGAAACATCTATGAGAGAGAGACATCGATCAGCCACCTCCTGCACGCCCCACAGTGGAGATGTACCCGCAACCAGGATACATGCCCCCGACCGGAATCGAACTTGGGACCTTTCAGTCCGCAAGCCGACGCTCTATCCACTGAGCCAAACCAGTCTTGGCCCCAGGAACATTCTTATTGAAGTACTTTTGAATGAAGCAGTCAAACATCTTTCATTCTGGAACTGTGAAAGTGTATGAAGGGAGTTATTTACATTGTTAGGAACACAAATGCTTGTTGTTATGCTGGGTGGGAGAGCACATTCATTTTCCTTATTGACTCTGAGGTGAAGAATACATGCATTTGTTAGTAGCTAAGCTTTTGCATTCTCAGCCTGCTGACTAGGAAGAGCAAATGGAGCTGGCCCTGCATGATACTGCATTTGTATAAAATTGTTTCACTCTCTGGGAGGGGAGTTGGAAATCAAGAATGTAGGTGATGGTGAATTTCGCGTAGCTGCAAACAGGTTGACTCTATACCGTCAGATTTTGTTCCAGGGATGAATTCTGCTCGTTACATTAGAGTCACTGAGGCCAGCCTACATCTAAGAGGTGGGAGAACTGGACTTGATCTTTCAATGACAGGAGTGTCCAAGAATTTGTGGATATTTTAAGTCCCAACAGCTATATATTGTAATGTCTTTTGTACTCCATTGCTTCATGGAGCTGTCTCATGAAAAGGCAGCCCAGCAAAATCATGTCAAAGACATTATCAGAAGCACAGTGTGTTCATGGGTGTACAGTTTCAGAATTAGTGAATTGTCAAGGGTGTGAGCTTGAGGCAGAAGGCTGGTTAGGAGAGCTGCTCCAGGAGAGACTCCGTTTTTAGACCTGTGTTTTCCAAATTGTGGTGATTTTACCCTCTAGGTCCCTTGAAGGAGCTTCAGGTTAAAATGGGAACTATTCTTAGAAGGCCAGTTTTAGTAAGGATTTTAGGGAACTCTTATTATGAAGTTGAGATACCATTTCACTTTTTTAAAAAAATATATTTTATTGATTTTTTACAGAGAGGAAGAGAGAGGGATAGAGAGTTAGAATCATCGATGAGAGAGAGACATCGATCAGCTGCCTCCTGCACGCCCCCCACTGGGGACGTGCCCGCAACCAGGATACATGCCCTTGACCAGAATCGAACCTGGGACCTTTCAGTTCCCAGGCCAACTCTCTATCCACTGAGCCAAACCGGTTTCAGCACCATTTCACTTTTTAAAGATAAAGGTCTTCAAAGGATTTAAGCATGGGAGTTAGGAGGTTAGAGCTGTACTTTAAGAAGGTTACTATTGTTGTCAGCGTTGAAAAGAGGAGAGGGTGAGGTAGGATCGTGATACTAGGTAGCCTCCAACATGTCATACACTAAAAGGCTGTGGTGTGTCAGCCAAGTTTAGAGATGAAGGACTGAGCAGTAAGGGGACAGGGGAAATACCCAAGAGGGAGAAACTAGGGTGTGGTGTAGGAGGATGGAGAAGAGAACAGTGACAGGTGTCTGGCTTGGGCCAGTGGATAGTTGGTGATGCTACCCATTCCTGAGATTAAACTAGGAGGGGGGCGGGGATAATGTGTAGGCACCTAAATTAACCATTTCTTTTTATTTTCTGTATTCTGATGCTTTCAGATCTGGGGCCTTACTCTGGGGGACTACCCTTCCCAGGGTTAGCTAATCCTAGAGATGATAAACAACTCACCAGTGAGCACACCTTTCATATAAAAAACCAATCTAGCCCGACCTGCGTGGCTCTGGTTGAGTGTTGATCCAGGAACCAAGAGGTCACTGGTTGGATTCCTGGTCAGGGCACATGCCCAGGTTGCAGACTTGATCCCCAGTATGGGGTGTGCAGGAGGCAGCTGATCAATGATTCACTCTCATCATTGAATTTTCTCTCTCTCTTTCCCTCTACCTTCTTCTCTGAAATCAATAAAAACAAATATAAAAAAACTAACCAATCCAGATTCCTCATGCACAGCTGCCTCCTTCATCATTCTCTATTCATCACTATTCACCTTCCCTCATCACCCAGTGCCCAGGTACCAAACAACTAGGGACAGCCCCTAAGCACCAGAGCCGCTGACATTATTTAAACTAGCCAATCCTCAGCATGCTTTCCCTGCCTCACCTGAGCCTTCCTACCAAAACCACAATAAAGGCTCTTGCCCACCTCCTACTCCCAGCCCTACCAGATAGATCCCTCTGCTTCCTGACCTACCCTGGTGCTTCCCTGTGTGGCCACACTCACGACACAGGGCTTCCTGTTTCTAGGGACTCAGGGCATACCAAACCTCTCCTTCCTGTTAGCTATATCCACGTCTGTGTCACCTACTGTACATACTGGGATTTTAAAACAAATCCAAACCTTTAAAACCACGGGGCCAATGGAGGGTGTGGTTTTACATTTGCGGAGTTTGAAGTGTCTGGGGTACACCTGCATGGCGATGTCTAGGAGCAATCAAACACGAGGACCTTGAGCTCTAGAAAAGAGGTCTCAATATTTCCTCGCCATTTTGCCCCCAGGATTTTTGTGGGAAATAGTGAGATCATGTAGAAGAAGGGGCTTGAAAATTATGAAATGTTGTATCAACAAACAGCATTCTCAT
>JAAGEH010000045.1:11476005-11556308 GCA_011751065.1 Lasiurus cinereus | reverse complement strand
TGTATCAACAAACAGCATTCTCATTTTATCACTTTCCTTTAGAGCAGCAGTTCTCAACCTGTGGGTCACGAACAGCTAGCAGGGTCTCCTAAGACCATCAGAAAACACAGATATTTACATTAAGATTCATAACAGTAGCAAATTACAGTTATGAAGTAGCGACAAAAATAATTTTATGGTTGGGGATCACCACAACATAAAGAACTGTATTAAAGGGTTGCAGCATTAGGAAGGTTGAGAACCACCTAAAGTTTAGAGTCTAGGGCTAATACTGTCAAAATAGAGGAACCTCACTGAAAATAAGTGAAAAAGGAATTTTGCCTGAAAAAGGAAGTTTGCCAGTCTTTGTTCAGACAGGAACGTATACAGGAGTTCACCTGGCTTAGTGTTACTGCCACCACACAGGCTTGGGTTTGATTTTAAAAAGAGCAGCTATCCTAGTGGCAGAAAAGGGGCATATTAGGAAGTGAATATTTTTCTTTGTTTTGACCTAGTAATTGGAGATGTAAAATAAGAATAGTCTAAACATGATTTAGCAAAAAATAAAAAAAATCAAGATTTGAATCTGATTGCTTAGGAATTCCTTTCCTCTTTCAAAAGTTGTTTCTTGTATTGTATACTTTCTGGAATTAGTAGTGTTTACACTTGTTAAATGCACATCAAGTGTATTTCAAATTGGGGATTAAAGAGCTCTTGGCCCCAGATATCCCAGTGATGGATTAGGGCTGTGAGTCTGGGGAACAGAGCTGTGTAACCCCACCTGTCATGCCCCTTATCTTTCTGTAGCTTTGTCTTTGTCCCCTTCTGGGTTCCAAGGTGTTATGCTGTTCTACTAACATCATTGATTCTTCATTCCAGTGACTCTGGTTTTTCTTTGGAATTGAAAACAAGAAGCTTATGTTCCAGCAGTGGAAACCAATTTAGGATGCCACCTCAGGTCAATTTTCTGGGCCCAATAACAATCAGGGACTAGGCAGGCTCTTAGATGCACAGCATGCCGGTGGTCCTGTGGGACTAGCCAACAGAGAGAAGAAAAGAAAAACCACTCACCTAAATACACCTTCATTCCTGACTGCCACTTATTCCTTTATTCTTCATTCATACATGTATCGGTTCACTTATTCAACAAATACATCCTGAGCATGCCTAGTCCTAGTCCTCCATGCCTAGTTCTGTTGTATGTATTGGGGAAATACAATGATGAGCAAAACCAGACATGGTCTCCTTTTGTGGTGCTTACATGCTGCCAGCAGCATGTTGGCAGGTCAGATCAAATGGTAATGCAGAATATAACTAGTGGAATAATTTTGAGCAGTTCAATATTGGCACATTGAGCACCCGTCCCAAAGACAAAACAGGCTGAGCGCTTAACATGTAATTTAACTAGAGGCCCAGTACATGAATTTGTGCATGGGTGGGATCTGGCCTGCCCTGCCCCAATCAGGGCAGATCAGGGCTGGGTCTGTTGGGAAGAGGAGATGGTGAGAGTTTGGCTGGCCCTGATCTGCTCCAATTGGGGCAGGGCAGGCCAGACTCCACTGATTGGGGGCAGAGTTGGCTGGTGGAGTGGCTGTAGGCTGATCGGGGTGGGGTTAGGGGCTGCAGAGGTTGGCCGGCCGGTCCTGCCCCATATTGGGATAGGGGGGATGATCAGGGGTAGGGCCAGCCAGGGGGAGGGTCTGAGGGCTAATCAGGGTAGTGGGAGCCCATCGGGGATGGGGCTGGCCTGGGGAAAAGGCTGCAGGAGGTTGACCGGCTGGCCCTGCCCCCTCTTGAGGGGGAAGGGCAAGATATCAGGGGCAGGGCTGGCTGGGGGGAGGGGCTGCAGGTCGATTGGGGTGGGAGAGGCTGATCAGGGGCAGGGTGGCTGGGGGGAGAGACCATGGGAGGTTGGCCAGCTAGCCCCACCCCCAGATTGGGCCGATTTGCTGGCTACAGTGAGTGTCATAGTGACTGGTCATTCTGGTTGTTACAGCATTCAGGTCATTGGCTTTTCATATATATATATAGATGGTCGCTACACTACAATACCAGGGTATTCTGGAGGATTAATACCAATAGGCACACATTTTATTATCTATTGCTGATAACAAATTATCTGCAAACGAACAACCTTTTACTACCTTTCCCCAGTTTCTCTAAGTCAGGAATTCAGAAATGTCTTGGCTGGGTGGTTCAGGCTTAGGGTGTCTCATGGGAATGCAGTTGGATATTAGCTGAGATTGTAGTCACCTGAAGGTTTGACAGGTTGGAGGATCCACTTTCAAGGTGGCTCACTCATGGATGCTGAAGTTATTGCTGGTGGAGACCTCAGTTTCTCTTCATGGTGTCTCCATGGGGCTGGTTGAGTCTCCTCATGATACCGTGACTGGCTAACCCCAGAGAGGAATGATTTGAAATGACATGGTCACTTACGCCATTCTCCAGACTGCTTGTTTCAACGTGGGACAAGACTAAACAAAGACATGAATATCAAGAGTCAAGGCTGTCTGTCTGTCTGGCAGGGTGGGCTCTCTTGGAGGTTGGCTCCCACTAGGATGGTGTAAGTTCAGGTAAATATAACATGAAATCTAAAAATCAGTGTCTTCAACAAGATCAGACTTACTTTATTTTTCTACATATAAAAATCCTAGGGATAGGTGTGGCACCTCTGTGCCCTTCCAGGTTTCAGGTTTCTTTTGTCTTTCTGCTCTACCATTGTTCATTAGGACTTTTGTAAATATTAAGCTGTTTGATTGATATGAGGGAGACGTTTGGGGGCTAAGGGAAAGAGCTAGGTTTCTTATGCAAGGAAGCCTTGTGATTGTAAGATGGCTGCTGTGGTTCCAGCCATCACATCTACATTCCAGTAGCAGGAAGGATCAAGAACAAAAGGCAACTGCTAAATGAGTCAGCCCTCCTTTAAAAATACCTTTCATAAAAATGCACTCATGAAGTTGCCCTTGGATCACATTGGCCAGAGTTTAGTCACATGACCACCTATATGTGCAAAGGAGGCTGGGAAATATTTTAACGAGGCACATGGCCACAGTGCTTTTATAAGCAATGAACAGTGCCTGCCAGAGGGTTTTTTTTTTTTTTAAACACAAAATCTCATGCTGTTTTGCTTCTGCTGTAGCCTGTTGTGGACTCCTAAACCTACCTTGCTTTCAATAACAAGCAGAACATGCAACTATGTGTATCCAATCACAGGGGCCATTAATTTTAGGAAAACAAATAACAAAATTAAGCCGAATCTATGTTTCTCTGGATAATATTTGAAAATATTATCCAGGGAAATATAGGCTCCAATGTTTGAGAATTTGTTTTCTATGTATGCCCATGGGAATTTAAATATTTCAGGTAAAGTTCCGATATGAGCAGCTATCTATGTGCATTTTCTGCCATTTGTCCAGTTCAGTGCCTGGACAAATGGCAGAAAATTGGACAGAGAAGAGGTGTGCGTTCTGTTCTGTATTTTGTAATTGGACTAGCTAATCATCATAGTTTTTTTTTTTTTTTTGCTTGTTTGCCCAAAGCCTTATCTCTCAGAACCAGAAAATAGGAATGCTTGGTCTTAGTTCTATATTGATTTCTAAGTGCTGCTTATTTAAAAATCCCAATCATAAGCTTAATGTGTTGGAGAAATGAAGGAAAAGGCGAAATTCTCTACTAGTCAGCGTGGAAGACAGGCAGCTATTTAGAATAAAGTATGAGATTAATCACAAGGGCTTTTATTTTAGGTCAGCGATTCTTAACCTATATTTCCATAAAACAACTAAGGGCAGTGAGTTAAAATTTGGTTCATGGCAGCTAAGGAAGGACATCCCATGGGGGAAAATGGTTATCAATTTCCACTTGAACATAGATCCTTGGCCACAGAGCACTTGTTCTAAAAGGAGCAATACTATTGAATGGGCACGATCCCAATTGCTGAATATTCTTGGGTGATTTCTTTGTTGACATTCTGGCCAGCTGTCTGCGGTGTCATTGTCCCTGGTGTGTGTGACGGAGCTAAGAGTGTGAGTCCTTCTTGAAGAGCCTGGGCTGTGTTCCACGGAGAACTCTGTGACCTGCGGGTGCTCTGCGCCCTAATGCACTGATAGTCCCCCCGCCTGTCAGGGGGTTCCTGCGATCCTTAACTGGGAAATGCATTTCACGTCTGGGTGCCACAGGACTGTTCCACCGAATGTCATTTTAAAACGGAAGTCTCAAGGATGCCACTTATTTATAGCTCTGTCTTTTTAAAATGAGAAACAACTGCAAAATGGAGTCCCTTAGATTTATTTCGATGAAAGTGATGGTGGAGGCAGCGTGGAAGAGCCTGCAGTGTACCCTGAGTAAATTTTTTCCTTTTCTTTCGGCTTTCATTGTGCCAAAGGATGCAGTGATTTCTAGAAAATCCAAAGTCACTTCTGGGCCTTGGGGAGTAGTTCAGTGTGGATGCTGGAATCGTATTCCACCGCTTCTTGATTCAGTGTGACCTTGGGCGAAGTTACTTAGCTTATTTATGCCTGTGCTGTAGTAGAGGGATGATAATAGTACTGCTCACAGGGTTATTAAGTCACTCCAAGCATGCCAAGCACCGTGAATACTAGTGTGAGGACATATTATGTGCTCGATAAATTTTATCTGTTCTTTTTATTATTGTATTAATGATTTTGCTCTTCTTGTTTGGGCAAGTTGCCCTTGACCTATTTTTTAGCATGCCACCCTTCAGCAGCTGGTGAGTCTTTGAATTAGCAGTTTTATTAAGATTTTTGGCTGATCTAAACAGAATTAACTTCTGGCCTAGTGTTTCATAACTTTTCTGCCATAAAAGTTTTGGGTTTTTTGGGGGTGGGGTGTGGAACAGTGTTTAGTATGAATTTTTAATTGCAGGATTCAGGTATTCTAGAGTAGCTTTGATGAAAATTCCCTCCCACAATTTTGACCGGAAAATGGATCAAGCATCGTTAGGGGATTTGGGAGCTTATTATATAGGTAGACGTACAAGGCAGTATAATGTTTATGACCATTTAAGTCTAGGAAAAGATGTATAAAGGCAGGAAACCCTGAGTTGAATTCTCAAGCTGAAAAAAATTTAATTTAAAAATTTAAATTACAGTTTAGATTCAGTGTTATTTATATTAGTTGTAAAGCATAGAGGTTAGATAATCATATACTTTACAAATTGTCTCCTTGGTATTTCCAGTACCCAACTGGCACTATACATAGTTATTACAACATTATTGACTACCCTATGTTATACTTTACATCCTCATGACTATTTTGTAATCACCAGTTTATACTTTTCAATCCCTTCAACTATTTCACTCAACCTCCTTTCTGTCTGGCAACTGTCACTCTGTTCTTTATACCTATGAATCTGTTTCTGTTTTGTTTTGTTTGTTTGTATTGCTCTTTAGATTCCACTTATCAGTGAAATCAAATGGTTGTCTTTCTCTAACTGACTTATTTCACTTAGCATAATACTTTCTAGGTCTATTCTCAAGATTTTTAAGTTAAGGAAATAATAAATGTCAGGGTCAATGAAATCATCTAAAAGGCATTTATTTTTGTGGTTTATTTTTTGGTTGAAAATCAGTTTGAAAAATATATTTCAGTAGCTGCACCTGTTGTAGAGACAGAATCATTATACAAAGCGAAGTTCATTCTAAATGCACAGCCACTATGGTCTGCATTTCAAAATCTAACTTGCTTCCCACCTCTCTCCTGAATCAGTTTGATATTCAGTTATATCGAAAGGAAGCACACAGAGAGCCTCAAATCTTCAGGGATTTAGACAGCTTTTGTGAAATTAGCAAAAGTATCTGCTTCCAAGAGTTACCTTACGAATTCATTTGCTGCCATTTTCTTTGAGAGGGTTCGGAGAGAGCTACAAACAGTCAGGAAGGAATGTTCAAGACCGTGCTAGAAGAGCAGTGGAGTGATATTCTCTCTAGGCGATCCTGAAATTCTGCTATGTTAAATAATGGGAGCTCCCTGGTGACTTAATCTCCAGTCCTAATGATTTAATTACATAATCATGGAGATTTTAGACCAACAGTCTAATAATTTATGGTGCTGGGGTGCCAAAGAATGAGTTTTCATGTACTGTTTAGAAATCTTACATAAAACATGCCCTTTTGAAGACAAAGAGCCCATCTGTTTAAATTATGCCAGCAGGCAGCAGAGCGCATAAGCAACAGATACTGCCCTGGGACACGGGCTGTTGAATTACCACAAAAGCCGCCTCATTGCGCTCTTGTTCTATTCCAACTCGCTCTCTACGCTGAGCCAGGGTGGTGTTTGTAAAGATGATTTCTGATCCTGGGTCACACTCTGCTTAAAACCCTTCCGTGGCTCCCAGAGCCCTCAAAGGAAGTCAAACTGTGTCTCATCCTTTCTCCTCAGTCCTTATTTTTATCGCACTCCACCATTTTATTCCCCACGTAACTTGGATATTGTCATGTCAAGGAACCAAGGATGGCCAGGCTTCACAAGAGACTGGAGCCAGGAGCATAGGCTCTTGGGTACCTACCCGTGATCTCCATGGCTTTCCCCACCATCTGCCCTCTCTTGGTCTGCACACTGCCTTTCTCTGCCTTGGTGTGCTCAGAGAGGACCACTTCACAGCTCCCTGGTTTAGCTCACTTGCTTGCAAGTGGTCATCAGAGATGGAGACTAGTTCCTCAGGAATGTGAATCTGCTAGACGCCCCAGCACCCCCTCCCTTGAGCCTGCCATTGGTAAGAGTGGGAGTGTTTAAAATGCTCCCAGATAAAAACCCAAAGAGTGCTTTTAGATTTTCAACCTGTCATCTGTGCCTAACCCTTCTCTCATTACTCTCAAATGTCTTCCAGTGGACTTCGGTTTTTTTTTCTTTGATACTCAGGACTGATTGCCATCTACATGGTTTATTTGTGAGAAGCTAATGCAATGAAGAATTTACCTTTCCAACAGGTGATATCTTGCTGTTGTTTTTTTAAAATTTTATTCATTCATTTGTTTAACACAGTGGTTCTCAACCTTTCTAATGCTGCGACCCTTTAATATAGTCCTCATGTTGTGGTGACTCCCAACCATACTTCATAACTTTAATTTTGCTATTGTTATGAATTATAATGTAAATACCTGTGTTTTCCGATGGTCTTAGGCGACCCCTGTGAAAGTGTCGTTCAACCCCCAAAAGGGGTCGCGACCCACAGGTTGAGAACCCCTGGTTTAACAAATATTTATTAACTAGAGGCCTGATGCACGAAGATTCATGCGAGAATGGGCACTTCCTTTGCTCCAGCGGGAGCCGCCTTTTCGCTCTGGCCTAGAGCTGCCTTTTATCTTCTGCCCAGAGCTGCCTTTCTGCTTTCTCATGCTGCCCAGAGGCCTGGATTGGCTGGGGCAGTGTGGAGCGCCTCTGTCCCACCCCACCCCTGGCTGTTTGGCACCTGCGTATGCAACTTAACCTGCCATCTTTGTTGGGTTAATTTGCATAGGCTGGTGGGCATTGCAAAGGTATGGTCAATTTGCATCTTACTCTTTTATTAGTGTAGATTATCTAGATTGTTTAAGGTGCTATAACATAATTTATGGAATGTAATCATATGTAGTTTAATGAGGAAAATTTCCTCAATTTTTTGAGGAAAATAATGTTATATAGTTAAGCTGCATTTACTTGCTTGTCCAGGGTTATAACCTTTTAATCATTATTATTCGTCCCCAGATCTTGTTCCAATATTATGGCAGTCAAACCCTTTAATCATTGCTTGTACATGTGCCTATGATTTAGTCAGAAGTTTTACTCATTCTAGTTATGTGTAGGAGAATAGACATGTTGGAAAAATGTGAATTTTCCAACAGCAACGTTATACCACATTATGCTCTTGACATTAATTAAATAGCAAGAGGTAGATTTGGCATAATCTGGGAAGCTGAAGCTTTAAGATGATAAAACTTGCCCACGTTATTTTTAGAGTTGGAGGTAGCTCAAAGTCAAGACTTTACAAATAAACATTCATGTGCATAGAAAAAAATCATAGCCTAAGTCCAAAATGAAGTTACAGCTGGCTGCATCAGGAAGAGGAGGCTGAGCTTTGATGGCCAAGTCAGCTCTTCTGTGTGTCCATAGTCGAGGGGGGAGAGTCTGGCAGAAATGCAGCATTGTCTCTCTCTTCTGTCCGGCTTCAATTTAGCTCTTTGTGGGAACTGGTAGAGGTGAGGGACTTGCGCGGGAGGGAAGTACAGCATTGTATTTAAAAAATATATATTTTTATTGATATCAGAGAGGAAGGGAGAGGAGGAGAGAGAAAGAATCATCAATGATGAGAATCATTGATCGGCTGCCTCCTTTATGCCCCACATTGGGGATCGAGTTCACAACCTGGGTATGTGCCCTGACCAGGAATTGAACTGTGACCTTCTGGTTCATAGGTCGATGCTCAACCACTGTGGCACAGTGGCTGGGCTGTATTATATTTTTTAAGTTCAGTAAAGGGAACTGTTGAAGAATTCTATCTCTTGAGTGTTTCTTTGGGTGATAGTGAGACTCCCACAAAGAGACCTATAGGTGAGCCTATTTGTTAAATATATGAAACCAAATTATCCTATAGTGATGGAAGGAGCTTAATTGAAGTTTTGTTCTTAAAATTGAATACCTAAAATAAAGAGAGCCATGTCACAATAACCACTGGGAAATAAATAAGGAGAAGAAAGCATAACACTAACCAATGCCATCAGAGATGTGCTAACACTCAAGCTTCCATTCAAGAATCAGGTTACAATTCTTAACTGCTGAGCCTCTTGACTGCTTTGTGAGTACCTTGGCTGTTGCTCTCAGGGATGTCAGGGAGGCTTTTCATGAGAAGATGCTATGTTCATCCACAACCAGAGGCCAGGTGCACGAAATGTGTACATTTGCGGGGGAAAAGCGTGGGATTCCTCAGCCCAGTCTGCACCCTCTCCCAGTTTGAGAATCCTCAGGAGATGTCCGACTGATGCAGAGGTGGGAGAGGCTCTTGCAGCACCACGGCTGTACTCGCCAGCCAGCTTCTAGCTGAGCGGCACTCCCCCTGTGGGAGTGCACTGACCACCTGGGGGCAGCTCCGGTGTTGAACATCTGCCCTCTGGTGGTCAGTGTGTATCATAGCGACTGGTTGTTCTGCTGTTTGGTTGATTTGCATATTAGCCTTCCACCGAACAGCAGAATGAACGACTACACTATGACACGTACTGGCACCAGGCCAGTTAAGGCAGGTATGATGTGGTTGATTGCAGGGGGGTGGGGGGGGGTTGCTATCACTCCACAATTGCTCCATAGAGGAGGTCCAACCCACCCTCTGCGGGGTGATTGATGAGGGGGCTCCACGATTGATCATCCCACAGAGAGAGGCTCAGGCCATTGGCTGGAGGGGCTATTAATTGGGGGCGGGGGGAGCTCCATGATCACCCCAAAGAGGGTGGTCTAGACCTCCCTCTGTACAATGATCGATCACAAAGCCCTGGCCAGGTGGGCAGGGCCTCCCGCTTTGGGGCAATCACTTGCAGGGCTCCAGGCTACCTGGCCGGCGGTGCTCTGGTGGGTGGGTGGGACCGGCCAGCGATCGCTCCCGAGAGGGAGGCCCAGGCCAGGCAAGTGATTGCACCCCTGCCTGTTGCCTGCAGAGGGAGGTGTTTGGTGGCAGGGGTGGGGAGCTTCTCTGCACAGGTGGTAAGCAGTGGCAGTGGCAGGGGAGGGGCCGGCTGCTGACAGCAGGGGGAAGGAAAGCCCGCTAGGCCCTGATCACTGGCCAGGCCTAGGGACCCTACCGAGGGGTCCCAGATTGTGAGAGAGCGCATGCCAGGCTTAGAGACATTCCACCACCCTCCCCCCCACTGCACTAATTTTGTGCACCAGTCCTCTAGTAATTTCATAAAAGCCCTGTTAAATACCCAATTTGAATAGATTTTGAGATGAATGTTATCTCAGCAATTGGTGCTTTGAAAGGTTACTTTAAATCTACTGAAAAACAAACAAAACAAAACATACCCAGAGAGGTGAGAGGTTCTTTGTTTGGTTATGAATATGTGCTATTAGTGTGTGCTAATTATGAAACATCGTAATTGGAAAAGATAACCTCCTAATGTTCAATATTAACTACAGGTATGTCTTGTCCTTTATGGAGAGCTTCAAGAATTAATTAATACAATTTCTGTCTGAGAAACTACATATGATAAGACATGAGACTAATTACAAAACACATTTTCTATAGCAGAAGACCTAAAGTGCTAATTGAATGTAGGTGCTATTCTCGTTTGAAGGAAAAAGTGATATTAACTTTAAATCCAGTTCTTTTTTTTTTTGTATTTTTTTATTGATTTCAGAGAGGAAGAGAGAGGGAGAGGGATACAAACATCAATGATGAGAGAGAACCATGGATCAACTGCCTCCTGCACACCCCCTTACTGGGGATGGAACCGGCAACCCGGACATGTGTCCTTGACAGGAATCGAACCTAGGACCCTTCAGTCTGCAAGCTGATGCTCTATCCACTGAGCCATACTGGTCAAATCCAACTCTTAATGTCAGTAACATTTTGTTCATCCTAAGGACTTTTCTCAAGTTGTGTTACAATGGGACCTAACAAATTTTTCCCAATAATGCTGGCCTGGTCAAATTCATGCACAACTTTCTCTTACTCGCTTTTTACATGATGTGTCCAGGGGCTGGCGGGAGTTAAAGGTTGAGTCTCTTCTGGAATGGACTAGTTCCACTGGTGAATGGAACTTGGGACTAAGGCTCATTAGTCCTAGATAGTTTTATTTAGTAATGCAATTTTTATATCCAATTATATTTTACAACGTTCATACCACACATTCAGCTCTAAAAGTCCTAGACCTTAGTCAGGTTGGGAGGAGAAAGCTGGATGTGTTATGACAATTAAAGGTAGAATTTAACTTGTTTTATGTATAACATATAAACTAAAGTTAGATTGCCTAGGGCAATCTATCACTGGTGAATGACTAGGGCTCTCTCCCCCTATCCCAATTTTGAGGCCACCATGGACTGATCATTTTTGTAGAATACAATGAAAATCAATTACTGCTAATTTAAAACCAAGATTAAAAAAAAAAAAGACAAGCTCCAAAATTTTTTATTAGATTTAGCTATAAAATTATCTGTTTATTGTGATAAAAGTCTCATAAGTGTTTTCAGTTTCTATAGTTATCTCATTTTGCACAGGCCACAACCAGTTTGTAGACTTGACATGGACCTTGACATTACACTTTAAGACACCAAATCTAATTATTTAGTTGAAGTTGCAAAAGTTAAATCATACTTAGAAGCTTCTATTTAAAAACTTTCCCGGAAAGTTATCTTGATTTAAACTTGTTATAATAATAACAACAGCTTCCTTTTTTTTCCCTAACAGAGCCTCAATCAGGTTAATCCTATTCAAGGGAGGTCTGAGCATCTGTTATCTGGGGGAGTCTTGATCAGATTGGTTATTTTAGTTTCCTCTGAATGCTTTGTGTAGGCAGGGACACCTGACCAATTCTGGCCAATGAGATGCAAAGAAAATCAGGGCACTTCTGAGAAAGTTTTCTTTTGAAAAAAGCTGCATGAAATGACCCAGGGACATGGTGCCTGAAGCTGCTACAGCCATCTGGCAGCCATCAGTTTAGGAAGAAACTTGGACTTTTGGTGAATTCTTAAACATAAATTATCCATGTTACTTCCTTTCAAACTTCTTCTGGGAATTTAAAAAACTTTATTAGTTAAGCAGTTTGTAATTGGTCTTTTTTTTTTCTTCTTCTTCTTGTAGTCCAAAGCATTTAACAGTTAGCAATTCAGAAGCAGTTCAATGCATATATCTTAATGAGTTCATTTTTAAGGAAAAGCAACAATTTATTAGATGTTTAAAAATCAATTTTCTATGTGAGGTTTTGCTCCAAGGCATGGCTTTTCATCAGGTGGCACCGCTAGACTGGCAGGCAAGAAACACATGGATCACTGTGCAAGCCAAACATTTAAGCACATGTCAGAAAAACAGGCTGTACTGCAGCCATAAAGACTGTTTTTATTTGGGATAAAGGGCCGGTCTAACCTTTGGGGTGGAATAGGTTAAAATCAAGTCTGCATCTTGTTTTGAGTGTTGCAGGAAAGTCCATAGTATACATAATACTCTCAGAGCAGGCTGTGGGAATTAGATTATCAACAACTGCTGGAAGCTCTGACTGAAGGGTTGAACATTCTTCTTTTCCAACTGGGCACTCTGCTCCCAGACTTTCAAGGTGACTGAAACCCCAGATGGAGGCCATAGAAGCTGCAGAAATGCCTAGTGGTGTAAAAGGAACTATGACTAAGCATTTTGGGAGTCGAAGTGTTAGAAAAGTGGATGGGAAGGAGAAAGGAGATGGAGGCCAAATGAGCCACATAACTGTAGCTGGTAATATGGCAGGGAAATCTTAATTTTAAAATATTAAATAAATGGCATTTTAGGAGTCTGGCATTATTAGGTATCAGGCATTATTGATAGCACTTTGCTTATGTTAATTCATTTAATCTTGAAGGAAGCAGATACTTTATCATACCGTGTTACAAATGAAGGAAGAAGTCTAGAGAAGTGACTAACTCGTTTGAGGTGCCCAACCAGAGTCCAGGCTCTTACCATTGAACTCTACTCTCTCCATAGGGGATATCTCAGCTGTACAGACAAGTGCAGAGAACAGTGTCAGACTCAGCCAGGTGGTCAACACTCTATTCTGTCTTTAACGCGATACATTAGGGATATACACTGAGTGGCCAGATTATTATGACCCTCTGACATTTGTAGGCAAATTAGCCATACACTGCATCGCGTGGGATATGGAAGCAGAAGGCCTGTTCGAACACCTTTGCTGTCTGCAGTTACCAAGATAAAATGTGTATAATTTGCACAGGAACACAAGGATTGGACAGTCGAGCATTGGAAAAAAGTCAGGTGGTCCAATGAATCACGTTTCCAGTTGCATGATGCAGATGGCAGAGTGAGAATTTCGCGGAAACAGCATGAAAACATGCACCCCACATGCATGAAGACAACCCTTTAAGATGGCAGTGTTAGGTTTGGGGCATGTTTTCCTGGCATGATTTGGGCCCTCTAATTCATGTGGAACAACGTCTGAATAGCACAACATACCTAAGTATCATTGCTGATCAAGTTTATCCTATCATGTTGATGATATCCCAATGGAGATGGCTTCTTCCCACAAGACAATGCACCATGCCATGGTGCTCGTATTGTGCATGACTGGTTTTAAGAACATGAGGGAGACTTTACCTTGCTTAGGTGGCCCCCACCAGATCTCCATGCAATTGAGCATTTGTGGGACCAAGTTAAAAGAGCCACCAGGCAGCTGTTTCCACAACCATCAAATCTCACAGAACTGGACAGTGCTATTCATCAGGCCTGGTGTCAGATTCCTCGCATCACCTTTCAACATCTCGTGGAGTCAATGCCAAGAAGAATCGCCGCAGTATTGAAGGCAAACAGTGGCCCAACGAAGTACTGATGTCATAATAATCTGGCCACTCAGTGTAGTTGGTCCCTGAGCACCTCTCTCTGCTCCCGCCCCTCTTTCATTCTGTGATCACTCTGTCTCTGGCATGAGGTATGGTTCTGTTTTTGGTAGAGAAGCTCAGTCCGCTTTCTCATACCTCCTGGGTTCTGCTTACTGAAGCAGCAGTTCTGAAAGCCATTGCAAGCAGTTCTCTTCAGCCTCGGTTCTGGAGCCCAGAATCACACCTTTGCTCTGCATCTTCGTGAGCCTACCTCTGGCCCCCGCTTATAGGGCACATCCTTTTAGTCTTCGTTTAGTCCTCATTTCCTTGCAAGTGACCTACCGCCCATTGTTGGTCTTGGTGACTTGCTGACCCACAGGTTCAGCCCTTCTTACCACTGTGAGCCTTCTGGGAAAGAGAAGGGTCATGCAACTTTTCTGATCTTGTGATTCAAGAAAAGGTGACTTATTTTGTTCAGTGCTATTAGTAGCAGGCACAATTGAACATGGTTGTTTTTTCCTCTTACAGTGCAGGAATACTATACTTGCACAACAAACTGTGTTTCTTTGTTGGATAATGGCCAATGTCTTTGACTTATAATACATCCCTCTCTTGGTCATGATTCCAAGAAATTAGATTGATCCTTTCAGAACGATATGTGAACATTTAAAAAAATATATTTCTGTTAATTTCAGAGAGGAAGGGGGAGGGAGAGAGAGCTAGAAACATCATTGATGAGAGAGAATTATTGGTTGGCTGCCTCCTGCACACACCCCACTGGAGATTGAGCACAACCTGGGCCTGTGCCCTGACCCAGAATCGAACTGTGACCTCTTCATTTATAGGTCAAAGCTCAATCACTGAGCCATGCTGGCTGGGTTGAACATTTTTAAGTTAAATTAATTGGATATTGAAATGCAAGTTTTCCTGTCACCCTATAATCAGTAGAGTTATAGGTCTGTTAGGCTTAGTTATTGAAACTTAGAAAAATTTAAAGGAATTTGGAGAAGATATGGATTTTAGCCCACAATTCCCAAAATGTATGTTTACCTTAAGCTTAAAAAAAAGTGAAGTCAGGAATGCATCAGTATGAAGTCTTCCATTAAGATTTATCCTTTGATTTATTCATCAACTGTATTTTCATCGTTCCTCGCAGATACAAGGAGAATAGCAATAATGAAAACATAAGAAGTCTTAACATCATGGATACATATTCTACTGGGAGAGACAGACAATAAGTAGAATAAGATTATGAGACGTAAAATATGTAGCCTTAGGGCATTTGCATTTTTGAACTATGATATATTTGAGAAGTTGGGCCTCTGAATAGTAGGCAACCTTTGGTTCTTCACCAGAGGGAGCTATCGACCCCTCTCTCTTGTCCAGGGTGACACTCTTCATGTTCTTCAGTATCTCCTACTCCTTCTCCCCCTCTTTCTATGTCAAAAGAACTAACTATTGTACAAAGGAGATACTTATGAGCTCTTCACACTCAAGGAGAAGAAAACGTCTGGAAATATCTTATGGTAGCTTATTGCCATCACTGACAAAGTTAGCAGTAGAATGAAAGTAATTTTTCTTTTCCAGAAAAGAATTTTGCTGTAAGTGTGTCTAAGTGGAATAGGACAAAGGTTAGCCTAGGAATCTGTCAAGGCAGAAATGAACTTTTTATTAATATCAAAAATTCAAGTGGCAATCACTTCCCTAATGTGATTGCCAGGAGTACTCATAGCATTAATATTAGAGATCATGTGAAGACTTCCTCTTTAGTTCATTAATAAAGGACTCCCATAAATGAGATAAAATTTTAAGAAAGCCTTTCTTTTCTGTTCTTGGTTTTCTCTTCTTTCCTGTCCATTTTTCCTTTATTTTTTTATTTCAATTTTAAATAAACTGCACCAGTATATTTGTTTATGAGTTCTTCCTTTAATTCAGGGTTAGGGAACATATGGCCTGAAATCATTTGGCCTTGCCCTGACAAGGCATTAGGGATGAGTTAATTAAATGTTTGAACAAATATAGCAGGCTAATTTTTAAATTGACAATTTTGTATGGCCTGGGAATGATATAAATATCCAAATGGCCCTCGACAGAAAAAAAGGTTCCCCTACCCCTGCTTTAAAAAAGTGCCGTTAAAAATCTTTTGTGATTCAGAATTTTATATTTTTATTTTATTTTTTTCAGGGGTGATTGAGCATGGCTTTACAGAGACACAGTTAATTGACTTGGGCCTAGTCATCTCAGAAAACAGAAGAGAAAGGCAGAAATTGTATTTTGAAAACTGCATTTTGGATTGGGAAATATTTATTCCCCGCCAACAAACTGCTTTACAACCCATTTGTTCGTGATTATGGTGATGTCTGTAAAAGGCAGTAGATTCTTAGGTTGAGTTGCCCTGAGTAGTTTCAAATTCTGGATTAAAGCACGGCAGGTAATTTAAAGAAGATGTGGCTTTTTGCTGCAATAGAAGCAGAGGCAGGAGTGTGTGCTAAGGTGGGTTGGAATAGGGCACTTTGTGATTGCACACCAACTGGTTTAGTGGGGGTTCCCCTGGGAGCGTTTGGCAGTTGGGATATTTCTGCCACGGAGAGCAGCTCTTTTCCAACACAGTGGTTATCATTTGCTGAGATGGCCTGCCCTCTCAAGCTAGAGCCACCATCTGGCCGAGCTGATGGTCACTGTGAAACGGAAAGCTGCTGTAGATGAGTCAAGCTGGCCAGAGTGGCGTAACCTTGGGTCCCCACATGTCAAGAACAGAAGGAACGGTACATTGGTCGGAAATGGGACTTGAGTTAAATGAACCTTGTTTGTTTTTCTGTTGCTGAGATGAGTGCTTAACAACAAAACAGTCCTTCTGGTCACTGTTCACCTAGGATGGGCTCATTTCAATGGCCAGCAGTGGTAATTGTTTCCTAAATGCTGACAGATGCTTTTGTATCACTCAACCACAAGTTTCTTCTGTCATTCGCATCACACTGCTTTCACAGCGCTGCAAGTGTTTTTCTGAGATGGCAGGAAGATGCTGCAGGACCAGTTGCTTTCTTGTCTTTCAGATCAGGATTGTGGGGATAAACGGTGATGATGGCATTGCCCTTGCTCTGCGAGAGGAAATGAATTTCTGATTACAGTACTTATCAGCAATTACAGTGCTGAATCAGTTGCAAGAATTCAAAATAGCATGTGCGACTGCAACCTAATTGTCCTGGAATAGATCTTCAGGAAAGCAGCCTCATGAGATGAGGGTCTCTGTGTATTCCGAGCCTTTGAGTCAGCTCCGACTCCTGGACACCCTTGGATGAGTGATGTCTCCTATGTCTTATCCTCAACAGCTCTGCGCGGCTCCTGTAGACTCATGCCTCTGGCTGCTGCTATGGAATCAATCCATCTAGTATGTGGTCTTCCTCTTTTCTTGCTGCCTTCTATTTTCCCCAGCATTGATGTCTTTTCTTTAGAACGCTGCCATCACATGACATGCTCCTGGAGTAGAATCGCTTTAGTTTTGTCATTGTCACCTCCAGCGATGCTTCAGGCTTAATTTGCTCTAGGACCTACTTGTTCCTCTTTCTGGCAGTCCAGGGTATCTGTGGAGCTCTCCTTTCCACATCATATTTTTTTCTTTCTATTTAATTCTTTATTGTTGAAAGTGTAACATATGTCCCCGTTTTCCCAGCACCATGTTTCAAGTGCATCATTCCCTGCCTCCACCCCCCATTTGACTTCGTCACTGTTCAGTTTTTTTTTTAATATATTTTATTGATTTTTTACAGAGAGGAAGGGAGAGGGATAGAAAGTCAGAAACATCGATGAGAGAGAGACATCAATCAGCCGCCTCCTGCATGCCCGCCCCCCCCTGGAGTTGTGCCTGCAAGCAAGGTACATGCCCCCGACCGGAATCGAACCCGGGACCTTTCAGTCCGCAGGCCGACACTCTATCCACTGAGCCAAACTGGTCTTGGCTCTGTTCAGTTTTCACATTTGTACATAGTAATCGAGAAATGAGGGTGTGGATGATCTTGGTCTTGGTCTCTCATGACACAGTTTTGCTCTTGGTGATCTTTCCTAATTCTTCCATGGCTGCCCTTCTGAGTCTCAGCCTTCTCTTAAGTTCTTGGCTGCAGTATTCATCTGAAACGATGACAGAATTGAGGTAAGCAACATCTCTAATGATTTCACTGTCTTTATTGTCTACTAGAGGCCTGATGCACAAAGACTCGGGTAAGAATGGGTCTTCCTTCCCCTGGCTGCCTGCACTGTGTTTGCTCTGGCCTGGAGCTGCCTTTCTGCCTTTGCTCTGCCCAGAGCTGCCTTTCTGCCTTCCCATGCTGCCCAGAGGCCCTGGCTGCTCAGCACCTATGTATGCAAATTAATCCGCCAGCTTTGTTGGGTTAATTTGCATACTCACTTCTGATTGGCTGGTGAGTGTCATGAAGGTATAGTCAATTTGCATCTTTCTCTTTTATTAGTGTAGATGTTAAAGTTGTATGTTTCTTCTGTAGTCATGATTCTTGTCTTCTTGATGTTCAAATGCAGTCCTGCTTCAACACCTCTTTTTTCACTTTTATCCAGAAGTTGTTTAAAGCATGGCCACTTGCTGCAGTAAGATGGTGTCATCTGCATCTCTTGTTATTGATGTTTCTTCCATCAAGTGTCACTCCTCCTTCCTCTGAGTCTAGCCCAGTTTTTTTGGATGATCTGTTCTATGTACAGATTAAACAAACTGGGAGACAAAATGATGGGGTTAGATATTGTTCACTCCTGTACTGAATGTTGTGGCCCAGGGCAGGGAGAGCAGCCATCCTGGGAAGGCTGTGCACCTATGGAGTGTTGACTTACACTCAGTACTTTCTTTGGGACAATATGCCCTGCATTTCACTGACCTCTCAGTATCATATACGACTCTCCCAGTGTCCTGTGTTTCTGCTGTTAACATGGCTGTCAGGTGTTTGTCACCTTCCCTACCTACCTCCTGCTTTTTTTCCCTGGAACCACAACTATTACTCATATTTTGTGTCTTTCTTGCTGACTCTCTTCTTCACCATCTAAACTTTTACTTCCAGTTACTCCTTCTTGTCCCTGGCACTGTTGTGTTTAATATTTTTCCTTTCTCTTTTGCTTCATCCCTAACACTCTCCTGTCCTCCAAGACATTTTTTTTCTATCCTTCATCAATTCTTGTATGTATCCAGTGACTTGAAATATCCCACCAACCACAGGTTAATCACATACCTGGCACAGCCTTGTTTATTCTTGCTCAGTGGTCAGCCCGGTTCTGCTGAAGAAGTGTGTAAAGGTCTGTGTTCATGTGCATGTGTGTGGTTAGTCTAATTTCTGAATGCAGAGAGACTCAAGAAATCTTATATCAATTATGGCAATTATGGCTTAATGCAGGCCTTTTCTCTGGGATTGACTGTTTAAAAAACTTTATAGCACATCTGTTCTGATTATATATGCAAACATGGCTTCAAAGAAATCTTCAGTTTTTTATCTTTCTCCCATTTTTAGATTTTTTTTTTTACTTAAAAATAAGTTTAAGATGTATAGTGCAGTGATTTGGGATAGTAACTCCAATCAAAATGTCACACATTTGCTGTGATGAATGCTTGGTTACTTAGTGATGTTTATGTGATACCACATTTTTAAAAAAGAGAACTTGTAATATTAGAACCAGGGTTTGATGAGGACAAATGATTTTTTGCTCAGTGGATAGAGCGTCGGCCTGCGGACTGAAAGGTCCTGGGTTCGATTCCGGTCAGGGGTATGTACCTTGGTTGCGGGCACATACCCAGTGGGGGGTGTGCAGGAGGCAGCTGATTGATGTCTCTCTCTCATTGATGTTTCTTTTTTTAAAATTTTTTAAAATATATTTTATTGATTTTTTACAGAGCGGAAGGGAGAGGGATAGAGAGTTAGAAACATCGATGAGAGAGAGAGACATCAATCAGCTGCCTCTTGCACACCTCGTACTGGGGATGTGCCCGCAACCAAGGTACATGCCCTTGACCGAAATCGAACCTGAAACCCTTCAGTTCACAGGCTGATGCTCTATCCACTGAGCCAAACCGGTTTTGGCTCTCATTGATGTTTCTAACTCTTTCTCTCTCTCCCTTTCTCTCTGTAAAAAATCAATAAAATATATTAAAAGAAAGAAAGAAAGAAAAAATAAACCAGAGGGCATTCTCTCAGGTATTTTCCTTACCACATGGAAATCATTTTTCTTTTTTAACATGGATTCTTTTTTTCCACAAAAACACCTGCCGCAGAAATAAAGTGCCTGCTTTTAAAATGCCATACAACTGGATTTCCAACTGGCTGTGGCTGGCAGGTACCAGGCCTGCTCACCCAGCAGGTGGACTCTGCAGTCTTCAGCCTTGGGAGACCAGTGGCTGAGAGCATCGCACGCCTGTTGGTGGAGAGGCACTTGTTTTCTAGATAAAATGTGATCACTCCTTCCATTTCTGTTATTTGACTCTTAGATGGAGAGCCTTAAAGGCACACGAGAGAAACCAAAGAAGTTATATACTTATATGCATAGCCCATGGACAAGGGCAATAGGGGGGTGAAGACCTGGGGGTGGGTGGGTACAGGGTGAGAGGAGGGGAATAAAGGGAAGGGGGCGGGAATGGGAGACATCTGTAATATTATCACTATTATATATATATATATATATATATATATATATATATATATACACACACACACACACACACACACACACACACACACACAGAAGTGAAACCTGAGTGGATAAAATTAAGACAGTTTACATGAAATCAGTTAAGCTTTCTTGACTTTCCCCTTCTCTATTTTTTAAAAATATTGTTTAAATTTTATTTTTTAGTTTTTTAAAACAGACCATGGTTGCATTTAATGCACAAGTTTGATAGAGCCAAAAAGCAAAACACCAGAGTAAAATAGTAATAAAAAACATGATATTTCATTTGCAATACATGAGAAATGGTTAACATCTTCTTAAAACCAGTAATAGAGACATTATAATAATGTAAGGAAACTAAAAAACAATAATTGGTGGAGGAAATAAGAGTTTGAGTGTAAGAACTGGGAACTGCTGGGAACAAATGAATTTTTGGAATATAGAATAGGCATTCTGCATATAAATTTTTAGAATACAGAATAGGTATTCTTCTTTAAAATGCAATTAAACCCAAGTAGAAAGTGTGCACAGTGACTTTAAGAAATGACTGAGATAATAACTTCCTCAACAAATACTTATTTTATGTCAGTGTATGTAGCACACGATAGAGGTATTCTATAGAGCAGTGATTTTCAACCTTTTTCATCTCATGCATGACACACATAAACTAATTATTGAAATTCTGTGGTACACACACAAATATATTTTTTGCTGATATTACAAAACTTGGTTATAATTTTGACCCAGTCACACCGGATAGCTATTGTTGTGTTGGCTGTCATCATTTTTTAAAAACTTTACAATCCAAGGGAAAAGAGGTCAGTGCCCCTGACTCAATAGTCAGGTATTGCATCACACCAGTTAAAATCGCTGCTATAGAGGTATCTTGCTTTTCAAAGCCATGACTATAGATGGGGTGTGTGTGTGAGGTCAGATAAAATGCTATTGGTCATTAAGGCTCAAAACTAAGGAAGCACCTATGTACAAGTTAAGACACACATAAAATTGTGAGGTATTGAGCAGCGCCTAACAGAACAGGAGATTATAGAGCAACAAGCAATAATGATTATTTGACTGTCAGCATTTCATCTTTTAATCCTCACTTTAACTGGGATATTTCATATATTATAAGCATGGGGTGAGACCTTGAGCTGATGTCCTAACATGCAACTGAGCAATAAGCCTTTGCTTCTGTCATTCAAGTGACTCTGAATTAAGGTCCAGTGAGGGAAACTGGCTGGCTCCCAATGACCACATACTAAGTAGGTAGGGTTTAATGGTGTCTGGAGATGTGGTCTGCAAACTTAAGCACACCTCAGAATTACCAGGGAGAACTTTTAAATGCAGATTCTTAAGCGACAAGGATATCTGGAGATGTGGTCTATAGGAGTCTATACTCTAAAGAAAGCCAAGATTGGGATCCAGTTGCTGCCTTAGGAGAAATTAGACTTGTCCAAGGATTGCATTCAACTTCTGCCTCCTATCAATAATGTACACTCTCCAACCAGCAATCAAATGATAAGCTAGTACTTTAAAATTAATGTGTGATATGGTAAACTTAAAAAAAAAATGCCTAGTAGAGATACTTGTTGTTTCTTATAGAATTAAGAGAAAAGATTTTACTGGTTTTAGGCAAGGACAGTGTCTTTGCCCAATGTCACCCAAGAAACAGCCAAGATTAAAAGTAAGGAATAAATGAAACATAGCCATTAAAATGGTAATTACTAAGACAGTGTAGAAAATTATACCTTAACTAGAGGCCTGGTGCATGAAATTTGTGCATTTGGGGGGGAGGGGAGAGGATCTCTCAGCCCAGCTGGTGTCCTCTTGCTGTCTGGGAGTCCTCAGGGGATGTCCAACTGACAGCTTAGGCCCGCTTCCCCTAGACCAGTGGTTCTCAACCTTCCTAATGCCACGACCCTTTAAGACAGCTCCTCATGTGGTGGTGACCCCCAACCATAAAATTATTTCCATTGCTACTTCATCACTGTAATTTAGCTACTGTTATGAACTGTAATGTAAATATCTGATATGCAGGATGTATTTTTGTTGTTACAAATTGAACATAATTAAAGCATAGTGATTAATCACAAAAACAATACGTAATTATATATTGTAAAATATTTATTTCTAATTACAAATAAATGAAATTTTGTCTTGAATCATGTGTAGCATGGGTAACAATCTTCATATGACAACAGTAAACTACATTGCTACACTTTGCTACACCAAGGAGCGGTCTGTTGCTTCCTAAGACCATGGGAAATATGTGTTTTCTGATGGTCTTAGGCTACCCCTGTGAAAGGATCGTTCGACCCCCAGAGGGGTCGCGACCCACAGGTTGAGAACCACTGCCCTAGACCATCAGTCGGACATCCTTAGTGTTGTCGTGGAGGTGGAGCCTCTGCAGTTGCCAGCTGTGAGCCTGGCTCAGGGCTTCTGGCTGAGCGGCACTCTCCTATGGGGGTGCACTGACCACCAGGGGGTAGCTCTTGCATTGAGCATCTGCCCCCTGGTGGTCAGTGCGCATCATAGTGACTGGTCATTATGTTGTTTGGTTGATCTGCATATTAGCCTTTTATTATATAAGATAAGAATGAATAAACATTAAGGCATAATTTTTAATGTGGTGAGCAGAGTATTTTTAATTTATTTCATTTTATTTTTCTACCTATTTTTAAAATTAAATTTATTGGGCTGACATTTTTTAATATGATCATATAGGTTTCAGGTGTGGTTTCTGTTACAAGATCTGTATATTGCACTGTGTGCCCATCACCCAAAGTCAAATCTTGTCCAATCACCATATATTAGGATCCCCTTCACCCACTACTCCCTTCCTCTGACAGCCACCACACTGTTGTTTGTGTTCACGAGTTTCAATTTTATATCCCACATATGAGTGAAATCATATGGTTCTTAGCCTTTTCTGACTTATTTCACCTAGCATAATATTCTCAAGATCCATCCATGTTGTTACAAATAGCAGTATTTCATCTTTTCTTATGGCTGAGAAGTATTCCAATGTGTATATATATATGTACCACATCTTCTTTATCAAATCCTCTAGTGTGGAACACTTTGGTTGTTTTTGTGTCTTGGCTGCAATGAACAAAGGGGTGCATATATCTTTGCGAATATGTTTTCAAGTTTTTCTGGGATATAGCCAGGAGAGGGATTGCTGGGTCATATGCAGATCTATTCTTAATTTTTAAAAATATATTTTTATTAATTTCAGAGGGGAAGGGAGAGGGAGAGAGAGCAAGAAACATCAATGATGAGAGAGAATCATTGATTGGCTACTTCCTGCATGGCCTACACTGTGGATCGAGCCCACTACCTGGGTATGCGCCCTGACTGGGAATCGAACCATGACCTCTGAGTTCATAGGTCAACACTCAATCACTGAGTCATGATGGCTGGGCTCTATTCTTAATTTTTTGAGGAATTGCATCACTGTTTTCCATTGTGGTTGTATTAGTCTCCATTACCACCAGCAGTAAATGAGGGTTCCCTTTTCTCCACAACTCTCCAACACTTGTTACTACTTGTCTTGTTGATAATGGCCACTCTAACTGGTGTGAAGTTATAATTCATTTTAAATAATCATAGCTACCATTTATACACTCTGAGGATAAAAAAATGTACACAATCCTAGAATAAGAACAATTTTTAAAAATCTACCGAATATTCTTATTATGATCTTCAAGGGTCAGGCTCAAATTCTGTCTCCTCGGAGTTCACCTAATCTTTGTGTACCATCACCCCTCTTCCCTCACCCAAGTCCTTATTGTTCATATGTTTTATATCCCACCGCTATTATCACTATGATACATAACATTTCCAAAAGCTAGACCTGGTATATTATAGATTCCCAGTGCTTGGCAAGAAAGATCTTAGGAACCAGCAAACAGATTCTTTATTTTCAGAAAATTGGAGTCAAGGCTGTTTAAAGAACTTGTCAGTGTTCAGCCAGTTACTGGCCCAGACAGGACCTGCAGGCAGACATTCCACATGGTGAAATGGAGAGAATTGCCCTGGGATTCAGGGCACCTAGTTTCAAACCCAACTCTGCCACTTACTAGCTTTATGATCTCAGCCAAGTTCTTTGCTTATCTGCTCTACAGAGACAATTAATTGTTTTACTAACTTCAGAGATCTTAAGAGAATAAGGCACATAATATATATATGTCAATAATGTTAACTCTGGATATACAGTAGACTGACTCCCTGGGAAGCATCTATACTAATAAAAGGGTAATATGCCAATTAGACTGGACATCTTCCAGATGTTCTTCTGGATAAAGCTATGGTGGCAAGAGCTGAAACAGAGGTAGTTAGGGCTCAGGCAGAGTCAGGGGAGAGCAGTTAGGGGGCAGGAGAGAGCAGTGAGGGGGTGATCAGGCTGGCATGGGAGAGATTTAGAGAGCGGGCAAATAGGCTGGCAGGGGAGAACATTTAGGGGGTGGGTGATCAGGTCATCAGGGGGAGCAGTTAGGAGGTGGGCGATCAGGACATCAGGGGAGAGTAGTTAAGGGGTGGGTGATAAGGCCAGCAGGGAAGAGTAGTTAGGAGGCAATCAGGCCAACAGGCAGAGGTGGTTAGGGATGATCAGGCCAGCAGGCAGGGGAGCAGGTAGGGGCAATCAGGCCAGCAGGAAGAGCAGATAGGGGGTGATCAGGCCAGCAGGGGAGAGCAGTTTGGGGGCAGGCAATCAGGCTGGCAAGGGAGAGCAGTTAGGGGTCGGTCATCAGGCTGGCAGGGGAGAGTAGTTAGGGGGTGATCAGGCTGGTAGGCAGAGATGGTTAAGGAGATCCGGCAGGCAGGGAGGTGAACAGTTAGGAGCCAGTGGTCCCAGATTGCAAAAGGATGTTCAAGTGCTGGCAGTCAGACATCCCCCAAGGGGTCCTGGATTGGAAAGGGTGCAGGCTGGGCTGTGGGACCCCCTCTCCCGTGCATGAATTTCATGCACTGGGCCTCTAGTAATAAATAAAACAGATGGCAGCCCAGCTCCACCCCAACAGATGCTGATTTAATTGTTCTGTAATGGGGCTGTGTGATCAACACTTTAGGAAGGTCCCCCAATGATTTTGATATACAGCCAGGGTGGCAAACTATGAAATAGACTTTTCAGATAACAATGTACTCTATAAATAAAGGTCATTACTTAATGTGCCTTGGGAATTTTGCTCCAAATATCTAGTCCAATGTCATATTACTGAAAAAAATGATGAAACAGGGTCTGTGGTCTTAATATATATTTCACACATGTATGAATTTTATTAAAATTTTTTTAAAATTAAAGTATAATGTTATATTAGTTTCAGGCATATAACATGATGATTCAATATTTATATACCTTATGATGTAATCACTGCAAGTCTAGCAACCATCTGTCACTGTGTAAAGTTATTATAGTATATTGACTATATTCCCTGTGCTGTACACTACATGTCTATGGTTTATGGCTGGAAGTTTGTACCTCTTATTTCCCTTTTTCACTCCGCTCTGCCAACCATCAGTTATTCATCTGCTTCTGAGTCTGTTTTTGATTTGTTTGTTTTAAAGAATTTTTAAAAAATAACAAACCATATTGCAGAATGTTGATGACACTGTCATTTCTGGTTTTATGTTGAAGTAGAAAACTCTTTACATATTAGATGAAACTAAAATTAAAATTAATTCATGTCCCCTTCCCCATTGGGATGACAGTAAATAAAACCAACAAAATTGTGTTGTAATGAATTCTTATTTGTATTTTATTTGTTTCCCAGAGCTAACAATTATGGAACAGAAACAATTGTTGAATATAATATAGATTTCATTAAAAAACAAAAGTATTATGTAAGCCTTTAGTAAAATAGAAAAAAAAAGGTTCTGACATTTTAAAAATTTCTGATTAATTTCTTTCACTCTGACTTAAATTCCCCCAAATGTACCTATATTGACTGGGTGCCTCAAGGTTTGCAAACAAGTTCCAAAATGTTACTGCTAACCAATTAGTTTCTAAATCCTTTCAAATAATCTCATCTTTGCCATCGGAGTGGTTTAAGCAATGGCATAAAAAAACAGCGATCTCCACATTGTTTGCTCTTCACTGGAAAGAATCATGACTTAATAAGAGTGGAGTTTTCCCTGGTTGTTTGGAAACACATTTATTCATAAGCTGATATTATTTGACTTTAAAGCCTGATTATTGGTGAGGGAGAGTTCAGATGAAGCCATTTTCTGTGAAGAGCAGTTATATTTTATACAAATGTCATCCAAAACATTCATGTCCATAATAAAATGTCCAGGTGCAAATCAGTTTTTTTTGTTTCTTTAAAGTTATTCTTTAAAGGCTTTTGGAGGAACAGGAATTTTGTCTTCCTGAAAGATAAAATATTTATGGAAGGCAGGTCAGGTGTTTCATGGGCTCAGGATTCAGAGGAAAATATAATTTTAGGTCGAGGGAATAACCAGAACTGTCTTTTGCTCCTGGCTCCCTGGCCCTGAGCCTGTGGGCTGACCCCTCCAGCTGCACGCCCTCAGCAAGGTGTCTCACCCTCACCGTGTACCAGGCCCCGAATCTGTTTTTGGTCTGTGCTGAGCATTACACATACCTTTTACTTCTCTGGTGATTTTTGGAACGCTCCCTTTTCTTCCTCCGAGAGAAACATTACCTGTATCATTTGACACTTTTTCCTCGGGAAATGAAATTGTTTTCAGAAGCTAATCCCTTTCAGTCGCTCGGATTTATTCTGATCGGTGGAAGCTGGCAAGAAATCAATTCACATTTTCTCATGAACTGTTTTGCTGAAAAGACTCTCTTGCAGATGATGTGGACTTTTGTTTTGCCTGCAAAGGCACAAAAAAGGTGCAAGTGATATTCTTGTATGGCCTAAGGCAGGCATGGCTGTAGCCCTATATTGCGACCCGGTCTCCAGGTGACGTTTACAGCAGAGAAGGAGCAGGGTACCAGCTGTGCTTATTACTATTGGAGATGACTTGGCATCTTGGCTTTTTAAAGGATAGATCTAGGGTGATGGAACTGTCCTAAAATTAGATCATCACACAACTTTAAATACACTAAAGCTATTGAACTGTACATTTAAGTTAATGTATATAACTTATACCTTAAAGCTGTTATAAAAATCAGCATTGGATGGCATGTTTGGCATTCCTAACAGACTGTGACTACCTCTGCTTCAAACATGGCTGAAAGAATTGAACCTCTTGATATCATCTATATGTAGTGGAAATGTTGGGAATCACCCCCCAAAGGATACATACGTTGTATTAGGATACTTCATATCACAAGTATATATATATATATATTTACAATATTTTCTGCTTGAAGGATATATTGAATTGATAGCCCCTAAGGAAACTTACTTATTTAAACTGATTTTAGCAAAATGATTGATTTAATCCTGATAGAGTGTTGAATTCTAAAGGACTTTGCAGACCACTTTGTTAGCCCTTTCATTTTCCAGATGAGACTCTGTTAAACTCTAATTATGTAATCAAGTTAGAATAGAGTTCTCTACTCATCTCTTCTGCTCTTTAAATATTTATGCTATACTATAAGGCAGCCATTAAAATGATACTTATTAGGACTGTGTAGAAACATGGAAAAATGTTTGTAATACAAATGAAATAGAGCAGAGGGCCAAATGGCTTAAGTATCATGACTGCAAGCAGTGTGTCAATTATGTACATATTAAGATGTGGACCATAATAGAACAAAACAATATGTATATTATGTGATGGGTTGATGGGCATTTCTCCCTTAACCTTGAATGTTGCTGCATTGTATTCACATAACGTGTTTTCTAAAAATATTAAGGCTATCGTAGAGAGAATGACATGGGCGCAAAGGGATTTTGCACGTGTGGATAGCTGCCTGAATTTATAGCCCACATTTGCAGACTTTCCAGCACTGGAAATGTGTATGACGAGGGTATACCATTCTAAGCCACTGGGACTCCGTCCTTGTTGACCTGCTTTTGGAATTCCTTCTTTGTTCCCTTGTTTCCCATCCAGTTTAATGGAATTGACCAATCCAGAATGGTTGGAGAATGACTTTTCAGGCGGGGAGTAACTACTGTTAATTCCTCTACTGTGGGTAGAGCACGAAGAAATTGGCTTATGCTGACACAAGTGATTTAGAGGACCTTGGAAGAATATTTTGTCTCCAACATTAGTGATCATTACCTCCTGGGATGAATTTACACGGAATGATTTGAGGGTTTTCTTTCTCTGGTCAACTGGACAACTCAATGGCCTGTTTGAGGAAGGGAGAAGGAGGTTAGAATGACTCTCAGGACTATGTTGGACTTGATTTTTCAGTTTCACTCTAACCAAATAGCTTTTTATAGTGACAGGGAAGGATCACAGAGAAAGTGGAAAGCAGCTCCATAAATGATTTAGGCAGTGTATTATTTTCAAAGCCAGCTCTGCAAGGACATTTGGATCATGTGTGCTTGCCCACTCTACTGGATGGTGCTGGAGTTTTAGCCCATGGCTGAGTTGGTGGGATAAATGTGAAGCTAGTGAATATCCTACCTAATAAAAGAGTAATATGCAAATTGACCATCACACCAACACAAGATGGTTGCTCCCATGTGATCAAAGATGGCTGTCCCCATGTGGACACAAGATGGCTGTCACAAGATGGCCAGCAGGGGAGGGCAGTTAGGAGGGACCAGGCCTGCAAGGGAGGACAATGATCAAGCCAGCAGAAGTGGGAAGTTAGGGGTGACCAGACCGGGAGAGGAGGGAAGTTGGGGGTGACCAGGCCTGCAAGGAAGGGCAGCTGGGAGGGACCCAGGCCTACAGGGGAGAGCAGTTAGGGGCAATCAGGCTGGCAGGGAGCAGTTAGGCATCAATCAGGCTGTCAGGGGAGTGGTTAGGGGGTGATCAGGCTGGCAGGCAGAAGTGGTTAGGGGTAATCAGGAAGGCAGGCAGGTGAGCACTTGGGAGCCAGCAGCCCTGGATTGTGAGAGGGATGTCCTACTGCCCGTTTAGGTTTGATCCTACCGGGATTGGCCTAAACAGACAGTCAGACATTCCTCAAGGGGTCCCATATTAGAAAGGGTGCAAACTGGACTGAGGGATACCCCCCTCCCTGCATGAATTTCATGCACCAGGCCTCTAGTTTAATATATTGTGTAAACATACTCCCACTCTAAGGGATTGGATCCCATTTTCTAAAATGTTTTTGTTTTTCTGGATGGTATTTGCTTAGTGGTAGGGGGTATTTATTAGCTCAAGTAGCTGATTATCCATTTATATCACTGCTCTTCCTATTAAATTGTCAAGATAATGTAGCAATTCCATTTCAGGGGAAAGAAATGTTACTGTGAAAAGGAAGGGGAATGAAAGGCAGTGTGAGCAAAGCAGAAGGCATTGCCAGGTATGTGGACAGTCTGTGGATTTATAGTCCTTGCTTTATAGATCCGTAATGGTTCAGTTACTTCAACTTCTTTACTCTGGCTTAAATAATTTATTTTATTCTCTCTCCCCAGAGACATATATTCCTAAATTATATCTTTTATCCTGTCATCCCTTTGCTCAGAAATATCTAGTGAATCTCTCATTGCCAATGTTTTACCAGCACCTCTAATCCTCTACAGCTCAGTCTTATCCAGCCCATGGATTTTGTCAATGCCCTTTGAGACCATCTTCCAGAGATGGAGGCCAGTCTTTCTCTACCCTCTGATCATACTTCTCTTTCCTGCCCCCAAGTCTTCACTGATTCTGTTTTATTACCATACTTCTCCCCATTCCAGCTCAGTGTAGACTTCTTTTTCTATAGACCCCTATAGTATTTATGTCTTTACTTCTGACTTGGCATTTATTTTTTAAATATTTCAATAATAAAACCATAGTAATAACTACCATTTACAATGGTTATGATATGCCACGTACCATCTTCAGTACTCCACTGGAATAAACTCATTAACAGCAATTCAAGAGGTAGGTCATATTATCCCCCATTTTATAGGTAAGCCAGTGGAGACACAGTGGGATTAAATACTCTATTGCCCAAGGTCATACAGCTAGTAAGTGGCAGACCTGGAGTTCTACCCCAGGCTGTCTAGATCCAAACTTGGTGTTCTTAATCACAGCTCTGAACTATCATAATAATCTCATTAGATGCTTCATTCTCTTAAAATTCAACCTCTTAAGGTAAAGAGAAGTCTTTTTGCTTTTTGCTTTCCCTCATTGCATAGCCCTGTGCCTAGAATTAGGAGTTACTCTGTGAACATCTGTTTATTAAGTTCTAAAAGAGTTTTTTGAGTGTTTTGGCTTGGTTAGTTTTATTTGATTTTATCTTGATATGATGACATACTCTCTTCTGTTCTCCCTTTAATTACTGGTATGAAATGGTCCATGTGACAGTCAAGAATCGAAATTTGTGGCTCTCATTACTTAAATGAATGGTGCTCAGTGGTGGGTAAATTTACTGGGGTGAAACTAAATCTCAAATTTTGTTCTGTGCTTCAAAGTAAACATTTTAAGAAGCATTATGTTTATTACCTGTGTATTTGAAATGTCAGGTAAGGTGAGTAAGAGCAACCTACACTTCCCTTCCCTTATCAGTTCTTAAAATCATACTTAACTTTATGTTGTTGTCCCTTAATTTGGGGGGTGAAAAAGAGCCTCTTCGTGGAGGATATAGTGAATGTTGGTTATAGGCACCTGTAAGAGTACCTTGAACATGCAATGTTAAGCTTTGTAGTCAAATGATCTTCCTTAGTAAAGAGAAAATACTCAGCCAGCAGAATTGAAGTCTAATGTTGTTAAAATTTATTTATTGTGTTTCTTTGACCTAACATCATACTGTTTGTGGGTACTCAGCCAGATGCTTCCAGTGCTCTAAGGTTTATATATGTGCCTGTGTATTTGTTGATGAAGTTAAAGCTGTTTCTGGTTGATATGATAAAAGAACATTTGGAGGAATACTGTATTGCATAAGTTGCAGAATCAAGTGAGAAATGGAATAATTTGTCACCCTCAGGAAGAACAACTCTGACAATTGTGGCATCTTGGAGTGCCCAACCAGGAGTGTCTCTTAAGTCTTGGCCATTGCAATGTCTCAGTGCTGTTTTTATTTAGTGCTCTGCTCCCGTGGATGGAGACAGATTTGCTGGAAGCTTAAGTCAGGTGCCCATGTCTTAGTTGGGTGATTGACAGGCCACCAAAGGCACATGAAATGGAAAAAGAGTATTTCTAGTTATTTGTGATGGGGAAACGCAACACCAATGGTCTCTTCCAACAAGGTTCATCTCAAAGCAGAAAGAATTAAATGATAGCTTTCACTTGTATGCGAAGTTATTTGGATATTACCAGAATTCAATCACCAAGTTATTCTCTATTTGGAAAATCCTTGCCATTTAATTCATCAACACATCTTTTATGTTTAGACCCTTATTTCCCTCTGTTATACACCAGGCCCCTTCTTTTAGAATAAGCCTTCCTTTTAGTTCAACAAGGGTTTTCTTTAGAGGAGCTGTCACTAGATTCTATCTCTGGAAGTTAGCAACTTTCAGCTTAGCCTCATAAAATCCTCAAGGTAGACTCAGAACTTGACAGGTTAATTAGCCTGCTCAAGCTGAGATAGAAATATTATTGAGTGTATTGGTTAAGACTCTGTATGTTGCAAGTGCCAGAAAACTCAAATTGAAGCTATTTGAGCAGAAATGAAATAGTTCAGGGATATGTCTCCAATTTCATGAGGGGCTCAATACAGGGCTCAAATAGCAGGACTGGGACATTTTTCCCCCTTCCTATTTATCAGCTCAGCTTTGGGTTCTGTTTCAAGCAGACCTGCTTTTCATGGATCCCAGATGGAAGCTGGAATCCCTGGGCAGCAAAATTTAGTTATAGAAGGGTTAAAATCTATTTTTTTCCCCAGAAGTCCCAGTTGTTTTAGATTCAATTACTTGCCCATTTCTGAAACAATTACTGTAACCACAGTGATGAGAGTTGGAGCTGAAGGGTAGATCAATTTTAAACAGTCCACATGACTGAAAATGGAGGGAAAGGATAACCAGAAAGTTTTTGGCAGGAAAGGAAGAGGGTTATAATGCTGGGAAGTAGAAATAAAAATACATTGAATTGTAAAAACTTGATTTTTAAATTATATTTAAAATAATATTTAGTTATTTTCAAACATACATCTATATATATATAACCCTAAGTGACTGGAACGAGAGGCCACTATAACATGCACTGGGGGAGGGGGAGAGACGGCGGAGGCAGGGAGGGCCAGCTGGCCAACCTCCTGCGCTCCTCCTGGTTGGCCCTGGCCTTAATAGGCCCTCCCCACTCTAGTTGAGGGTGGGACCAGTTGGACCCCCACCGTGCACAAATTTGTGCACTGGGCCCCTACTAAATATAATAATACTAGTGCCCTGGTGCACGGATTCATGCACATTGAAAAGAAATTAATTAGTAGGTGGCTGGTGGGGTAGGTCTGGGTGAGACAGGCGGAACATACCCTGGAGTCAATCTCCTGCAGTCTCTCCCAGACTAGCTGCAACCAGATGGCGCAGCTTGAGGTTGTCTGCAGAGTGAGCGAGGTCCCTCTGGCAGGTGGGGTTTCTTAGCCTGGCCTGTGGGGATTGGGCTGAAGTTTAATGTTGTTATTTACAACACCCCAAGGGATCCTGAATCGAGAGAGGGCAAATTGGGCTTCCTCCTCTCTGGTTCTAGGTGCATCAGCTGAGAACTGCAACTGCCAAGTCATTGCAGATCAGTTGCTCCTGTGTTGAGCATCTGCCCCCTGGTGGTATTGTGCATCATAGCTACCAGCCAGTTGGCTGGTCACGTAGGATATATATATATATATATATATATATATATATATATATATATATATATGAAGCCTGGTGCACAAATTCATGCACAGTTTGGATCCCTTGGTCTGGCTGGTGATGGGGGCTGATCGGGGTCATGGGAGGTTGGCAAGCCACGGCAGGTTGGCTGTGGGAGTGCACTGACCATCAGGGGGCAGATCCTGTATTGAACGTCTGCCCCCTGGTGGTCAGTGTGTCATCATAGTGACCCGTTGACCAGTCATTCAGTGTACTGGTTGTAACAGTCACTTAGGCTTTTATATATATAGATATAGATGAACCCATATGTAGCCATTATACAATTCAGCCATTGTTGAAACATTTTGCCAATTATGTTTCTGTTGATTGCCTTTTAAAGCATTAGCATAAGATGCTTTTACAACTGGCTGTGTAAGAACTTATAAGATCTAATATGAAATCTGAAACCTTGCTTTATGAATATTGATCCAAATATCAAATGGTCATCATACACCAAAAAAAAATTGTGTTGCCCCCTTGAACAAAAGATGACTTTGTGCAGCAGTAATGTATCGTGTACCTGGAAATACAATTTTATTTCTATAAGTATGGTTTTCTTCCTGACTTAAGCCTGATGAATCAATTGCTTAATGACTCTTTCCAGAGTATCTGTAGCAAATGTGCCTCCTTGTCCTGGGTGTCTTTAGGGATGAATCAGAGGTTTTATTTGACAGTGAAGTTTCTGAACACCAGTACCCATGTGCATTGTCTGAGAGCTGAATGTGCTCTGATCTCTTGCAGTTGAAAGATGCATGAGTGTAATGCAGTCCGGGACACAGATGATCAAACTAAAGCGTGGGACCAAAGGGCTCGTCCGGCTCTTTTACCTGGATGAGCACCGGACCCGCCTCCGATGGAGACCCTCCAGAAAGAGTGAGAAGGCCAAAAGTAAGATCCATCTCTGAATGTTTTTGTGTGGCCTGACACAGTAACACATGGGTTATATTGGGTGAGTTCTGTGGAAACTTCAGACCTCTGGAACATCCATTTTTGCAAGTTTTGGGGTCAGCTGTTAAAGGATGTGGAGGGGCAGAATAAGTTATAACCATGTTTGCTTTTTAAAATAATTTAGGAAATTTAAATCCATAAAAGTTTTCTTGTTCATGAATGCTGTACATGTTAATATTTTCCCTGTGTTGGAAACATTACACACACACACACACACACACACACACACACACACGTGTATATGTATATATATTTTACTTGGCACATGAGATTTTATAGCCTGAGGTCTTTCATTTTCCTATGAGAATTTATGGGTATTATAAATCCAATGGATGTTATGACTATAGATCCATTAAAGTGTATTGGCATTTTCTGAGCACAGTTGACTAATTAATAAGTTAAGGAAATCGTTTTAATGAAATCAGGTAAAATAGCTTTGCTCTGACTCCTCCTTAAGGCCTGTCTCTCACACCTTCTACTCAGCACCAAGCCCGGTGGTCTCCTGCAATACCTCTCTCATCTGCTCCTTCCATCCTGTTGTCACAGGAACCTGGTCCAGGGTCTCATCACCTTCCCGGTGGCCTATTGTGAAATCTCCTAATCAATTTCCATTTTGCTAGTTTTTTTCTGCTTGGATCAGTTCTGATGCTTTCCCCTTCAAGTAGCAGAAGACCTAGACCAAATTAGGCTACACGACAAACAAATTTATTACCTCACATGACAAGAAACCCAGAGATTGGCAGGCCCCAGGTATGAGGTACTGAGTCTCTAGTTCTGTTTTGCTGAGTGCTCTTGGCTCTGGCCCTGGTGCATTGGCTTTGTAACCAAGGATTCAGCTGTTCTGTGCCTCACAACCTGACATAACAGTGAAGAAGCAGCCCAGGACCTTCTCTTCTTTTACTTCCTTTTTAGAAGAGAAGAACCTCTCTCTAGACCTTTCCCTCATGGCACATTGCCCCAAGTCTCCTTGGTGAGAGCTGGGATGCATTCCCACACCTATATCAATTATAAGAAATACGAATGGGGACGCCCCAATGGCTGAGCCCCACCAGAATTTGCCCTGGGGCTGGGCACATACTCATTTTCCTGAATCATGTAGGGACCATGAGTTGATACCAGAAGAAAATTGGGACTCTGCTAATAAGGCAGCGGGAAGAAGAGGAGGGTGTATGTGGGCCATCAACAGGATATGCAACTCTTCTGATTTATGCTTATCAATAAAGAAGCAAATGAGACATATTGTTTTAGGAAGTAAATAATATTCCCTGTAGTTGCTTCTCTGATATAAATGTTCCATGCTGCCTCACTGCATAAGTAATGCTAAACTCTCATCTGTTGTTCTAGGCTCTGCACAATGTGCCCTCTCACTACCCCTCCAGCTTTTACTCCTGGATTCCCCTCTTGAGCTTTGCAGTCCAGCATGAATGGCCTGCTCAGCATGCCTGCAGTCTTTCCCTGGGATGCTACCTTGTTCCTTTCCACCTCTCTAAGCCCTGCTCCATCTTCTCCTAATGGCATCCTGACTATAAATGCCCATCACTTTTAACTATGCTATTTGGTTGTCATTATTTTTTTTTCCCTTTCAATTTTCTATCTTCTCATGCATATTTAAAACACCAAAGTTGGCTCTAGGTCTTTGTATGTTTCCTCTGCATAAATGGGTGAACTATAAATTTGACATATTTATTAGCTCCCCTTTCTACCAGGCTTCTTACCCTGATGGGCATAGCTATCATTTTATCATAAATTTCATCCCATCCCCACTCAAGGCCTGGGGGTGGAGGGGAGGCACATTGCCCAGTCTGCTCAGGAAGGTAACGTCTCATGTAGAGAAGGTTCCTAGCCGTAAGTGACAGGGCTTGTATTCCACAGTTAGACTTAAAAACCATAGCTCACAGGCAATGCCTACGTTCGTGCTTGTTTTTAAAAATGTAAAATGATTTTGCTTTTCCTTTTTCTTAGTCCGTATCCACATCTTCACCTGTCATGTATTTCGCTTGCCTCACAGTACTGATCGACTCCATTTACAAAGTCACCGAGGGTCGGCAGTCTGAAATATTCCACCGACAAGCTGAGGGGAACTTTGACCCCAGCTGCTGCTTTACCATCTACCATGGTAACCACATGGAGTCCCTGGACCTCATCACCTCCAACCCCGAGGAGGCCCGCACCTGGATCACAGGCCTCAAGTACCTGATGGCCGGCATCAGTGATGAAGATTCCCTTGCCAAAAGGCAAAGGACTCATGATCAATATCCTTCCTAACGCATTATTTTTGCGTTCTGTGTGGAATGATGTGTGTGTATGTGTGTGTGTAAGTGATGATCAGTCTATGCTTATTGTTTTCCCAATTTTTTTCTTTCTTTACCCCTAGCCCTCACTATTCCCTCCTCACTCTTACAGAAAGTAAACGAATGTGTGAAACACATAAAAACAAGCGTATATAAAGTCAGGAGCAGACTTCTTTGGAGGAGACTGAATTTAGCTCCAAGAAATAATCCAAAATGAAGTTTCTCCAGAGAGATGAGGCAACCAGGAAAGCATTTATTTGTATTAGAGAAAAACCCTGCTTTGTTAGAGCCAGTCTGGTTGAACAAATAATTTTTGGAGTTCCAATTAGGTACCCAGGACTTAGCTCCTGTCTACTTTCCCTCTCTCTTTTCTGATGTGCAGTTTGGAAACGGAACTGATTGACACTCCAGGGGAACTTTCTTTTTACTTAATGACATTTATCCTCTGTAAATTGCTTGAGAGACTGGAGGCTGAGTTTCATTACTGGTGAAACCCATTCTTGTGGGTCTGCAGTGCTGACAAGTTAAATGATTGAGGCTCTTGGTCTGAAAGGGCACCTCTCCTGCTGGGATCGAGCTGGGCATGAGACATGGTGGTTCTGGCCTCAGTTTTCTTAGCTGGGAAGTGAGGGTCTGAGACTGCTTTTTTGTTTCCTCTGCACATTTTGAATGGCCTTCGAGTACATGTGCCTCCTGTCCATATGTAAGGAGTAGTACCACTTCCTTGCTGTCATAATTTTTTGCCAAGAGTGGTGATAAATTTATATTACTTTAGCTGTAGTCCCTCACCTGGGGTATCGTTGGAGCAGCGTGGAAATACTCAGCCCAGGAAAGGGTTTTGGCAGTGTGAACTGAGCTGATAGCCATGATGCTTTCATCAATATTCTCAGTGTGAAGATAAATGCAACTGGGATTCATAAGAGAACAAAACACAAACGCAGGAAGAAAACACAAACATAGGAACAAAATACAAACATAGGAACAGATTTTGGTGCTTTATTCTGTTGGTTTGCTTTTTAACTTCCTAACTTTTGGTAAAAACAAACAAAAATACGGACCCAGTAAGAATGCTTTTTGGTGCAAGCGATGTAACCACACTAATATTGTTTAAGGCAATATTTATTAAACAATAAGGAGTATTTATTTTTCATTTCAAGATCTGAAATGGGGCAGTTCCAGGGCTGGTTAATCAGTGGCCCAGGGATGTCACAGAGACATAGATTCTGCCATCTTCAGGGTGTTAGCTTCCCTTTGTTAATTATATTTTTAAGTCTTTGAGGACCTGCCATACCATTTTCCACAGCAGCTGTATCATTTTACATTCCCACCAAGAGTGCACAAGCGTTCCAATTTCTCCACATCCTCTCACACTTGTTTTCTGTTCTTTTGATAGTAGTCATTTCAATGAGTATGAGGTGGTAGTTTTTAAAAATATATGTTTTTATTGATTTTAGAGAGGAAGAAGAGGGAGAGAGAGACAGAACATCAACAATGAGAGAGAATCATTGATTGGCTGCCTCCTACATGCCCCCTCCTGGGGATTGAGCTCTGCAACCAGGCATGTGCCCTTGACTGGAATCGAACCCAGGACCCTTCAGTTCACAGGCTGACGTTCTAGTCACTGAGCCAAACCAACCAGGGCTTTTGAATGTTGGTGATGTTGAGCATATTTTCATGTGCTTGTTGGCCATTCATATAAGTTCTTTGGAAAAAAGAACTTATTCAAGTCTTGTGCCCCAAGAAATTGGCATTTTTTGTTTGTTTAGTCATTAAGTTTTAGGAGTTCTCTACATAGTCTGGATATGAATCCAGACTGCTTCTGACTTTATATATGCTGAGTATATATATCTTTATCAGATATATAATTTTAAGATATTTGCTTTCATTTTGCAAGTTGTCTTTTTACTCTGTTGACAGTGTCATCTGAGGCATAACATTTTAAAATTTTCATGAAGTGCCATTTGTTACCTGTGCCTTTGGTATCCCATATAAGAAATCATCATCATCAAATCCATTCCTATGAAGCTCTTGTTCTTCCAAGAGTTTTGTTGTTTTAGCTCTTACGTTTAGGTCCTTAAATTCATTTTGAGTTAATTTTTGTAAATGGTGTTAGGTAAAGGGTCCAGCTTCATTCTTTTGAATATTGATGTCCAGTTTCTTTTTTGGCACCATTTGTTGAAAAGACTTTTGTTATTTTCTAACCAAATTGTCTTGCCACCCTTGTCAATAATCATTCAATTATATATGTGAGAGTTTCTTTCTGGACTGTGCATTTTATTCCAATAGTCTAAAATTGGCTAGGGCTGCTGAGTATTTTTTTAAATCAATGATCATAAGAGAAACTGGTCTATAGTTTCTTGTGTCTTTGTCTGGCTTTGATATCAGAGTAATACTGGCCTCGCGGAATGAGTGAGGAAATGTTCCCTCCTCTTTAATTTTTTGGAAAAATTTAAGAAGGGTTGGTATTAGTTTTTTAGATGTTTGGTAGAATTCACTAGTGAAGCCATCAAGACCAGGGCTTTACTTTGTTGAGAGATTTTTTTTTTATTTTTATTACTGATTCAATGTCTATATTAGTTATAGATATTCCAGATTTTTTATTCCTTTGTGATTAGATTTGTAGGTTTTGTGTTTATAGAAATTTGTCCATTTCATCTGTTATCCAATTTGTTGGTGTATGGTTGTGCATAGTACTCTCATTATCTTTTTTATTTCTGTAGAATCAGTAGTAATGTTCTCATTTTAATTTCTGATATTTGTAATTTGAGTTTTCTCTGTTTTTTTCTTAGTCCATCTAGCTTAAGGTTTGTCAATTTTATTGATCTTTTTGGATAACTAACTTTTGGTTTCATTGATTTTTTTCTATTGTTTATCTATTCTCTATTTCACTTATCTTTGCATTAACTTTTCTTATTTTCTTCCTTTTGCTAGTTTTGGATTAAGTTTTTTTTTTCTCACCCTTGTTGATTAGGTTGTAAAGTTAGGTTGTGGATTTGAGTTCTTTTTTTCAAAAATTATTTTTATTGAGGTGTAATTAAAATAAAGTACAAAAATCCAAAATTTCACATATGTGTCACCATTACCTAGCTTACAGCTTTGTATCTCCCCCTTAACAACACTTTCACTGCATCCCATAAGGTTTTATATGTTGTACTTTCATTTTCATTCATTTGACATTTCCTAATTTCTCTTGTGATTTATTCTTCAATCTATTGGTTGTTTAAGAGTATATTGTTTAAATCCCACAGTTTTGTGAATTTTCCAGATTTTCTTTTATAACTGACTTCTAACTTTATCCAATTGTGATCAGAAAAGTCACTTTGTATATCTACCTTTTTAAACCTAAAGACTTAATTTGTGGCCTAAAATATGGCCTATTCTAGAAAGTGTCCTATGTGCACTTGAGTAGAATTTGTGTGTTATTAGTGTATATATTTTTGTGTGTGTGTCTGTGAGAGCTAGGTGGTTTATTGTGCTGATTCCTCTATTTTTTTACTTGTCTTCTATCTGGTTGTTCCATTCTTATGAGTAGGGTATTGAGGCCTACAACTCTTATTATAGAACTATTCCCTTTTTCAGTGTTTACAGTTATTGCTTTATATATTTTGGTTGTCTGTCATTAGATGCATAAATGCTTATAATATTGATATCTTCTTGCTGTATCAAATCTTTTATTAAATATGTAATGTCATCCTTTGTCTCTTACAACCTTTTTTTCATTAGTACAGTCACTCCTAATTTACATAGAAAGTCTTCTCTCCACCCGACCCCTCCACCTTTTCATTTTCAACCTGTTTGTGTCTCTGGATCTCAAGTGCATCTCTTAAGACAACCTATAGTTAGGCTATGTGTTTTCACCAATGCCAGTCTCTGACTTTTGACCAAAAAGTTTAGTCTATTTATATTTGAAGTAATTACTGATAAGAAGAGAGTTCTATAATTGTGCTATTTCTTATCTGTATGCCTTATGGCATTTTTGTCCCTTGTTTTCTGCATTCCTGTCTTTTATGTTTAGTTGATTTTTTTTATTAATTTTTATTAATTTTTATACATATCTCCCCATTGCCCCCCCTCCCTCCCAGGCGTACCCCGACCCCCCAGTGTCTGTGATCATTGGTTATGTTTATAAGCATGCATACAAGTCCTTTGATTGATCACTTATTTACCTCACCTAACTTTAATCTTTCTGCTATAATTTCACAGTCTGTTTGATGCTTTATGATTTTTGTCCTCCTGAGAATTATCAGTCTACTCCCTTTCTGTGCTCCTGATTCTATTATATTCACCAGTTTATTCTGTTGATCAGATTTTTAATTCACTTAATTTTTAGATTCACTTGTTGACAGATGTGTATTTGTTGTTCATAATTTTTTGTCTTTTACCTTTTTCTTCTTCCTCTTCTAAAAGGGTACCTTTCAGCATTTCATATAATACTGGTTTGGAGTTGATGAACTCCTTTAGCTTTTTCTTCTCTGTGAAGGTCTTTATCTGCCCTTCAATTCTGAATGATAGCTTTGCTGGATAGATTATTCTTGGTTGTAGGTTCTTGTTGTTCATCACGTTGAATATTTCTTGCCACTCTCATCTGGCCTGCATCGTTTCTGTTGAGAAATCAGCTGACAGTCGTATGGGTGCTCCCTTGTAGGTAATAAACTGTTTTTCTCTTGCTGCTTTTAATATTCTCTCTTTCTCTTTTGCTCTTGGCATTTTAATTATGATGTGTCTTGGTGTAGTCCTCTTTGGGTTCCTTTTCTTTGGGGTTCTGTGTGCTTCTTCGACTTGTAAGTCTATTTCTTTTACCAGATGTGGGAAGTTTTCAGTCATTATTTCTTTAAACAGGTTTTCAATATCTTGCTCTCTCTCTTCTTCTGGCACCCCCACAATTCTGATGTTGGTACGCTTGAAGCTGTCCCAGAGGCTCCTTACATTATCTTCACATTTTTGGATTCTTTTCTCTTCTTGCTTTTCCAGTTGAATGTTTTCTGCTTCTTTATATTTCAAATCTTTGACTTGATCCTTGCCTTTCTCTAGTCTGCTGTTAGTACTCTGCATAATAGTTTTCATTTCAGTCAATGTCTTTATCATCTTCTCTTGGGTCTCACTAAATTTATCCATCTTTTCTAGCATATTCTTGCAAAACCTTATAAGCGTGGTTTTGAACTCTATATCCAGTCGTTTTTTTTCCTCCATTTCTTTTGCTTGTAATCCCTTCCCTTGTCTCGGCATTTTCACTGTGCCGGGGAAACTTTTAACATCTTAAAATTATAATACTCTAAATAGAATTTATACAAGCTTAGGCAATAGTTCTTCAACCTGATTTGTTTGTCCATGTTTACTGGCAGTAGAAAGTTTCCATATTTGAATTAACCAATTGATAACTGAGTGATTTTATATTTTGAAAATATGCTACCTGGAAAGCACATGTACCCAAGAACTTCACAGAACAGTTAAAAAAATTCAAAAGCAGTTCGTATTTGTTTAAATGAGGAGAGAAAAGGAAAGAGGAAATTAATGACAGATAAAAAGGAAGCTGATGTCAAAAATAGGGAACATTATTTGAGTTAGGGAACCATTCTCATATGGTTTTGTCATAATTTGGTAGGGTTTTAGATAATGTCTTAATAGTAGTATGACATCCTTAATTTAACTCACATTTAATTATGTTAATTGAGGGAACAGATTTGGAATGTTCATGATTATTACATTTCAGTTAGGCCTGAAAACTTCAACTGTGAATGAGTAATGAGAATAATGAATCTTAATTGGCTGTAGGAAAAAAAAATTCATTCAGTGTAAAGTGAAATTCAAGCTATTTCTGCAATATGAACATGTTGAATTGGAGGTAGATGCAATATTCATATCTATTAGAAGTAATATGGTGTTGTGGTTGAAGACTCAGACTGGTCCTTCAGCCCCAACTCCGCTTTGGGTGAGTTACTTAAACTCTTTTGCCTCAGAATTGTTATCTGTAAAAGGTGATGATGTGAATGATAGCATCTACCCTATGTACACGTTCCCTTACTAATCCTTACTCAATTTCTCCTTCTCCTTTAGTTTATATCCTCATGTGAATAAGGAGATTGAACTAGATGGTCTAAATTCCTAAATGTAGGAGTGGAACTCAGAAAAGGGGATTGAAAAGATTGTGTACCATGGAGTATTGTGAAGGTAAAAAAGATACTAAATGCAAGGTCATGGATAGAGAAGGCCTAAGCTTGGAATAGTTGGAGTTTCATCACATCATAGAGATACTTTAACATTTTGAATATCAATGTTGGAGTTGAAGAAGCTCTCACAATAGCCTGGCTTGACTCATTTCATAGAAGGGAATCACCTGTTTGTGTTCTCCTTCTCCCATTTCTTCTCTTGTCACTATTAGTAGCTCACTAAGATCCCCCTCAAAAGAATTTCTTCTGAGTGTTCTGTTAGAGAGCAGCTTTTATTTTGTGAAAACACAAGTGTTTTTCTTGACATTTCTGCATGTGGGTGAAGCAGACCTTTGAGGAAGCTGATAAGAATGGTGACGGCTTATTGAATATTGAAGAGATACACCAATTGATGCATAAACTAAATGTCAACTTACCCCGAAGAAAAGTCAGACAAATGTTTCAGGTACGTTTTTTACAATCAAGCTGGTCTTAGGTAAAATCCACATGAGTGGTTATTGGTATATTCAGATATTTTAAAGGGCTATTTTTTTGGAAGCTAATATTACCTACTGTGTATTACTTTGTTTTTCTTTGATGAAGAGAAATATTTTGTTCCATCAAGGGAAAAACACACTTTCATTCATAATTTCACTTCCTAAAATGCCTTGTTGCTGTTTTCAAAGAGTGATCATAAGCATCTTACCTGACAAATGGAGTAAATGTGATCAAGTCTCCTAGAGAGGATGGCAATATCTCATCTGTCCATCTCACAGTCTGTTGTGAGGATCAGAATAAAGACATGAAAAAAAATTGCACTTGTTGAAATCCTCAAGAGTCCTCTATTTTGTTTCAGATAGTTTAAAATTCAGAGTCCTTAGGACTTAGAAGTGCTGTGTCACTGCTACTGTTTAGAGAGCTCTCCTGAAGTTTCTTCAACTGTTGGTATTAGATGAGATGCGCTTCCCCTGTTGGTAATTCCTTGAGAAAAAAATCCCTGGATCCAAACTTAGTCCTCCATAGAAGGTGTAGAGAGGTCAGCTCTGCTAAGTTTGAGTTTGTGTGAAGACAATGTTAGATTATTAATTACTGGGATATGAATTCAGGAAAGGCTCTTCTTTGGAGGCAAGTCACATGCATAATCCATGATTTGCAATGATTTTCTCATTGACTACATAGGTGGAATTTTGTCCCTCTAAAAAGAAGTATAAGGGGTAAATATTTTACGATGTTTTGTGCTTTGTTTTCCAACCACTTGCTCTTAGAGTGGGTAAGAGCAGAAACAATGAATGGAAGGTGGACACTGGCTTCCATCTGTGACCTCTTGTGATAGTCCTGTCATTTGAAACTCAAGTCTGGTTATGTATGGTCTGCATTGTAGGGAACATGGTCCCATTACACCATAGTACAACCTGAGAGGAAGGCATGAGAAATCCTGTAGAAGAAATCCCAGAGATGGAGTGAGGGACTTTGGGATGGATTGTCACGTATTTTGTGAATTCTCTTTAAACTATATAAAAAGATTTGCCATGTTCCTGGCTCTCTCTCTGACATCTCACTTTTGTCATGTTGTGAACTCCACATCCCCATCTGATCCTTTCCGTAGGAGGTGTTCATAGTACTGAAGAGGTAGCTGCTGATTGAATCAGAGTGGCCAAGCTTAAAGAGGAGGGTGCAGTTTTTTGTCTACCAAAATAATGATTTTCTGGGTAGTTTTTGGAAGATAGGGAAGACACATAAGATACTGATGTATTTTTACTTCTGTATTTTCCCACTTCAGACACCTTTTATGTTTAATGCATCAAGCAGTTTAGAGGGTGAATCAGGAAATGTGTATGTCAAGTGTCTCTGGGCTCACAGTATATCCTTTGGAGAAGTTTTAAGAAAACATTTAAGGTCTCTTTTTATGACATTTGATTTAAAGAACTTATCAAGCCAGAAGTGAGTGGAGAAGCTGTTGGGCCTGCTGTATGTATAACATTGCTACTGGGCTTTGCTTCTTGTGGGGTTCTGTAAGTACTCGTATTGGGAGAACCAAGGATCTTAGTATTATTTCAGGAACATTCTCTTTCTTTATTTTTTACTGAATTGATAATAAATACATTAAAGCCTCCCTAGCATTTTCTTTGACTATTTATTCCAATGTAAGGTTGAAGTGATTTTTAATTTTAATTAATTAATTAATTTGTTTGTTTGTTTCTAAAATATATTCTTATTGATTTCAGAGAGGAAGGGAGAGGGAGAGAGAGATAGAAACATCAATGATGAGAGAGAATCATTGGTTGGCTGCCTCCTGCATGCCCCACACTGGGGATTGGGCCTACAACCAGAATCGAACCCAGGACTCTTCAGTCCATAGACCAATGCTCTATCCACTGAGCCAAACCAGCTAGGGCTGAACTGACTTTAAAAAAAATCATTTAATGTATGGATAGCTTCTTTTGAGGTCTTTCATGCTATGGTTTAAACTTCAGAGTTTTACTCTTCTTAATTTTTTAGGCATATATAAGGAAGTCTTGAAAAATATAGATTCATCTCTATTATCTAGGGTTAGATGTTTTGAAATGAAGTTATGGAAGAAACATGACTATTAGACCTAATTTCTTAGGATCCAAAAACTCTATAACCAGGAGCCTCAAATACCCAAATTGATAGTCTATAGACCAATCTATCTCTACCTTTAAAATGACAGAAGGCAATGGCAATGAGCCTCACAAAAAAACTGTGTATGATTAAATACTAGCCAATGTTTTTGCTCATAAAAACTTTGACTTTCAAATCTATGTTTAAAATCATCTAACAGCTACCTGTGCTTCACAAAATCTAGTATTTCAAAATGCCATTGGTTCCTTGTAACTTTTTGTTCAGTTGCAATTGTGTACTTGTAGAATGTAAATGGATTGGTTTTTCATGATATATTCCCAACAGTTTTATGGTTTTATGACAAATTCATTCCATCAGAAGGAAGACACATGGTGAAAGATTCTTGCTTAATAATTGCTAGAAACAAATAATTTGAACTACAAATCTGTGCAGATGGATTTTTCAGATTTCTGTTGTAAGAGCACTAAGCTAACTATGCAGAATCAGCAGAGCTTCTGTCATAGGTAAAATTTATATGTGATTGAAAAGCAGCTCAGAAAGTGATGAGAGACTGGTGTTTTTGTTATGTGTTAAGTGTATCTTTTTTTTTATGATAGCTTGGACATATGATAGCTTTTTCATTAGTTTCTTCAAACGATCAGCTTTTGGTTTAATTGTTTACCTTCGTTCTATCAATTTGTTTCCTATCTATGTCATTGCTTTCTGCTTTTGCTTATAATATATTTCTATTTTCTTTAGCTTATTTTTTTCTAGATATTTAAGTTGAATTATTAACTTCTCTATTTTTGATTTACTTTGCTTTCAAATAAATTGAAAATTTCAAGTGTCCTTTACTGCTTTAACTTCATCACACAAATTTTAATATGTGCTGCAAATTTTAATATGTGGTTCACTTCTATATGTTTTAGTTTCTAGAATTTTGTTGAGGATTTTGGCATCTGTGTTTATGAGGGATATTGGCCTGTAATTCTCTTTCATTGAGTTGTCTTTATCTGGTTTCATAGAAGGTGCTTGGAAATGTTCCTTCTTCTTGAATTTTTTTGGAATAGTCTGAGGAGGATAGGTTTTAATTCTTCCTTGAATGTTTGGTAAAACTCCTCTGTGTAGCCATCTGGCCCCAGGCTTTTGTTTGCGGGAAGCTTTTTGATGACTGCTTCAATTTCTTCCATAGTTATTGGCCTATTGAGATGTTTAGATTCTTCTTGATTGAGTTTTTGAAGGTTATATTTTTCTAGGAATATATCCATTTCTTCCAGGTTGTCCAGTTTGTTGGGATAGAGTTGTTCATAGTATTTTTTAACAATCTTTTGTATTTTGGTAGGGTCTGTTATTATTTCTCCTCTTTCATTTCTGATTTTGTTTATTTGAATCCTCTTTCTTTGCTCCTTGGTGAGCCTAACTAGAGATTCATCAATCTTGTTTATCCTTTCAAAGAACCAGCTCTTGGTTTTGTTAATCATTGGAATAGTTTCTTGGTCTCTATGTCGTTTATCTCCGCTCTGATCTTTACTATTTTTTCCTTCTGCTTACACTGGGCTTTTCTTGTTGCTCTCTTTCTAGCTCTTTGGGTTGTAGGGTTAGGTAATTTATTATTATTGTTTCTTGTTTTTTTCAGTAGGCTTGTAGAGCTATGAACTTCCCTCTCAAGACTGCTTTCATTGTGTCCTATAGATTTTGGATTGTTGTGTTTTCATTGTCATTTGTTGCTGTAATGTTTTTTATTTCTTCTTTGATCTCTCTGGTTACCCAGTCATTGTTTAATAGCATGTTTTTTAATCTCCATGTGTTGGCTTTCTTTGTATTGTTTTTATTGTAGATGATTTCCAGTTTTATGCTACTGTGATCTGAGAAGATGCTTGATATGATTCCTATCTTCTTGAATTTGAAGAGACTTTTTCTATGACCCAACATGTGGTCTGTCTTTGAAAATGAACCATGTGCACTTGAGAAGAATGTATATTCTGTGACTTTGGGGTGAAATGTTCTGAAGATGTAAATTAATTCGATCTGGTCTAGTGACTCATTTAGGATTGATCTTTCTTTGCTGATTTTTTGTTTAGAGGATTTGTCCAAAGGTGATAGTGGGGTATTAAAGTCTACTACTATGATTGTATTGCTGTCAATCTCTCCCTTGATATCCTCCAGGAGTTTTTTTTTTTATGAATTTAGGTGCTCCTGTATTGGGTGCGTATATGTTTACCAGAGTTATTTCTTCTTTATTATGAAGTGGTCTTCATTATCTCTTGTTATGTCCTTCACTTTGAGATCTAATTTGATATAAGTATTGCTACCCCAGCTTTTTTTTTTTTCATTTGCATTTGCCTGAAAAACCGTTTTCTATCTCTTCACCCTCCGTGTGTGTGTGTGTGTGTGTGTGTGTGTGTGTGTGTGTGTGTTTTTCTGAGGTGGGTTTCTTGTAGACAGCAGATATAGGGTCATGTTTTCTTATCCAATCTGTTACCCTATGTCTTTTGATTGGAGCATTTAGTCCATTTACATTTAAAGTTATTATTGATAGGTACTTATTTGTTGCCATTTTTATTTCTTACCCCTGTGTTCCTTCTTCATTTCTTCTTCTTTCTTTCCTTCCTTCCTTCCTTCCTTCCTTCCTTTCTTCCTTCCTTCCTTTCTCTCTCTCTCTCTCTCTCTCTCTCTCTCTCTCTCTCTCTCTCTCTCTCTTTCTTTCTTTCTTTCTTTCTTTCTTTCTTTCTTTCTTTCTTTCTTCTTTCTTTTTTTACAGCAGACCCTTTAGCATTTCTTGCTTTGCTGGTTTGGTGGTAATAAATCCCCTTGGTCCCTTTTGTCTGTGAAGTTCCTGATTTCACCTTCAATTTTGATTGTAAGCCTTGCTGGGTACAGTATTCGTGGTTTTAGACCCTTCCTTTGCATGACTTTGTATATTTCATTCCATTCCCTTCTGACCTGATGAGTTTCTGTTGAGAAATCAGTCGCTAGTCTGATGGGGGTTCCTTTGCAGGTAACTTTCTGTCTCTCTCTGGCCGCTTTTAAGATTCTTACTTTGTTGTTGGTGTTTGCCAATTTAATTATAATGTGGCTTGGTGTCAGTCTTTTGGGGTTCATTTTGCTTGGGACTTTGTGAGCTTCTTGGATTTGTGTGGTTTCTTTCTTCCTTTTATCAGGGAACTTTTCTGTCATTATTTCTTCAAATAAGTTTTCTATTCCTTGCTCAGTTTCCTCTCCTGGAACCCCTATTATGCAGATGTTGTTTTGTTTCCTGTTGTCCCAAAGTTCCCTTAGGTTTTCCTTCTGCTTTTTAATTTTTTTTTCTAGAAGCTGCTCTACTTGAGTATTTTTTTCCTATCTTGTCTTCTAGCTCACTGATATGGTCCTCTGCTTCTTCTAGTCTACTTTCAATGCTTTCTATTGATTTCTTTATAGCAGTGATGTCATTTTTCCATTTCTTCTTGGTTATGCTTCATTTCCTCTTGGTTATTCTTGATTTCCTCTTGGTTCTTACTCATATTGTCGAATTTGTCTTCCATTTTTTTCAGCCACCTTATGACCATTTCTCTGAATTCTTTCTCTGGCAGGTTGCTTGCCTCCATTTCGTTTACTTCCTTTTCTGGTGATGCCTCCTTTTCTTTCATATGCAGGCTGTTTCTTTGTCTGTTTCTCTTCTCTGGGTGTCTGGTGATGTAGTTCTCTCTCTCTCCTTATCCCAAGCGAAATCTGACTTTTCTGTGTAGCATGTAGAGCTCCTCTGAATCTGAGTGTTTGTGCTAATTGAGGACCGGTGTTCTGGGCCTCAAAGCTGTTTGTTGGATGTTGCAGCTGTAGATTTTCAGGCTTCCATAAACATCCACTTTCCCCTTCAAGATGGCGCGGTCTTCGTTTCTGAGCTGGTGGCTCCGGGAGAAAGAACCCAACAGCATTGGGCCTGCCTGGTCAGGGAGCCCTATCCAGCAGTCTACCACCTTCTCCTGGAGGATAACTGTCCCTTAACTCGCCACCATATAATCCCTGTGCGACCCTCAGCTGTTCTCTCTGTCTGCTCAGGGACAAGGCTCGGGACACATCCATCTATTCCGCTGCCATTTTCCTCTCTATATGTTTTAGTTTCTATTTAGAAGGTTATTATGTGTTTCTGAGACACTGTTTTTTTTTTAAACTTTCTTTGTTGATTTATAAATTTATCGTTCTGAGAGAAATTAGTTTTTAAAATAAGCTTGATTCTTTATAATTTGTGATGTTGCTTGTGACCTAATGGATAGCCAATGTTAAAACTGATTCATGTGTGCTAAAAAAAGAATGTTTACCATTTGTAAAATGTGCACTCTCTTTTTTTATAGTGAATATTTACCAGCACTAAATTTCCTATTTCAAACTCTCACCCTGATGTGATTTTAATGTGTCTCTTTCAGGAAGCTGATACAGATGAGAATCAGGGAACTTTGACATTTGAAGAGTTCTGTGTTTTTTACAAAATGATGTCATTGAGACGGGACCTTTATTTGTTGCTCTTGAGCTACAGTGACAAGAAAGATCACCTAACTGTGGAAGAACTGGCTCAGTTTTTGAAGGTGGAACAAAAGGTATTATTAGACTACTGAGTTGAATGTTTACTTAAAATATTTGTGAAAGATGCATGGGTTTTTTTCTTGGTGTTGGATGTAGATATAGTTTAAATTTAGGGTAGAAGTAGAAACATCACAATTCCAAAAAAAATCTTACCATGAATTATTTAAAATGTGTTTCAGCAGCTTTTTAAAGAGGGAGTGATAAATTGAACACATATAATTTTTTACCTTAACAATGTTAAGCATAGATATGTATATTTTTACACAAAGTAACCAATGGTAACTTGCACATTTCATTTTAGATACAATAGTGATTTTCTTTATAATAACAATGTTACTAAGTATTTATTAACTATGACATAATTCATGACTAGCAATATAATAATTCATTGATAATTTTGATGGGAAAATGGCATTTGACCATATGAGATGGCTAAGTTAATTAAGTCCTGATTAGTAAAGGGAATTCCTAAATATATTTAAGTAGATCTTTTAATATTGTGTCAGCTGAATTGTGGCCAAGTCTTGTTCTATTGCTTTATATATATATATATATATATATTACCTTAAACTCTGTTTCTCACTAAAGTAGAAAAATATTTTTTTTGTTTTTCCCAGCTTTATTGAGGTTTACTTGATGAGTAAAAATATTAAAGGTGTACAATATGAAGTTTTGATATATGTATACATTGTGAAATGATGACCACAATGCTAATTAACATACTAGTATTCAACACCTCATATAGCTACGATTGTGTGTGTGTGTGTGTGTGTGTAGCAAAAATACTTAAGATCAGCTCTCTTAGCAAATTTTAAGTATATAATACTGTATTGTTAGCTACAGTCACCATGTTGTCCATAAGGTCCCCAGAACTTATTCATTCCCCATAATTGAACCTTTGTACCCTTTGATCAACATTGTCCTCCTACACTCCCAACCCCCCAGTCGTGGCAACCAACATTCTACTCTCTGCTTCTATACTTTTGACATTTTTACAGTTCTTCTATAAATGAGATTAGTGCTGATCTTTCTGTGTCTCACATTTCACTTAGCATCATTCCTCTAGGTTTTAAACATGTCTCAAATGGCAGGAATGGTTTAATCAGTGGAACCTCTATAAAAAGTAACCCTAAACTAGTGGGGTCGGGGAAAGCAGGTTGGGGAGTTTCCCACTTGGTGAACACATAGAAATGCTTAGTGGCAAGGAGTCTCCAACATATCCCCCTCTGTGCCCTATAAATTCTTCCATTTGGCTGCTCCTGAGTGAAACATTTTATAATAAACCAGTAATAGTAGGTGAAGCACTTTTCTGAATTCTGTGAGTCATTCTAACGAATTATGGAAACAAAGTCATGGGAATGGCAAAGACTTTCCCTTCGACTAAACTTTAGGCAGCCTCTTGTGAGTGCTTTTTTTTTTTAAACAAGGTCCCATCCTTGCACCTTGTCCCCCCAAACTCAGCTGAAACAAGAACCCCATTAAATCAGTTTAATCAGAACCATCTGATCACCCTCCACATCTGAAAAATTCCTGATCCTCGCTCTCCCCCAGGTGTTATTTGGCCTGCCTCCAGCAAGAACTTGATTAGGTCAGTTCAGCCAGAATCCCTCTTATCCCTGATGTTTCCTCCACCAAACCCCACCCTGTTCCTTGGTTACAAATCCCCACGGGTCCATCCTGTATTTGGAATTGAACCAGTTGATACTGAATTTTCCCTTCTTGCAGTACAGTGATTAAAACCTGTTTTTACTGCTTTAACTACTGGTTTTTCTTTGACAGAACCCCCAAACTGTAGTAGGGTAGGTAGAAAAGGGGATAAACTGACACCTCATTTGTGGCTGGTGTCTGACAGGGGAGCAGTCTATGGACTACGCTCTTAACCTGTGGGGTCTAAAGGTAAGTCTCCATAGTTAGTGCGCCCAGTTAGTGTCAGACAATCGGAGAGTTGGTGGGTGTAGGAAGAAAGACACTAGACCTGGTGATATTTTACTTTGCTACATTACCACACTCTCATACATTTTAGGAATAACAGATTCAGATTTTGTAAATGTTGTTGTTGCTTTCTTAAGGATGAAACCAGATAGTAGTAGCAAAAAGTTTTATCCAAATCAGTTATTTTAATTAGTTTGGTAATTTTGCAAAGGCAGAGATGCCCTATTAATGTTAGCTATAAGACAGGTAGAAAATGGAAACAGACTGATGAATCTCAGAGGGAAGGTGGGGGCGGGAAGAGATTAACCAAAGAATTTATATGCATATATGCATAACCCATGAACACAGATAATAGGGTGGTAAAGACCTGGGGTGGGAGGAGGGGTGGGCTAAAAGGGATCAATGGGAGAAAAAAGGGTACATTGTCTTATTTCAATAATAAAGAGTAAAAAAAAAAAGAAATTGGAAAAGAGGTACATTTAAAAAAAACAAAAACTAAGATAATATGGCCTTTCTACATTTCTACTTCTCTGTTTCTTGCAATTATAACTACTCTCCATTCTCATCTGAAGAGCACTTCATAGCATAGTGCAATGATTATTAGACCAGGAGCCCACAAGGCCTATATTCCATGCCCTGTAAACTTTATTGGTTGGAAACCCTTAGGCAGATCAATCAATATGGTTTCTGAGCCTGGTTTCTTGGTCTTCACAAAGGGGAGCTGGCATCTACCTTCCCTATCTCACAATGTCAAATTGAAGACTGATTGGAACTATGACTGTGAAAACCCTTTGACAGATAATCACAAGCACAGCAATATGAGAGTTAAAATTAAAATGTTTAAAGCTACTGACTTTAGTTTCAGTTGGATTAGTGCATTGGTCGGCAAACTCATTAGTCAACAGAGCCAAATATCAACAGAACAAAGATTGAAATTTCTTTTGAGAGCCCAATTTTTAAACTTAAACTAATTCTAATACCACTTCAAAATAGACTTGCCCGGGCCGTAGTATTTTATGGAAGAGCCATGCTCAAGGGGCCAAAGAGCCGTATGTGGCTCGCAAGCCGCAGTTTGCCGACCATGGGGATAGTGGAATTAACTTAATCCATTCGAATAGCCATAGTGGATGTTACTTGCTAATTGGCTATGTATCTTCCCTCCTTTTGGTTATAGTGACATTCAAACAGTGAATTTTAATTGCGGAAAATAGAAGCCAGTGTTCAGTGACATGTGTCCCTGGCAGATGACTACCTGTATCCAGTTTAATTTTCTAAATTAGCTAGAAGCTTCTTATGGGCATAACCTGAAAAAAATAAAAAAGATATATCAAGAGGCATAAACCATAAAGAAAAATATTAATGTCCTGCAACTTTAAATTTATATGTGGTCCAATATATCAAATATCATAAAATGAATATTAAGTACAAACTGGGAAAATATTTTTAATATATAAAAGAGAGAAATAGTGAATATCTGTAATATGGGTAGAGCTATCAAAGTTATTGATGAAATAAAATCCAATAGAAAAATGGACAAGATATCTGTAAGTTATAAAAATTTCATAAAAAGTCAATAAACCTATGAAAAATGTTCACACTTCATAAGTTATTTAAAAATGCAAAATAAGACCAAGAGAGCAATTTTTACTCATCAAATTAGTAAAGGTTTGAAAAAAAACTACCAAAAATGATGTTCATTTCTTATATTTTTGGTGAAGTTATAGAATCATATAATCTTTTTTATAGGTCAATTTACTTATCAAATTTTACATAATTTATTATACTTTGACCAATCCATTTTACTTTTATTAACTTATCCTAAGGAAATAATTGTGTATAGAAAAAAAGTTATAAAGTTGTGCATTTCAGCATTCTTTAAAATAGAGAAAAATGGAATGTGATGTAAATCTGAAGCAAGAGAGACATTAATCCAGAATTTTGTGGGGTTTTGAGTTTTAAAACAGGATTTTCACAATGAAACAAATCTGAGCCAATTTGATCCATATTGCAGCATGTTATTCATCTGTTTCTGGTGGCATAAGATTGGTGTAGACACCACAGTATTACATTTGTACATCTCCATTGGAAATGAAATCTCCTGCTGGCTACATGTGCCACCAAGTGATACAGAAGTGAAATCATTTGCCCATGGGTCAGATTTTCATTTTACTGAGGCTCTCTGAAAATTGAGTTTATGTCTTTGACAGGTCTCAGTGCTGTTTGATTAGGACTTTCATCCTTAAAATGTGCATATTAAGGGGCATTTTTACTCTTTTATATCCTTGAAGAAGCGCTAGTTAAGCCAGAAGCTACCTGGCTGAGGTTTTTCTTGCATCCGCAGATAAAGATCATGGACATCTACCAGTCTGTAGTTCAAAGTACTAGAGCTGTTTGAGTTTATTCATTTCATTCTCTGCCTCCCCTTCCCAGCGGTTGCCAAAGCAGAACCAACCTACCTATCCAGAGTTCGGTTTCTTGGCACTGGGGGTGCATGTGTTTTGTGTTCCATCCTTTGGAGATTTTTGGTTCAGGAGTGATCTTTTGATTGAACTCTCCCATCCTCCTTGACAATGTTTTTTATCAAGCTGCTGCCCTCTTTTTATCTTTTTTTTCCCCTAAGGACTAAGAAAAGAGGAAGGGAAGGCAGAAATGTTGAAGCACCCTTACAGTGTGAAAAACCTCCTAGCTAGTAATTAAGAGCAAGAGCGAACTGCATGGGTGAGACAAAGGCAGATTTCTTTTCATGCCATGCTTTCATCTGAAATATGCACGGGGATGGTTAATTCCAGGGGCATTTTCAGGGCTTTCCTGATCCCGTGCTAGAGGGTCCTCCTCTTCTGTAACTTCGTTTATCATGTTTTTGTGGTGGTTCTACCAGTTGCTCCTTTTTTCTTCTTTGTTCTGAGAGAGAATAAGTTTCTGTTGTTTTAAGCCACCAAGCGTGTGGTAGTTTGTTACAGCAGCCCTAGGGACTGAACACACCAATCCATGATAGCAAAACCTAGAGATATTTACATCAAAAGTCTCTAATAAAATGGTCCGGCCAGAGAATGCCACAGTGAAGCCCACGAGTCAGCAAGCTCTATTCATGAATACAGAGCATCCAACCATTTTTTATTGCCAGAGTTTAAATATGTTTTTATTTTATTTAAAAAACACACACACACATACATTTATTGATTTCAGAGAGAAAGAGAGAGGGAGAGAGAGACAGAAACAATGAAGAGAGAAACAACCAATCAGCGCCTCAGCCCGCAACCTGGGCATGTGCCCTTCAGTCCACTAGCCAATGCTCCATCCAGTGAGCCAAACTGGCCAGGGCTAAATATGTTTGTAAATAGCCAATTTAAAAAATGGGTTTTAAATAGCCAAGGCTTATGACATATTTGAGGAAATTCTTTACTATAAAGTCAAGAGACCAAGGCAAGTAAATAGAATCAAGAAACTTGGAGGACATTTTTAAAATGGACAAAAGATTCAGAGGAAGAAAAGAGCAATAGGTGGTTTAGAACATAAAGTTGAGAACGTTGCCTCTAAAGAAATGGAGAATAGAGAGGAAAGAGAAGGAAATCAGTAGGTTGATCCAGAAGGTCCACTTTCTGAATAACAGGAATTACAAAAAGGTCCACTTTCTGAATAACAGGAATTACAAAAAAAGATAAGAAATAAAAGGGAGGAAATTATTAAATAAATAGTACAAAAAATGATTAGCACCAAAAGAGAGTAATCTCTCGATAAGTGGAGCTCGCTGATGAGTGCCAAATAATGAATATATAAAGATTTACGCAGAGGCAAATCATAGCGAAATTTTGCAGAGCCAAGGATAAAGTAAATATTTGTGATAGGGTCATAAACCAAATGGAGATGAATTGCAGCAATTAAATCAGAAAAAAAGTATTCTATAAGAAAAGAAACAATCATATAACACACTCAGTGTTCAACATTTGCATAGACCAGTGGTCGGCAAACTCATTAATCAACAGAGCCAAATATTAACAGTACAATGATTGAAATTGCTTTTGAGAGCCAAATTTTTTAAACTTAAACTTCTTCTAACGCCACTTCTTCAAAACAGACTCACCCAGGCTGTGGTATTTTGTGGAAGAGCCACACTTAAAGGGCCAAAGAGCTGCATGTGGCTCGCAAGCCGCAGTTTGCCGACCATGGGCATAGACAAAGCAGTTTACACAGCGAATGGTCATTTAATAAAAATTAAGATATAATCATATTGGGAAGATAGGCAGAGGGAGAAAGGCAGTTTTGCTGGTCAAAAGAGCTAAGTTTTTACCTAACACATAAAAAGTTAATAGATAATTCTAAAGTATATAAAATAGAAAGTAGCATCATTTACATAACTATTAAGAGTACATTAGGAATATGAAGACTTCATTCCACAAGAAAAGCTAGGAATGTTGGCATTTTTAACTCTGCAATGTGCTTTTGGGCCTGGGATATCTTTGTTTTGATTTTTTAAATTAAGGATGTGATACTTTAAAGTATCTACATATAGATATTTAATTCTTTATTTAAAGTATTACATATGTCTATTTTCCCCTCATTGACCTCTCTCTGGCCACTCCTACCTCCCAGCACATGACCTCACCCCCGTAGTGTCCGTGTGCATTGGTTGTGCTTATATGCATGCATAGAAGTCCTTTGGTTGATCTCTCCTGCCTTCCCTCTGAGTTTTGATGGTCTGTTTGTTGCTTCTCTGTCTCTGAATCTATTTTTGTTCATCAGTTTATGTTGTTCATTAAAAAATATTTTTAAGGATTTCAGAGCAGTCACTGGAAAAGCTTTGCTAGCAAACTTGCAAAGAGTCTGGGAATATGATATTTTTTGCTAGCACATTTTGCTTTGAGTCTTGAACTAGTAACATGTTCTTGCTCATCTGCAGTTAGCGCCATTCCAAATAATTGCAATATAAACTCAGTCCTTTTACTTTGCGAGAGGTTATTTATCTTTAGGATTGCATGTGATGAATCTACTTAGTGTACAGCAGACAAATTAATGATGCTCAAAGCCTGCCTTGGTTAGTAGAGTTCCTTGCAGATAGCATGGCTTCATTTATTTATGGTAATTTCAAATGGTGTCTGATAATGTAGGCTTCTGAATAAAGTAAGAATTATAAATTTTATGCAAAGGATGAATTATCCATTATGCAGCTAGTTTTGGGGGAAAGAATTATTCTGTATCCTTCAAATAGACAAAAAAAAAAGCCACATACCAGAACTTTTCCCCCATGAAAATAAATTAAATGCTATTAAATAGACTGTTTAGAAAAATTAGATTTTGCTAAATCATAAGGACTGAACCTAACAGATAATATAATTTCTGAGAGTTATCACTGAAATATGAAATACTGGCTCACAAGATTAGCTTCCCCTATCACTTCATTTTAAATATCACTATGGGACTCAATGAATTTTTGATCAAATATCACATCCTTTGTTTGCTACTTAATTAAAGAAATTATTCCTGAAGAGCTTACTTTTCCCAGTGACACTAAGTGTGTAATGTTCATGCAGCAACCTTGAGGCCAACTCAGTAATATATCATGTCCTGCCTTTTGGTGCCTCCCATTAATATTCTTATAAATATTAATTCATTTAATTCTCACAGCTACCTTATAAGAAAGCCACAGAGAAAGTGAGTCATTCAAGATCACATCATCCATGACAAGCAGTCCAGCTCCAGAGCTTTCTGTTACACTAACCTAGCCATCTCACCTAGCTTTTTGTTTATATATTTTTTCTTGCTAACCTTTTGTTCTTGAATCAACATGACAAGCTGCTCTCCTTATTCAATGGAAGGATATATATAGATAATGCACAGATAGATTTACCTGCAACACTCGGTGTTGGTAAAGAATCATTTTCTTTCAACATAAATTTATGATTCGCGAACTTCAGTGTCTGCTTTTACAGATAGTTACTAGCTTACAGTGAGTGGATTTTTGGAAATGGATTTGCATTGATTATTAATTTTATTGCTTCATCGAGCATATTTTTCTAGTAGTGGAAGGGTTGTTTTTACTGGTTAAATGTGAAAGATGCAAGGAAGATTGAGATCATGATCTTTTGCAGAGATAAAGTGGCTATACATTAGTAACTACAAACACTGTTCATTAACATACTTTGCACTATGCTATTTTAGTGTGTAGAGGAACATGTATCATGAAATTTCAGGTACTCGACTAATGTTCTGTTTTGTTTAGATGAATAATGTAACAACAGACTACTGCCTTGACATCATAAGAAAATTTGAAGTTTCAGAAGAAAATAAGGCAAAAAACGTTCTTGGCATAGAAGGTAAAATAACAAAAATTCTTTATTTTGCATTTTTTAATTTAGTTTTTACTAATTTAAATTCTTACAAAAATTTTAGGAAAAGAAATCAGAGAGATCTCTGGAATTACTGGTGATTCCAATACCTATTTTCCTACTAAGCAGATGCCATCATATTGCCACTTCTCTTACTTTTGCAATGACAATTTAAGGTTTTACTCCTGGCAAGCCAATTTGAAGCCACTATGTATGGAGAGACTAAGAAATATTTGGACTTCTTTCCAATAGCTAATTTTGGGGAATAGCCTCAATCTGATAATTTCATGAAGAGAAATTAGGCCCTAAAATAAGTAATCTAGGAAACTAGGGACTTGAAAGTAAACATGTTTCTTTAAAAATGTTGATAATGAGCCAGTTTTATCCAGTTGATAGCAATGGAGAGGTTTGTTGGAACCACAGATCTCTTTAATACAACCATCTCATTTTATTATCGAGAAAAGTGAAGCTCAAAAATGTTAAGTAATTTGCCAACAGATACTTAGAATCTAGATCCAAGGATCTTATATATAAATAGTATGATATGAATGTAGCTACCAGCTACATGTGTGTCTAACTTGTGTGTGTGTGAAGTATGTAAGGAAAGCAATTGCAGGCTTCTACTAAAGAAGAGAATCTTGTAGACAGAACAGATATCTTACTGAAAGACCACTGGGCCATTTGCTGCCCTGAAGAGCATGCAAAGCCATGATTCATCTCACCATTTTTATTGTTGGCCTGTCCCCTTGCTCCTAGGCTGTGTGGACAAGAGGGTTTTGGTGCCATGTACTTATTTCCTGAGGCTGAGAGTAATTAAAATGAAGAGGAATAGTTTAAAATTTACATGATCAAAAACCATCTGAGGACAGCCAGAAAAAAATAAACTAATCTGGACATTTGCTAAGAAGTGAATATTTTCCTTGGTGTGGCCCCAGAAGATGAATTAAACATGACTTCTAAGTTTTTGGCCATAAAGAAAGGCATGAAGAAATTCTCAGAGTCTTAGAGGATATTTACAGATAGAGATTTACCAGATGATTCTTGAAGCCTTGAAACAATTTACCCTAATAACCATTCCACTTAAGTACTTGTGAATCATTCATGTATTTATTCATATATCAATGAATGCCTTTTCTACTTAGATATTATATTTTGAAAAACTGTAGAAAAATGGATAGGGTTTTCTACAAAACCTTTTAAGCATTATTTCAGAGTTATTAAATGTACTGGCAATTAGCAGCATCTTTGTAAGCCGATTTCATAGTCAAATAATCACATCCTAAATTTGGCCATGCCTATTTTTCAAATTTAATTAATAACCTATCAAATTATTAGTATAGCATCCTACTGCTTCGTATAAATAATGCTTTATCATTGTGTCAGTCACCAATTAAGTCACACAGCATAATTTTAGCTTTAGCTCAGTAGTTACTGAATGGCTTTGTAGGAAACCCACTCAATCAAAATTTTTCAACTGTCTGTTTTTCTGTAGGTTATATTTAAACTGCTACTCCCAAAAGTCATATTTAAGCTTTTGTCATTACTTGACCCAACAAATCATCTCATTGCTCCAGTGTTCCCTTACAAGGCTGTCCTGAGGGTAATCACGAAGATAATCACTATGAACATACTTTATATCTCTCTTGTTCCTGTTACAATCAATCAAGTACTAGTATGTATGCTTTAAAGCTATAGTACTCCACTCTCTCTTCCAAAGGCTTTACCAGCTTCATGCGAAGTCCTGCTTGTGACATATTTAACCCATTGCACCATGAAGTGTACCAGGACATGGATCAGCCCCTGTGTAACTACTACATCGCATCCTCTCACAACACGTACCTGACTGGGGACCAGCTTCTTTCTCAGTCCAAGGTGGACATGTACGCTCGGGTGCTACAAGAGGGCTGTCGCTGTGTGGAAGGTATGTTTTTTGCTGGAGCTCTGGCTTGTGTTGGTGAACACATCCTTTAGTTGGTCCATCAAGTCTACTATAAATAACGGAGACCTAAAAAATGTATGCACATTAATGAGAATCATTTTCCTGCTATTGAACTGTAAAGTCTTTCTTAACTCATAATCTTCTCTGGCTTCTCTCTACTGTCAGTCAGGAGGGAGAGAGATCAGTACTTGCAGTTGGAAAATAACACCTTTGGTTGCTGAAAAATTGTACTAACAATGAAAATTTTTCTAGAAAGATATTTTTGATTTAATAGTGGGGAAAATAGTTCAAGATTACTATTTGTTTTCAGGATACTTTATGGTCTATCAATCAGCCAACATTTTTTTGATTTATAGTGGATTCCTGGGGTGAGTACACAGATTTAAGACATGGCTTCTATCTCTAAGGAGTGTAGTTTAGTAGAAGGGTGGAAGTTAAAAGGAATAGTACAGTATGAGAATTCTAGCAGTTGAGGCATATACATGGTAGAGAAGTATGACAACTCATGTAGGCTGAGAAGATAGACTTGGGTTAGTCATAAAGGGTTATGAGTGCTGTAGAGAGGAATTTCAACTTCAGCTTTTGATATCTAGGGTCCAATAGAGAGTTTTAATACATATAGTGATATAATTAGTCTTGAAGTTTAGAAAGATTGCTTGGGAAACAGTATAGGAGGAAACTTTTTTTTAGGATGTGTGTTTGTTGTGTTGGGGGGGGCATGAAGTTAAAGCAGATAGAATAATGGGAAGGCTATTACAAAGATTCAAAGGAAGGGTTATAAAACTTTAGATTAAGTAAGAAAGACTATTATATGGATATTAAAAAAATAAACTTAACAGGACCTGGTGAGAGAAGTAAAGGATGTAAGGAATGAAAGGGAAAACTAGAATGAGTGGATAGCACTACCACATACTATGGGGAATTCAAGGGGAAGAGCATTAACTGGTTCAGTTTTCCAGTTGTTGAGTTCAGTGGGAGCATCCAGGCAAGATAAAGATTCCATAATTCTGAGTTTTATCTGTAGTAGGTAAAAATTATAAAAGTGTACAGGATCACTAAGAAGAGTGGGCAAGAGAATGAGGTTTGAGAACTTAAACCAACATTTAGAAGTAGTAAGAGCAAGGGGATCCAGTGGGGACAACTAACACTTGGACCTAAGGGATGAAAATATCAGAGAGGAATGGTCAACAGGAAGTAAAATAAGGTAAAGACTTAAGTGGCCAATCTGATGTTTGAGAGCTCGGATGTTATAGTTTGGGTGGTGTGTTAATCAGAAGAAGGGAGTAGCTAAACTATGTTAGTGTTTCAGCATTTTTCTACATTAGAGAAGGACTTGATGATACGGGGCTGGGAAGATTTTGAGATATGGAAGAGGGTAAAATGTGGATAGAGGTTTGTTTTTAGGTGAATAAAGGGACAAGAAATTTTTTTACAAAGGGTTCATGTCTAAATTTATCTCCTCAAAGAGCTAGGAGAGAGAATCATCTACTAAGTATAAAATGGATGGAGGTTGGCTTGAGGGCTTAGGAAGATCAGAAAACTTGCAAAAGTCATCAGGTAATGGGTAAGGAGTTGGCAAGATCAGTTGAAAAAGCCCCAACTAATTTCAAAAATAGTCTTTTAAAAATTATTTTTTGTGATACAAAAATCAGCATGCTTGTACTTCTACCCTCTCCCCAGCAGATTAGATACAGGAGCAGTGAGGACAGATTATAGAATTGATCCAAGCTTCTGGATTTCTAGGTCTGATGAAATGTCTTCAAGGTGTTGATAAGAGCTCTTTTAAGTAATTGACAGTAAGTCCATGGGCCTAAGAAAGAAAGTGAAGTGAATAAAGGGCTACAAAATGAGAAGACTCAAAGAGAAATATGGAGAAAGTTGTCATCACACAAAAAAACAAGAACAGAGAGTTATGATCACCAAGTAGGATTTTGGATGCAGTTAAAAGTGAGGCCAACCATATCCAGAGCATGCCAGCAGTGAGCAAGAATGGAGTGAAGCTAGAGATTGTTGACACTGAGGAGGTCAAAGCTAAGAGATTGAGTAGATTGCCCACATGGATGTTTAACTCACAAATGATGCTGACTGGGAGATTAAAAGTTAAAATATTAAAAGATGAGAAGTTAGAGATTAAAAACTGTAAGCCAGATGTCTATAATAATAAAAGTGTAATATGCTAATTAGACTGAACAACAAAATGACCATCTGGATGACCTTTCAGACGAAGCTGGGGCTGCAAGGGCTCAGCCCTTGCACGAATTTTGTGCACCAGGTCTCTAGTAGAAGAATAATTGTTTAAATGTAGCAATAAAGTCCTAGAGAATGCATCGTGGTTCTTTGATTTATATAAAAAAGAATCTATGGAGAAAGGAAGTAGTGTCCCTCTAGGTAAGCTAGTTATTAACTAAGATATGGAAATTGAGGGAGAATTCCAAAAAGAGCCTGATAATAAAAGGGAGTTCGTTTCCATGGAATGGAGATCTCATGGATCAAAAGGAAACTGCTTTTTGATGGGGATGCACTGGGAGCCAACATGGACAGCAGGTTGTTTTTGGGGTGTTGCAGTAGCCTAGGGAAATGAATGAAGCAGTAAGGCGATAAGATAAGACTGTTAAGTGGATGGGCCTTCCTTTGTCAGAGAGTTTCTGGCTTGGAGGTTTTTTCTGCTATAAAAGTATAAGATATAATGTTATATTATAAAATAGTAGTAAAGTTACAAAAGTAAATTAACATTTTAAAAGTGGATAGTCATTATGACTATCTGCATATATGTAGAACAATTAAGATCACTACAGATTTAGCACTCTGCAAATAATGCTTTAAGACATGGCATTTTTGCTGTGGATACAGAGAACACCTCCAGACAACAGTGATTGACAAGTGAGTAACTTAAGCCAACTAAATAATGAAAATGATCATAAAATATTAACATAAAAAAAAAGCTTTCGAGCAACAAAAGGTCTTGAGGTGGCATTCTGCTCTAAGCCATTACTCTACTCTTTGTTCCCTCAGTGCTTAACAAGTTCAACATGTCTGACATGCATAGAGATACCAGGCAGGGGTGGGGGTGCGGGGAGCTGGCACACACCATCATAATGTTCAGCTGCAGTAATGTCCTTGGTCAGGTTGTATATGGTTTCCTAGGGAAGAATAATCAGTCTTTCTTGGTAAAGTGGGCTTGTCAGAAAATCAAATTGATAACATTTTTTTTACATGGCCTTTTATTCCCCTGATTTTCAGCCTGAATTGCTTAATAAATATGGATGTTCTGCCCAGGAGATTTTCACTCTCATTACGGAAGTGATGTTGCATCGCTGGTATAATCGGTTTACAACCTTTCTCCATTATCCCTGGGAGCTCCTTTCTCTATTATTCACAGGTGGAACGTTTTTAAGTGACATTATGAAGAAATGTCACTGCTCAGCCTTTAGAACTGACCAACACTGTCATAGTGCTTTCAGGGGCTTGTAGTCTATGGTCTGGTTGCAAATGGGCCCTGGCTGTTGTATGGCGAGGGGGATTGTTAGAAGAATTTGACCTTGCCAGCATTCTCAGACCGCAGGAGCTTTTACAGGAAATGTCACTGCCGTTTGAATATGGTTATTGATACCACCTGTTAATGATGACACCTCCTTTGGAGTGTTATCCTCATTCTAGAGACCTGATGCACGAAATTTGTGCAAGAGAAGGCCTTCCTTCCCTGGGCTGCCAGCACAGCTTCCCTCTGGCACCTGGGACCCAGGCTTCCCTCACAGCCCTGGCTTCGTCTGGAAGGTCGTCCATAAAGACGTCTGGTCTAATTAGCATATTACACTTTTATTATTATAGATAACAACAGACAGTCAAGAAATCAGACCTAAAATCTGAACATTAGGAGCACCATCATTGGCAATGGGTATTCTGCCTGTGAGAAACTATCAGCAAAGAGCACCTTCTTTTTATGATCAATGTACTTTTAAGAGCCATTTGTATGTGTCCATGATAATCAGGTCAGGAGTGGCATTGCCTTGTCTATATTGCATTTTTTGGGGAAAAGATTAGTTCATTTGTGAGGAACCCTGTTATGCCCTTTCTCATCCAAGATGGGACTATAAATCAGAGTATAAATTGTTAAAATTCGGTATTTTTGAAACACCTGTTTGTTCTTTCAACACTTATATCCAAAAAGCAATGAAAGAATGCCAAGTGTATGTCAAAGGATGGATGGAATTTCTCTTCTGTGAAGATGCTTTTTTTGATACATTATTGCCTGCATAGTAGTATCCTAAAACCTTTGGTCTACTCAATAGCATATTTATTCTTAAACTTTGTTTCCAGCATTTTTATGCTATTAACTTTGAATGTTTTTAAAAGACCTTAGTAAACTGAAGAAGTGAAATTAAAGAAACAGCCTGTTAAGAAATATCACTATCCTTGGAACACTTGATTGGATTCAGATCAATTTCATTTTCTTTTTAAACAATGTTTTTATTGATTTTAGAAAGAGAGGAAAGGAGAGTTAGGAAAACATTGATATGAGAGAGAGAAGCATCCGTCAGCTGCCTCCTGCATTCCCCCTACTGGGGATCAAGCCTGCAACCCTGTCATGTGTCCTACCTAACCAGGAATCAACCAGAGACCTTTTGGAGAATGAGACACTGCTCAAACAACTGAGCCACACTGGCCGGAGTGGTTCAGATCAATTTCTAACGAGAGTTCCTAGTACATGCTAAGCTGATTGTGAGTAGGACATCTTTGTTAGCTTATAAGCACTCACAAATTATCTTTAATTCCTTATTCTAATAAACACCCATTTCTCTGTTTGACATCCTTCTCATGATCATAACATGGTACATGTATAATCTCAAAAAAATAAAATAACATTTGTCTGATGTTTCCAGTAATGTTAGTAAATGCCAGAAACTTTTGGTTGTTGATGTGAAGTTCTGTTTTTGGCAGTTGACTGTTGGGATGGCCCAGATGGAGAGCCAGTCGTTCACCACGGTTATACTCTCACTTCAAAAATCCCCTTCCGAGATGTGGTGGAGACCATCAACAAGCACGCCTTTGTGAAGAACGAGTAAGTGTCGCAACACCTGGGGGGGAAGCTAAGGTGGCACATGGAGCATCGCCCGATGTAACGTGACTACACAAGCACACACTCATCCTTGGAGTAGCCATCTCTTTTTAAAATCTTTTATGTATTTCTTTATTGATTTCAGAGATGAAGGAGAGGGAGAAAGAGATAGAAACATCAATGATGAGAGAGAAGCATTGATTGTCTGCCTCTTGCAGACCCCAACCTGCAATCTAGGCATGTGCCCTGGGCTGGAATCAAAGCTTGGATCCTTTAGTCTGCAGACCGATGCTCTATCCACTGAGCCAAATCAGCTGGCACTAGTCATCTCTTTTCTGCTATTGTGGTTCTCTCCTTCTGACCCAACAAAAACATAAAACAAATAATATGGACTCTATGTACATACTTTCTCATGCTCCATTTATTCTGTTCCCCATCCTGTCTCTAGACATTGCCTCTTCAAAGTGTGATCTTGCAAAGAGTGACCTCAAAATTTCTAAACCAGGGTGTACAGTGTCTATAAAGTCTGGAAACATGGGTTACTATACATAGTAGTTTATTGATATTGTATTAAATTTCAGTAAAATAATAACTAGGTTCCAGACTTGCTGGATATCCAAATATGCAGTGTCTAGCTTACTTATGTTAGTAGACCCCTCCTTGGTATATGATACTGTTAACTATTTTCTCTCTAGTACTTGCTTTTTTTTTTGGTTTCTAGTATAACTTTCTCTTCTCCATTGCTGTCATTATTTCATACTCTCCTTTTTTGGCCTATGTGGTCTTCTATTTTATTTCCTCATTTCTTTAATAGTCATTATTTCCCAAGTTTTTGCCCTTGGCCCATTTTTTTGGTTACTTGCCTAACTTTCCCCCCAAGTCTCAGAACTATATAGAAAAATTCTTAGTAAAAATTCATCTACATAATCATCCTATAGGTACTTCAAAATCAGTATATGCCGTTATTTATTCAGCTATTTATTTAGATATTTAATGGTGCCTACTCTAAGAAAGGCATACTGTAGCAGGTTCAGGGAGCCACAACACTGAAGAAAAAACAACACTTCTAACATCAGGCAGCTTATCCCGTAAACTTAACTTACCATCTCAACCTGCCAAACCTACTCTGGTTCTGTACTTTTTTGTTTTTTGTGTGTGTGGTTTGTTTGTTTTTTATTTGTTTGTTTTTTTAGGGGTAGCACTGTCTATCGGTGGCTTTAGCCAGAAACTGGGAGTCATTCTCAATTCAGCCAATTCTTTTTAATTCTACTTCCTAAATCATCTTTTGACACTATTGCCTGATCTTCATTTTCAATTCCCTTTTTGTTCATCTCCACAATGGTGCAATATTTCTCTCTCTGATAATACAAACAAGTTGTTTTAAACTCCCACACAAAAGCTCCCTCTAGCACCCAGCTGTGTCTCCCATGCCCTTCAAAGCCTGGCGCCTTCCTTCTCTTCCAGTGTCTTCTTCTACCAGACTTAGGATTCTGCCTTCACTGACTGTAGGATTCCCCAGTGAGCCCAGATCTTGCACAACTCCCTGCCCTGGCATATGCTATTCTCTCCGTCTGCCTCACCTTTCCCCATTATTCCACCTGCCTAATTCTTACTCATCCTACAATACTGTTTAAGCAGTGTCCCTCTGGCAAACTTACTGCTTACTGATGCCTCCAGCTGAATTCAACTTACTGCTTACTGATGCCTCCAGCTGAATTCAACTTACTGCTTACTGATGCCTCCAGCTGAATTAAATGCTCCCCTTTTCTCTTCTTAGTGTCTGAGCGTATTTCTATTATGTCATATAGCCCTTCCTTAGACTTGTTGGTTACTTGCTTTCTTTTTTAAGTCTTTAAGATCAGGAACTCATTGAAAATATGAGGCTCTGTCTTATTCATTCTTTATTGCCTAGCAGGTACCTGCAGTATACCAGACACTCAAGAAACGATTTTTGAATTTAGAGAAGCAAATTCAAATTAGAATTGCATAAAATTAATCATATGAAAGTTAGTAGCCTTTAAAATTTTTAATATTTGGTCTTGTCATTAATTAACCATGAGCTTAAAATGCTGTTCTAATAAGAGGCCCTTACTGCATAGCGGGTTTAGTTTACAGTGTGTTCTTCCTGGAAGAACCTCGAGTACTGGTTTCTGATGTACTGTTATGGCTAGTCTTGGCCGAGTGGAAGAAGGGACTTTACTATTCCATTCCCAATATGTGAAGTCGCCTGTTGAGAAGACCTGCTGTGTACCTCAAGGGAAGGTCTGGTGACCTGACAGTGTCTGCTTCACGTTCTGGAATTCTTAAGAAGGGCACTTCGAATTAAAACAACTCACGAGCCTATTTAGCACACTTTAAAAGTTCATTCTTCTTTTCCTTCTTAAATTTGAGTTGCATGTTTAAACCAGGGCTTATCAACCTTTGCACTGGTGACATTTGGGGCTAGATAACAGCTGTTGTGGGATTGTCTGTTGCATGGGGGATGGTTAGCAGCATCCTTGACTTCTACCCAGTCAATGCGAGCAGCACCCCTCATATTGTGACCACCAAAGCTGTCTTCAGAGATTGATAGATGTCCCTTTGCTGAGGAGGATGGGTGCAGCACGTTGCCCTCCTCTTCTTTTTTTTTTTTTTTAAATATATTTAAAAAAAAGGGATAGAAAGCTAGAAACAGCGATGAGAGAGAGACATCGACCAGCCGCCTTTTGCACGCCCCCTACTGGGGATGTGCCCGCAACCAATGTACTTGCCCTTGACTGGAATCGAACCTGGGACCCTTCAGTCCACAGGCTGACGCTCTATCCACTGAGCCAAACCGGTTTCGGCGCCCTCCTCCTCTTTTGATAAACACTGCTTTATTTTAAGCATCTTTAGACACTAATAGGCTTTTTATAAATAGGTCAGTCATGTAAACACTCATTGTTAGAATTCCATGATGTGAATGCATAGACCACTAAGGGTTGCTAGTTTGTTTTTTATCTCGTTTTCTACTGCTCTATGTAAAATCCATGTGGGGACACCAGAGCAAAGAGATTATAGTCAGATCACCAATCTAACCTCAGCCGCAGAGATTCCAGCTCTTAAGTTATATTCTACCCTCATGTTTTACTGATGAGGATAGAATATAATTTCAGGGGGTCACAACCTATATGGTGGAGCTTATGCTTGTTATACAAGCCCAGAAATAAATAAAAAAACACCCCACAACTTTCTCTACATAGATATATTAGACAATTTAAATATTGATTTGTAACTCTGGAAAAAAATACAGTGTCTCAGAAAACGTATACATATTTTAACAGCTGGTAGCTCAATTTTGAAAATGAAATGTATTTCAATAAACACTGCCTTTAAATTATTTAAAGTTTGTGTATACATTTTTATGACTCCCTATATATTATCTATTACTTTGGAAGATAGTGATAGAAAACTGAAAAAAAAATCTGAATTTTGAAATAATTTCTCGATCTGGGGGGAAAAAAAAAGTCAGAAGAGGAGGAATATCCCACAATCAGTTCTGCTCCCTTGCTGGCTTGGCTGCCACCTCTCAGGCTGCCTCTGCTGATCGCTTCACTCTTGTCTCCAGTTCTCGGCACAGAAACCGGAGTGCTGGTGGCGATGGGATGCTTCAGCTTTCTTCCTTTTCCTTTTATTCTGAAAGCAAAGACTAGTATATACTTATCTACAAATGGCTGAAATGCCTGGCATGGGGTCTGATAAATTCCATTATTTTATCTTCAAGAGTAGTATTCATGCTGGGGCTGATTATGTATTGTATTTGTATGTTTTATTTATAATATATATGACATATTAAATGCAGATATCTGCATTTTATGATATTCAGGGGTCTCTGAGATGTTTCTGGACTTTTGAATAAATAAGACAAAATTACATTATATGAGTTTTATTTCTTTAGGTTTCTTATCTCTTAAAATTTTCTCCTTTCTTCACTTAAATCAATCTTTCTCTATATAGCTATATCTACATCTATTTATATATCTATATCTATATCTATATCTATATCTATATCTACCTATCTGTCTATATATATATATACATATATATATATATACATTTTCTGAGACACTGTATATCTATCTATCTATATACATATAGATAGATAGATAGATAGATAGATAGAGATGGTTATTTTTTTCCATGATACAAAATATCAAACTAAGCCATCCCATAAGGATTGGTATTTCATCCATTATGTCTAGTAAACTATACTCAGAGGAGGTGTTTTTTTTTTTTTTAAATGCATCTCTCATTTTAGTCATTGAAGCACTTTAATGGTCACATTCTCACAAGTTACTAGGATTGCAGGAACATAATGAACACGGAATGATTGCTGAAATCCCTGAGTTGCCATGCTCTGCCTTTAGAATGTGTTGCTGTTCTCACAGGTTCCCGGTCATACTGTCCATCGAGAACCACTGCAGTGTCCAGCAGCAAAGGAAGATTGCTCAGTACCTGAAAGGCATATTCCAGGACAAACTGGACCTGTCATCCATAGACCCAGGAGAAAACAAGCAGCTTCCAAGCCCTCAGAGCCTGAAAGGCAAAATCCTAGTGAAGGTAACTACCCAAAGGAACGCATTTAAAGCAGCGGTTCTCAACCTGTGGGTCGCACGACCCTTTCACAGGGGTCACCTAAGACCATCGGAAAACACATATTTCCCATGGTCTTAGGAACCAACATACCGCTCCTCTGTGTAGCAAAGTGTAGCAATGTAGTTTACTGTTGTCATATGAAGATTATTACCCATGCTATACCATGATTCAAGACAAAATTTCATTTACTTGTAATTAGAAATAAATATTTCACAATATATAATTACATATTGTTTTTGTGGTTAATCACTATGCTTTAATTATGTTAAATTTGTAACAACGAAAATACATCCTGCATATCAGATATTTATATTACAGTTCATAACAGTAGCAAAATTACAGTTATGAAGTAGCAATGGAAATAATTTTATGGTTGGGGGTCACCACAACATGAGGAGCTGTATTAAAGAGTCGCAGCATTAGGAAGGTTGAGAACCACTGATTTAAAGGCATGAATGACCAACTCCGTCCTCCCTCCCTCCCTACCAACTGGTTTCTCAGGAGAAGAATAATTACAGTTCACACATGAAGGTTTGTCTTGATTTGTGTATGCACCTTGCTCCAAATTATTTATAGTCATACCTTAAGAAAACAAAACTAGCTATTGAGTGATCATGGATTCTGGAATTTTTTTTATGAAGTGAGACCATCAATACTGTAAGCCGAAGGCTTAATACATTAGTCTAGTATTGGTTCACACTGGAGAACTATGTGGGGTACAGGGCGGAGAAGGCTCCGGTGTCCATATCTGAAAGCATTTCTTTCAGGTTTTTCTCTCCAATTTCAAGCTCCATTAACTGTCGGGGAGGAAGGTCTTCACAGTTGCTTGGCCCTGGTTGAGTGAGAAGAGCTCCCTTCCCAGCAGAGCCCAGCACGGACACAGCACCCGCAGGACTCGGGTGTATGTGAAAGAGCAGTTGGTGACTGGACTGACATTTCCTAAGCAGATTTTTGTGAGAAGGGAAACTCAGTACATGCAGTGAATATTATTAACATAAGGAACAGCCAGAAAGACAGTTCCTTGAGATAGCAGATTGCTTTGTGACTTAATTCCAGTTCGTTTTGTGTTTGAATTAAAACCATCTCAGATAGTTGTATTGTTTTAAGACTAAAAATCTAAGGAAGAGCAGTAGGGTATGAATATTCAAACTGGATTATATGTTGCCTAAAAGGGGTGTGTACAGAAAAGCCAGGTATGTCATAGGAGGTGCAAAAAAAGTCAAAGAAACTGTGATGTTATAGCAAGACTTTAAGGGAGGGCAGCAGATGAGAAAGATGTAAAGTATTCATCTTTGGGATTGGTCTAACCTGTTTTTCTGTCATTAAATGAAAATTATATACTGAGTCCATCAAAAAGGTGTTGTAAGGCAGCATGTAAATACAAGCTCCAAACAATGCCAGAGATAACTGTCAATTTTCTTGAAATCTTTCTAAAGTAAGATTTATGATGAATCGTGTGATGAATCCTGATAGCTGGGTTAAAAAGCTATCATTACCTCTGTCAGCTTGTAAATGCTTCCATGTTTCTTGAATTATCTTTAGCCAGAAGGTTCAATGCAGACTAAGGCTATTTGATTGAAATCTTTCCATTGTAGACAGTGAAATTTAAGGTAAATATTGATATGGACTGAATCCCTTCTGCGTAACTGGACTTTTGTCATTTGACACAGGATGTCCTAGGGCTGACAGGTGTCAGGAGGAGTGAGAGCCGGGAATCTGAGGAACTCAATGGAAGGAGTGTTGGGAAATGTGGACTATGAATGAAGTATTGCAAGGCAGCCAAGGTCTATTTGCTAATAGGACCATTCTTCAGACTTTAAAGGAGATTCCCAAGATCTATAAACCATCATGCTCCTGTTTAAAGCAAAAATAAGGAAAATGATTTTCCTATGTTCCTTTAGCATCAGAGAGATTTTTGATCCAATAGGTCATTTGAATGGCTATGTACCACTTGGGAGATAATAAGTTATTTGTTATTATAATAATAACATACACACTATCCAACCATATATATATATATATGTATGTGTATATATATATATATATATATATGCGCAAGTTTTTTATTATTATAATAACTAAAACACATACACACTTTTCAACTATCCTATCCAATAAAAGAGTAATATGCAAATTGACCATCACTACAATACTCAAGATGGCTGCCCCTATGTGGTCAAAGATCCTACCCCCATGTGGATACAAGATGGCCACCATAAGATGGCCAGCAGGGGAAGGACCAGGCCTGCAAGGGAGGGCAATTGGGGTGACCAGACTGGCAGAAGAGGGAAGTTGGGGGGGACAGCCTGCAGGGAAGGATAGTTGGGGGGAACCCAGATCTGCAGGGGAGGGCAGTTAGGGGTGACAGGCCAGCAGGGGAGGGCAGTTAGGAGTGACCAGGCCTGCAGGGCAGGGCAGTTAGGGGCAATCAGGCTGGCAGGGGAGCAGTTAAGCATCAATCAGGGAGTAGAGGGTGATCAGGCTGGCAGGCCGAAGTGATTAGGGGCAATCAGGAAGGCAGGCAGGTGAGCAGTTGGGAGCCAGCAGTCCTGGATTGTGAGAGAAATGTCTGACTGCCCCTTCAGGCCTGATCCTACTGGCATCGGGCCTAAATGGGCAGTTGGACATCCCTCGAGGGGTCCCAGATTGGAGAGGGTGCAGGCTGGGTTGAGGGACACACCCCCATGCACGAATTTTGTGCACTGGGCCTTTAGTGTGTGTGTGTGTTTGTGTGTGTGTGTGTATGTATGTGTGTGTGTACATATATATATACATATTCATATTATATATTCATATTTATATATATAAATATTATATATAAATAAATATTCATATTTATATATATATGTACACACACAATATATAATGTATATATATACACATAATGTGTGTGTGTGTATATATATGTATATATATATATGAAATGCTATCTAGTGTGTATATATATATAAAGCTTCTCTTAAGTATGTGGAATGGGGTTTTGCTTGTTATAATGAGTCATATATTCTCAAAATAAGCTTGATTTTTATTTGTAAATATAACCTCTCTAATTAATTTATATTTAATTGAAAGTAATTAACCTACCTTTTCTTGAAAGTCTTTTCTTCCTTATTTTGCCCATAACTCGAACTATCTGCTTGCTAATCAGTGGAAATGATTGGACAAGGAATTACACATTTTTATTTTTCACATTAAAATTTTTTTTAATTGTAGTAAAATGTAATATTACTATTTACCTGCCATCTCCACTCTTTCAAATGCACATTTCAGTAGTGTTAAGGACATTCACACTGCCATGTAACTAATCCCCAGAACTCTTTCTCCTGCACAACTGAAACGCCACACCCCTTAAACAACTCCCCCTCCCCCACTCCCCACAGCCCTGGTAACCACTATTCCATTTTCTGTCTTTATGAATCTGACTTCTCTGGGTGCCTCATGTAAGTGGAATCATATAGTTTGCTTTTTGTCATGGATATTTTACTTAGCCTAATGTCCTCACGGTTTATCCATGTTATAGCAAGTGTCCTAATTTTCCTCCTTTTCTTGGCTGAATAATATGCCATTGTACGCATATATCACATTTTGTTTACTGACTCACCTGAATTGCTTCCAATCTTTTGGCGGTTGTGGATTTATTTTCATTTTTACATTAAGTGCTTTGTTTCATTTCAGGGTAAGAAGCTGCCTTATCACCTTGGAGATGAAGCAGAGGAAGGAGATGTTTCTGATGAAGACAGTGCAGATGAAATTGAAGATGAGTGCAAGTTCAAGCTCCATTATGTAAGTGACAGACTTGGCCATAATTCTTACCTGCTATTCAGTGATCGGCAAACTGCGGCTCGCAGTTTGCCGCTCTGTTGACTAATGAGTTTGCCAACCACTGGTGTAAGGCATTATTACCCTTACCCAGAAGTTTTGACTTCGGGTTAAAGACATTAGTACATCATTAAAACGTTTTTTAAGTGTTTTTCCCTATGTGCTGCAGTAAAACGCTGCAGCAAAAGGTACAGCTGTGTTGGGATCCTCACCAAGATAAGGATATTTATTGGATAAAAAAGGGTATTTGTTGAAAGTTACTTCGTGTGCTTGCACACAGACACTCAAATGTTTATTGAGTGAATGTGTCAAGGAGTCTTGTGTCTTCAAGTTGGATGGAATGTTAGTGATTAACCCATCTGACCCTCTCTCCAGGGATAAATCCCCTGCTGTTACAACTGGAGCAAAACTCACGTTACAGTGCCAAATGTCACTGTCTTCTTGAAATAAGCTGGCTTTCCTATTGTCTCTCTGCCTCCTGCTAGCAGCCCCGCATGCTGTCTGTCACAGCTGACTCCCAGCACCCTGCTGCACGGGGCTCTGGGATGCCCATCCCCATGCTGAGAAATGGACCGTGGGCCGGAGGGTTTCCCAGCTCCTTCAGACATGGGACTCCTGGCTTGCTCTTTAAGTTGTCACATCTTAAGTAAAATGGCATGGAATAGTTTGTTGCCCGCGTGGTGCTTCAGACCCCTGTCCTACATCATGGAGCTGCATTTCTTAAAAAAGCACCATTCAGCCAGGTCATCCGAGGGCAATGCCAGCCAGGGGAAATGTAAGGCTTAAAGAGACACTGCCTCCCACCTGGAGGACTAGAATTTCTCGACCTCGCCCCGCCACCCCCATCTTCTGCAACTCACGTGATTGTCAGGATCGCATGACACCGTGAGAGTACCATTTGCTCATGTTAGTTTGGTATAGGGCTTACCATTTCACCTCTGTAGGAAAGTAGTATTTCTCTAGATCAGGACTACTGTATTACTCTGCTCTCAATAAAACAAAGAAGTTTTGTATAAATTCTTCTAATTTGCATCATTGCCCCGATACAAATCTGTTACATTTATCTATTACATTGTTAAAAATAGGTCTGGCCCTGACCGACATGGCTCAGTGGATAGAGCCTCGGTCTGCGGACTGAAGGGTCCCAGGTTCGATTCCCGTCAGGGGCATGTGCCTTGGTTGCGGGTACATCCCCGGTGGGAGATGTGCAGGAGGCAGCTGATCGATGTTTCTCTTTCATTGATGTTTCCAACTCTTTCCCTCTTCCTTCCTCTCCGTAAAAAAATCAATAAAATATGTTTAAAAACAAAAACAAAAACAAATAAACAGGTCTGCTCCCTTCTAGACAGTAGTAACTGTGCTACCTCCCGATAGGTACCAAAGGGAGCCGGCATCATTCTGAAAGGAGGCAAGAGCAGAATGACAGCTGAAGCCTCAGTAGGCACTTCTTTCTCGGCTTTGATACACTTTAAAAGGTTCAGCTTGAAGTGAAAAGGAAGAATCACCATCTGTATTAACCTCTCGCCTTTTGATAGTTTATCTTGGCTCAATTTATTACCACTCGCTCTGGTTTTAGAAAATTAATCTAAATCTATTTACATAAGTGAACATACACTTAATATTTTAAATAGTTTCTTTTTTTTTTACTCTTCCAGATATTTACATACTGTGATTTATTACTTGTGATTGCCGGTAATGTGGCTCAAATGTTTTACAAACCAGACTTTTGTCTCTGATTTTCATTATCTTTGCATCCTGTTTCCAAGATCTCTTGGTTGCTAGCCTCAGAGGGGTCTCATTTGAAACAGGGAACAGAGAGCTTTGACTGAGTTACAGGTGTAGGGAATGCTGTTTTTAGTGAAAATGATGATGACAATTTAGCTATTATTACAATGTAGTAATTTTTTGCTCTGAGTAAAACCCAAGTTGTCTGGTTTCTACATCCACCCACTTATATATTTTTTTCTTTAATGCCAGGGAGCCTTTTAACTTTCTAAATTAAAATCTGTAATTATAAAATCAAGTAGCTATAGTTTTTTCTTAATAGGGAAAGATTAGTAACTTCACCTGTAAAAATATCCAACTGAGCCCTAACTGATTTGGCTCAGTAGATAGAGCGTTGGCCTGCTAACTGAAGGGTCCCAGGTTTGATTCTGATCAAGGGCATGTACCTTGGTTGCGGGCATATCCCCAGTAGGGGGAGTGCAGGAGACAGCTGATCGATGTTTCTCTCTCATTGATGTTTCTAACTCTATAAAAAAAAATCAATAAAATATATTTTTTAAAAATCCAGCTGAGTTTTTCTTATCTTCAAAGCTTCTTAGTTGGTTTCTAAGAACCCATACAGGAAGATAGTTTCAAACATGATTACATAAAGATAGTTACGATTTTTAATTTAGATTCTTTGAAGTGAAGGTGGGAAACACCTTAATTGTGAAATTTTACAAGTGTGTCTTTGTTATACTTTCAGAGAGAAAATACATAAAGAAATCAACATTCTATCCTGGCCGGTATGGCTTTGAACCAGAAGGTCATGGTTTGATTTCTGGTCAGGGCATGTGTCCATGTTTCAGGCTTGCTCCCCAGCAAAGGGTATGCGGGAGACAGCAGATCAGTGACTCTCTTTCATCATTGATGTTTCTATCTCTTTCTTCCTCTCCTTTCTTCTCTGAAATCAATAAAAATACACTTAAAAAAAAAGAAATCATCATTCTAGTGGAAATTTGTAGTTTACTCCACTTTTCCAAATCCTTTTTTCTCTAATTTTGAACTCTTCTAAGAAGTGGGACTGTTGTCTTTTGGAAACCAAAGTGTTATCCTGTAATCAGTCAATTTATACTCCTATTGTCAGCAGAGGGTTCAGATGCATTGTCTGAATGTCAAATGTAAATTGCCCGATCTTACCCTGAATGCCTGATCATATTTCTGCAAAAGAGGATGGACTGTGCATAACTATGTGAAACCTTAGAGAAAGTTCTTAACCTCAGTTGTAATGGAACAGGGTGTGGTTAGAATTATGTTATATTCTGAATTGTTGCAATAAACATTTTCACTTAGCATTCATGAACATTGCAATGCTAACTCATGAGGCTTAAACAGATACATTTGCACATTCAACAAATTTTTAATTTAGGGTCTCTTATTGGAGATGCCACCATCATGCTATAAAAGGTGGGGCATCTATCAGTAAATAAAATAAACAACAATCTTTGCCTTTATGGAGTTTATACATTATTGAGAGAAGGGGAGGATAGACAAGAATTAAAACAAGTAAGTAACATCTATAGTGTACTAGGCAGTGATAAGTGCTAAAGGGATGAAACGAGAGAAAAAGTGGAGAAAGTATGTGTATGTGAAGGGTCTATTGAAATTTTAAATTGGATATGTATACATATAACACATTAATAAAAAATGTTTTTTTTTAATTTTAAATTGGGCAAGAAAGGTCTCAGAGAGAAGGTCACGTGTGAACAAAAACCCGAAGGAAGTGAGGAGTTAGCCATTCTGGTATCTGGGAAAGAATTAGAACATTCTTTCTAATGGCGGAAGGAATAGCGAATGCAAAGGTCAGAAGCAGGATTTGTGGCTTGCTCAGCATTACCCTCCTGTTAAGCAGAGCCCTCACACAGGCTTCCTATTCTTGTTAGTCTCCTGCTATTTCTAACTAAGGGATTCAAATCACACAGAAAGTGTATTTCTCATGTCATAATTCCTTTCTGTTGAATTAATTGAATCCTTCAAGTTTCTGCCTCCTACTGTTTTGTGGCCTCAACCATAGAGAAACTCTGGCTCATGATGTCTAAGCCACGAGGTATAGCAGTGTGTTTAATGACCCAAGAATCACACAGCTCAGAGGGGCAAAGGAAGCAGTTTCGTTTCAACCACAATAGTTACCAGATATGATTCAGTGAGCCAACTCACCATTATTCATCTTCATGGAGTCTTCTAATGTCAAGGTGCCTTATAGACTTTCCACCACCAAAGTAACTTCACTGATTTTTTTTCTCTTCTAAAATCCTCTGTGAAGTTTATCTTGTAAACACCAAGCCTTCCAACCAGTTTTAAATGAATCTGAGTATAGTACTAAGTAACAACCTTTTATTACCCTAATGTCCTAAAAACATTATTTAATCTGAGTATCCATCTCACACTAAGCATATTCACTGTTTTCCTCTCTTCCTACTTCTTTTGCCACAAATTCATCTTTTTTTTAAGTGATTTGTTTTATAAATGAGCTATTATAAGGCCTATGGGTCTTGTTGGGCTAAGAATTGTCAGCACTCGTAAAAAGGATGAATTACCTCCTGAGGTGGTGAGGTCTTGCTACTGAAAGTATGCACACAGAGATTAAATGCCTACATGTGGGCATGCTCTTGTATCCTGGCTGCAAGAAGTGGGGAATGGACAAGGTGGTCTGGAAGATCCCTGGAAGATTCCAGTGGTTTCTACTGCGACATTTCTGCAATCCTGCCAAAGAGTAAAGGTAGTGAACATTTAAGGTCTAACATAGTATATATGTTACAGTCATGCACTCCATAATGACATTTTGGTCAGCCACAGATCGCATATATGACAATGGTTCCTTAAGATTATAAAGACAGGGAGAAACTAAGATGGCGGCATAGGTAAACACCTACACTGCTGCCTCGCACAATTTCAAAATCACAACTAAAAGACAAAACAGACCTCATCCAAAACCACAGGAAAGCTGGCTGAGTGGAAATTCTACAACTAGAAGGAAAAAGAAAAGCATACTGAGACTCAGAGGAGCTGCAGGAGGCTGAGGTATGGAGACACGAGTGTGGAGAGGACAAGTGGCTTAGTGTGTGGCTGACTTTCTCAATTGGGAGGGAGACACAAGCTCCCGACTGCACTGAATTCCAGTTCTGGGCGAGACTCTGGGAACCCAAACTCATTCGGGGGAAAACTGGACTATCTGGCAGTGGGAAAAACTTGAGGGCAGCTTTCTCTCAGAGGTACTTGCAGCAATTACCGAGGGACACTGAGACCCAAGGGCCTCATAAGGCAGGGCTGATGGGAAGCCAAGGCTGTCTTCTCTGCCCTCAAGCTGAGCCCCATCCAAGCTGAGCACAGAGGCTTTTGCAATTTTGCAAGTCTTGTCTCATGAGTGTGTCTCCAGCACAGAATTCTCTCAGCGTAGACACAGCTGATCCTAACAGCCAATTGGCCTGGAGGTCAATTACTCCCAGTGATACCAACAACAATCAAGACTTAACTACAACAAGGCTGTGCACATAGTCCACAAAGGGGTTCATCAAGAGTGTCCACCTCAGGTTAACTGGGGAGGCTGAGCCACTGAACCCTATAGGACAAATAGCACAGAAAGCTACTGTACCAACTCAGGGAAGCAGTGAAAATATGGAGACAAAGAAACAGATCACAAATGAAAGAAATGGAGGAAAGCAAACGACTAGATATAAAGTTCAAAACCATGGTTATAAAGTTTTTCAAGAATTTCTTAGAAAAGGCCAATGAATGTAATGAGACACTCGAGGATATGAAAAAGGTCCAATTAGAAATTAAACATACACTGATTAAAATAAAAAATATTGTACAGAGATCTAACAGCAAGAATCAAATGAAGGTTTGAAATATGAAGAAGCAAAAACCACTCAACTGTAAAAGCAAAAATAAAAAAAGAATCCAAAAATGTGAAGATAGTGTAAAGAGCCTCTGGGACAACCTCAAGCATACCAACATCAGAATTATGGGGGTGCCAGAAGAAGAGAGAGAGCAAGATACTGAAAACCTATTTTAAAAAATAATGACAGAAAACTTCCCTCATCTGGTGAAAAAAATAGACTTAAAAGTCCTAGAAGCCCACAGAACCCCATATAAAAGAGGACCACACCAAGACACATCATAATTAAAATTCCAAGAGCAAAAGACAAAGAATATTAAAAGCAGCAAGAGAAAAACAGTTAATTACCTACAAGGGAGCACCCAAACTATTGTCAGCTGATTTCAACAGAAACTATGCAGGCCAGATGGGAGTGGCAAGAAATATTCAAAGTTGAATAGCAAGAACCTACAACCAAGATTACTCTACCCAGCAAAGCTATCATTCAGAATTGACGGTCAGATAAAGAGCTTCACAGATAATAAAAAGCTAAAGGAGTTCATCACCACTAAACCAGTATTATATGAAATGCTGAAAGGTACTCTTTAAGAAGAGGAAGCAGAAGAAAAAGGTAAAGATAAAAATTATGAACAAAAATACTTATCTATCAACAAATGAATCTAAAAATCAAGTGAATTAAAAATCTGATGAGCAGAATAAACTGGTGAATATTATAGAATCAGGTGCATAGAAAGGGAGTGGACTGACAATTCTCAGGGGGAAAGGGTGTGGGGGTGCAAGAAGAGACTGGACAAAAATCGTACACCTATGGATGTGAAGAGTGGGGGGGAGGTAAGGGCAGAGAATGGAGTAGGAACTGGGTGAAGGGGAGCTATGGGGGGAAAAAAGAGGAACAATTGTAATAATCTGAACAGTAAAGATTTATTAAATTTTTTAAAAAAGATTATAAAGACAATGTTTCCTTCAGATTTATAATGGAGCTGAAATATGATGTCATAGCCATGGTAACATAACACAACACATAGCTCACATGTTTGTAATGATGCTGATGTAAACAAACCTACTGCCAGTCATATATAGTATAGCACATACAACTATGTACAGCACATAATCTTCAATGATGATAATTAATGACTATGTTATTGGTTTATGTATGTAGCATACATTTTATCATTATTTTAGAGTGTATTTTTCTAATTATGAAAAAAAATTTACAGTATGCTGTGTTATACCAGCAGTTGCCTCATACATCTCGTGTTCACCGTGTCTCTTGATTTTATTATTTACTCTTATACTTGATTTAATCTACTGTTGTTTTATATAGTAACATGCTGTACAGGCTTGTGGTCCAGCAGTGGCTATACAATGGAGCCTTGGTGTGTAGTAAGCTATGTCATCTAGGTTTGTGTGAGTGCACTCTATGATGTGTGCACAATGACAAAATCTCCTAACAACATGTTTCTCAAAATGCATCCCCATTGTTAAGCTGTGCATGACTGT
>JAAGEH010000045.1:11299633-11475605 GCA_011751065.1 Lasiurus cinereus | reverse complement strand
ACACACACACACATATATGTATATGTTCCTTGTGTGTCAAAGGTATTGTCTTTTGGAAACTACAATTGCCGAGGAGAAGTCTCTTATTAGTCTAATTTTTCTTGTTGGTAATCTGTCTTCCCTCCCATCTCATTGTTCTGTATTTTCACGGTTAAATGACTAGGAGTGGATTTATTTAGCTATTTTCTTAGCACTCAGAATTTATTTCCTATTAGTTCATATTTTTTTCATTCTGGAAATCAACCATTTTTTTTTCTTTGAATATTGTTTCTATGCCACTTTTTCAGTCCTTTTTCTCTGGAAGTCCTGTTAGATTTATGTTGCGATCTGTCAGTCTATTCTCCAAATCTCTTAATATATATATATATAATGTGTGTGTGTGTGTGTGTGTGTGTGTGTGTATTTATATTTATATTTATATTTATATTTGTGCTGACTTCTGGGTGCCATTTATAATATTATTTTTCAATTCATTAATTATCTCTTTGATTTTGGTCTAGAGTTTATTTACCTATTGCTCTTTTCATTTCAGTACTATTCTCTTTATTTGCAAAATTTATTGGTTCTTTTTTATAGACACTTGCTCTTATTTAATTATTTGACTTCTTAGTTTCTTGTGTGTGTTTTTATGGAGCTATTTCTTTATATCTTTGAGCATGTAAACACACTAATTTTAAAGTAAAAGAGTGAATTCCTGTCCTTTGCGTTGATGTTTTTAACCACTCTGTCTTAGCATTACTTTTCCTCATTGGTTTTAGAATTTTGAGTTAAAGGCTTTATTTTGAGTGGGATTTTTCCCCTTTTACCATCTTTCATTCTATATTCACCCTTCTTACCTAGTGATTTGGGAACTGCCTCCTCCTGAGACCCTCCTACCCCCTCATTTCATATTACATAAGTAGGATCACATGAAGCTTTTCTAGAAGATTCATAGAACTACGAAAGCATTCCTTTCAATGTGATTAATTCAGATTAGGAGAAATACATGGGTTATCCTTGACCTTCCGGGTGACATTAATTGTGTATGATTCCTCAAAGTTGAGTCCATCTAACTGTAGAGGCACAATTACAATGTGAGCAAAAAAGTGAATCACAAACTTAAACTGTTAGGTCATTTGATTTTGATTTAGTGGAAGTGGGTTCATAGGAAAGAGAGCTCAGGGCAGGCTGTAGCACCCGGAGAAGATTAGAGAGAGATTGTTGCAATTGTTAAACACACGGACTCATGAGGAGCTCAACCACCTCTCTAAATCTGAGTTTCTTTATCTTCTTTTTCTAAATGGACATCATAACATTTCAAAATGTTATTGAGGCCCTCTCTCATTCCCCCCCACCCCCGCCCCCCTCTCTCTGCCTGACTACCTGTTTTATAAGTTGCATTCACACTCCTGGAAAGTGACTGTCCTGGTTGGTTTTGAACTGTGGCAGTAAGTATCCTCTCCTGGCCAAAAGTGACATCTGAGCTGGAGAAGGAGCAGATATACAGTCCTAGTGGTCCATTACACACGTCCATGGGTGACAAGCAATCAGATCTTGAGAGTCCTGCAGTCTGAAATTACCCCTGAAACCTTCTGAGACTGCGCTTTTGAAAGACCTGTTGCTATTTGAAAGCAACTTGAGACAAACAGAAAAAATAAGGATTCTATATTCTGTCTGATTTGTACTGAGAGCAAATCAAATCAATGGGCTCTATTGTTGTAAGAATAAGTGATTTCTCCCTGTTGGAAATATAAGTCACTCTCATTCTCCGCCTGTTTGCAATGATTATGTACTGGGAATAAAATAATAATTTAACTTTAAAATGAGGGCTAAGTTTATTCCCCGTGAAGAACTCAGAAGAATGCCTGACATATGATTTGTGCTCAGTAAATGCTAGACATCATCAGTAACAAGAATGGCGGCAGCGGCATGATTATTGCTCAAGGAAGTCCTCACCTGGTCCTTGAACAGAAGAAGGTGTTTTAAGGGAGCTAAGGAGCAGACAGGAAACGGTGGAGGACAGAAGTACATGACTGAGTAGCAGCTGCTCTTTAGCCCAAGACTTTCAGGTTATGGGTTTGCAAAGCTGTAGTACACTCACTAAGCACAGCTCCAGTATTGTTTTTTCTGCCTCCAGAAGACATTTGGGGATGATGAGATGATAGTCCAGTGTTTTGTTTGCTTGTTTGGTTTAAAGCAGTGGTTCTCAACCTTCCTAAGGCCGCGACCCTTGCATACAGTTCCTCATGTGGTGGTGACCCCCAACCATGACATTTTGCTACTGTTATGCATCGTGATGTAAATATCTGCATTTTCCGATGGTCTTAGGCGACCCCTGTGAAAGGGTCGTTCGACCCCCAAAAGGGTCGCGACCCACAGGTTGAGAACCATTGGTTTAAAGCAAAGATGCTCAACTTTGGCTGCACATTGGAGTGACAGAGAAGCTTTAAAAAATCCCAGTGTTAAGTTCCCAACCAATAGAGTCCCCTGTAAATGGTCAGGTGTGGCCTGCGGTTTAGAAACACTCTGGTGATTCCAGTGTTCAGAGTAGAGCACCACTGTTTGAGAAGGTCCGCCTTTAAGGGTCGGCCCCTCTACCCCAATCTCTCCCTTTTCCTGCTGCTTCCCAGCCTGCAGCAGTGGCCGAGAGTCTTGGTAGCCCTTCAGTTTTTTCAGCGATCCTTTCACATGGAGACAAAGCATGAATGTGTTTAGATGTTTGATTTATGTATTTGTAGTAGGTATTCCTGATCATATGTACTTCGCAGAAAAGGTATTTGAAATGGTAATGATTACTTCCCTGCTGCCTTCCCCTCCCCCTCACCACCATGCATCCTCCCCTTCCCACTGGCTCAGGGAACAAAAGAGCAAGAAGAAGCACGCGGTGTCAGCTGTGGTCCCTGGTGCAGCCGCACAATGACTGGCAGGTTGTGAGGCAGTGTGTCTGTCTCAGCTTCCTGTACGCAGTGATGATATATTAATGAAAATATATTATTTATTTAGATATTTTTATTTATTTATCCTGTTGCAAAATGTAAATCACGGGGGAAAAAATAATCACAGAATATCATTCCTTCGGCAACAACTCCCCGTGTTTAGAGGCTGTGAAGTGAATAAGTACAGCCTTTGCATTAATCATTCATGATTTCACCAGCACCAGTTGGCTTGGCTTTGTATGTTTAGCCTTGCTGTGCTGACATTGAGAGTGTCTGGGCATAATGACCACAGTTTATCTCCCCACTGTCTCTGACTCCGTGTGCTCTGATCCAGAGAAGGAAAGGGAGGGGGGACTTGGGGCATTCTGTGTGACCTGGGCACACCAGGTGCTCTTGCAGGCTTTCTCTTTGTGTCTTCCTACCAAGCATGCCCCCTGCCAGGCTTTTGGGCATTTGATCAAATGCATTGGGGATTTGCTTCCTGGAGTTCTTTTCTTGGATTCCCTTCCGACCTTAAGTGAAACCTAGTATTTTCCAAAGAGGGATACTGGCCATATGTTTTTCAGGTGTCAAAAGGGAATAATGCTTATTTAAAATATGAGCCTGCTCATGATTGACTTGACTCAAGGATTGATCTTCATTTGGAACAGTAGAAAAGGGATGGCCGCAGCACTGAATGGTGAAATAGGCACAATTTTGTGTTGGAAGGCTTAGGTTCAAGTCCCAGTTCAGCCACTTCAGAGGCATGTGTATTTGGACCAGGTTTTGAATCTTTCTGCCTCTATGTCATTATGAGTAAAGTTTATCTAGCCCTAGTGCTACCTTAAAGGATGGCTGGCAGCTCAAATGAAATATTGTTATTTGAGCGAGCTTTCTGAGTCTTAGCACAATATAGCTGTTTTTTTCCCCATATTTCCCTGTGCTCTTTTCTCCATGTTCAGATGGTTACTAGTTCTCCTTGACATTGCTTTCCTCAAGCTTTTGCTCATGTTGGATGCTCTCACACTACTCTGCCAGATTATCAGCTCTTATTCATTGTAGTAGATTGATTTGTTGCCACCAAAGGATTTGTCCAAATCTAAACTCCTGGTACCTGTGAATGTGACCTTATTTGGGAAAAGGATATTTGCAGGTGTAATTAAGAATCTTGGATTGACTGGATGGGACTTAAAAATCTAATGTCAGATGTCCTCATAAGACAGGAGGGGAACACAAGGAGGAGGCCACATGATGACCGGGACAGAGACAGGAGTAATTCTGCCACAAATCAATAAATGCTTGGTGCCACTGTAAACTGAAGGAAGCAAGAAAGTTAGCGTCCTTGGGACGGAGTGCAACTCTACCAACATCTTGATTTTGCACTCTGGCCTTTGGAACTGTCTGAGAATAAAGTTCTGTTGTTTTGAATAACCAGGTTTGTCGTGGTTTGTTACAGCAGCGACAGAAAACTAATACACTCATTTTTTTAACAGCTCTGGCGTCCTCTGCTCCTGGAAGTCTCTCCTACATTCTCAAGTCTCCCCGACATTCCCTTCCTCTGTGTGCTTGTGATATCCCTTCCATCTGTCACTCTACTTGCACCTGCTTCTATCATTATCCATTGATGAGGCTGTCTGTCTCCGTGACAGCACGGATTCGGTGGGGTTGTGCCTCGTTAATGTTTCTCACCTGGCATATAGCAGCTTGGTCTGCATTTGTTTTGTGCAAAATGAATTTTGCTCTCAAACTCTCTCTTCTCTTTATTCCGTCGCCCACCAGTACACTGGCCTAGGCTCTCAGTGCTGTGGTGGGGCCCATGGTTCTGGCTTTTCACCTGCCTGCACCTTTCCTCTCTCTGACACACTACCTGTTATTAATATTTCTAAAATGCTATTCAGGCACTTGTCTACCCAGAGAGTCTCAGTGACTCCACTCCTCCTGCTTTCCAGTGCCTCTACTATCTCCCGGCTTTATCTGTCACTACCCTCCTTTATACATTTCTGCTTCAGGAAAACTAATCTATTCTTGTGTTTATAGAACATGCTTTACTAATGCAGAACCTTTGCTAGAATTATGGATGGCAGGAAAGCCCTTCTCTTCATCACTGTTGAAATCTTAATTACCATGCAGAGATTTCCATAACATTCTTTCCCCTTCAGTGAAGAAAGTGGTATGTTTTAAATAGCATATTTTTGCTCAGATTTATCTATGTGGATATGGAAAACTTAGTCTCCAAAAATTCTTACTGGCTTTCCCTCATTTGAAAGCATAAAGTAACACAGTGGGAAGGGTGTGGAGATCTGAGTTTGAATTCTATGCCAATTGCTTGCCAGCTCTGGAAACTGGAGCAGCTTATTAATTTCTCTAAGCATCCTATTTTGCATCTCTGAAATGGAAATGACCATAGGACTTTGTAAGATTCTTGAGGGGTGAATGCAGTCATGATAATGAATTTTAAGTGGGATTGGTGTGGGGAGAGAGAAGACCGAAATGGTACAATGAGGTTAACTTATTAGAGTTAATTGAGAGAGAATCAAATTGTAAAAGCAATGTTGGCTTAAATGAAGGGTGTATTCTAATGGATTCTCTGTTTCTTAAGGAAAATCATTTCCATCGCTTAATTCTTTGCAGAATAACGGGACCACTGAGCACCAGGTGGAGTCTTTCATAAGGAAAAAACTGGAGTCACTGTTAAAAGAATCTCAAATTCGAGACAAAGAAGATCCTGATAGTTTCACAGTGAGGGCTCTCCTGAAGGCCACGCATGAAGGCTTGCATGCACACCTGAAGCAGGTATAAGATGCCCCCTGGTACTTGTCCTTTGACAGGAAAAAGAAAGCATATCACATGTGTTGTTTCTGAACATTTGTCATTTGGGAAACGCTTCTCCAGTTTCATCCATTCCTATCTTCCCATTGCTGGAGAAATAAAAATCTCCTGTTGCAAAGTAATGTGAGAAATAGTGAAAAGTTGGATGGGTGGGGCTAAAAATGACAGGAGAAAGCCCAGCACTCCTGGACTCACCTTCCTCACGCATGCGCAGGTGAGCAGAGAAGCTTGCGCCCACCACATACTGCAGCCTCCCACCTGTCTGGATTTGCTCAGCCTCCAGGCCCGGTTCATTGCACTTCCTGGACGTGTCTCCTGTCTGTCCACTTTCCATCTTCTTTGTGGCTGTGTCCCAATCTAGGCCAATGTCAACTCTCACCTAGACGTCTCTTGCCCTTCTTCAATAGAATCTCCACTCTGAAATCAGCGTGGTTCTTTAAAAATACAAATCTGATCATATTACTCTGCTGTTCAAAATTCTTTGGTGGCTTCCCGTTATGCTGGGAATAGCTAACAAATTCTTCGACTAGGCTTTCCAAGGACCTGCATCATTGCATCCTTGCCTACCTTTCCAGTCTCGGATCTCATTTTGCTTGTCATACAACCTCTCACAATTGTCATACCAGCCATAACTGCTTATGCCATTGTCTTCCTCACATTATGTCTCCTCTGCCTGGAACACTCCATCCCCACCTTTGCTCTAAGTACTGCTTAGTCTTTAAATTCCAGCTTCAATGTGATGTCTTAAATGAGTCCTGACTTGAGTGCTAGATTGGGTTAGCTATCCCCTTTATATTGCGCACAGTAGCCTATTTTATCTTCTCTTTTCTGAAGTTTTAAAACAACATTGCACCTCCTTGTTCAGTGTCTTGTCTGTCTATCTAACTAGACTATGAATTCCATGAAGACCAGGACCATGTCATTCTTGACACCCCTTATTGTGCTGGCTCTCTAGTGCTTGGGACTTAGCAAGACCTTCATAAATAGTTGTTGAATGAATGGAGGCATACATTTTATATTATATTTCTATGTAAAGAGGGAGTGGGGAGGGGGTGAGCCTGGCAAGAAGAATCTCTGTTTGATCACTAGCGCTAGCTTTGTTACTTTGGATATATTCTTTCACTTCACTATATTTCAGATTTTTTTAAATCTGTAAAATTGAGATTTTAATCATACTTATCTCAAACAGTGGTTGTATATATTAAATGAGAATATATGTAATGCACTTAGCATAATCCTTGGGGCATAGGTGCCTACTAAATTGAATGCCATTTACCTTAACTTGCCTGGGATAGCTCTGATTTATACCTATTGTCCTAGTGTAATTATTAGAAGTATTCCATTTCACTCTTAAATGGGTCCTGTTTGGGACAATAAATGATGTGATCTCCCTATAGATGGGCTATTAGAAGTAGAAAGGAACTCAGAAGTCAATTGGGTCATTCCTCCTCCATTTCATAGACAAGAAAACAGGTCAGGATACGAGACTTGCCAAAGGACAGTGTAGCCACTTGGTGGCAGGACTGGTTCTCCTAGCTTAGAGAGCAGTGTTGCTTCAATGACCACATCCGGTTACCTTCTTAATTTCAGGATTTTTGAACAGAGAGTGGTCAGCTTTAAGAGATCTTCAAAGGCAGTCCACATATATAAACTGTCAACTAAAATTACCCAATAAACCCCCACCCCACTAGTTTTTTCTGAACTGCCTCTTTCTCCAACTAATAGTCTTTCCCATTCCCCACTCCAGATGGCATCTCTGGTAGTCTATATGGATGCCCTCCCTGGCTGTTTGGTTTTAAATAGTTTTACTTACCCACATGTAGTCCATGTATGAGGTTATCTCTGCTTCTTCTCAGTTTAGCAGGAAGGCCTGTTGTGCTGGTCTCTCCTTAAACCATGTCATTAGTAATGAACACATTTTTAGGGTTCATAATTTAAGAAAAGTCAAAACCCTTTTCGCAGAGTGGCCTTTCTGCATCCTATTGAGAGAGAGGCTTGAGCAAGGAGGTCTCTAGCCTAGAAAATTAACCCACATGAGGAAAATTCGGAGGCCACCATACATATTTCCAGTGCTCACCAGAGGGAATGATTTCAATGAATAGCTAAGCTTTGCTCTGGTTTACTGAAATAAAAAAAATCATATTACCTCATACATATATAAGGTTTGTGTTTTTAAAATTCCAAATGAATGTTTGATCAATGTGATTTTTTTTTTTTTTTGGTAGAACTGGCTCTTAATGATTTTTTTGGCCATTTTTCAAAATTAAATCTATTTTAACTGAAGGTGATTTTATCCCCACTCGTGGCATTCAAAAGGCTACATTCTACGCTGTGGAGAGCCTTGTGATCAGGTACTGGGTGGGCCACTGAGAGGTCAGGAGCTTTGGGCAGCTGCTGACCATTCCTGTCCCCTGGCTGGTACCTAGGCCTCTCCATGTCAGTGCCCCCCTGGCATACTCTGCCACCTTGTACTGGAGGGGGCGTAGCAGGAGGAAGTGACCTCATGTTTCCCACCTAGAGGCAGACAGAGAGGTTTGCCTGCCATTTCGTCAGAACTAAGGAAAAAATAAAAGTAATGAAGAAAAACAGTTATATTATGCTTTATTTTCTCAGCATCCAGAAGTGAAGGAGAGTGGAAAGAAATCACATGGACGATCCCTCATGACCAACTTTGGAAAACATAAGGTACTAATTGAGATTGAAAAATGAGTGAGATTCACTTAAGCTAAATTAAATCTGGAAGGTAACTGGAGAATATCATCATGATCTTGGAATAACAGAAGATTGCTTAAATCGGACCTCAGAAAAGGAAAATGTTGATAATTAAACTACTTGGAAATTTAGGAATTGCTGTTCATCAAAAGTATCAAAAAGCAAGTAACACTTGGAAAGAATATTTTTAATACATACATCCACTAGAGGTCTTGTATCCTGACAATATAAAGAATTCCTACAAATCAATAAAAAAGACAGGTACCCTAAATAATAATAATAATAATAATAATTAAAAAAACTAGGCAAAAGATTTAAATGGCATTTCAGAAAAGACTTGAAATGGCTAATCTGGCGCTCACCCTTATCTGGGAAATATAAATTAAAATGCTATTGAGATTCCATACATACCCGCCACAATAGCAAACATAAAAAGATTGACAACACCAAGTGATAGTGAGGAAGTTAAACTCTCATACGATGCTAATGAGAATATGCATTTGTAATAGTACAAATAGGAAGTAGTTTAAATGTCCATCAATAATAGAAGGAATAAAAATTATGGTATCTTCACACAAGGTGGTATTTATCAGCAAAAATGACAAAATTGCAACTATACACAATAATATGATTTTTATAAACTTGACATTGAGCAAAAGAAGCCAGACCCAAGAGAGTACATGCAATTTGTTTCTATTTATATGAAGTTTAAACACAGGCAAAACCAAATCTATAGGGTAAAAGTCAGATTAGTAGTCACCTTTGGGAAGAAGGCAATGCTGAGTGGAAGAATCAAAAGGCCTTGAAGCCAAAACTGGTTTGGCTCAGTGGATAGAGCATTAGCCTGCGGACTGAAGGGTCCCAGGTTTGATTCCGGTCAAGGGCATGTGCCTTAGTTGTGGGCACATCCCCAGTGGGGGGCGTGCAGGAGGTGGTTGATCGATGTTTCTGACTCTATCCCTCTCCCTTCCTCTCTGTAAAACATCAATTAACAACAACAACAACAAATATATATACACACACACACATATATATGTATGTATATACACACACACACACACACACACACACACACATATATATATATATACATATACACACACACACACACACATATATATATATACATATATATATATGTGTGTGTTTGTGTATACATACATATATATATAAAAGGCCTTGGAGTGTAGATAATATTCCATTTCCTCATTTGGTGGTTTCATTTTGTGCATTTCATCATGCTGGGTGCTTATAATCCTTGTACTTTCCTCAGTGAAAAGGTTATATAATTAATCAATTATTGGATGGTGAACTTTGTGCATGAGGTTTCTTAAGCACAGTTCTTGTGTTAAGGAATATTTCCTGCCCTATCACTAGGATAATTTCTTAAAAGGTCCCCAAAATAGTTATTATAACAAAAAACTGAAAACAACCAAAATGTTCACCCATAAGAACTTCTTAAGTGAATCCTGATTCATTCACATAATGGACAATTATGCAGCCACTAAAAGATGATCACTCTAAAGAGCTCATCATGCAAAACATTAAGTAAAAAAGTAAAATGAAAAATGGATTACATGGTACATTAAGCATGATAAAAAGTGTTCAAACTGTATTTAAAGAAAATATATCATCATTTTTCCCAAATATTATCTGCCATTGGTGATTCATTTCTTAATTCTTTTTGCCTTTTATGTTAAAAATGAACTTCAAAAAGACACTTATTTTAACACCTCAAGGTACTAATTATATGTAGAATTAGAGAATATTTCATTTATTGATTACAGCTACTGATTTAAATTAAAGTTCTTTTCCAAAGTAAACCTTTTAGGCTGTATTTATGCTACCATAGAAATAGAATTTATGTCTCAAACCATAAAAATGAATGGCCATAAGACTATTTATAGATTATTTCAATAAATATTAATAGTACTTAAAATTGAAAGTTAATATTATGTAGCTTAGGAATGACTTCCCATGCCATCTTATTTAATCAGCACCACAATAATAATTCTTTAAAATAGATGTTATTGTCCTGCCCTCTTAAGAAACACAATAGGGCCGTAACTGGCTTGGCTCAGTGGATAGAGCGTCAGCCTGTGGACTGAAGGGTCCCAGATTCAATTCCGATCAAGGGCCTGTACCTTGGTTGCGGGCACATCCCCAGTGGGGTGTGTGCAGGAGGCAGCTGATCAATGTTTCTCTCTCATGGATGTTTCTAACACTCTATCCCTCTCCCTTACTTCCTGTAAAAATCAATAAATTATATTAAAAATAAAAGAAACACAATAGGAAGCTAGGTAGTTTGGCCAGCTTGCACATGAGATCCTCAGAGGCTAGGCTCCCACACCATGTGCACCAAGGTTTGTGGGTAATAACTAACACTTTAGAAGGTTCCAGACCAAATTGATGGCTCGCTGTGGGTGCAACAGAGTTGAGTGTGTGTATGCCAACAGTAGGTGGTTTTTTATTTGTTGAGTATGAGATGATCTGAAAGGTGATATGGTCTAATGGCAATGTGAGTATGGAGTCCCTTTCCTTTTTTAAAGCTACATTCCCCAGATATCCAGGTACTCTATGTGAAGGTCTCGCCATTGTTTGTTTGTGGAAACTGTTTTGATGGCAAGGTTTTCTGCAATTTCCTCCCCATCATTTGTATTGTGAAGGTATGTATTGCCAAATATTAGGGTTCTCTCCAATGTGATGGGAGCAAAACCTCATCATTTCAAAAAGGTTTTATGTCTAACAGTGAATGTGTCCAGACAACATCAGATTAGTCCTGAAGCCTTTCAGCCTGAATCCTATGGCTAACAATTTCATTCTGCTGCTAGAAATTAAAAGGGGTCAAAACCTCAACAGAGCAGTTTGATATAGATGATTATTTGAATGCATACTGATCAAAAGCAAGCATGGTAATTAATCACCCTATATAACACAGAGGTAACATGCAAATTGACCATCACTCCAACACACAAGATGGCCAGCAAGGGAGGGCAGTTTGGGGGCAACCTGGCCTGCAGGGGAAGCCAGTTAGGGCCTAGGGGTGACCAGGCTGACAGGGGAGGGCAGTTAGGGGTAACCAGGCCAGCAGGAGAGGGCAGTTTTGGGCAATCGGTCTGGCAGGGGAGGGCAGTTAGGGGCAAATAGACTGGCAAGGGAGGGCAGTAGGCCAGCAGGGGAGCAGTTAGGCATTGATCAGGCTGGCAGGGGCGTGGTTAGGGGATGATCAGGCTGGCAGGCAGAAGTGGTTAGGGGCAATCATTCAGACAAGCAGGCAAGCGATTGGGAGCCAACAGTCCTGGATTGTGAGAGGGATGTCCCAGATTGGAGAGGGTACAGGTGGGCTGGGGGACACCCCCCCACACCCCATGCATGAATTTCATGCACTGAGCCTCTAGTTAAAAATAATACTGCTGGCTTTTTAAAAAATCAAATCTGCCTTTTATAAGTCAACATGAACAGTGAGCTTCCTATAAAGATGATATGTTATTCCTTGATAGTATTTAAATAGATGTTACTTATTTGACTATCATTCCTTATGGAGACTGTCAATGCATGACTAAAAAGGTCTTTCTAAACTTACATTTTATGTGGCTTGGAAGTCAATTTTAGAGCATGAAATCCTCAGTTTTGCATTAGTATTTTAATTTTGGCCGTGGCCATGCTTGCTATTAATGGTCAGGCAATCTGCAATATCTGGGCATTTATTCTCCCTCCAAGTTAGTGTGTGTGTGTGTGTGTGTGTTAAAGGCCAGTCCATTCTCTGAATATTGTAGATGTACCTGATTCAGTGAGTTTGATGTTAAGTTTACTGATTGTTTTTCCAGCAGAAAACCACAAAATCACAGCCTAAATCCTACAGTACTGATGATGAGGAGGACGCACAGCAGAATCCTGGCAAGGAGATAGGCCAGCTGTACAGGTAAAAAGGTGTCTCCATGTTTCTTGCTGAGACTCTCTGGGCCTCTCCATCCCCATCACCTGGGCTGTTTTAGTTGTATGTATCTTGAGAATTGGATCACAAGGTAAAGTGCTTAGTCCAGTGGGGCCTGTAAAGATAACTGGGTATGAGACTGATTTTGAATGAGCTGTGAATTCACCACATCAGTAGGGTTTTGTAATGGAAAGAGTATTGAATAGGAAACACATTGTGTTCTAATCCTGGCTCCATGAGGAGCAGGTAAGAAAAGTAGAGTAAGCAAAGGCCCACACTTCTTCCAGGTCTGAAGTATCATGAGTCCCTTGTGTATTTCACAGGTTGGGTCGCCGGCGGAAAACCATGAAGCTCTGCCGAGAGCTCTCTGATTTGGTGGTGTACACAAACTCTGTGGCAGCCCAAGATATTGTGGACGATGGTAAGGACTGAGTGTTTTTTTCTTCTGGATAAATATCCTTGACCTTTCTTTGTCAACAGTTAGTTAATCTTTTGTTAATCAGAGCATCAGCACACATTTCTGGAACTGGGTACAATCCAACTTGAGTTGTCAGTAACTGACTGCCAGTACTGAGCTTTTTGGCTCACAGGGAGGCCTCTGTTGGTTACTGGGGTTGCCTGATTGTCTAGAGGCCAGAGAAACTTCCTTCAGGGCAGAGGAGGACTTTAGTATAAAAAGGACAAATGTGTCAGACTTCATCTATAGAGACCAGCCCTGGTTTGATGGCCATTCCCAATGTGAATGACCAGAAAAAAACGAAGAAATTAATTGGCCTACAGAACACCTTGAAAAGCCTCCTATTTTCTCATTGGAAAGTTTGACTTTGATGAAAACAATTTAATCCAAAGATTGAGATTTCAACAACAAAACAAAAAAAGAAAGAAAGAAAAATGTCAGAAATGCTGACTCTTCACTGAATTTTCACCTATTAATTGCCACAAATTGGGTTGAGAAATTCTAGTCACAACTATTTTTATCCTGGGCTTTCCTGCTAGTTTCTCTTTCCCCCTTTATTCTTAGCCCTTCTCATTTCTATTTTGTCCAGTTAATGAATGTTCATAGACATAAATTATGGTCATGTGGCTTTTCAATCTACTTTCAATTGAGTGGGAGTTAAATGCACATCAGAATCTCCCATTTTCTCAGTAAGTCTTAGAGAAGGGAAATGATATTGTGGTGACTTATGTCCTCACAAAACTCCAGGAATTTTCCTCAGATCTCTCTTTCCCCCTCTAACTCACAAGTGTATATTTTCCTATCTGTAGATTTTCTTTTCTTTTCTTTTGATTTCTTCTTCAAATAGTGACATAAAAAATTTAGATTAATTACATGTGAGAGCATGATAACCCGTAGGATTCTCAGCACATGAACAACAAACACTTTCTTGTAATAACTGCCCACAGCTAGAAAATAAACCTGGAGTGGTTCAATAGAGTTGAAGGTGTTTTGTTTTAGAGAAATATAATTTCTAACAAATGCCTTAGGAAATCATAATTCTATTAGCTTAAGAGAAAAATAGTATTTTTTAAAAATATATTTTATTGATTTTTCACAGAGGGGAAAGGAGAGGGATAGAAAGTTAGAAACATTGATAAGAGAGAATCATCGATCAGCCACCTCCTGCACACCCCCTACTGGGGATGAGCCCACAACAAATGTACATGCCCTTGACTGGAATAGAACCTGGGACCTTTCAGTCCACAGGCCGACGATCTATCCACTGAGCCAAACCGGTTTTGGCAAAAAAAATAGTATTGAGTACTGTTTAGCTCTTGAACTTCAGTTTTCAGTTTTTGTTTTTGTTTTGGTCTTTTGTGGGTTTTCTTTTCAGCCTTAAAATGAACAATAGACAATGAGTGAATGGCTTATTCTAGTGCAAAGCAACTCACTGTATTAATATATTAATTGACATATGACTATCAGGGTCATCTTGATGACAATGTGGCATGCATATTTATGTGAGGAGACAGCAAACAGTGCCGCTAATTACAGTACTATATTACCTGCAATAACTTGTCAAAAGACTATATTTTCTCCTATCATGTTCAAAGTATTCATCAAAATCCTCAAATAACATCATTTTTAGACTACTTGTACTGTGAAATATGCTAATAAGTTAATGTCAATAAACTATATATGCTAAGGAAAGAGTTAATTTGAAGCACATCATCACATGAAAAATGAATTCTCTAATTGCTTTGCCTCCCACCTGTGTGTATGACTATTCCAAGCTCCAGCTCTGGAATGTAATCGTTAGACACTTGGCCAGCATTTCCTGTCTAAGGGTGTACGACCCGCAAGGACAGCAGGCCTTGGGAGACTGTGCTTAATAAACATGCACAATCAGGATATAATTCGGGTCAGTGGCCCGGCTGGACTATAGCTCTACTCCTTGGTTTCATGGGCCATGTCACTCAGTCAGGGTTCAGACACGCTCAGCTGTCACAGAACACATTGGAATGAAAATGAGGCTCTCGGCAAGTTTGGCTCTTTATCTAGACTCACCTTTTCCAGCAGGCCCAGGAGACAAATGGTGGTCATTTTGGGGGTGAGGTGTGGATGCTTGGGGAAAGGATGGTAGAAGTGGGGATATTGTAGACAAGGTGCTAAAGATATGATTGGGGAAAGGGTAAGATATTAAATGTTTGGAGGTTTACTCCATCATGATCCTAAACCTGCAATGTCCTTGGCCCTGGATTGACACGTCCTGATGTCCAAGCAGGCATTTTAATATAAACTTCCTGCTTGTTTACATCCCATTATTTTTCCATTGCTTATAAACTTGGGAAGATGGATGATTATTATTTCTGAAACATTATTTCTTTATAATGCTTTTTGAACTCTTTTTCCATTATAATTTTTATCTCCCAGATAGATTTTGACTAGTTCTTTAATTCTATTCAAATTAACTTTAAAACTCAAGTTTTGTTTTTTGGAATTGTATGTTTTGTTTTTTCTTTATTTCTGAATGCTATTAGTTAATACGTGATTCCCATGTGTGCTTTTTAGATGAATGCCTCCAATGAATGTCTCCCTGATATCAGGACAAAGTTACACAGACAGTTTTATTTATCCACGGCTGTCTGTATCTTTGGCAAAAAGATTCTGTTTGAATTATGCACCGAAATTTTTTCTCTTGCCTACTCTACTAGCCAGGTAGACATGAACTAGTGAGATGGTCTAACTCTTGAGAGAACATAGGACCTCAAAACAGGCAGTTATCTCAGCACAGTTCATTTTTTGTCTCAAAATATCCCAGAATGGAAATATAGGGGTCTTTCTTGGTAAGGAGCTACCTCCCCCTTTTTACTGTGGGTATATGTTCTGATATGTTCTTAGGTCTTTTGTGAGTGGTTGGGTTTTTTGTTGTTTGTTTTGCTGTAGTTCTCACATTTCTCTTTTCTTTATTAAAAACTGCCAGGAACCACAGGAAACGTGTTGTCATTCAGTGAAACAAGAGCACACCAGGTGGTTCAGCAGAAATCAGAGCAGTTCATGATTTATAACCAAAAGCAACTCACAAGGATTTATCCCTCTGCCTACCGCATTGACTCCAGTAACTTCAACCCGCTACCCTACTGGAACGCAGGCTGCCAGCTAGGTGAGTACCCCTCGGGAAGACATGGTCCTCTGCATGTCTTGAGTCTCTGCTGACTTTTTGCCTAATTCTCTCAAACTTTGAACTTGCGCAGTGGCACTGAACTACCAGTCTGAAGGGCGAATCATGCAGTTAAACAGAGCCAAATTCAAGACAAATGGAAACTGTGGCTATGTCCTCAAACCCCAGCAAATGTGCAAAGGTATGTGTTAATTTCCTAGTCATGTATCCAAAGACAGGTGACCTCTGTTTTAAGGAGCTCTCTAGAAAGGATGATGCCCCAGTGTTTAGCAACATGATTTCAAAAAAGGGGTAGGTTCAGGTTGGAGTGTAAATTAAAACTCTTGTCACGCTATGATGTGTAGAATGTTCCCTCCTGAGGTTTTGCATGTGAAGAAGGGCAGGGGTAGCAATGGATTGTCATCTGATATCCAGTGCCCAGCATGACATCCATTCATTGGGCATTACTTCTAAATTGGACTGTCTACCATTACTAAGGTCTGAGCCATCTCTGAAGCTTTCTTAAGGTGTACGAGTTGGGAATCTGGTAGCAAAATTAAAATATCACCCGAAACAATTTTATCAAGCCCTTTATTTTTTTAGTGTTTAAAAAATATTTTTATTGATTTCAGAGAGGAAGGGAGAGGGAGTGAGCGAGAGAGAAACATCAATAATGAGAAAATCATTGATCGGCTGCCTCCTGCACGCCCCATGCTTGGGGATCAAGCCCACAACCCTGGGCATATGCCCTGATCAGGAATCAAACTGTGACCTCCTGCTTTATAGGTTGACGCTCGACCACTGAGCCACACTGGCTGGGCTTATCAAGCTCTTTAGTCAGTATGGTCCAGTTACAAAACAGTGCTAACAAAAGAGGAAAGAGAGCGTAATGTGAGATTAAAAAAAAAGAGAGAGAGAACATTTTTTTTTGGTTCTGCTTATTAAAATTCTCCAAATTGGATTACCAGTACAAAAGAGTGCCAACAAGAAATAAAGATAATGTCATTTTAGATGGAGGTGTGGGTACTTTTTTTTTTCTCTGTTATTCACTTAATTTCAGATCATCTTTCTGTTTGTTATATTCACTCTGTAGCTGAGATAGTTTAGGCCAGGAAGTTATTTAAATCTGACATAACTGTTCCCCTTCGCCATACTATTGGCATTCGAGTGAAATGCTGCTCTCGCCCTCATGCCACGGTTGATAATTGCATCGCAGACACTTGCTCTAAATTGGCCCATTCCTTTGCATTTGGGAGCATGGATTTCACTAAAAGCCACAGCTATGGAAATGCCAGCTGCTGTTGCCTTCGCACAGAGGCCACACTGATAGTTATCGGATCATTTCTTGGCTCTAAGACACACTCTAGTAACTCAGCACTTGTCATTTCTTTTTTTTTTCTACACACTTTAGCTGTGTGTGTACGTGTGTGTGTGTGTTTCCATGCTACTAACGTTATATTTTAACATCTGCTTACTTGGCTTAGGAACTTTCAACCCTTTCTCTGGTGATCCGCTCCCTGCCAACCCCAAAAAGCAGCTCATCCTGAAAGTGATCAGTGGACAACAACTTCCCAAACCTCCAGACTCTATGTTTGGAGACCGAGGAGAGGTAAGCCATGTGTGGCCCAGCGGTTAATTTTGTGACTATCTTATTGGGTTCACACTTCATCCAAAATGTCAGGTATTGTGTGTGTGTGTGTGTGTGTGTGTGTGTGTGTGTGTGTGTGTGTATTTGTGTTTATAAATGAGCCACTGATCTCAGCTCACCAGATATTAACCAGCTCTTATGGGCAAAGCACATACAGTCCTTGGAGGCATGAGTTCATATGATTCAATTCATTATTCAAGACTGACATGGGCAATGCTAACATTGGGGTACAAAGAACAACTTTATTATCAATAGAAACACTGCATGTCTTAATTTTCTACCCACATTCCTCATCCTCTCCTCTGTGCAGGACATCAACCACCTGCTCTTGGCCACATGCTGAACCTTGTCATTACTTGCTATACCTCTGTAGTATTGTTTTAAAATGTCTCCTCTAGCCCTAACCAGTTTGGCTCAGTGGATAGAGCATCAGCCTGCGGAGTGAAGGGTCCCAGGTTCAATTCCGGTCAAGGGCATGTATCTTGGTTATGGGCACAACCCCAGTGGGGGGTATGCAGGAGGCAGCTGATTGATATTTCTCTCTCATTGATGTTTCTAACTCTCTGTCCCTCTCCTTTCCTCTCTGTAAAAAACCAATAAAATATATTTAAAAAATGTCTCCTCTATGACCACAGCATCCTGTCTTTCCAGAGCTTTTTTTCCAATGTTCCCATTACTTCTGGTCTTGATCTTCTTGATTACAATTTTCTTCCGACCTGTTAGCCCCTCCTATGTTCATGCCCTTCCTCTCAGGAGTGGCCCATCAATCTCTTTGCCACTCCTACTTGTTAAACCATAATTTCTGGATTGTGAATATTATGGGAAACCATGCAGCTCTGCAGTTTAGTATTACCATAAATTCTTTTTCTTCATTAAATAGGTATCTCTTTACCTTTGTAATTAATACTTAGTCTGTGGAGTTAATGTTTTAAATGTATAGGGCCTATCTTTCTTTGTAATTAAAACAAAATCTAACCTCCTGAGGAGAATCCAAGATGGTGGCATAGGTACACTGCTGCCTCGCACAACAATTTCAAAACTACAACTAAAAGATAGAACAGACATCATCCAGAAACCACAGGAAAGCTGGCTGAGTGGAAATTCTACAACTAGAAGGAAAGAGAGGGGCTCACAGAAACCCAGAGGAGCTGCAAAAAGCTGAGGTACGAAGACACGCGCGCTGAGAGAGCGGGTGCCGGAGTACCTGGCTGGCTTTCTCTGGCAGGAGGGAAACGGAGACTCCCCAATGGCATTGAACCCCTTATCTTACGACACTAAACCCCAGATCCAGCCGAAACTCATACGGGCTGAGTTTGGACTGTGAAAAGGGAGAGGTGCACGGAAATTTAGGGGAGTCGCAAGGGATCAGAGGTCTGGTCGCGCACGGTACTGCGCAGAGGACAGATTGCTGATTGTGCCTCTGGCGTTCGCGAGTGGGTGGGAGACAGACCCTCCCAACTGTGCCACTTCTGACTCCACTAAGCCCTTGTTTCTAGCGAAACCCTGGAGACCTAGACTCGTGTGGTCCTGGTGCGCAGGGGAGCTGGAAAGGCAGCGGTCTGGAGGCACTGAGGGCACGGGCACAAGGACCGCTCAGGTGATTACCCAGTCACGTGAGACTCAGGGGCCGTGGAGGGCGGGGCCGACTGGAAGGCAAGGCGGTCCCTTAAGCCCTGAGACTCCACCCATCCCAAACTCAACAGAGTCTTCTTCGGTTTTGCAAGTCTGGTATCATAAGGCTGAATTCAACACAGAAGTTTCCCCGGCATAGTGAAAATGCCGAGACAAGGGAAGGGATCACAAACAAAAGAAATGGAGGAAAGAAAACGACTGGATATAGAGTTCAAAACCACACTTATAAGGTTTTTCAAGAATATGCTAGAAAAGTTGGATAAACTTAGCGAGAGCCAAGAGAAGATGAAAAAGGACCAACTAGAGATGCAAAAGAGCCAACTAGAGATGGAAAAGGTCCAACTAAAGATGAAAAAGGACCAACTAGAAATTAAACATACACTGACTGAAATAAAAAAATATTATACAGAGTCCTAACAGCAGACTAGAGAAAGGCAAGAATCAAGTCAAAAATTTGAAATATAAAGAAGCAGAAAACACTCAACTGGTAAAGCAAGAAGAGAAAAGAATCCAAAAATGTGAACATAATGTAAGGAGACTCTGGGACAGCTTCAAGTGTACCAACATCAGAATTGTGGAGGTGCCAGAAGAAGAGAGAGAGCAAGATACTGAAAACCTATTTAAAGAAATAATGACTGAAAACTTACCACATCTGGTTAAAGAAATACACTTACAAGTCCAGGAAGCACACAGAACCCCATATAAAAGGAATCCAAAGAGGACCACACCAAGACACATCATAATTAAAATACCAAGAGCAAAAGACAAAGAGAGAATATTAAAAGCAGCAAGAGAAAAACAGTTCATTACCTACAAGGGAGCACCCATACGACTGTCAGCTGATTTCTCAACAGAAATGATGCAGGCCAGACAGGAGTGGCAAGAAATATTCAACGTGATGAATAGCAAGAACCTACAACCAAGAATAATCTATCCAGCAAAGATAAAGAGCTTCACAGATAAGAAAAAGCTAAAGGAGTTCATCAACTCCAAACCAGTATTATATGAAATGCTGAAAGGTACTCTTTTAGAAGAGGAAGAAGAAAAAGGTAAAAGACAAAAAATTATGAACAACAAATACATATCTATCAACAAGTGAATCTAAAAATTAAGTGAATTAAAAATTTGATCAACAGAATAAACTGGTGAATATAATAGCATCAGGAGCACAGATAGGGAGTGGACTGATAATTATCAGGGGGAAAGGGGTGAAGGGTGTACAGGGAGAGACTGGACAAAAATCATACACCTATGGATGAGATCAATGGGAGGGAGCTAAGGGCAGAGGAAAGGGTGGGAGCTGGGTGGAGGGGTGCTACGGAGGGGAAAAAAGAGAAACAAATATAATAATCTGAATAATAAAGATTTAATTTAAAAAAATCTAACCTCCTTAATTTCGCTTATAAGATTCTTTATTAGGATATTATGACTTTCTTGAGCCATGGAACCCTTTGGTATCTGATGAGGCCCTTCTCAGAATGATCTTTTTAAATGCATAAAATAAAATAAAATAGGGCCACCCAGAAACCAATTATATTAAAATTCCCTTATCAGATATTATAAACAAATTGTGACATGCAAATATATGTGTTCATTAATACAGTAAGTAAATAGCAGGATTAGAGGTGGTCTAATAACTATTAGAATTTTTAAGTTGTGATGAGTATAGCTAATTCATGAAGATTTCTGCAACACCCATAACGTGACATGAGAACATCTGTGATTTTTATGAGAGACAAAACTGCAGTACTACTATGTTGTCCTTTAGTCAAAGGGTAATGAAAATAAAGATAGAGGTTTTTCTTCCCAACCTGGCTTCCATTATCCTCTCATATTATTTATATTTCTTAGAATGAAATGATAATTTTTCTTGCTCCCAATCAGAAATTGTCATCTTTAATTTTCACCTTTTTTTTTTCCTTTCCACATCTAGTAAATTACCATCTGCTAGGTGCCCTACCTCCCAAATCTCTCCCTGGTCTTGCTGCCACTGTCTGATTCCATTCTTCTCGTGTGTCACCTGGGTTATGGTGGGGTGAAGCAGACATAATTATTTCCGGCTCACAGATGAGGGATATATATTCTCTTTACTCTCCTAAAATGTATTTTCTTGGACTTCAAACATTCTCTCTGCTCTCTTGGGTCTCTTTGGGTTTGAGTCTTTCATTGCTCATTATCTGGAACCTGCACCAGGTAATGAGCTTCCATATGGTCAACAAAGCAGGATGCCTTCCCCTAGAACAGGGGTGATGTGGAGGGGGTGGGAGGAAGACTAAACACTCATTTTTTTTCTTTTGATTATTTTTAAATTTTTTAAAATATCTTAAAATTTATATTATAGTACCGCTGATTTAACTACATTAAAATTCACAGGTCAAAGAAGGATAAGCTCTATTAATTATTGTGTAACCCAGTTCAAAGACAGAACCCCCAGAAAACCTCTGTCCATCCTAGTCAGTACTGCTCCCTCATCAAACACCAACCCCTATCCTAATAGAGTAATTTCATTTGTGATCAAACTTTTTGTCAATTACTTTTACAGTATTCACTCTTTGTGTCTGGCTTGATCGACATTATGTCTATATAGCAGAAATTTGTTCTTTTTCATTGTTGTATCGTATTCATTAAGTGGATATTTCATAATTTATCCATCCCACTCATAATAGACATTTAGGTGGTTTCCAGTGTCACTATTATGAATACAGCTGCTCTGAGCATTTGTATAGAGACAAGAGCTCACATATCTGTTGGGTGCATACCATGAACTGAAGTTGTAGATCATTGGGTAAAGTATGTATAGCGTGAATAGATACTGGCAAACAAAAATTTAATCCATTTTTTAAATTTCTGTCCCATGTAGCTGTATCTATTGCACTAGTACAGTTTCTTTTTCTTGTTAAGCACCTAATAGAATTGGTTATTGCTGAAATGTAGACATTTTGGCCAGTATTCTCATATTAATTAACACATGTGGAGAAATGTATGAGTCATTGTAATGCACTCTTTTTGTAGATCATCGATCCTTTTGTTGAAGTTGAAATTATTGGATTGCCAGTAGATTGTTGTAAAGATCAAACCCGTGTGGTGGATGACAATGGTAAGATGATAGTCTGTGTTCACTTTAATCAGGGTGCTCTAGAAATAGAATTTGCACTGAAAAAGAAAAATGCGTCTTCGTAGAACAGAAATTCCTAAAGTCCACAACTGCCATCTGAGGTTTATGTTAAGGGCTATTCAATGCATAAAACTAAGTAAACATGGGATTAATGAATGAGATGTTTTGATGGGGCATTGTAATCTAGGCTCTCAGGATTTTTGCTTTCAAAGCAAAAATGTTTTTCTCCTGAAAAGAATATATTATATTTTAAAGGGCTGAATCAAAACTCCACTTAGGAAAATGCCTCCGTCCTGTTTTTATATTGTGTTTTTATTATGCACATCTATGTCCTGATGATTTCTCTTGTTTTCTGGAGCATGTAAGACTCTAAGGCGCAGGCAGCATGCTCTGGCGAGTCTTCTTGAATATGCACATGTGAATGGGCAGCATTCTTGTATTTTGGCTATAATGTAAAGACCGCTTTCTTTGTATCTTTTCCTTCACAATCATCTAAAATTGTGTTTGTTCACACATTTGATAAACAGTATTGCATACTTGTTCTTTTCAATTCTCAAAACATTGGAGACATTAGAAATTCCAAGAGAGGCCTGAAGGGGTGTTTTTCCAAACACTACTTTAAGGAGAGGAATTTGGGGGTAAAAGAGTAGCACGAACTTGTTACTTAAATACCATGCTTAAGAACTTCCTATATTGCATTTTCTAATCAGTGTTGAAAGGTTTTTTTTTTCACCCAGAAGCAATTGAGAGGTCATCACTAAGTCAAGACAAAGAAAATCTCTTCTTTTGTCAGGAGGGATTGCATTTCAATGCTTTTCAGTCCATAATTATGCCATTAGCTAAGGTGTTTAACAGGGTTAAATGCTGATGCCCCTGAGTGCATACATTATAATAAAATTTATATTCCTTTTTAGAGTACTTACATTCTTATCAACTTAAATAATTATTTTATCTCATGAAACCTTACCAAGAAATAAATGGAGTTTTGCATTTAGAATTTGAATTGAGTTAAAGTCCTTTCTATTTATTTTTAGTAGCTATAAAAATACTTCATCTTTATGTATTAAGGTCTTGCTTCACAAGAAGCCACTGGAAATCAATAACGAATAGTCTAATTGGGCAATGTTACTAATTGTGAGCCCCTAGGCACATTATTTTCTCTGAACATCAATTTTTCAATAATAAAATTACTTACAAATACTTATTTTTCTACGTGTTACCTGTATAATTTTTGAATGTTGATAATGCACATTTTTTCTTAAATAGAAGAAAACAAAAACAAACCATGACCTACCATCTTTAGAAGATTGCCTTAAGAATTAAATAGCATGATATCTAAGCACTGAAATCTGCAAGAAACCTTCCTTATGAAACAGTTGCTAGCGATTATTGCAGCAGCAGAATTTTTGATGAGCGAGAGGCATAATTCTCTTGTGGGGGTGGGAATCATCCTTTATTATTTTATGCTAAAACATTCTTAGATCCCTACTCTAGCTACTTTGACCTCATTGAAGCATCCTGAATATTGTGTGAAAGAGCTTTCTCTGCAGTGCAATTTGGCATCAAAGATTATTAGAATTGATGTAATCATTTACAGGCAATTTTCTTACCAATTATTTTCTAGCAATGGGGTAAATTCTGAGGCTTTATTTCAGTAAGGCATCATGGGGCGACTTGGTCTTCTGTGTGAGTTTAATAACCATTGCAAGCAATTTTCACTGCCTGCTTTTGCAGATGTTGTGGCCGATTCATTTTTAGCCAACCCCTCTGCCTTTCTGATTTTTCTTTTCCTGTTTCTCTGAGGATTTAACCCTGTGTGGGAAGAAACCCTGACATTTACAGTACACATGCCAGAAATAGCTTTGGTTCGGTTCCTGGTGTGGGATCACGATCCTATTGGACGAGACTTTGTGGGACAAAGAACTGTGACCTTCAGCAGCTTAGTGCCTGGTAGGTCCGGCCTGCCTTTCCTCTCTAGACTGGCCATTCATCCCGTTTTCTTTGGAAAGTTTAATACTTGGTCTTGATGTACACAATGTCTGACATGTTAAACGTGTTGTATGGGTAATATGTGTGTTGACCTGCTTTGTGAAATGTAAAATCAAAAATCCTAATTTGACTGTACCAGTGGGGAAGCCAAATGCAAGTTCAATGACTGAAAACTGTGTTCTCTTCTCTTACCAGGCTACCGGCATGTCTATTTGGAAGGGCTTACAGAAGCATCCATATTTGTTCACATAACAATCAATGAAATCTATGGAAAGGTGAGAAAGATGGTAGGGGTTAAAGCCGCATGCAACAATAATTTGGTCCTTAACGAAGTTACTTATTGACTGACTGCATCCAAGGACTGGACCTCTTGAGCAGAAAATTGTAGGGAAACGCAGGGAGTCCTGTGCTGTCCTGCCCACAGGTCCCCATCCACATGTGCTCCTTCTGCTCCTGGGGGTGTGTACCCATTCTTTCCCCCCCCGGCCAGTCTCTCTGGGCTTGACAGAAAACTATTCTCTCTCAGGAGATCATTGGCTAACACAGTGGAGATAGAGTGAAATGTTGATTTTTATTTTAATCCTTAAAGAGTCCCAGCTGGCTGCAATGGGAAATGTAGTGTCTCGGATGTTTGATGAATTACTTGTACTAACCAAGCTGCGATTCCAGCCAGCTCTAGGCGGGCTGCCTTCATTGGATGCCATTGTATTTAATAGGAGACCTAAAATTCGAGAATGAAATTTAAAGCCACCCACAGGACTTCAGAAAACGACCACAAAAATGTATTCCAGTTCTCTCCTGACACTGCTCACTTCATTGGAGGGCTCCCTGGAGGTTTATAAATCAATAGGCTGTCCTCTGCTCATGCCAAGTAATTGGAGACTTGGCCACTGGAATGCGTCTGCAGAACCAGCTGGGATGTGGAGGGACCCTGAGAGCATTGAGGAAGGCCCAGAAATACTGTGTTCTTTCCCAGGAAGAATGCGTAGTGTGGAACTTCGCTGCAGAGGCATATACATTCTCTGTGCTTCCGCATTCTCACCTGAAAGTGCGAAGTAAAAATAGCGCCTACCTCATAAATAAATAAATGTTATCCTGAGAAATCTGCCTGGCACATAATAAATGCTCAAAAGTGTTGGCTGATATTCATATTGCCACGACTACAAGGCAATGGATGAATTCAGCCCCAATTAGGGATGTATGTTTCTCACATCAGTCATGGGTGATGGGATGTCTGGGAATCTAATCTCTAAGAGTGATGCAGCTTTATTCCTCGACTTTCTACGTGTAGTCCTGGGTTTCCGTTGGTGCTGCTTGTTGATATTTTTTTCCCTCTGGCCTAAATACACACAAATATAAATGATTGAAAAATGACTCTTGAATTTCTAGGAATGCCAGGGTAACTAAGTAGTTTTCCTAGTTATTTATCATACTTGACAGAAATAATAAAATCCAGAAGCTCTTTAAAACTTGATCCAGAAATAAATTAAAATACGAAAAAGAAAGTGTTCCACAGGACTTCTCTCTCCTAAACCAGTGTCCACTTAGAAGTCTTATAATTTATGACTTTCACAAGGCCTTTTTGGGTTGGGATGCACAAACCGCCAGGCGGTGGGTGGTGAGTGGAGCCATGAATGAACCCGTGGCTAAAATCACTGAAACCCCCAGGCAGGGTTTATAGGAGCATTTTTATATGCATTTTTTTTCTTTCGTTTTCACTTGTGCCACCTTGAACTGAGTCCAAATTGTGTTTTGTCTGTTTGTCTCTTCCCTTACAGTGGAGCCCTTTAATCCTCAACCCCAGTTACACTATATTGCACTTTCTAGGAGCTACAAAGGTAGTTGCTCTCAGCATGGTGCTTTGTTCTTGCCGACGTATGTCTTTTTTAAACAGTGATGGCCTCATGCTCTCTCATGTCACTCCATTTTCCTGCTTACCAGTTCGAGACACACATCCGTTGCTTTAAGGCGGCTGAAGTTTTTAACAGTCTGTTAACTGTGAAAACTTTTCCTGCCCCCCTGGTCACCTCCGGGGAGGAAACTTCGGGAAGGCCGCCTTCCTCACGAAGTAAGGTGGATAAGACGTGCATGACATTGTGCAAACATGCTGTGAGCTGCTGTTGCCTTGGTCTGGATAAATTGCAGTGGCTGGAAATTTCCATTTTGTATTCCATTTTCTCATGGAGCTGTCATCTTCAAAGGGCGAGTTGTTGGCACCCCTCCCTTTGCTGACGTTGCGCTTGGTCCTTTTGTATCCCCAGAACAGACAGCTCCAGGGCCTGAAGGGACTGTTCAATAAGAACCCCAGGCACAGTTCTTCGGAAAGCAGTTCCCATTACGTGCGGAAGCGGTCCATCGGAGAGAGGATTCTGCGCCGCACGGCCAGCGCCCCGGCCAAAGGCAGGAAGAAGAGCAAAATGGGCTTCCAGGAGGTGGTGGAGGTCAAGGACTCCGTGGCCGAGGCGGCCAGGGCTCAGGACGGTGTTGTGAGGAGGACCACGCGGAGCCTGCAGGTGCGCCCGGTCTCCATGCCCGTTGACAAGTGCTTTCTGGGGGCTTTGTCGCTGCCTGTATCCGAACCAGCCGGAGACTCCGACGGAAAAGAAAACTCTCTGGGTAAGACGCTTTAAGTTTCCCTAAAAAGAAACCCCTGCAAGGGGCATTTTGATCTCTAGTTATTAGAATGTGGTTGACACTTGAGGTCAAAGTAAAACACACTGAAAAATTAGTAGTTTAAAAGTTATTTTTTAATATATATATTTGTATTGATTTTAGAGAGGAAGAAAGAGGGAGAGAGAGAGAGAGAGAGAAATACACCAATGATGAGACTCATTGATCAGCTGCCTCCTGCATGCCCCTTACTGGGGATTGAGCCTGCAACCCTGGGCAGGTGCCTGACCAGGAATCGAAGGATAACTTCCTTGTTCATAGGTCAACACTGAGCCACACCGGCCGGGTTAACCATTGCGCAACACTGGCCGGACTAAAGTTATTTATTTTTTTAGACCAGATATTAAACTTCGGGGAGATGGTGGTAGAAGGGCTTAAGCCTAAACTCACATTGGCATCTGAGAGTGACAGGGAGGGATGAGACACCAGCAGGGTGATTGCAGTGATCTGGTAGAGAGAGGTGAAACCTGCAGAACATGAGCAGAGACCCCGGTTTTCTCGGTGGGTGCTTTATGTACTGATCGGTCTCAGGTTGGAGAGGAATGTATTGGTTTGTCTGACGTTGAATATAGTTGTATTTCTCTCCCCAACGTATAGTACATTTTTCTGTGACTGGGGATGTTTATGGAGAAAGAGGGAAAACCAGATGTGAATGCAAGTTACTCTCTTCACTTAAACGTCTCTGACTCCTCACGAGGCAGCGCAGGCCCTGTTTTCCTGTGGCCTCCATTCCCTGACCCTGGATGCTGTTGGGGAGGCAGCCTGGTGGCAGCTTTTTTGGGGTGACAGGCTCCTCGAGCATGTTACCCAGCTTTCCCCCCTAATTTAAGCAAAACGCTTCGCTCATATCAAGAACTTGACAAGCAGTGAGGCTGGCCTTGCCATGTACCAAAGACTTCTAGGCTTGTGTCCCTGACTCCTTCTCCGGCCTTATTCTAGATCATTTAGCACCAAAACTGTGTTCATTCGATGTCTCCGAAACAAGTGTGTTTTAACTAAACCAGGATAATTTCAGACAAGTCGAATGTGATAGCTACTTCTTTTAGTAAATTCTCCTTTTATCATACAATCTAATTTCAATAATTGAGTTCTCACAAGCACCATTTTGCTTATATTAATGTTTTTATTTTAAAGATATTCTAGGGAGACATACCAGTTTTTGAATGGCTTATTTGAATAAGAAGAGAGAGTTTAAAAGGCTGAAATTTTTGCTAAGAGGAATATCCAGAGAGAGATGAAATACATGCTTCGATATTTATATTCGAATTCTATTTGGGAGAAAATAAAACTATATTTAATAAAAATTGGTAGTTATTCTGTCAAAGCCAAAATTAAGATGTTAATAGCATTAAGGTGAGTTAGAAAGCAATATTGAGGTGATGTTTCTTTCTTCCATTTAAAAAACAATTATATAAGTTAGTCTTTTGTATATGTATATGTATATATATATATGTATATGTATAGATAAAATTTGTGGCAAATATGGAGCAATACATAGCCATGGAATGATTAAAGTTACAATGTAGAAAAAAATATTAAGTGGAGAAAATGCTGAATGTAAAATTCAATATATAGTTCTATTCTTCTACAAAAACATACAGTGCCTACTCTGAGTGGTAACATCATTGGAAATTTAATTATTTTTCCTTATAATTTTAGAGTTTATCAAAGATTTATGATGAATATTTTTAGATAGGGAAATATTTAATAATTAAACAAATTCTTTTTTTATAGATTATGACTGAACGCATTGAAATATTATTAAAAAAATCTGATCAAAAATACCCAATATTGTCTTAGCACTCTAATAAGCATGATGGGGTACTGCAAATTGCTGTGATTTGTGTGTTTTTACAGTTTTTCCTACTGTGCTTGATATTTTTCTGCCTCTTATAGGGGAGATTGCAATATAAAATGTGTTTAATAGGGACAAAAATATGAAAACAGAAAATTAGGCATTCACAATGGCATAGAATTAGTGACCAAGTCTTCAATTTTACATTTTAAAGACAATATATTGACATTTTAATATATTTATTGCACCTTCCATTTTGTTTTAGAAATTAATTTTCTCTTTTGCCAGAACAATTTTTTAAAAATACAATATAATTTGTACTTTTAATACATGCTTAACTCTGAAAACTTATAGTATCTTGCTTACAGGTACCCCAGTACTTTGTTTAACAGAGCTGTCTTGTTCTGTTTTTATTGCCATGCTTCTGTGTAGTACAAATCTGAATAGGAAACAACTTAAGGTAATCCTCACTGTAAAAGTATGGTAACTCATTGACATTTTTTTTGAATAATAAATATTACATCCTTAACTGATGTAATCGCTATTCAAAGGGAAACTTCAGTGAAATTCCTCTACATATATTTTACCATTTCATCACACAGATACTTTGTTGAAAATCTATTCAACCCATAATTATATCCATTCACGGTGTAACTGATTTGCATTCTCCATTTGTCTGTCTGAAGACAAACATGAGTGTGTGCAGCGTCTACCTAAAGTGCTACCTGTCACCTAAAATGTTGTTTGTCTCGTTCAGCAGCGGATGAGGATGGCAGCAGAAACGGGAAGGCAAGTATAAAAGATCAGCATTTCCCACATTTCAGCAAAAAGTTATCTTCTTCCTCCAGCGCTCTCCTCCACAAAGACATCAGCCAAGGAGACGCTGCTGTTCCTGTTACCAAGGTGTCAATCACAGAGCAGGAGGGAGTGCCCGGTCCCAGGGGTGGGAGAACCAAACCAACAGTGCCAGGTGATGGCCAGGAACATCGCTGCCCCAACAAACCCCTCTCCCCAAAGAAGCATCTGGCTCTTCATCCCGCAGTTCACCTCACGCAAGGTCCGCCTGGTGGGAAAACCACGGAGAAGGGGAAGGCGGGGGGCTCTGTGGAAGGGCAAGGCGCGTTGTCGGGAAGCATCCTCTCTCAGAGCGACCTGGAGATCAAAAGCGTGGATGGCAACTGCGGTAAGGGTAGAGCGGCCACCTCCTTTTCTTTATCAGACGTCTCTGCGCTCTGTCCTGACACACCTGACTTACACTCTACCAAGATTCTGCAGGAGAGTGACATTTCCCATCTCATCGACAATGTCACTTTGACAAATGAGAATGAGCCGGGCAGCTCCATCTCAGCACTGATTGGCCAGGTCGATGAGTCTAGGGATCAGGCTAACCTCACCGTTGTCTCTCATCCTCATGGCACCCGGATGAGGTCAGACCATCCTCCCTGGCCCACCGTGGACCTAAAAACGCCCTTCCAACGTGACTTTCCCAAGGGAAAACCCCAGGCATCCTTCCTCTGCTCAACTCCCGAGCGGATTGCGATCTCAAGTCCTGAGACCTCTGAACGCTCCACACGCACGGTAGTTTGTGAGGCTGCCTGCACCCCTAACGCCTCTAAAACCAAACCGGACGATGGCCCTTCCGCTAAGGCCAGGACAGGGGCCGCGGAAAGCAAGCTGCCTTGTTCCTCTAGCTCTTCTCACTGCTGGCTCCCAAAAAGTCCCCCCCATGGGAAGGACTGGGGACTCCCCAAGAGCAGCCTGGCCTCTCCCCGCGACCTGACCCCGGGGGACGGAATAGCTGACCCCACACTCTGTTTCTTCTCTGGGGAGAGCAGTCTGGTGGAAATGGATGGAGACTCAGCAAACCTGTCTGTCGCCGCCTATGATTCGGGGCGCGAAGGCACCAGCAGCCCCCTTGCTTCTCCTTTGGAACTGAAGTGCGGCCGCCGGGATGCGGTGGACCGTTTTCAAAGGGGCTTGAGAAACGGCTACCGCAAAGCGACTCTCCACCCTCCCGCCTCTGAAATCGGCACCGCTAGCCCAGATGTCCCAAGTCAAAGTCGCTCCCCTCTGGCCTCTCCGGGTGCTGGATTTATGCACAAGCACTTCTCCCATTCGGATGCAAAAACGAACCAGACCTGCGCGCCCGCGTCTGGCGCCCAGGACTTGCATGCCCCTGCGCCCCAGCAGCCCCAGCAGCCGCTCCTGCCCGTGCTGAAGCTGCCCAGCCCTTGCAAATCCAAGAGCCTCGGGGACTTAACGTCGGAGGACATCGCCTGCAACTTCGAGAGCAAGTACCAGTGCATCAGCAAGAGTTTCGTGACCACGGGCGTCCGCGACAGGAAGGGCGTGGCGGTGCAGACCCCGCCCTTAGAGCCGATGGATGCCCTGACCGAGCAGCTGCGGAAGCTCGTGTCCTGGGACCAGGACGACAGCTGCCAGGTGCTGTATGCCAAGCAGGATGCCCATCAGTTCCCCCGGGCGCTGGTCCGAAAGCTGTCGTCCAGAAGCCAGAGCAGGGTGCGCAACATCGCCAGCCGCGCCAAGGAGAAGCAGGAGGCCAGCAAGCAGAAGGGGGGGAACCCCCCCGCGCACGTGGGGGGCGTGGTGCTGCGACACAAGCCCCGGGCGCCCGCGCCCGCGGGCAACCGCCACTCCACGGGCTCCTACATAGCCGGCTACCTGAGCAACGCCAAGGGCGGCGGCGGCGGCGTGGAGGGCCGGGGCATCCCCGAGGGCGCATGCACAGCCCTGCACACGGGCCTCGCCGACCCGCACTGTGCGGGTCGCTCTGTTTTGCAGACCGAGCCAAGCAGCGAGGAGAAGCCGGAGATTTACTTTCTCCTGCGGCTGTGAGTCACCTCACGCCGCCGCCTTTCCAAGGTGTTTACAAGGCGATCTGTGGAACTGTCAGAGCGCTTTCCGCAGGCAGGGTCCTGGGCTTGGACATGCATTTTTAAACTTGTATTTCCGTCTCCCCACTGACTCCACGAGTTCTTCCTGTTGATGCGTTTATATATGTATAGACTTGGGTGGCATCCCCCCACGGACCTGTATGGCCTTTCCCCCCTGCGGTGTGACCCCTGTCGGTATGAAATATGTGCATGCCCTACATGCGAACCTTCTCAGCAGCTTGGGTGACCGTGTACGTATGTTTCGCCTGAAATCACAGCCACCCACCCAGGTAGTCGCTTTCGCTCTCTAACTTGAGTTACCTAAGAGACTTGGCAAAGGACGAAGGGATGAATTCTTTATTTTTAAAGCCATGATCGTTGTCCCTGTTTTTCCTCCTTTGTTGAGAAGGCCAGAAGTATTTTTTATTTTTATTTTTTATTTTTGGTTAAAAGGTGGATTAAAATAGTTACCTTACCTTTTAAGATTTCTCTCCTCTCAACCAGAATAAGAGTTCTGGTAGCTACTCTCCCCCGCCCCGCCCCAGATCCTCTCATTTTACAGCAGGAGATGAGGGTGTGGAATAAAGCAGACTTCTGTATTCTAGTATAAGGACAAACTTGGTGTGTTTTACATAAATTTTGTTACATATTTTTGCTAATGGCTTTGTATGTAACAAGAACGCCGTTGCCGAGCTGGTTGGTTGTCCTTTTGGATCCTCTGATTGAATAATAGGCTGCAAATAATGGCTTTCAGAATGAGGGACTTTCAGATGCTAACAACAGTAGCAGAAATTGAAAACTTCCCCCAAAGCTTTTGAGAAAAAAAAAAAAACCCACAAAACTCCATCCTAATAAAACCCAAGTGAATAGATAATTAGAAGAAACCTTTTCCTTCAGGGAGCCAAGTAACTATATTTTAGTACCAACATACATTATTTTCACTGTGAATCCATTTTTTATTGCATGTTCAGATGCCTCTCTTTGCTTTTTTGTAACATTCACTGCAATGATGTTCTTCGGGAATTCATGAAAATATAATTAAAGCCGATTTTTAAACACTTGGTGACCTTCCCTTTCTTTTTTCAATTGAAGTTCATATGAGGACTGTTAAGTACAGAACTCGGAACATTTGGAAATATTTCCTTTTCATCTTTTTGCAGTGGAAGGGGTAAGTTCTACAGGGGACGGTTCTAAGCAGCATTTTATGTCTCTGGGTGTTTTCATTATGCTTCAAAGACCATATTTGTAAGGTGACTTGAAAAGAAATCAAATATAATGAGTTCCTTGCATTTGGTGTTGATATTGCTAGTTTAAAAATATCCCTTCCTGCAGGGAAGGGTGGTTAGGAAGAGATCAACCAATGAACTTGTATGCGTATCTGCATAACCCATGGACAATGGGGTGGTGAGGGCCTGGGTGGGGGAATGTGGGGAGGACGGGAGGTGGCTGGAAGGGGTTAATGGGGGAAAAAAGGACCTATGTAATACTTTAAACAATAAAGGTTTTAAAAAAATTTTCTTTCCAAACCCTAGGGGAGAGGGAGGAGGAGCGCGTAGGGGAAGCAGGCAAGATGCTTCGTTTGGCAGATCAGACTACATGAAGCTTTGTTGTGTGAGGGAGGAGTGGGAAGAAAAGCAATCAGACCCTGGTATCCTCGGTCCCCAGTTCTGATCGTCCCCAGTGCTGAGGGTCCTCCTCTCTCTGGACAAGCACTGGGATGCTGGTGGGGATGGGAATGTAATGGAGGGAGAGTTACTCCTCTTCATTTTCTTTGTGAACTTGAGATGTTTTTGTCTTCTTGGGAGTTCTGAACCCACAGTTCCATCCTTAGACTTTGGCTTGTTTTTAAAGGGTACTTGTCTTAAAAGAGATGGGCATGATGTGATTGTGTTGAAACTCATTTGCAAAGGGATAGAATGTAGCTGCCTGCCTATTGTAATCTGACAGAATTTGTGTTCTTACAGAAATCCAGGAGTTGACGTTTGGATGTCCACCCTGTCACAAATTGATCTAGTAGTAAAATATGTTTGGTGCCAAGTGATGGGTTATCAGACCAACCCCTTGGTGTCCATGTGTGTTTGTTGCCCATACATGCAATCTTTCTACTAATAGAACTTGTGAAGTGAAGAGAAAGAGAAAGCAACTTCAAAATTACTGTTTGGGGATGGCCTAATAAGGCAGAGGAGGCAATACATCTTCAATTTTACCACAAACGTTCAGTGCTCAGATTAGATTCCAAACCATGGTTCCTTTGACTTTTTAGTAGAATGGTTCAGGAGCTTACACAGTCACAAGGAAATTACACAACAGGTGAGATCTCCAGCAAGATAGTAACAGGCTTACAATTTTTTTCTTCCTTTGTGAGCTAGCAAGTCCAGGAATCCCTCAGTCTCTGACTATGCAGTTTCAAAGTTTTCTCACTTGGTTTATTTCTTATAAGCTATTACAAGGCTGAGTAGTGACAGGTGGCTGGGAGAGTTGTCTACAGCAGTGACAATATCCACAGAAGACAGAATAAAGTTTCTTTACATAAATCTGATTAAGCCATCTTTTCTTCTTAAAAGCCTCTAGTGGATCCCCATGTTTATAAAATAAGGTTCCATATTATTGCACACAAGGTCTTCTTTGATTTGGTGCCTTTGTCTTTTTCTACCGCCTGCTTTCCTCTGCCTGAGACTGCCCTTTCCTTCTTGCACACTGCATTTTCCAAGATGTATCCTGGAAGGTCCTGATCTCGAGAGAGTCTTCTCTGATTGTTGTCTTCTCTTCCTTGGTTGAACCCAACCCATCTAGAATTACGTGATACCATCTGGGGTCTCCATTTCCCCTCCACTGTATCAATCTGTTCACATGTCTGCCTCCTACACTGGACTTTGACTTCTATGAGAGTAATAATTAGACCTGTGCCCTTTCCGTAGCTCCAGGCCTGCAACAAGATTCTGTGCTTTTTCTTCCATACACACAACAAGCTGAGACATTGGACAAATGTTTTCTCTCACATTTGCCTATGTTCCCTTTTCAATTTATCAAATGTTTATTGGATGCAAATAGGTACTAGGCTTGTTAAGAACAGAATCCTCTGGCATATTTCAACATGGATCTTTATGTCCTTCTGCTACTGGAAACTTGAGGGCATATTTCTCCATATTCACTGTGAGGACCTAGTGGAGCTCCTGCAGGTTAAACTCACAAATGTGTGGTGGGCCCTGGGACTGGTTCACCCTGGAGTTGTTAATTCTCAGATTGTTCACATTGAGCCTCCAGTAATTCATCCATTACAGGTTTTTCTACTCTTGCATTGGTTCCCATGGAGAACACTGTTCTTGGGTTTCTGCTCTGGTAAGTTGTGATTTTCTGTGTTCAAATATAAAAATGCTCTCCAATTTGGGGAGCAGCAGTTTGCCCTGTGACCTTATATCTGTGACAGATCTTTAAAAAAAAAGCTGTTTCTTTTTCATTTTGTTCTGCTTTATAATTGCTATTAGAAAGGAGTGGTGACTTCTGAGCTCCTTAATGGCAGATTGGAAAGAGAGTCCTGATACTAAAAATAGTTGACTTCTTGCTCAGTATTACAGAAAAAATACCTACAGCAAGATCTAACATGCTAACATTGTAGGGCGGGTGGTGAGGTGGGTGCATTCCTAGTGAAGCAAGAATGAGAATAAAGGCAATTGAGGCCAGAAAGAAAGAAAAAAAGAAAGAAAGAGAAATTCAAGAGGATGAGCTAATAAGACTGCCACATCTTCTTGACACAATCAGCCAGATGCTGAGATTGGCAGGATGTCTCCTGAGAAGCCATATGGAAACACCACCCCTCAGAGCAGTCTATCGGAGAGAAGGAAGGGTGAGAAACATACCTCCTGGTGTCCTTCCCGTCTACTCTCTTTCAATAGTGAAGCTCACCTTACAAGGCATTAACTTCCTACATGTCCAGGTTGTATTATGTAGCCCTTTCAGGCAGCCTCTGGGGCAGTCAGAGCCTCTGGCCTGCAATGTAGCCATCACTCCCTGTCAGTTGGGGCTAAATGTGGGGGCCTTCAGTATTCAGTGGCAGTGGCTGGGACTTAAAGACTGGGTATATTTCAAATAGCTAGAAGCATTGCAAATGGTTGCTGTCTGGGTGGAACGGGGTGGACAGGGAATGGTGGATCTAGGGTGATACATAGACTGAGTTTCCTATACTACATCCCTGCACGTATCAGATTCACTTGCATCCTGTTATAATATCCTAGATCTTGTATGAAAACAGGATGCTTTCTCTACTTCTTAAAGAAGTAGGTGCAAGGCCAATCTTTCCAAATAGTGGTAAGTTTCAATCACCTAAGATTTAAAGAGGATTAGAAACAAGTGATAAGTTTTCAAAGCCGATATTTATGAACTCCCTTGTCTGTCACCCATTTTAGTATCTCTCACCTTTAGTCAGTATATCAGCCACTCTAGGTTGCTTGCATGGTATGTTGCACAATCCCTCATCCCTGGTATACATGAACTCTCAGTTGTTTTCCTTAGTCAAGCAATAATTGCTGCGAGTGTCCATTTACAACTATCATTGGGCACAGAATCTCCAAGAGGTGCCTCAGTGAGTCCTATAATGTAGGTGTACTTGTATTTGTCTCCATTGTGTAGTAACCACTGGAATGACATTCAAACCATTCCGTATAGAAATTCTTTTCTTGTCCATTGGCATGCTGAGTTAAAAATAGTTCAATTCCAGTTCAGTAAAATACCTACTGTGTTTTCTAGGAAGCAATGCTTCCCTGGGAATCAAGATCTCCAAACTCAGCAGATACAAGGTTGTAGGGACAGAAAGTACAAATTCTGCAACTGGGTCATTGAGAGTGATGGTGAGAGAGGTTAAGCAGAGTTTTACCTCTTGGTTTCGGGAGCACCTGCTTTTGGATCCATGTATAGGTTCTGAGCTTCCCACCAGGGTCACATGGTTCATGCACCTATTGTACAAGCACTGGGTTGGCCAAAGAGAAGCTGGTTGACACTCTTGAACCTCCTGTGGCTATTCCTATAGTTTCAGAGTCACTCCTGAGAGAGATTGTATTGTGACAGTGATTCATTTCTATAGAACTCCAATATAGCACTGCAACTGTCTTTGATCAAGACTTAGTTTCAAGACTTTTCCTTCTCCATCAGTTGGTTATAGGTAATTTCCCATGAGGTAATAGGTGTGAGCTTAGGAAGTGGCACTTGTGCAACAGGGGCAGGTGATATGGAGTTTTAGGCCAATAAGTCATAGTGTTTGCATCTTCTGAACTACTGGAGTCTTTTTAAAAAAATACTAGAGTCCGGTGCACAAAATTCATGCATGGAGGCGGGGGGAGTCCCCTCAGCCAGGATTGTGAGAGGGTCCAGGCCAGGCCGAGGGATCCCATTGGTGCAAGATCGGGGCTGGGGAGGGATCACAGGAGGGCTCCAGAGTATGTCCAGCCCATCTCACTCAGTCCCAATCTCAGCAGGACCCAAGCAGCAAGCTAACCTACCAGTCAGGGTGTCTACTCCCTGGTGGTTGGTGCATGTCATAGCGAGTAGTTGAGCAGACTTAGCATATCATTAGTATATTATGCTTGGAATGGCCAACTGGTCAACCAGACACTTAGCATGCATATTAGGCTTTTATTATATAGGTTACCATTTCCTTAACACTAGTTTGTTTCTATGCCTTTCAGTCATTTTCTGGGAGTTTGTGTTAACACCTAGTTCATGTCAGGCAACTCCAATTGCACAGTTTCTTGTGCCATAGTCAGACTTTACTTCAGAGACTGTGTCCCTGCATGTTCTAGACCACTGGATCCCTAAAAAGTTCACTGATGTGTCAGGCTCATTAATCATCAAGGACTTACCACCTACCCTCTGACATCTATGTGTTTTAGTAGGGCATTCAAAGTTCTTGACCCATTTTCCTTATTAGGTCCCATTAGTATATTAGTATAGAAGGATAGCATGATGGACTGCGGAATATCAAGATGATTGGCCAAAGAGAAGCTGGAATATCAGATTGTACCACTCTGTAACAGACCATGACAGACAGGAGGAAAATTAACACAGACTTCGGATGGACAAGAGAGTGAAAATGTACTGCCTTCCTTGCAATGTAAAGGTTAACTGCTTTTGGTCCTCTCTGTTGGTAAGAATCAGGAATAAAGCATTGAGTAGAGCAAGAGCCTCAAATGATGTGCCAGAGATTGACTTGACTTACTCCAATAAAATTCATATCTAAGCAGAGAAACTGTCATTTGGGATATTGCTTTGTTTATAATAATCCACTGCAACCCACCACAAGCCATATGCCTTTTTCTTTTTTTTGCAGAGGCCAGATGGGTGGAATGGCTAGGTATATTACAGGAACCTCCATCCCTGAATCTTTTAAATCTTTGTTGGAACAAGTTTCTGCAATTTTTTTTCAGGGAGATGATACTGCTTCTGATTTAATGTTTTGGCCTGAGGGAAGATGCATTGCACCTTTTTATCATCATGTTCCTTTATTCACAGGTCAGGAAAGCAGATGCCAACTTCGAAGCATGTCTGACCCATTAGGCATTCAGAGACTAGAGAAATAGCAACAGACTGAGTCCTTGTATCTATTAGATTCACTTTAAGATGGACTTGAGCCTAAACACTATTGTAGTCTGGTTATCTATAAGGTTCTGTTTTATAGTAACTGGAGGACCATGTTTGATGTCTGTGTCAGATGTTACCTCATTCTCACCATTCTCAAGAAGTCTGGATATTCCCTTTCCTTTCTTTCTTTTTTAAAAAATATGTTCTTATTGCTCCTAGAGAAAGAAACATTGAGGTGAGAAAAAAAACATGGATCAGCTACCTCCCACACACACCCTGATCGGAGTTCGAGCCAGTAACTTGGATGTATGCCCTGACTGAGAATCAAACTGGTGACCTTTCAGTGCATGTGATGATGCCCAACCAACTGAGTCATACCAGTCAGGCCTATTCCCTTTTTTCGGTGCACAATTATTCTGGCAAATTTGAGGAAGGGTTAGAGAATTATTTGCTATCCTTTTTTTGTCATTATGGGGACACAGATTTCCCTTCCAACAATGGGCTCTGTATCTGTGAAGCCAGAAATTGAAATTTTCCATTATAATGTCTAACATCAGCCTATGCTCATTAGTGGCCAATTCTTTTTGGCTTTAAAAATCAAACAAAACCTTAGTTTAATGGTTCTCAAGCCTTCACATGTATCCAATCAACAAGAGGGCTAGTTAAAACAGATTGCTGGGCCACGTCACCAGAATGGAGTAGAGCTTGAGAATTTTTATTTCAGACAAAGTCCAAGGTGATGCTAAAGCTGCTGCTCTTAGGATCATGCTCTGACAACCACTGTTCTAGAGGGTTGTTTTTCTGTGTTAGCTTTGGGAAAAACAGCATTGATTAGCTGTCCTAGTAGATCATTTGGCATTTGGGGCCAAAACACCTTGATTGCTATTCTAAGCCATTCTGCTCAGTATGGTAATTATACTCACCTAGCTTTTGAGTTTTCTAGAATTCTAATATCCCCATTGATATTAAGAGGCCAATGCTATGCCAGGATCTTCCACTGTCAACCCTGGCCTGAAAAGGACACTCAACAGTGAGTTTCTTAACAATGTTCGTGCCCCCATGATCATGTCTCTTCCCCATGATCAATGCATTTCTTAGTCAAGGGATTCTCCCACTGTCCCCCTTGGAGAATATACTCAGGTGGTGAGTTTGCATGTCTTCATTCTAATACTTCCTTTTTTCCTGAGCCTTCTGACCCCCTCCTCATTACTCTGCCAGGTAAATTCCAACACAATTCCCAAGCCATTGTGGATGCTTTAAGCAGTGATACCAGATAACATTAAGTAGACATTACATGTTATTGGGACATCATTAAGACCTGCTAGACATTAAATTCCAAGTTATGGATGAGTTGTCTGAATGAATTCTCCTGTTCTTAAATTCCAGATTCTTGATCTAACACCCTCACGATCTACCCCCATTGATGGATGTTTCCTGGGTCTGTTTTTATATGTTTACTAAGAGCCTAGGGCACCACCCTGTCTTGACACCTGAACCTCTCCACACAGAGCTCCAGTGTGTCTGACCCAGCACCCGACCCCTCTGGCCTTCTCTGGTTGCCTCAAGGCCCACCCTCAGTTCCTCCAGTTTCTTGGGCTGGTCCCTCCTTCGCCAGACACCTCCCAGCTTCTGCCCTGTCTCCAGAGCAATGCAATGCGGGCAGCTCTGCCCCATCATTGAACTGAAGGAGAGAGTGAAAGCCTTCTGTCTGCTGTGCTGTGCTCCTTCCCCTGGCAGGTGGGCAGCAGGGCACCCTGAGTTCAAGTGTTGGGTGATGAAGGACTGGTGAAGGGGGCCCAATGGGCTCTCACCTTCTGCCTTCACCAGCATGGGATGGTCCCGCCTCCTCCAGGTACCTCCCCACTTCCGCCCTGTCTCTGGAGCAATGCCCTGCCTCACATGCACAGGCAGCCTCCTGGGACCGTTGTTACCCATTACAGTGTCCTGACCATTAGCATATTAGCTCTTTATTATGATGATGATCGGGTCTTACCACTTGCCTTAGAGCTATCTACTAGTATACCTTTCACAGAATGTCTTAAAAAGACAACCAGCTGCCCTGAGCCTGTCAAGGATTTCAATACCATCATAAGTAGCCAGCTATGGCAGTAGTCCCATTATTATCATTAACCTTATACTGATCAATTGCAGTGGCAACCTGATATCCCTAATGCCCTGCTTACCCTAAACCTCCACCTTACCGCAATCAACCACAGGGAAGAGCATTAGTAATTCTGATGCCACAGCGTGCCAGCCATTATCACTACCCCACTTCTGCTACCAGTCGCCTCAGGGTGACTTTTTACAGAAGACAATCTGAGGGACAGCTTTCATGCTAATGTTTCACAGAGGTACAGTCCCAGGAAAGCAAGAGTAAGGGGGAAAGGAACCAGGCAAGGAATGAGGGAGGGAAATGACAAGAAGAATTACCAAGCTGGTCATGGCTTCAGAGCTAACATAGCTAGTTGCGCAGTCTGGCAAGACATTTCCAGAAAGGCCAAATGAAATGACTGCATTTCAGCTCAGTCTATTAGGATAAGAATGACGGACAAATACCTATTGACTCCCGTCTGACTCCTGCCTTTCATTGTTGACATCTACTTTCTTAGGGTGTTATCTTCTCCACCTCACCAGCTGGGTTACCTAGCCTTTCCCAGCTACCCGAGGAAGCCAGAGCCTCTGTGGGTGTAGTCTGGCAGGTGTCAGACATGGTGATCTCTCTTTGTCAGCGAGAGCTGTACATGGGAACTTCCCGAACAGTGGTGGTGGCAGTGGGTTTAGTAATTGGGATGTAAAACGGTAGGTCAGGTGTGATCCATTGCTGAAGATGTCTGGGAGGTGAGCAGACAGCTATCGTGATACAAGTGGTGCTGGTAGGACTAAGCAACAACAGTGCATACACTTGTTTCAGCTCAGCCAGTTAGTGTATTTGCTCATTTTAACATCTTCTCTAAGGCCCATTGAAAGCAGTTTCAATACCAAGGTCTAGGAATTAATTTTTAAAAATTTAGCCAAATTCCCCCAACGTTATGAATTTTACAGAATGTTTTGTGAAACATACATATAGATAGATAGCATTAACATAATAGGACAAAGGCAAACATGGGGTGAGCAGGGAGCACAGCAAGGGGCAGCTAGCTCAGTTTGGGGTGTTAGGGCTGGTCAGGAGCAATCTCTTTGAGGCATTACTGGCTTACAAGCAGTAGCTTAGGGCCCATGCTCAGAAGTGCCCAGGCTGGGGGGTTAATGCTTTGTGGTCCCTTCTTTGAAATCCTTACTAGTTTTACCTTTGAATGCATGTTTTGTAAATAGAGTCCAATGGGACATGGAGCATATGCCAGGGGCTTAGTTCAGGTTTACCTTTTGCTACTTCCCTATCTTCCCAGGAGAGGTTCTCACCAGCCCTGGGGCAGAGAGGCAGGTGGTACGGAGGGTAGTAGGGGAGGTGGGGAGGGGTTAGGGAGGGAGAAAGATGGGGGAGAGACTGCTTGCTGTCATGGCCCCCCATCCCAAGCATAGACCAGCAGCAGGAAGAAGTTAGGCTTGAACCCTGCAGTGTCTGGGGTAGGCGAGGTGTCAGGTGTCCCCACCTGGGCTGGCAGCACCACAGGCATGTTTGGCAGGCAACTGGGTGGAGACCTCTCTTGCACCCTCAGTTCAGGTACCAGGTTTGTCCTTCTGTAGAGGTGCTATCCTTGGGTAGAGTGACAGTCAATCCTGACTTTCCCATGCACATTTTCCTTGTGCCATAGGTCATTAAATTATGTGCTTAGCCCTGCCTGGAGCTGATGATGCTGGGACTGATTTTTGAAGGACCTATAGAAAATTTCCAGGAGAAAAGGGATGGGCAAGGAGCTGGAAGGGTCTCCTAAGAAGAGGGAATAACATGAACAAATGCATGAAGCATAAAATCTCACCACACATGCAGAAGGGGCTTCTTTTTCTCCTCTCACGGACATGTTGGTGGATGGTGGTTCCATTTACTGAGATGAGGAAAAGGTATGGGTGGGCCCGGGAAAAGGCCCCTCTTGGTCAGGATAATTTGAGATTCCCATTAGGCACCCATTGGGAGAGGTCAGGTTGACAGCCTGGAGTGTCAGGTAGAGATCAGGGCTGGATATGGGTTTGGGAATGTCCAGCACTGGTGGATCAGGTGGGGTTGCCCAGGTAGAGGACGTAGAGAGAGCAGAGAAGGTTTTTAGATGGTGAGCAGATGAGGAAGGCCAAGAAAAGAAGATGAGAGACATGAGGTAACAAAGGAAGAAATTGGGAGTGTCATGAAGGAAAAGATGACAGCATTGGAAGAAGGAGGTCTGCACATAGTTTAAAAGGTTTTAGGGAAATATTGGAAGGCCAAGCTATTTCATGGAGAAAATGTAGATCTCCGGCCTTTCATGAACGATTGACAGGTCTGACATGGGGGGCTCACATTCCTCAGGGTAGACCTCTGCACTCTCCAGCTTCCCCCATCTCTTCTCCCTCTCATCTCTCTGATTGCTAGGGCTTGTCAGTCCATTTACCATCATGCTCCCATCATCAAATGTCCTCAGGAGAGAACTGTTTCTCTGTGCAGAGCTCTCTCCACCATAGCCTGGAAAACAGCAGATGGCCCCAAAAAGCCGTGTGTTCAAAAGCAAACTTGGAGCCCTAGCCAGTTTTGCTCAGTGGATACAGAGTCAGCCCATGGACTGAAAGGTCCCACGTTTGATTCTGGTCAAGGACGTGTACCTCAGTTGCAGACTCTATCCCTGGACCGGTTTGGGATGTGTGCAGAGGCAACTAATGGATGTGTCTCTCTCACATCGATGTTTCTTTTTCTCGGTCTCTTCCCCTCCCTTCCACTCTCTCTAAAAAACAATGAAAAAATATCCTCTGGCGAGGATTAACAACAAAAATGAATAAATAAAAACAAACTCAGAGAGTGCATTTCTTGGTGTGTGTTTTAATAAGGAAACACTACATCTTCAAAGAAGCAGCCCTGCCTGTCTTCGATTGTAATTCATTATCTCCTTGGCTTTTGAGTTGATCCTTCTTGAAATTCATTTGCAAATTCAGTTCCCAGGACAGATCTTTCTCAAATGGTTTCATCATGTTATTTTTTTCCTACTCAATTAACCTCCGTGAGTGTTGGTGTCCATGTTTTCGCAACAGAATATATGAACTGACTGAGGATGTTTCTCAAATAGAAATTCACACTTAGAAGCATCTGTCTCCTGTCCTCTGCTGATTCTCCCAGCTGCCAATGTGGAGCAAAATGGTACTTGTGGTAAGGCCTGGCATTGCCAGTTCAAATCAAATTCTACCCAAAAGTCCTTTTGTTTCTTCTTCTTCTTTTTAAAAAATATTTTTTTTTTATTTCAGAGAGGAAGGGAGAGTGAAAGAGAGATACAAACTTCAATAATGAGAAAGAATCATTCATCACCTGCTTTCTGCACATCCCCTCACTGGGGATCAAGCCCACAACCCAAGCATGTACTCCAAACAGGAATCAAACCATGCCCTCCAGGTCTAGAGGTAGATGCTCAACCACCGAGCCATCGCAGCCAGGCACATGTTTATATTTTATTATCAAAAAATTATAGAAGAAAGAAATTACTTATATGTCAAAATTCATCACTTGTTTCCAATCACATTTTTCTTAAGACTTTCAAGCTTTTCAATTTGTTTTTAGTCTGCATTCCTTTGACATTTATGCATTGAATAAGTCAACATTTGGCATTATTCTTCGGGCTGTGGTGAGATTTATTTTTACGGCTAGTTCCTTATTTCCATTTCGCTTTTCACAGGGAGACCACAGCTTGCTCTGAAGACAGTACAGTGTCAGAGGGCATAATCAATGTGCTGGATTTCTCATACTCCCTCAGTGTATCCTCCACCTCCAGTTGCTATTTCAGTGCTTGTTTGTGTAATATACTTGAAATAGTGTTTTGAACTTTTTTTTTTCATTCTGAGGCCATTTAAGACTGATAAAACCATTGTAAAAATAGTGCAAAGAATTCCTGCACAGCCTTCACCCAGCTTTTCCAAATGATCACATCTTATAATTATCACAGTACAATGGTCAGAAACAGAAGTCAATACTGATACAATACTATTAACTAATCTACAGTCTGTATTCAAATTTTAGTATTCAAATTTTATCAATTATCCCACTAATAATATTTTTTTTTTGTCTGAACCAGATTCCATGCTAGAATTCCACATTGCATTTAATTGCATACCTTCTTGGTCTCCTTTAATCTGTGAAAGTTCCTCAACCTGCTTGTGTGTGTGTGTGTATTTTTTTGTTTGTTTGTTTTTCATAGCCTTGACACTTTTGAAGAGTACTGGCCAGTTATTTTGCAAGCTGTTCCTCCATTTTGGTCTGTCTCATATTTTGTCATAGTTAAATTTAGGTTATGCATTAATGATAGCAATCTCACATACCTGGTGCAATGCTGCTTCTACTAGGGGTGGGGGGTCTCTTCCACTGGCAAAGAAGATTCACCCGAATGTGGGAGCTTAGTGTCCACAGCTTTGTCAGGGTCTCCCCGCATGAGCCCATGCTAGCTTTCAGGATCGCATTCTTTCCGATTGAACGCCCTCACTTTAACCGTAGACATCTATGAGGCTGGGAGTTCAACTTGTATTGTAATTCAGCCAATAACATGATGAGATTCTGCTTTTGCTTTTCCGCAATCTCAGCCCTGCAGCTATAGGAGATTAGGGTCCTTCTGGACATAAATAGGAGTTTTCAGGTCTTTAATGTAGTGCCTGAGCTGGGAGTTTATATCCATGAATTCATCGTTTTCTTTTCACTACTTTGTCTAACAACATTAGGAGCCACCAGCCAACCTCATTATATTTGTTAGATTCCTAAAAATGTTTATAAATACCATGTATACCCTCAGCTCCTTGCTTCTTATAAGTGGTTGGTTAGGAGTATCCAATGCAGACATTGTGTGTATCTCTATTGCCAGATCAAGCCATGGACTATCGGTGCTCTCTCTAGCACTGAATAGAGTCATTAGCATCTTTAAAACTAATTAGATTAGGGAGCCAAAAAAGCCCAGAATCACCAGAACCAATTCAGAAAACTCATTCTTAAAATTATTTTCCTCTGAAATATCTGTATTAGCCAGGATTCTCCAGAGAAACAGAAGACAGATAGAGAGAGAGGGGGGGGGGGGACAAGGGAGAGAGAGAGAGAATTGGTTCATGCGATTATGGAGACTGAGGAGAGCAAATGGTATAGTTTCAGTGGAAGTTTGAGCTTGAAGGCAGGAGAAGAGTGATGCAGGGAGTAAGGCAGAGAGAATTCTTACTCAGCCTGTTTATTCTACTCTGGCCTTCAACTGATGGTTGAAGCCCACCCATGTTGGGGAGGACAATCAGCTTTCTCAGTCCACCAATTCAGATGTTAACCTCATCCAGAAACACCCTCACAATCACACCCAGAATAATGTTTAACCAAATATCTTGATACCCCATGGGCCAGGCAAGATGACACAGAAAATTAGTCATCACCTTTTCAGGAAGCTATAATGTCATTTTATCTCATTACTGGCAATGTTAACTTGGATCACTTGGATAAAGCTGAGTCTTTCAAATCTCTCCATTGTAATATTATTATTTTCCACTTTGTATATGGTAGGTATCTTAGTACCTCAGTATTTGAGACTGTAAATATTCTGTCTCATCACACTTTCACCTTCTAATTTTAATATCTATTAATTATTCTTGGCTGGAATAGTTATGACTATTATATTACCAAATGATGATTTTACATTGTCATTGCCCCTTCTACATTTACTAATTGGAATTCTACTTTCCAATTTATTTTCTTAGTTAGTTATGTTACTATGGACTCATGAATACCTGTATTTTATATTCTGGATTGTAATCCATTAATTTCATTATTTGTTTCTCAACTTTTCCTAGATTTGAGTATTAGGAGCCTCTCTATAAATCATATTAAATAGCTTTTCTCTATGAATTCTCCTGTTCAATTATGTAAAATTAGCATAGATAGGTTTCTCTATGATTATAGAATTATGTATTATTTGTATAGGAAAAGAATAAGAATGTTTTAGAAACATTTAATTAAAGATCTAGACTAGGAAATGAGAATTTAATAGCCATCCCAGATAAAAACAAAACAATAGCAGCCATAATGACTCCTCCCTTGCAAGTTATTTCACTCTTCCAGATCAATCACTGTTCATGGGAATTGAGTGGAAATGTTAGATAGACATTCTTACCAGCTGAAGATACTATTTCAAGTAAAATGTGGAAAAAACACACACATAAAACAATGACATTTTAATGTGGCTTCTATTGATTTGATTTTATAAATAATAAATATAGAGCATTTAGTGCTCTGATACTTTTAATAACTCATTTATTTTTAACACAAAACCTTTATAGCTGTAAGAGGTTTACCATATCATCCCATCTATATTCATTGGTTTTTTTTTTTAGTGTAAGTCACGGAAAGCAATTGTAGTTATTTTATACCAAAATGAATTTATTGAAATTATATAGGTAACTCATAGAATTGGAAAGAACAACTAAGGAATCTGGCTCAAAAATGACCTGTGTCAGGGGAGGGCACAGCAATCCCATAAAGAACTAGTGAGCACACCCTTTGAACAGCCTTGGCCTTCCTGAAATAGTCTTTGTGTGAGTCTACTCAAGGTCCAACTATCAGAGACAGAGCATGTAATGTACCATGATTGCCAGTCCCCCAGAGATGGGGTCTGCTAGGACAGTGTTTTGGTTCAGGTTCCCCCAGAGTCTGACTCTGAGATAAGGGTTCAAGAGCAGTGGTTCATTTGGGAGCTAATCCCAGGGAGGTTTATTTGGGAGTGGGAAAGAGAGGCAGCAAAGGGAAGGAAGCCAATAAAGGATGTGTTATCAAAGCAGTTCCCACTTGAGGCAACTGGAGTTTAATCTCAAAGGAAAATATCTTAAAACATACACCGGAGTTAACTCAACTGAAAGATGAGTTAACTCAACTGAAAGGTGAGAAAGCTAAGCTATTTCCCCACTGTATCCCTTTACATGATTTGTTGAGAGCTTCTGGAACATTAACTCTTGGGTACTTCTGGCTTGTCCTGTGTAAGAATTGATCATGTTATTGTAACTAGACAAAACTTCTTGGGCAAGGAGTCATGGGTTTTTTGCAGTGAGCTGCCTTCTGGGAGTAGAAGTGAGTCCTGAAAAAACATGGTCAGGGAATGGACATGTCTGCTTCAGTGGTTACCTTAAGCAAAATGGGATGTTGTTACTCAAAGATGGAGACTGAGCAAGCAAAAATAGTAGTTACTCATTTCACCTTGAATGCAACCCTTTCATTTTATAGAAAGTTATTTGTAGGTCAAATTGTTACATATCTATCAATTAAAATTCATCTTTTAAGCCAGAAGCCCCAAAACACAGCAAATTGGTGAGGAGATTTAGTTGGAGAAATAAATTAATAAAGATGGACACTCACACTGGGTAAAGTACTGCTACCAATAGACCAGGCTCCTGGCCATGTCTGTCTTATCAGACTATATTTAGTTAATGGCATTACCATCTAAAACAAACGATCTCAAAAAGAAATAACTTTCATGGACTAACTCAGAATTCTATAAGGGGCATGATTATTTGCCAAGAAATGAGGAAAACTGCTATGTCTTGTTCTGTTGCCAGGACCTAAGGATAGATGGTGCGACTTCTCCCACTTCCCTTTTCTCCGTTCAGTTCATGGGGTGGGAAACAGACAAACATCCTTTCAATTGTGCCTACCTTTATGTTTGATTTCAGGTCTTGAGTGACTTTTGATAGTAAACGATGGTAAAAAAATATATAAACTCATATGTATTTTAAAACTCTGGAAGGATAGAAATGGGTTCTATAACATTTCTAAATTTATTTAAAAAAATGGAGCAAAGAAAATGCTTCAGGTTGATAAAGTAGGTTCTTATTTTGAAGATCATAGCCAATCTGTAGAAAGATTTTCACTTACTGCTGATAAATATGTAAATTTTAAAAAATATCCTGGGTTATTAATGATAAGAAAACAGATTCATATTAACTAGCTAAATAAAGAAAAAAGTTATTTGTAAAATGATTTGCATTGAAAAAATAGATGAATACCATATGAAAATTATATGTAATTGAACATATAACATTTTATAATGAACACAAGTTACTCTTTAAGAGTAAACCCAGATTACATTAAAGTGTTACTGATTTAAACCTGGTGCTTAAATTTCTTTTATTTGCAGAACATTAGGTAAGATATGTAAGGGGAGAATGATTTATTGCAATCTTATAAATACTATTTATCCTCATACCACTAAGTTTTTACCAAAAGGAAAAAAAGCTGGGGTAAAGGAAGGTATATTCGATAATGTATATAGATAGCATAGTTTTTATAAAAACATATTGCTTAGATAATTTTATAGTTGGTAAACTAATTGAAACATATCTCCAATATGATATGCATTGTCATGTGGTATGTTATATGCAATTGTGGAAGGGCAATTTTGCAGCTTGAGTGTAGGATCCACCATTTTGTTTGTTTCATTCAATTGCTTTATGTTGATGTTCCTCCTTGTGCCTTCCTCAAGAATATAAAGCTAGGCCAAGTTAACCTGAATGTATTGGGGATTTTCAATGTTCTGTTACAAGATAAGGGAGCCAATCCTATCTAATAAAAGAGTAATATGCAAATTAACCATCACTCTGTTAGATCCACAAGCCACATCCACCAGCTACACCCTCCAGCCAATTAGGAGCAAGATGCAAATTAACCCAACCAAAATGGCTACAGCCATGAAGAGAGTAGGAGGGAGGCTTGGGTTTCCCCGGCGATGGAGGAAGCCAAGCTTTCTGCACACCGTGGCCTGCCTTGGCCTCTGCTTAAGACTACAAAGTTTCAATTGTAGAAGTTAAATAAATCCCAGATACCAGGGCCTCTGCTTGGGTTGCCAAGAGGCATGGTGGGCCTGCAAACCATCACAGGCCCCTTGCCCAGGTAGCCCCACACACCAAGGGAATCCCCACCCTGATCCGGAACACACTTCAGGGCAAACCAACTGGCCCCCACCCATGCATCAGGTCTCTATCCTATCTAATAAAAGAGTAATATACAGATTGACCATCACTCCAATACATAAGATGGCTGCCCCATGTGGTTAAAGATCCTGCCCCCATATGGACACAAGATGGCCCCCACAAGATTGCCAGCAGGGGAAGGCAGTAAGGAGGGACCAGGCCTTCAAGGGAGGGCAATTGTGGATGATCAAGCCTGCAGGGAAGGGCAGTTGGGTGGGACCCAGGCCTGCAGAGAAGAGCAATTGCGGGGGGACCAGACCTGCAGAGGAGGGCAGTTAGGGGTGACCAGGCCATCAGGAGAGGGCAGTTAGGCGCAAATAGCAGGGGATCAGTTAGGCATCAATCAGGCTGGCAAGGGAGTGGTTAGGGGGTGATCAGGCTGGCAGGCAGAAGTGGTTAGGGGTAATCAGGAAGACAGGCAGGTGAGTAGTTGGGAGCCAGCAATCCTGGATTATGAGGGGGATGTCCCAAATTGGAAAGGGTACAGGCTGGGCTGAGGGACACCCCAATCCCTGTGCATGAATTTCATGTACTGGGCCTCTAGTATTAAAATAGTTTATATACAGCACATACCAGTCAAAAACAGTAGATTGAATCTATAAAGCAGTAACTACTGGCTGAAAATATGTGCTGGTCTCCAGTGTTGTTCATGTTTGGCTTAGAAGCACATAAGCTGGTTGGCCAATGAGAAATAAAAAACCAATTTTCATCACTTAGAAGGAAGTGAGTCTGTGTGGGAATCCTCGGAAGTATGGCTTTTGATAGTTAATTTTATGTCAACTTGACTAAGGCATGGGACCTTATTTCAAGGTGTCTCTATGAGAGTGTTTCTAGAATAGGTTAAAATGCGAATTGGTGGTCTGAGTAAAGCTGATGGCCTTCTGCAGTGTGGGTGGACTTCATCCAATCCATTGAGTGCCTGAACGGAACAAAAAGGCAGAGGAAGATTGAAGCTTCTCTTGTCCTGACTACTGATTTTACCTTGCCACCAGCATTTCTACTTCTCAGGCTTTCAGACTTGAACTGGAATCTATACCATCAGCTTCCCAGCTCTCAGGACCCCAAACTACACCACTGGCTTTCTTGGAGCTCCAGCTTGTAGATGGCAGATCATGGGACTTCTCATGTGAGCCAATACCTTATAATAAATCTCTTTCTATATGTATATATCCTAGAGGTTCTGTTTCTCTGGAGAACTCTGGCTAATGTATGTGCCAAAAAAACCAACTCTCAATTTTCAGAAACTGGCTTGAGGAAAAATACTAGAGGATAGAACCTGATCTGAGAGTAACCTGCTTCTTTAGGAAGTGCTTCAAGATCTGATTTCACTTCCCAGCTTTCACTAAATCAGAAACTGAAGTGGGAACCCAGAATTATTGGAGCCATGGTTCAAAAGGAATTATCTTCTTATTGCCAGTCATTCTATTTGCAAGTGTCCTCCTAGACTGGTCCACCCACCAAGTCACAAACTTGGGTGCCTGAACTGCTTATACAACTGTGAAATATTGATATGTCATCCATAATTTTCCAGAAGGAGAAAATAAGATGTAAATTAGTTCACAAATTCCAAACTATGAAAATGTTAATGATTGTGTCTATTGAGTTTACGCAGGCAAAGTAGGAGATGCTGGAATTGGAGAACCAACCCAGAGGTAAAGATATGGAAATAGAAATGGGGGTTACTTCTTAGGAACCCAGTGAGCTGGACTGTCAGTTTCTTAGACTGGTACCTGACATTCCAGGCATAGCTGTGTCTGCTTTAAGTTCAACCTCCTTGAATATTCAGACTGAATAGTAGTGAGAGTGAATGAATAGGCTGGGATACCACATAGGATATAATTCTAAAATAGATGCTAAGCCCAATAAAGTTAACATAGAAGGATATTAACTACCCAAACTCCAAATTGATATTGGACATTAACAATCTGTCTCAGTTAGTAAGTATGACATATTCTCAGGTATTCTCTACCCCCATCCCCACCAACACCAGTTTCACTATCTAGAATTGGTCCGATTCAAGTAACTGAGGCTCAGGTGATCTCTCCTTTCTGGAAAACTTTGGGTCACTAAATGCTTGAGGGTTTTCACCTAAATATTAAAGGAATGATGAGAGAAAAAGGCTCATGTTGCTTCCCAGCATTGATTTTTCTTATTGAATTTCTATTTTAGGAAGACTCAAGAATTATTTTGGGGTTTGTATGAGAAAATAAAAGAGTATTTAGACCTTTATGAAAAGACTAGAGGCCTGGTGCACAAAATTTGTGCATGGGGCGGCGGGGGTTGGGGGGTGTCATCCTTTAGCCCACCCTGTACCAAGACACAATCCAGGACTGCTGGTTCCTAACTGCTCGCCTGTCTGATTGCCCCTAATGACTCCACCTGCCTGCCTGATCACCTCTAACTACTCTGCCTGCCCGCCTATTTGCCCCTAATCACCTTTGCCTCTGCTTCTACTACCACAGCTTTGTCTGGAAGGACATCCAGAATGACGTCAGGAGAGTTGTTTGGCTGTCCAGTCTAATTATTATAGATCAGTGGTTGGCAAACTCAATAGTCAACAGAGCCAAATATCAAGAATACAACTGGAAGAAATCAAGATGGCAGCATAGGGAACACCTAAACTGCTGCCTCACACAACAATTTCAAAACTACAGCTAAAAGACAAAACAGGCACCATCCAGAACCACGGAAGACTGGCTGAGTGGAAATTCTACAACTAGAAGGAAAGAGGGAGCTCACAGAGACTCAGAGGAACCACAAAAAACTGAGGTATGGAGACACACACTTGGAGAGGACAGGCGGCAGAGTGCCTGGCTAGCTTCCTCTAGCGGGAAGGAGACGGAAACTCCTGACTGCACTGAACCCCAGATCCGACTGCACTGAACCCCAGTTCTGGACGAGACTCACATGGGAGAAGTCTAGACTGTCATGAAAAGGGAGGATTGCATAGAAACTTAGGGGAGCTGTGAAAAGGCAGAGATCTGGAGGCATGTGAGCATGAGTGTGCACACAGAGGGCTGACTGCTGATTGTGCCACTGGCTTTCTCTAGCGGGAGGGAGACAGAACCTTCCAACTGTGCTGAAATCCACTTCTGACGACACTGAACTGCAGTTTCGGGTGAGACCCTAGGGACCCAGAGTGCACGGGAACTAAAAAGGCAGAGGTCTGGAGGCGCTCACATGCACACAGAGAGGGCTACAGGAATTACCAAGGGACACTGAGACCCAGGGGCTGCATAGGGCAAGGCTGACTAGAAGCCAAGGCTGTCTGCTCAGCCCTGAGACTCTACCCCATCCAAGCTCAACAGAGAGGCTTTTGCAATTTTGCAAGTCTTGTATCATTAGGCTGACTCCCAGCATAGCAAAAATGTGGAGACAAAGGAACAGATTACAAATGAAAGAAATGGAGGAAAACAAATGACTGGATATAGAGTTCAAAACCATGGTTATAAGGTTTTTCGAGAATTTCCTAGAAAAGATGGATAAATTTAGTGGGACCCAAGAAGAGATGAAAAAGGACCAACGAGAGACAAAAAAGGACCAACTAGAAATTAAACATACACTGACTGAAATAAAAAATATATTATACAGAGACCTAACAGCAGACTAGAAGAATGCAATAAATCAAGTCAAAGATTTAAAATATAAGGAAGCAGAAAACACTCCACTGGAAAGGCAAAAAGAAAAAATAATCCAAAAATTGGAACATAGTGTAAGGAGCCCCTGGGATAACTTCAAGTGTACCAGCATCAGAATTATGGGAGTGCCAGAAGAGAGAGAGCAAGATACTGAAAAACTATTTGAAGAAATAATGACTGAAAAATTCCCACACCTGGTGAAAGAAATAGACTTACAAGTTCAGGAAGTGCAGAGAACTCCAAATAAAAGGAACCCAAAGAGGACCACACCAAGACACATCATAATTAAAATACCAAGAGCAAAAGACAGAGAATATTAAAAGCAGCAAGAGAAAAACAGTTCATTACTTACAAGGGAGCACCCATACTATTGTCAGCTGATTTCTCAACAGAAATGATGCAGGCCAGATGGGAGTGGCAAGAAATATTCAAAGTGATGAATAGCAAGAACCTACAACCAAGATTACTCTACCCAGCAAAACTATCATTCAGAATTGAAGGTCAGATAAAGAGCTTCACAGATAAGAAAAAGCTAAAGGAGTTCATCACCACCAAACCAGGATTATATGAAATGCTGAAAGGCACTCTTTAAGAAGAGGAAGAAGAAGAAAAAGGTAAAGATAAAAATTATGAACAACAGATACATATTTATCAACAAGTGAATCTAACAATCAAGTGAATTAAAAATTTGATGAACAGAATAAACTGGTGAATATAATAGAATCAGAGTTATAGAAAGGGAGTGGACTGACAATTCTTAGGGGGAAAGAGGTGAGGATGCAGGGAGAGACTGGACAAAAATCATACACCTACAGATTAGGGCAATGCAGGTAGAGGTGAGGGCAGAGGGAGTGGTAGGAGCCGGATGGAGGGAGCTATGGGGGGGAAAAAGAAGAACAAATGTAAGAATATGAGCAATAAAGATTTATTAAAAAAACACAACAGTACAACGATTGAAATTTCTTTTGAGAGCCAATTTTTTTAAACTTAAACTTCTTCTAATGCCACTTCTTCAAAATAGACTCACCCAGGTTGTAGTATTTTGTGGAAGAGCCACACTCAAGGGACCAAAGAGATGCATGTGGTTTGATGACCACTGTTATAGATAATACTGTTTTAAGTTAGAGGATTTGGGGGAAAATAAGATATAGGTTTTATAAAAACTTTATCAAAGCTAAAAGTAAAAAGTGATTTCTGAAATAGATTCTGGGACTGAGGAGCAGGTGTACTTTTGAAATTTCAAATTTATCTAAAACCAATACCGCTTTCTAAAAGCTTTATTGCCTTTCTGGTTTAATGTATTTTATAATGCCATTTGTTCAAAGGACAATGGAAGAAAGTATATTTTGTCGAAGAGAAAACTTCTAAAGTAAGTGAAAATTTCAAGTTTTACAAAATATATCTTTAAAAGTGACTATTAACTTTAAAAGAAGTCTTCTAAGCCCTGAGCTAAAATAGGTAAAATGAATGGTAATTTCTTAGTCTTGCTTGAGTACGAAAGCATGTTGGTAACTCCCTGGCAGTTGAAAACAGAAAATTGGCCTGCAGACAGCTTATTTTCTATGCAACTTTATTTACTCTGGCAACTTGTTCAGTACATTTTGCTAACTCATTTGAGTTAATAAATGAAAAAATTCCATAATTATGCACAATATTATGACCAAAATTATTGAAAAACACCAAGAGCATTTTTAAAATTACCCACTTGAGAGCTGAGCTTTAAGATGCCAGAAAAAGTTCACAGTAAGTATAAAATCTTGGAATAAAAAAATGTTTATGGACTCTGTGTAATTTAAGAGATCAATGAATTAGTGGGTGGGAGGACTATGTTTTGGTTGTTGATTGAGCACTAGAGACGTTGTCTAATTGCCCGTAGAGATGTTGTCTTATAACAGAATGATGCTTTATTCTGAGGGTTCTTTAAAAGAGTCTATAAATGAGCAGAGTTGTAGGTTGAAGTACATGATTCCCCTTTCCCCCAAATATCTAAAGTCTTTACAAAGGTAATCAAATTAAAATAAGGTCATTAGAGTGGATTCTAATCCAATATAAATGTTGTTCTTATAAAAGGGGGAAATATGGATCCAGAAATAGGCATGCATAGATGAGAAACAGTGTGAAGAGACACAGGGTGAATATGGCCATCTATAGGCCAAGGATAGAGACCTGGAACAGATCCTTCCTTATAGCCCTCAGAAGGAACCAACTCTGCTGACATCTTGATTGTGGATTTCTAGCTTCCAGAATTGTAACACAATGAACTTTTATTGTTAACTGCCACCCAATTTGTGGCACTTTATGGCAGCCCTAGCAAACTAATATAGGCAGTTAGTGTGTATCTTAAAATTGTGTACATGATTTTGTGTGCTTGTGAGTGGAAGGACATATATTTTCCTTCTTTTCTCTTCCTCTTCCTAGAATTGGACAAAGTGCCAAGATAATAGAAGGAAACAGATTCTTTAAAGAAAGCATAACAATTTTAAACAGATGGATAAATATGGATTAACATATTTACTACAAATTCTGAATGGCTTATACTGTTGGGAAAGGAGTCGCTGTTTTCAGTTGACTCCCGAGAAGACAAAATAAATACTGGAGAGATGCCCCATCCTGCTGAGAAGTTGTTAGGCAACTGGCCCAGTGGGATGGGGTGGACAAAATCCTTGTTGAGAATTCTCAGAGCTGTGGACAGTGGAGGAAGGAGAAGGGGAGCCCGTAGCAGGGAAGGAATGTGGCTTTTCCAGGACCAGGAGAAATAAAATGATGAATAAAGTTGTTGAGCAAACCAGAGATGAACTGTGGGAGCATTTGAAAATTGTCCTTTCTAGGATCCTGAGTGATGCATGGTAACTTGAGCCACTTGGAGAGGGAAGAAGTCCTGGGGATTCTCAGGGCAGTTCTGCCTCTGGTGGTGGAGAATGTGGTGACCAAAGGAGACTGATGGGTCTGCTGCATCCACATTCCCCCCCAAAGGCTGCCTCTCTTTTATTCAGTCAGCAAATCCCTGGAATTACAATTCACGTTGGCTTTTCTTTTTGTTTGAGGGCCAGATATAGTGATATCTTGATGGCAATGAACTGTTGAGACACTTTGCTCTTCCAGGCACATATCACACACATTAAAAAAAATCTTAACAATTTAAAAGTTTCTCTTTTGGGTCCATCATGCTCAAACAAAATTTTTTGAGAGTTGTTTACCATCAACAATTTTAATTGTTTAAGATAAAAAATTCTAGGACTAGTTCCTTATCACCTGCAATCCAGGATACTTAATAGATAGAGAGTAAACAGTATTTGAACACAACAGCCAGTCTAATAAAAGGCTAGTTCAGAAACCTTCAAGTTTATAAAGTTTGTCTGAAGGCTGTATCAAACCAGGGCTCAGAATGTTTTCCTTCATCTGGGAGTCAGAAGGGAGAAGATGACCTACCATTTCTCAGAAGGTTGACCTTAACACCCATGATGAAATGATAAGGCTTGATTCCAAAGTCAAGAATCCCTTCCACTTTCTCTAGGGGAAGGGAGAGATGCACAATAGGAGGATGACATTGAAGGTGAGGGTTTAGGAGCGCAGTGATTTATCTCTGCAGGTTTGTGAGGGAGAGTTCTACCACTCCTAAACAGGAAGAAAGTGCACCCCCTGTAAATAACTTAATCTAGAGCATCAGTGATCCATGGGACTGCAAATGGTATACTGGAAGCAGAGTGGACATATGGTGTATGGCTATGACAGAGGCAGTGTTGGTGGTGGAGAGCAATCATCAGTGTGTGTAATCTGTTGTCCCTGAGAGACCAGCTACAATAAATCTAGAGACTCAGTGTTGTCAAAGTATGAATGGAGAAAACTCAGTATCTTTTCACCTACACCAGGGATTGAGGATACTGGTCTTTGTGAGAAATGAGAAGCTTCCATGGAGGGGATCATAGCAGGATGGGTCTGTTTTCTCCTTTTCTTTTCTTTTTGGTGGAAAAACACATAAGAACACTCTGGAGATGCCGACAGGATTTCTGTGGTAGAAATCTCCCTCACAAACCTGCAGAGTGAAAGTGCTCATCACTGGGAAGCTATTGCGCCTTAAATGAGGACAACTATGAAGGACTTTTTCCCTTTCTTCTCTCTTCTATCTCCCAGAATTATCTGCCCAAGAACCATGTAGATGGAATTTGGTGGAAAGAAGGGATGATTATCGACACACACACACACACACACACACACACACACACACACACACACACAAATACTCTAATGGCACAAAGTCAAAGAGAAGCCTCATTAATGCCCATGGAACCTCAGGGAAGATAAAGCTGAAGTAGGTGAGGAGATTTCTCTGTTCTCTATTCAGAAGTCCTTATTAGAGCATTTGAAGGGGCCATAAGTTCCTGATCCTGAACGTATTGATCAAGCTGGTTTTCAGTAATTTTTCTTTTTTCTTGGTGTTAACAATGACCACTTATATAAGTGAAGACATTGACATTTTTTTTTTTGGATTTGTAAGGGTTACCGAATCTATTGATCTTACAAAGCTGAGTTTAGTTCTTTTTAATCCAAAGGTGATGGCTGTGTGGGTGTGTTAACAGTTAAGAACTAAGATCTTACCCCAGTAATAAGTCAAATCTAAGGAAATGTACTGCTTTGTATGTTCTTTGGATTCTATGTAAGATAATTTAAATCTAGACTTTACTACCTCACCCTTTCCAGGAGAAGTCAATAATACCAGGGTTTCAGAAACATAGGTGAGGTTTTTACTTCACTAGGTAGTGAGTTATGGTTCCTTTATTGTTTCTTACCAGCCTATTTCATCTGGGGAGTGGGGATCATGAAAGGTGTGATGACCAACATCGGATGTATGCCTACTATGTCAGGTTCATGTACACGTAATACCTTACTAATCCTCACAAAATCTGGAAAGTAGATTTAATTTCCTCCATTTTCCAAATAAAGGACTTGAAGCTGAACAAGATTAAATGATTTGACCAAGGTCAAGAGTAGTTTGACCATGATGAAAAGCTTGGATTCAAATTTAGTTCTGCCCTATTCCAAAGTCTCTGTCTAGTTTGTTTATTTTACCAAACTCTCTCCTAGGATGTATATGCGTGTGTGTGTGTGTGTGAAAGTTTTTTTTTTAGTAGTATGATACTATTAATATGGCTAGAGACTAGATGCCTTTCTCCCTCAGGCCTTCACCTTGGCAACTTTAGGACAAAACTATATGACTGATTCCAACCTCTATCTTGAAGGCTTGAATGAGGCTTAAAGTTAGGTTTGTCTTGCTGAATTATTTTTTTAGCCAACTTTATCAAGTAATGCACTTTCATTATGCATTATGCCTCTGAATGTATTCACATGTGGAACACTGAGTGTATTCAGTGGGAGACTAAAAAGATTTGGGGCCTTTCACCAGAAATGTTGATTTATATGCACATATTTTGCCAAGTGAAATTTGTAAATTATAATATATTACTAAATCCCTTTCTTCTCTGTCATGCAACATATTCTGAAAACAACTAATTTCAATGCATAAAAGAGCAAAGAAAGAAATGAATGTGACACAGTTCCAGGTTTGTATAGTGGGAGTTGGGGTGGAGGGTGAGGGAGAATGGAATAACCTTTAGTGAAAATTAAAATCCAAATGGCTACAGATGATGAAGTTGATATGGTGCCATTTAGCTCTTTTTGACAACTGCATCTTTCAAAATAGCCTGTAGTCAACAGTGGTAAGAAAAAAAACACCTTTGAAAATGTTATTTCTCAGAGGTCTTACCATCAGAGGAAAAAATCTAAGTGTAGACATTCTTGCCTTTGTTTGATGAGGAGATCAGACCTTCATTTGCTTGTCCATTTTATGATGTTCTTAAGAACATATTTATCAAGTTGGTTTTCAGTATTTTTTCTTTGTTTTTGATGTCAACACTGACCACTTATATAAGTGAAGACACTGACATTTTTTTTTTTTGATTTGTAAGGGTTTCCGAATCTATTGATCTTACAAAGCTGAGTTTAGTCCTAGCACTGTGTTGAGAACACTTGAAAGAGCTTTTCTCATTTTTCAGTGAATGCTTCACATGCTTTATTTAGTGGCAAAAAGCAGAGAATGCAGTAGATGATATCTGAAACCCAAAAAAGTTTTCCAGGGATTCTGAAACAAATTAGTTATTTTCTTTTAATATATGATCTGAGGAGATGATTAAATTAACATCCAAGGGGCTATGCAGCCCACTAACAAGAAATAACCAGAGGGAGAATTATTTTTGGTTCTTGATGAGCTGATGATGAGAGAATTATATTATATTTACTCAGATTTTTCTCCATGTAGGCATTTCTGATCATTTCCCACCTCCTGTCAATTCTACCTCTAGTTTTTCTTTTTTGTTTTGTTTTTAAATATATTTTATTGATTTTTACAGAGAGGAAGGGAGAGAGATGGGGAGTTAGAAACATCGATGAGAGAGAAACATTGATCAGCTGCCTCTTGCACGACCCCCAGTGGGGATGTGCCCGCAACCAAGTACATGCCCTTGACCGGAATCGAACCTGGGACCCTTCAGTCTTCAGGCTGATGCTCTGTCCACTGAGCTAAACCGGTTTTGGCTACCTCTAGTTTTAAGGATAGAATCTAGTTCCTCCTCAGAATCTATTATGTGTTGACAGGTTAGGTATGGGTTGGTATCGTAGAAGTCCTTGTTAGAGCACTTGAAGGAGCTATAAATTCCTGATCCTGAATTATTTCCTAAGGGCTGGCAAATTGAGTGAGTTCTTAACACATGGTGTCCTTCTCTGCAGTCCCCAGGCCATTGGTTGTACTTGGAAGGCATTTTGACTAGCTTGATTTCTCCCCACTGATCCATTATGGTTGTAAAATATTTTCCTTAAGGGGGAATAATTACTTAAATAAATGCAGAACACTCGGTAGCTGCCTCTTCATGCTTATTCGCCTGGAATAAATCTATTTCTGCATTTCTATTCAGAATATGCATAACCCCAAAATGCTGGGTTTCTATTCTCTCATGTCTCAAATATGGTAAAGGTTCCTCTTCCAAAAGAATTTAATGATATTTGGATGTACCAATGTTACATTTTTAAAAGCATAGAGGATTCTTGGTTTTCAGTTTCTTCTAATAAATACTGGGGAGTGTTTCACGCTCAAGATGTCTGTTAATTCTCATGTAATGTCCCATTCTTTCTTCTCTTGGGCTACATTCGCTCTCTTTCATCATTCTCAGAAAGGAGAATGGGTGTTCTGTTTTGTTTGTTGGTTTGTTGTTGTCTGAGTGTCCTACTATATAGCTCTAGAGAACACTAGAGAAGTTTCCAGCTTTCCCTCCATCTCCATCAAGGCTCTCCATTGGTTATAGAAGAATCCCTCTGGTAGTGAACATCTATTCTTGGTTTTTAGAAGCAGGTCCACAAAGGGATTATATTGCATGAAGAACTCTGAAACCGAAATACTAGAGGAAAGAAAAAATGTTAGTTAATGAAAAACTAGGGTTCAAATCTTGGCCTTTGGATATTTTAGGTACTATGCATAGCTCTCTATAGGAATAGAAAAGAGGAGCACCTGTCTTAGAGGAAGAAGGAGAGAAGCTTAGAGGTTACATCTAAACTAAATCTTTAGGAGTTATCCAGGAACTAAAGGGGAAAGACAAAACAAGTATATGCAAAGTTCCATGTTGTCTGTGCAAGAAAGCTAGAAAATCTAATCAATTTGGGGGGATGTTTTGGGGGAATCCATGTCCTTTTGGAGTAAACAAATTTATCATTCTCCTTCCTAATGTTGGGTTTATGATTCTTAAGAAAATAAGATTTAGACTGTGGGCATTCCTGAAAGAGTAGGATCAAGGATCTGAGATATATTGGGAGATCAAAAAAATATTTGAGATTTTCCCTAGTAACTGTCTTCTACATACAGTGAAACTGAGGCAGAAAGTTTCTCATCTAAATACTTGGTTTTATAAATGGGTCTCATTTTGACAAGCTGGAAAGAGAAGTAAGCTGGAAGGAGGAAAAAGGCAAACTAGAAGAATGAAAAGGTTGAATATTATGACTTTTCCCTGTGGTGTGCTTAGTTTTTACCTTTGAGCAATCACATTTTCTTTGAAACCTAAGATGAATGCTAGTCTGAAATGATGAAACAGTATGCGGGTCACTTCACCTTGGAGGAATAAGATGAATCATTTCAACTTTGTCAAGCACATGCCTTATCTTTTTTCTTTAAGGGAAAGATAATTTCTTACCAAAAGCAAGGAAAAATCATTAGAGTGGTTAACTTTTCTTTGACAGTATCTGTCATTCATTAGTATTCTTTGAATGAATTACCCTTTAGTTTTATTTTGAGTGAGCTGAGATATTTCCTCTCTAAGAACTAAATTTGAAATAGGCATAAGAGGAGAGAGAGAGATGGAAGGTGAAGAAGAGAGAGATAGAGAGGAGAGAGAAGAGAAGAGGGGGGAGAGATTATTTTAAGGAATTGACTTACACAATTATGAAGGCTGGCAAATCCAAAATGTATAAGATAGGCTGACAGGAGACCCAAGGAAGAATTGATGTTGCAATTTGAGTTCAAAGCCTGGCAGAATTATCTCAGAATTCCCTTTTTCTTCAGGGAGAGCAATCTTTTTTTTAAGGACTTCAACTGATTGGACGAGGCCCATTCACACTATCAACAATAATCCACTTTATTCAAACTCTACTGATTTAAATGTTAATCTCATCTGAAATGTACTTTCACAACATCATCCCAGTCTACTTGATCAAATATCTAGTTACCAGTGTCTAGTCAAGTTGACACATAAAATTAACCATCCCAAGTCTATGTATTTTGATTTTTGCCCCTTCCCCACCATACCCTGTCTGTAGCAGCAGGTGGCTTTGCAGACTGATGCCTGTTATTTCAGGATAATCATCATATGTTACAGAAGCCAAAAGTCCAATTTACAATAGTATTCCTAAATGTTAATTTAACAACCCCCAACATAGTTGTAGCCTTTCTGGTATGCTATGACAATACTTATACTATCTAGGTTCTACATGCTTACAAAGCATCAAGCACTCTCACATTGAGAGTCATTTATCTCCCTAAAAATGGTAATACCAATAACATTTATAATTAGAGGAGCATTTGCCTGAAAACAGAAGTATGCCCTCCATTATATCAAACATTTGAAAAATCAACTTATACACAATCTTAAGTACTGAAAACACTTGAAACACTAAAACAACCATCCCCTGAAAAATCAAATTCCTCAAAATTAGCTTTAATCTCATTATAGCTAAGATTTTTCTTACAGATAAATTATGAGCAAAGATTGTTATACACATCTGTCAAAGTTATTTATTGGTTACAATTCCTTATATCATGATGGTAAACCCATTCCAACTATAGTTTCAAAATGTAGCTTTTATTATTAAAAAATAGCTACATTTCTGTGACTATGCCCTAATAATTGCATTTCTTTATGTGCAAAATTTTCTTTCCTAAGCACAATAGATACTCATGAAATAGAAACAGTTTGAACCATGTCACCTGCAATTATTTTAATTTTTTAAAAATCTTTTTGAATTCTTTGCTGAATTCTGCACTTGGTAGATAAAATTAACAGCCTATTCATAACTGCAAAAACAACAAACAGGACATCAATGATGTTGAAATTATACAGACTATGATTAGCTTTGATTCATACATAACTTCAGCAACAGATTCAAAACCTGGGACATTTTTTTCTCCCAGAACTTGATAAATAGTACCACCCATAGAACTTCTAATCAATATATTAATCTTACAAAGAGATGTGCTCTACTCATGTGCTATGCCAGTTGCAGGCAAAACAAACGAAGAAACAAACAAAAAGAGATGCTATTTCAGAAGTTTTAAATCAAAAAGTGGTAAGATTCACAAGACCTAGTATTTGTTAAGAGCGGTGCTTCGAAATTGTGACTCAACCATAGCACTTGAAATGGCACCTGTAGAATATTTCAAAAGCTGACCTGCAGCTTTACTATAAACTAATTAAGGAGCTTGTATCATTAAAATTTTGGTTAAACATTGAGAGTATAAATTGTTCCTTGATGACATATCCCAATTAGATACAGCACCAGGGAACATTACTGTCTTATCAGAAACTCTAACATCACAGCAATTTTCAATTTAAAAATTCTAACTCAATATTTTACACTGTTATGCTTGATCAAAACACTTGAAATACCCAAACAGCCCCTTGAGAAACAAAATGAAGCAAAATATATTTGTCTTTTTTAGTATCCCACATTATTAGGATTACTTATTGTCATGTTGATGATATTTCCAACAATTCTGTTTCTCCCACCAAACCATTTTATTAAGAACTGCATAATTCATTACATTTCAGCAATGATTATCTAATTGCTTTAAAAACAACTAAAGTTAATTCACAACCACTAAGAACAAACTTGATTTCTAATCTTTATGTGACTTATTTATTTATTTATTTACTTATTATATAAACCTTTTAGGGGTGCTATACCAGGTATTTACCACAATCCCTCAAATCTCAACAACACTACAACTATCAGGGAGAGTTATTATTGGTTTCCTTGATAACCAAAAACTCATATATACATTTTCTACCCTATGTTTCACTTATCCCTGTGTGACAGTCAGCCATGCAGTAATTCTCCTCATTAGAGATGGAATGTTAGCCCTGCTGTCAACTAGCCCTTTCTTGCTCTCAATTGAATATATTGTTTTGATATGTCTTACAGTGTTAGAGGTAGTAATTGCCTTGATTCCCATATATCTTCTCTCCTAAGAAATCTGTATATCAAGATCCACCAAATACATACTTACCATATAGGAAGCTCAAACCCATGGCCAGTAACAGGAGCAGTATTTATCCTACTACTTATTAATAATCCCAAGATTGATTATATGATTCCATTTCAACTCATTAATTCTGTTTAAACTAGGATCATTAACCATTGCATTAGCGATAGTATGCTAATGATGATGAGACATTGTACAGGAATATATTTCCCAAGATTGTTGCCTATTGGTTGTGTAAGATGACTTGGATATAAAAAATCCTCTTCATTCTGTCAGAAACATTTTTTTAAAAAATTCACTATTATGTTGAGTTTTCTCAAACTTCACTGCTTTGCTTTAACCAGTTTGGCTCAGTGGATAGAGCATCAGCCTGCGGACTCAAGGGTCCCAGGTTCGATTCCAGTCAAGGGCATGTACCTTGGTTGCGGGCACATCCCCAGCAGGGGGTGTGCAGGACGCAGCTGATCAATGTTTCTCTCATCAATGTTTCTAATTCTCTCTCCCTTTCCCTTCCTCTCTGTAAAACAATCAATAAAATATTAAAAAAACAAAAACAAAAAAGCAAAACAAAACAAAAAAAACATAACGGTTTTGACAGACATAGAACAACAACTAGTATTTACCTACCACATCTACTAGAAGTGCCCTTATTTAACACTTTATTTTCTGGCATGTGAACCTCCCACTGTCTAACAGAAGGAAATCACAACTATTATTACCAGTGTTTATTACCCGTTCTCCAAGAGTTTACATTATTATAAACTTCATAATATTATGGAAAAGAATCACTGTTTCTGGCAGCATTTATGGTGCAACTTTTTTTTTAAAGAAAAAGTATGGCATGGACTATATGGAATGATTTATAGGGGACTCTTAATCATATGCTTTTTGCATCAACTAAAATTTCACATCGTATAGCATCAGCACTGTAGGTTTAAAACTGCTGTCTGATGCTAACTCTTTTGGAAGTCAACTGACTATTCTTTTATTGTATTAATTTATTGACAAGGAGCCTACTTTTCTTTTACATATATATACTAGATGCCCAGTGCATAAAAATTCGTGCACTCAGGATCGGGGGGGGGTCCCCCTCAACCTGGTCTGTACTTTCTCACAGTCCAGGACCCCTTGGGGGATGTCCACCTGCTGGCTTAGGTCCTCTCCCTGGGAGTGGGCCTAAGCCATCAGTCGGACATCCTTAACGCTGCAGTGGAGGCAGGAGAGGCTTCTGCCACCACCGCTATGCTCACAGCCATCAGCACACTGCATTAAGCGTCTGCCCCCTGGTGGTCAGTGCATGTAGGGTCAATTTGTATGTTACCCTTTTATTAGATAGGATATATATTCACATGTATACTGAGTGGTCAGATTATTATGACCACCCCATCAGTACTTCATTGAGCCACCTTTTGCCTTCAATACTGTGGTAATTCTTCTTGGCATTGACTCCACGAGATGTTGAGAGATGATGCGAGGAATCTGACAGCATGCCTGATGAATAGCACTGTCCACTTCTGTGAGATTTGATGGTTGTGGAACCAGCTACCTGATGGCTCTTTTAACTTAGTCCCACAGGTGCTCAATTGGATTGAGATCTAGTGATTGTGGGGGCCACCTAAGCATAGTAAAGTCTCCCTCATGTTCTTGAAACTAATCCTGCACAATATGAGCATTGCGGCATGGTGCATTGTCTTGTTGGAAGAAGCCATCTCCAATGAGATACGCCATCAATATGATAGGATGAACTTGATCAACAACAAAACTTAGGTATGTTGTGCTATTCAGACATTGTTCCACATGAATTAAAGGGTCCAAATCATGCCAGGAAACATGCCCCAAACCATAACACTGCCCCCCCCCAGCTTGAAGGGTTGTACTCATGCATGTGGGGTGTATACTTTCATGCTGTTTCTGCGAAATTCTCACTCTGCTGTCTGCATTATGCAATTGGAGACATAATGGATTATGTCATCAGACCACATGATTTTTTTCCCAATGCTCCACTGTCTAATCCTGTGTTCCTGTGTGAATTGGAAACATTTTATCTTGGTAACTGAAAACAGCAAAGGTGTTCAAACAGGTCTTTGGCTTCCATATCCCATACGATGCAGTGTATGGCTAATTTGCCTACAAATGTCAGGTGGTCTAATAATCTGGCCACTCAGTATTTTATCTAATAAAAGCGTAATATGCAAATTGACCATACCTCTGCTACACTAACAGTCATGCCCACTAGCCAATCAAGAGTGAGTATGCAAATTGACCCAACCAAGATGGCAACAGCCACAGAGAGGGAGCAAGAGGGAGGCTTGTGTTACCTCGGTGATGGAGGAAACCAAGCTTTCCACACACCCTGGCCAGCCCAGGCCTCCACTTAAGGCTACAAAGTTTCAATTATAGAAGATAAATAAATTCTAACAGAAATGGCTGCTGCCATGGAGCAAACAGAAGGCTTAGCTCTGCCCCAGACTACAAGTTTCAATTGTAGAAGATAAATAAATCCCAGATATCGGGGCATCCACTTGGGTCAAGGGGCATGGCCAGCCTGCAAATCACCACAGGCACCTTGCCCAGACCACCTCACACCTCAAGAGAACCCCCACCCTAATCTGGAACACCCTTCAGCACAAACCAGCTGCCCCCCACCCATGCCCAGGTCTCTATCTTATCTAATAAAAGAGTAATATGCAAATTGACCATCACTCCAACCCACAAGATGACTGCCCCCATGTGGACACAAGATGGCCACCACCAGATGGCCAGCAGGGGAGGGTAGTTGGGAAGGACCAGGCCTGCAAGGGAGGGCAGTTGGGGGTGATCAAGCTTGCAGGGGAGGGAAGGCTGTCAGAGGAGGGAAGTTGGGGATGACTGGACCTGCAGGGAAGGGCAGTTGGGGTGACCCAGGACTGCAGGGGAGAGTAGTTGAGGAGGACCAGGCCTGTAGGGGAGGGCAGTTAGGGGTGACCAGGCCCACAGAGGAGGGCAATTAGGGGCAAACAGGCTGGTAGGGGAGCAGTTAGGAGGTGATCAGGCTGGCAGGCAGAGTGGTAAGAGGGTGATCAGACTGACAGGCAGAAGGGATTAGGGGCAATCAGGAAGGCAGGCAGGCAAACAATTGGGAGCCAGGAGTCCTGGATTGTGGGAGGAATGTCTGACTGCCCGTTTAGGCCCGATCCCACCAGGCCTAAACGGGCAGTCGGACATTCCTTGAGGGGTCCCAGATTGGAAAGGGTGCAGGCTGGGCTGAAGGACACCTGAGGATTGAGCCCACAACCTGGGTATGTGCCCTGTCTGGGAATTGAATCAGGACCTCCTGGTTCATAGGTCGATGCTCAATCACTGAGCCATACCAGCCAGGCACAAGGAACCTACTTTTCAAGTAGCTTCACTGTCTTTGGAATTTTCATGCTTATGTGAATTCCCCGTGCATGTATTAAAATGTTATTAATCTGCAGTATGTCATTTAAATTACATTACCAGCAGAAGGACAGCAGCATGCAGGGTCATCCTCAAGTTTGAGAACCATTTTCCCCAGGAATCACTGCTCTAGGTGCACACATGTAAGGCAGGCCTGGTTCATGCGAAAGGGTTTATGGTACACAGTTTTGTTGTATGGAGAATTGGCTGCAATCATGTGAGCAAACACTGGGCTATAACAGGGATTCATATTTGCAATTATAGGAGACCCTGGGATTAATTTTTGTGATGAACATTGTAATGGGATTTTATGCAACTAAGAGAATAAGATTTGCTAATGGAATTAAGAGTGCAAACAAGGAAAATGCTCATCTATCCGTTAACCTCAATTTGCATTCACACAATGAATAGGCTAATTGCAACTCTGAGTCCTTTGAGGCTTTGTTATTCCCTTTTTAACCAGTGTTATCTTTTTGTCCTTAGAAATAATGAAACTGTATTTCTTTTAAAATGCTCTCAGACCCACCAGAGCAACATTTGTCCTCGAATTGGGAAAACTTGCAGGATTTTATAAGTTTGAAAAATCCCCAAATCTAGCATCAGAGAACAGAAGCTACCAATAACAGTAGAGGAAGAGGAGAAAGAGAGAAACAGAAGCTGGCAGGTTGAAAGGCATACCTAGGGAAGAGAAACTCACATGGAGGGAGTAAGAGAGGGGGAGAGAGAGAAGGAAGGATGGTAGAGAAGCTAAGTCATTGGCAGTGGAGAAAAATACAGAGTCTCCATTTCTAAAATTCTATATCAATGGACATTTACATGACTTTTCCCATCTTTTACATCGTAAAGTCAAAATGCTCAACTAAGCCCAAGTGCTGTGAAATGAGAGGAGGAAGGATAAGATCAGAGGAAAGTGGTGGACGGACAGTGTTGACACCCAGAGTAGGAACTGTGGCCAGTGGAAAGAGGGCTCTTCCACAGTCTTGAGAAAAGCATGCCAGGGACCCACACATGAGAGGATGGGGAGTGGCAGTAAGATGTATTGGAGTAGAAATACGGGGTCTCATCTGCCACAGGTGGTCAGCTCCGTCCTGCTGTGGAAGAAGTCCAGCCTTGTCTGCACAAGCCAAGGAGAAAGGCCAGGGTCCTGAGATTCTGTGCCATTGGTCCGGCATCTGCAGGGCACTGGACACTTTCGTAGGTCAGTTCAGGACATGCCAAAACTTAATCCGGCTCAATCTCTGTCCCCATCCCTCAGTCTCTGTCCCCATCCGGTTAGCTTAGTCTCTGTTCCTGACTGACTGCCCCGCAACCAGCTCTGTGCTTGGAGCCGAGCTTGGAGCCATGGGGCTGCTACAGAGAGAGGACACTCCCAAAGGAAGGGGCGAAGGCTTGCTCCTGAGGAGGGCCTCTGTCAAGCTTTGATTGCATTCATTCTCTCATGTTTGGGAAGAGGTAAGCTTTCTTTCAAACTCCCCAATCTCTTTTCTCGCTGTTCGCAGGCTTGTGCTGAGCCTTCTCCCTATTCTATACCTTTCTTGGACCTTCTGGGGTTCCATGCCCTCATGCAATCCAATCCTTTTCTCAGGCTAGACATCTCCCCTTTATGGTTGCCATTGATCTTGGCTTCTACTGTGTAGGCTTCAACACAGGAATTTCCCCTTTACTGCCCCCCTCTACCCCCAGTAATCAGGGCAGACAGTAATTCCCTGGGGAATATTGGAAAGCCAGTCCTTTCTCCTCCTATGGGGACTACGGGATGTTAACTCCCTTGGCAGGGGTATGTGAAGCTGTAACTTCTAGACCTAGACCTGATTAAGTATGATTTCCAGACTCAAGCAGGCCCAGCCAGTCTAGCTCCCCTCTCTTGTTAACTCCTAGCTGCCTCTGCTAACAGAAGAACTTGGTTGCTTTAGTGCTTTAGTTTACAAAGCATTTATTTCTTCCTCACAATTACTATAACAGGGATGGGGCAGCAATACAAATTCAACTTGTACAGAGAAGGAAACTGAGGTCCAGAGATGATGACCAGTGATGTACCAGGTACCCAGTGTGAGATGGAACCTTGGTGTGGAGAGAAATGGAGACTGGACCACATGAGAACAAGCCAAGGCTGTGGTGTCAACTCTATTACAACAAGGGAGCCAGCTGTTGTCACTTAGCTTCTGGCAGAATCGCTAAGACTGGTGGAGGAGTGGGCAAGCATTGCAGTGGAAGAGGAAAGGCTTGAGGTACGCCTGCTTGGAGGCGGTTGGCATGGGGGAGCTTTCGTTGGGTTCCATTGCGATTGGTTCGGGGTGCATACCTGGACCTCCCTAATTGGTCCTACATTGGAAGCAGGAAAGCTGTCAGTTATGAATCAAGTCCTGGCCTTTTGGGGATGATGGTTACACAGGTTTTTGTTTGGTTTCCTGGGTTTCACTAGAGACAATGTCTGACTTCTTACAAGTCTGATTTAGACAGTGGGTGGGCTTCTTGGCCTGGCTAAGGTAGAGAATGGATTGTTTTCCTGGGTTCGTGGCCGCAGGTTGTGGGTCCGAGGTCTATTTTATATATTGTCTGGCTGTTGTCTCTTTGCATATTTAGTCTCTCATTACTGAGTCCTTTTATTTATTTATTTAAATTTTTATTTTTTATTCATGTATTGCATGTGTACATATCTTCCCATTGATCACTGAGTCCTTTTAGACTTTAGTTAAAACAGAATTATGGCCCCCACTTTGCTATTTTGCCCAAGTCCGTTTTGGAGGGTGTTGGAGCAGGCTCTTTCTTTGGTGCACAGGTCTTAAGAGCTCCAGCTAGTTCTGCCATTAGCATTTTAGTGGAAGTTAGTGTGGAAAGGTTTTTGTGTTTTGGTTTTCTTTTTAATTTTTTGGCCGAGCCTGTGCCTGGATTAGAATGCATGGAATGAGCAACTTTTGCACTTATCTGCATGATGGAGGAAGACACCCTCAGGTGAGAGAGAAGCTTGTCTTCTAATTAGCTGCTTGAGCCCCAGGATCTGAGTTTGCTATGCAAACGAGGGACTGCAGAAGGCTGTGTGTTGACCAGCTGCCCCTCAAACCATCCTGGATGGCAGGCAGCCTCTTTAAACTCATTTAGCTCTTCTCTCCCTCCTGTCCACTGGGAGGGATTGCAATGCAAAGGTAACAGGTAACTGGAATAAATGAATCCCGAAACCTCATATTAGAGAAATTCTTCCCTTTCCAAATGCTAGGGGAAAAAAAGGACCTTGAAGTCACTGGCCAGGCTGCCTGCCTGTTACTAATGCGCAGCAGAGCCGACAGGAAGGGGAGGGAGCTTTTTGCAGAGGAGCTGGTGCTTTGGTCTGAAGCCAGCTCCCCTACCTTGTGTGGTTGGGGTGGGGGGTTATTGAAGGGAGGTCCCAGTAACCTGACCCAGTACCCCAAATATCAGTGATTTGAATAGCCACTGGCCTCTTTCGGACCTGGTGCTTCCTCTACTAATACCTCTGAGTCACTTTAGGGCACACATTTATGCTCTGCTGACGGTTCAGCACAGAGAACAGTGGCCTCAGAGCAAGGTGGCTTCCTGCACGGCGGTTGACAAGCTGACCAGTGGGACTCTTGTTAGGTGTGATCCAGAACTGAAGTTCAGGACCTGAAAGCGGTTTTCTCAAAAAGCCTCTGCTCCCCGTAGCCAGTCTGAGCTCTGGGCTTTGCAGTGCTCAGCTGGCTCACACTAGCCTCCTTTCTGTCCTCAAATGTGCCAAGTTCTTCTGTGCACAGGGCCTCCCAGCCTGCTGTTCCCTCTGCCTCCAGCCCCAGTGGCTTTTTCACTAGGCTGGACCCTACTCATAGGTCATGGGCTTAACCATCACTTCCCTGTGAAATGGAATTTTTGGACTGGAACCTGGATTCTTTGTCCGCCGGCATCAAAGAATGAATCCACGGACAGAAGATGGTAGAGCAAAGGTGGTAATTTATTAAAGAACAAGTACGATTCCCACAAGGGGAGAAGGAATGGACTCCCATATGGGGAGGGGGAAAGGGTCCCACTGAGTTCCTTTTCCCTATGGCTTATAAAGGCTGCAGGTCCTGGTGCTTTGATATCCCCTCTGACTGGTCACTGTTCCCTTAGACTGGTTACCATAGTAACTCCTGAGCTCAAAGGTTGAACCTCACATGAGACATGTGAGGTTCTCCCTCCACCCCTTCCTTATTGTGCTCCTATTCCCTTTGGGCTTCCTTCTTCTCCTTCTGGATGAAGGGCTTCCTTCTCTCTATTTTGTAAATATAGACCTTTTGCTGTTCCCAGCTCCCTCATTCTATGGAAATGTACCTGTTGCAGCTTTTCAGCTCCCCTATTCTATGGAAATATACTGAGGCATCCATCTTATATAAAAACTGCTGTTTGAAATTTTAACCTTGCTATTAGCTCCTGTAAATGTTTGCTTGCTTAAATAAAAAGGAAAATGAGACTATTCTCACTTCAGAGAGGCCATTAAATCTTTCCTGGACAAAATTTATCAGTGCTGGCACCAGGCCAGGTCTTTGGTTGAGGTCTCAAGGCCTCAGCACATAGGGGCCCTTTAAGAACTTCCAAAGCAGCGGTTCAGTCGATGGTTCTGCGTGTTCAGTATAGGCCTCTAAAGGAAGGCGAGGTAGAAAGGCAGTCCGTCTCATGATTGAGCCATAAGTTCCAAGACAAGGGAGGAATGAAAGGGCAGAGCAGGACTGACTCCATTTCGTACCATGTCCTCCATCTTGTGTAGCTGTGTCTCTGACCTAACCCCTCTTCCAAGAAAGGCCGCAGGATGTGTCACTTACCCAGCTCATCCTTAAATCAGCCAATGGGGATGCAAGGGATACTCCAAAAGTATGCTGACCACATCCTGTCTTTGTGTAACCAGACCCTGCCTTTGCGTCATTAACCCTACACCCTCACCCAACCAATCGTAATCTGCCAACTCAGCGGTCCGAGAGGGCCCCATTTCTCCTATAAAATCTTTGTGCTTTCGGGACTTGCTCTCTTCCTGCATCCTGCCGCTGCGACAGTGGAGGTGGAGAGCCACGTCCGGGCTTGAATAAAAGCTCTTTGCTTTTGCATCAGACTTGGCTCCCTGGTGGTCTTTGGGGATCTTGAAATCTGAGCATAGCAATACTTTCTGCTGGTCTGCAGCCCTGTGTTTCTTCCGTGGTCCTCTAAAACTTCTAAACTTTCCTAAACCTGTCGTATTTTATTCCTAAAAGTTCCTGTTCCACCTGTGTGCACTCCACCTCAGTCTGGGTATATGTTCCTGTGTTTTTCACTCTTCAGCTGTGCTGTATTTTTCCTTTGAAATGCTTGTGGAGGGGAGAAAATAGTTTTATTGGATCCTCTTAGGATTCCTGGCTGGGTCTGAATATTAACAAAGAGAAAAACATACAAATTCATTTATGTTTTATGTGAATTTCTCTCTGCCCAAGGAGATAGACTAAAGTAGATAGGACACTCCATTGGGTGTAGGGAGGGCACCTCTCGCATAAAGGTTTTGTGACCTGCTTTAGTGGCAAGTCAAAGTTCTACCTGCATATGCCGTTTTTTGTTTTTCAAATTTCTTCAGCTTGAAATATTCAACATGCCCAATTACCATGTTACCTGACCCCATCACTTATCACAATTCAAATTGAATACTTATTAGTATGATAATTTTTTAATGTCTGCCTTGCTGTAAGCTACCTGGAGGCAAGGATGGTGTCTGCCTCCATTGCTGAATCCCACCCTAGTGCCCCGCATAGCAGGGTGCCTGCACAATAGACACAAAATCTACTGTTGCTGAATGAATGAAAAGCACAATTAAAAGCCCCGTGCCTGCTTTCTTTTACTAAATCTGATTCCCGTGGTTTAATCTGTATTCTCTGATCCAGCACACTTTACTCAGGCTCTTCCAAATTGGCATAGTTTCTGCCTGAAAAAGGGTAGCCTTCATCTTTTTTTTCAGAGACCTAATAGCTTGTGTGCCCCCAGTTCTGCTCCGTCTCTGCCTGGCACTTACCTCTGACCCTCATCAAACCTTGGTTCCCTCATCCTGCCCTTTGTCTTCATTCCCTAGAGGAGTGGAGGATTTGGAGAAGGAAGGTGCCCTCTCTCTTGTCATTTAAAAGCCAGAGCTCTGCATCCGCTTTGAAGACTGAAAGACACCTATGCAGCTCAGATTTCAATCAGCCTGGGCTCTGAGCAGAACCATTTTTATGCATAACCTTACAGGAAAGTCCAAGCAGAAAAAAGTGTCTCACTCATCGCTGTGAGTACAGATCTTGTGGGGACGATCTCTCAGGCTAATAGGTGTGCTGTTTGCTGGGTTTTGTAGCAGCTGCTGTTATGCTGATGCTGACAAGCTCCAGGGAGGGTTCATTTACATGGAATACAATGCTAACGACCCCTCCTGGAATCTGTGATGCTTGGGTGCTTAGGGGCTGCTGCTGTGTATTCGCCTTGATGCACCCTCCAGCCTTTGTTTATGGAAACCAAACATCAATTCAGATGTTCTCTGTGGCTTCTCGGATACAATTTTCTTAAATCTGGGGCTTTAAATCAAGTAGTCAGTGACTTTACCAAGTGGCAAGCATAAAACATCCCATAGGAAAGTCTTGATTTTCTAAGTCAATAAATCTAAAAATCAGCAGGGAGACTGCAGAGGTTGTAAATTTTCATACAATTTATAAATATGTAAGGATTTTAAATCCCATTTTGGATTTTGGCATCTGAGTGTGTGTGCTTCTTCCTTCCTCCAAACACGGTACATTTCAAGTTCATCTGGGATTTCTGTCACATGGAGAGTTGTGTGACTGACACTGGAACTGACACTGAGACTGCTTATGGGGGAAAGACAGTAGGTTCTTCTGCTGTATTTCTGTTGTAAATATTTCCCACATAGAAAATCTAAATAACTGTTCTCAAAATGCTTATGTATTAAATACATAGCTGGTTTGTTAGATCCGAAGATGGAAAAGGCTGAAAAGGATAAAGAAGACGACTCAAGATGCAGTCAAATTCTACCACTAAATGGATAGATTATGGACAGGGACTCTCAGTGAAGAGGCTCTTAGAATAACTCTAGAAAAAGATTATGAGCACTGAACTAAGGAAGTGTGCCATACAACAATGGTTCCCTGGAGGCCGTGAGGACATGGGACAAACACTTTGGTTGGCTGTGTTAATGTAAAAATAACATTGAAACCTGTAAAGAATTTTGTGAGTTTATTTCAGCCAAACTTTCAAGATATGTCGGGAAGCAGAACCTCAAGGAGTTGAGGTAATGCTCCGAAGAATGTCAGGTTACATCTGTATTTGTACATTGCTATCAAAGGAGGGACATAGGTGGGTTACATGAAATTAATTGGTGATGGATTAAAGAGATGGGATAAAGCAATCCCTGGGATTGGATAAAAAGTAAAATGATGGACACATATTTAGGTGAGCGCAGGAACAATTAACATGATAATGAAGGAATTTGTGGTATCTGTCCTGACACCCACCACATCTGGTTGTGCCCCAGGGGCTCCAGAAAAAGGGAAGTTACAAGTTACCCAGACATCTCACAGATATGTTATCTTAGAGGCAAAAAAGCAAATGGACTCAGTAAAGATCTAAGTTGATCTTTGTCAGGGAAAATACTGGCCTAGGATATAACTGCCCACCCTAACTGCGTTTAGTTTAGTTTAGTTTAGTCTCAGACCATCCTTTGTGGTGACTTTAGGTCTCTGAGTTTGCAAGGCTGTCATGCAGGCCTCCCCTGAGCTTGTCAGGTCAGCATGTGGCCCCTTTCGTCCATAGCTACTTAATGGCCACCCAATGCACTTCTATTAACTGCCTCCTGTTGTAGCAGCAGTGAAAAGCCAAATGTTCACTTTTTCAGCCTCCCTTGCAGCTACCAAAACCCAAGGTTCTGTCCAGTGAGACAAGAGAAAGTCAACTTGGAGAAATCTAGGTAGAATTTTACTGCCTGATAAAAGGAAAGATCATCATGATGATTCTAATTCATTGTCCTCCTCCTATTATGCAGCTGTCCACTTGTCCTGGCCTTGGACATGATCATGTAGACCTTATGCTTGCATTTGCAATGACTATGTTGTGATCATGTGAGGAAGGTCATGAAAATTGCAGGGGTGCTGCCTCAGAGTCCTGACCCTAGGTTGCCTTTGAGCCAGTTTTGTAACTACCCAGGTTCCAGATTTTATTTCTTTATAGTTTGACACCCAGTTTTTTGTTATTATTGTTACTTAAGCCCAAATCATTCTTAATTGATAGAGGGCATAATATAGTTGCCATTAGTTTTAGGGAAGCAATATAAACCAATGAGAAAAAGTAAAGATCTTGTTTGGAATTAGACAGACCTGGCTCAGTTATTTACCAGAGATATGAACTTGATTGAACTAGGTCATAAACATCTTGAAACAATGAATTTCCTTGTATGTTAAATGAAGAAATTGGACAAATGGATGCTAAAATCAAAGCATGAAAATTAAAAAGAAATAGTTCCCCAATGTGCTAAAGGTAAAAAAACAAAAGAGGGGCAGAATGAACATATATAGTATAGAGAAAACTAAAGGAGGTAGATACTCTCAGTGTTCTATAGATTGAGTTTTGTTGCCCTAGACATGACCCAGTATAGTGCATTTTAAAGGAGCAGACAAGGAATTTATCCATGGCAGCTCTGTTCTTGCCGAGAGCTTACCTTAAACATGAGACACTCTGCAGCCTGTCAGAAGGGGTTTTCTTGTTGCTTTAAGATATACTTAGCAGCTGCTTCTTACTGTCACTGTCAGCTCTGAGGATCTGGTCTCTGTGGAGCCTCTGTAGCATTTGAAGCTTTAGCTGGATGGGTGCCATGGCAACGGCTACACTCCTAGCACCAGGAATGTGCTTGTTTTTCTAAGAGCCAGGCATTGGCCTTCCAATTTGGGGGGAAATAAGCTTTCTCTTTCCTGAATCCTGCCACACAGCTCTCTAGCCTCACTTTTAACCAGTGGGTTTTCCGGCAACTAGACTTCCTCAAATTGGCTGGCCACACTAGCTGTTTTTGAACTAGAAGTTTCTGGGTTGGGAACTTTCCTAGGTAAACACTCATCAGGGTAAAAATGTGTTGAATCTAGCAAAGGGAAAGAAAGAAACTTGATGGCATGCATCCCCTTTTTTAAAAGGGGGGCTACTTTGGAGCCCATTGGCCAAATTCTCATCTATCTCTTGTAGGAGACCAAATCAGCTCTGTCAGGAAATAAAACACTCCCCATAAAATGCTGGATTCAGGGGGATTTGTAGCTGTGTTGGGATGTTTGGAAACTACAAAGTATAGATGCAACTTTTTCCCCAGGAGAGGTTTAATCACCGTCCAACCACCATAGTGGCTCCTTTTTTCAGCTCTGGCTTCAATCAGCCCCATATATTGTTTCTTTCCTAGCAAGGTAGGCTCTTGTGTCTAGAAGACACAAGAAAGCGAATGAACAAACACCAAGGCCAGGGCCCACCCCTGGGAAGAACTCCTTGAGTTTTCTCTCTTACTGAACACAGGGCTCTGAAAAGTATGCATTTTTTTTCTTTCCGTGAAGTATTCAGTTACAATAGTATCTTCAATTTAGAGAAATAACAGCCAGGCCCTATTTTTATTGTTAATACTCAGTACCTCACATGATGAGTGAGAGAGTAGTGGGGATAACCAGTTTAAGCCTAAATTGAATTTATTTCCGGGAGTCGAGCTTTCTGGGAAAAATAATCTAGATTACTGAAGGGACAGAACTAGTAGGAATCTATTTGCATGTGAAAATGAGGAGCCTCCAGGAGAAGAATTTCTCCTGGGGAAATAGTTAGGACAAGCTTTGCTCAAATTTATGATCTTCGATATCAAACCAGCTTTGAGAATGGAATGGGGCCCCTGCCTCCTTTGTCCAAAGTTTTGGCAGAGTGTGGGAACAGTGAAACACAAAATAAAATAGAAGTAATTGTTTTCACACAAAAATCTCAGGTGAAGCAACGTAGTTGGCCTACTGTGGCACCACGTGGACTCTGTCACACTTGAGGAAGGACCTGGAACGTTAAATGGGTGCAGCACACTCAATAGCAGCAGTAGAGCATAGAAGGGAAAGTAATCCTGAAGGGGAAACTGGAGACAGAGACTGGAAACAGTCTCCAGACAGGTCTTCTGTGGCTATGGAGGCACAGGGAATTAATCATGAGCAAATGTAAGACTTCATAGGAGGACTCCCACAAACATGGAAGGGCAATTTCAAGGGTGCACAAGGCCCAGGCAGAGTGGGCTTGCATCAGGAAACCATAGCTCACTTAGTGGTCCTGGGCTGGCAGGCCCTGGGACAAAGCGTTGTATAAATACATAGTTCTAATACACCATGGTAAGTGCCGTGACAGAAGGAACAGCAAGACAGAAGAGACACACTCCAATCAGACAGTGCAGATTGAGAGATGCTTCTGAGAACAGGTGAATCTGCAAGTTGGCCTGGAAAAACGAGTAGGAGCTGGTTAAGTAAAAACGGGTCAAGAAGAGCATTGTGGGCAGAAAGAAGAATGTGTGTCAGGGAAGAGAGGCAAGAGGCCTGATGTGAGCAGGGACTGTAAGTGGTAAAGGTAGAGCATATAGACCTCCTGGAGTGGAGTGGTAGGAGGTGACATGGAGAGCATTGACTATGTAGTCAAGTGATAAGTTGGGAAGGTCCTTGAATGGCATGTCAAGGAGTTTGGGCTTAATCTTGGAGGCTGAGGTTGAGAATTTTTAGTTGGGAGAGTGATGTGATTTAATTTACTTTTCAGAGAACCACTTCTAGCCATGGTACATGGCAAAACAGTTAGAGTTTAAAAGAATCATTAGGAGGTCCTTCTAGCAAGTACAACAAAAGTTATGAGAGCCTGAAGAAGCAGTTGCAATACTGCAGGTGTTTTTTTCAAAGATGGTCAGACTGTAAGGTTGTCATGCATTTTCCACAGGCATTGTGATAGTCTGGAAAAGTGGCGGTTTTCCAAGACATAGCTTGGGTTCAAATCCTAAGGCTTCTAATGGCTGACCAAGTTTCCTTTAGTAAGATACATACGCCCGCTGTCTGAGTCTACATTTTGCTCACTTATAAATGGAGATAATGCTACTGACCTCAAGGTGCTATGATGGTTGAATATAACATGAGATATGTAAAGAGTGTCTCACAAGTACATTAAGACATAAGCCTTTCTTTTTCTGTTCTTCTCATGGGGCACAAGTATTAATTATTGTTGTTTTTTTTAACACCAAATTCCCTCCCTGTTTAAATATTGCTATGAAGACATAACTCTTCCAAAATTCTCAGGAAAGAGGTTGAAGCAAAAAGCAGTTGTCATATCCCCTTGTGACTTAAAAAATGTTTTTAAAATATGTTTTTATTGAGAGAGAGGAAGAAGAGGGAAAGGAAGATAGAAACATTGATGAGAGGGAAACATTGATTGGCTGCCTCCTGCATGCCCCTCATTGGGGATCGAGCCTGAAACCCAGGTTCATGCCTTGACTAGGAATTGAACTGGTGACCTCTTACTGCATGAGTCAATGCTCAACCACTGAGCACCACCGGCCAGGCTCTCCTTGTGATTTTAATCCCTACATACATCTAAAGAGATATGTGTTTCCAAAATGTGCTAAGGCCTTACCGCCAAGATTTTAAAGAAGATAAAATAAATGGGAAAAAAGACCCCATCTTCTTTAAAACAAAAGGATGCATCTGAAAATTCTTGGAGATAGAGCATATTGGTTGATTTTTGGGGTATTTTTAATCAGGTCTATCAATTTAACACACATTATATCAGCAGTTGCATTTTGTATTCAAAAACCTGATGGGGAATCTGAGATCCTGCTGATAATGGAATAAGGAGCATTTTAGTTCTAAAAAGTCTAAAGCTAAGTTCTCATAAAAATATATTCTCTAAGTTGTTCTGGTGGAGGAACATAAAAGAAAAAAACTGTACCTTGAGCAGTAAAAGCAAGCATTAGAATCCCCTGGAGTGCTCCTTCAAATACAGACTGCTGGGCCCAGACCTAGAGTTTCTGATTCAGTAGGTCTGGGGTGGAGCCCAGAGATTTGCATTTCTAACAGGTCTCCAGGAGTTGCCCAAATTAATCCCTTTGGGTTGCCATAACAAAATACCATAAACTAAGTGACTTAAACATCAGAATTTATTTTCTCACAGTTCTTAAGGCTGGGACATTCAAGATCAAGGTGCTGACTGATTTAGCAAGGACTCTATTTCTGGCTTGCAAGCAGCTGCCTTCTTGTAATGTCCTCAGGGAAGAGAGGGAGAGAATACACAGCAAGCACTCTTATGTGTGTTCTTATACAGGCACCAATTCCATCACAAGGACCTATCTGTATGACCTCATCTAACCTCTGTTACTTCCTGAAGGCCCTATCTTCAAGTGTCATCAAATGAAGGGTTATGGCTTCTATGTACAGATTTTAGGAGGGACACACACCTTTTGTCTATAACTGTCCCTGGCTTCCCCAAATTCATGCCCTTCTTGCATGTGGAATACATTCATTCCATCCCAAAATTCCTCTCAACTGTGAATCTGGGAGAGATATTCTCATTCCAAAAGGGAGAAATTGGAAGGAGAAAGGGATGATGGATCCCAATCAAGTCCAAACCTTTGCAAGATGGATCTTAAGGCTTTTATGATGATGTGGAAGATCCGGTTCAAAGATGGAATTCTCAGGATCCTCAGAATTCCATACCTATCCTTAAATAGACCTGCCCCTTTTTTCCCTATCAACCCCATCTTGGGAAAAGACTCAAGAAATGGGCTCAGGGCTCTTCTGATTAGGGAATTCAAATATCCCAAGAATCCAGAGGAGACACAGGCTCCACAGTGGCATGCCACTTAGCTTCATGAACTTCTTTCCCATGGGGAGAGTTGAGGGCAGAGAAGGACACAGAATAGGACTCAACATGATCAAGTCTGAGAGTAACACAATATAAAAGGAGGTGACGTGACCTCAGAAAAGAAAAACCATGTAATGATGCATCCAGGCCAATGGGACCATTTCAGCTTCACAGAGATCCCAACCTGAAGGACTAATGTCGACAAAGGATGTCATAAGGCTCAAAGGCCAGATAGAGCCCTCACCTACCATTTTCCATGCCTTGGTCCTGGGAGAACCTGGTGGACTGGTGTTAAATTCTGTACTACCTGAGCTGGAGGTGAGGTTCAGATTCTGAAATTAACACAGTATTAATATTTTCTGAATATATAACTTTTTGGATTGAGATTAGTTCCCATTATATACATGTATTAGTATGCTAGCCTACCATAAAAAAATTAACAGATGGAGTGGTTTAAACAACAGGAATTTATTTCTTATAGCTCTGGAGGCTGGACGTCCAATATCAAGGTGTCATACATTTGGTTTTTCATGTGGTCCCTCTCCTTGGCTTGCAGATGGTTCCCTCCTTGCTGTGTCCTCACAAGGTCTTTCCTCTGTGTATAAACATCCTTGGTGCCTCTTCCTTTTTCCATATGGACACCAGTCCTATTGGACTAGAAACTCACCCTCATCATTTAACTTAACTTTAGTTAATACTTTAAAGAAGATTTAATCATCCCAGCACACAGAAGTTTCAATTAAGTAACTATTGATTAAGTGAAAGAGTTCTGATAAAAAGAATTTTGAACAAACACACAAAAGTATAGATACAAGGGATTTTAAAAGTATATTTGATAGAAAAATCTTACTTGAATTAAGAATAACCATTAAGCCTGGCTGGCATGGCTCAGTGGTTGAGCATCAACTTATGAACCAGGAGGTCAGGGTTTGATTCCTGGTCAGGGCACATGTCTGGGTTGTGGGCTCGATCCCCAGTGTGGGGTGTGCAGGAGGCAGCCAATCGATGGTTCTCTCTCATCACTGATGTTTCTCTCTCTCCCTTCCCCTTCCTCTCTGAAATAAAAAAAAATATTTTTTTCAAGAATAACCATTAAAAACTAGAAAAATATTTTACAATGTCTCAAAAATACTACATATCTTAGATCATTCTAATATAGAACCAAGTTAGCCCTTAATATCAGTTTGAGAGTCAAATAGAGAGGGAGAGAGATGCATGCTACTGTTTTAAATTGGGATTTATTTTGGTGGATTATCTATATACAATAGTCTCAATACAGTAAACTCCTCTTCATAGGATATTCTCTTTTTTAAAAAAAAAATATATTTTATTGATTTTTTTACAGAGAGGAAGAGAGATAGAAAGTCAGAAACATCAATGAGAGAGAGACATCGATCAGCCGCTTCCTGCACGCCCCACAGTGGAGATGTGCCCGCAAGCAAGGTACATGACCCCGACCGGAATCGAACCTGGGACCTTTCAGTCCACAAGCCGACGCTCTATCCACTGAGCCAACCCGGTCTCGGCGGATATTCTCTTTTTACTTTGATTTTGTTCAGTGCTTTTTGCAGTAAAACAATTTAACAACATTAATGCTTTCATTCTAAAGCCACTTCAGACTATTGAATTATTGATAGAATATACAAATCACACTGTTTTCGTGGCACAAACCATTTGGATCAATGAAAAATGAGATGAGCCTATTGTTGCAATTCAAGGTTTTATTTTTTTTGCAATGTGTACAAAATGTCTGAACCCATGCCTTGGGTCATAGTTATGTTCTTTGCCCTATAAATTAACAGTGGTTTCTCTATATGATGAGCAGTTAATCCTTAGAAAATAACTTCTGAAAAAGACACGTGAACTTATGGTACGTAAGTGCCTTTCTATTTGGGAGAAAATAATTCTTATTTATGTAAATGTCCAAGCTAATGAAAGGAGCCAAGGAAATATTAGGGGTGACCTGCCGATTTTGCCATCTGAGGTGCTTGTCACCATTCAAAATATGACCTTTCCTCTTTGCCCGTCTTGCTTTATTACCAAAATGTATAGAAAATAATTTTGTGGAAAGTGACTCCATGTTAGCTTACAAACAAACCAACTGAAAACTGAAACTGAATAAACTATATTGACTACTGTGTGGGTGACAAAGCATTTTTAATACAGATATAGCTACTGTTCTCTCTCAGTCAGCTGGAGTCAGGGCTGGGCAGACCAAAGGCATTGGAGTCACATCAAAAACAGCCTACCTAATTAAGTTTTCCGTGGACATTCCATTTAGCATATTGAATCCCTATTATGAACAAATGGCTGTGTTTGATATATGCCTGCATTAGTAGCAGCGGTCAATTGGGGTCAAGAAAAAAGTATGTTGGTTTAAAATGCTTTGGTGTCATCTAGTCCCAGACTGTTGATGTGCTACTGAGGTCCTCGGAGGTTAATTGACCTCCTCCAAGATCATCTCGCTGCAAAGCTGGGGCTATCACCCGAGCCTCCTGAATTTCAGTTCAACTCTATTTCCACTTGTCTCCCCTGATGTCTGCTTTTTGCTTACTTAGCACAGTAAACAGATGGTTCCTTCCACCTCCCGTTTAACTCAATGACCATAGCATTGTAGCTCTATGCTGTATTCTTTGCAAGACAACTTTCCTCTCTCCCATCTTCCCCCAAGTGGTAAGCATTTTGATAGTCAGCTAGCTACCAAGAAGGGTTCGTGAGAGCACTATGGCTACATCTCACATTGCTCAATTACCTCCCTCCTGGGCAGGGCACAGAGCTGGGACCTGGAACACAGTTTGTTTTCCAGGCACAGAGATGAAATATGGAAATAGAGTGGGCGTGGCTGAGGTCAGGAGGGTAGCAATCAGAAAGCTAAGACTGAAAGTAGGCTCTAGAATCAAAACCATCTGGAGAAAGCAACAAATCCCACAGGGGCTGGGTAGGCTGTTTCCCCCCTCTCTCCCCCCATGACTTTGCTGGCCTCAGAGAACCTGGCTGCATGCATGCCACAGAGTGGGATGGACTCCGCTCACACCAGGTTTTGTGGTGGTGGGGCAGAGGGCTATCATTGAGTAGAGTTGGGGCCCTGCTAGAGGAATTATATTTTTAGGATACATGTGGGACACTATAGAAAAAAGACTTCCAAATTATTCCTAAAAGCAAAATAAAACAAACAAAAAATAAATTAAAAAACAAAACAAAACAACTCTTACATACCGTTTCCAGTATTTTCAGTGCCAAGGAAGACTTACCCCCCCAAAAAAAATGCCAATCCACTCACTGACTGTAAATCAAGTAGCAATTTACTGAATGCAGTATCGTCTGACTGAACCTCCAACAAATCTAAATGTGTCCCCAAATGACATATTTTAGAAACACTTGTTCTACTTTGATTTGAATAAAAAATACCTCTTAATCCACCCAAATATTTCAAAGAGCAAGAAAACAATTCAAAAATTGAAGGACTACGTAAGGAATATAACAATCATTAACTACTCCTTTGCTTTTTAAGATTCCTTTCAAAATTTGTACTTAAGAAGCTCCTTTAGCTCCCTGCCCCCCTTAGTTTCAAATGCACAAAGCAGCTTCATACCTCCATATGCTGGTATGAAGTTTAAGCAGTTGTTGAGTGAGCAGATCTGTAGTATCTCCAGAGCAATTGAGTTTTCATTCCCCAGCATATGATGTCAATTTGGCTCAAATAAACTCTTTAATAAAAAACTCTGAAAGGAGAGAGAGAGAAAGGTAGAGAGAGAATTCTTTGAAAAGCTCAGCTAAGTGGGGGAGAAACTATTTCCAGTGTGGTGATTAAGGATGTTCTCCAGGTACACATTGTAGATTCCAGTTAGAAATGTACTAGTAGAATAGATTCCAGTTGTGAAATATTTTTATTATAGATTCACATCAATAAACATTCAAATGAAGCAGATGGCAAAGGTACTGCTAGACATGTGAAATTCAAGATCTAGTGTGTATGCAATGAACTGAAGAAGCATAAGCCATTATCTGGCACTCTAGCTGCACAGAAATCTTAGAAATGCATTTTTTCAGCTTTCTAGCCTCCATATGCTGGTATGAAGTTTAAGCAGTTGTTGAGTGGGCATATCTATAGTATCTTTCACCCTTGACTTGTTTGAGCAGAATATGTAAATATGAATATTAAGAAATTGATAGGAAACAATAAAAAGAAATGTAGATCTTAATAAGTTAGGGGTGAACAGAAGAATAAAAATAGAATGTATAACTGTCAAACTATCAGAAAAATATATTAATTTATCTAATAGAAGTTAGTAATGAAGGACCCGTCTCCCCACAAATATATGATAAATTGGAAACATGATGATAATTGAAAATATAAAATAAAATTACCAAAAAAATCTGATGTAATAGAATTGTAAATGGACTAAATCAATAAAAAAACACTCTCAGGTTGGAAGTTTCTAGAAGAGAAATATTTAACAAAAAACTGCAGAAAGGAACTGAAAATAAAAGCATTACATGACAAGATGTGTTGAGTAGAGCCAAATCAATTTGTGAAGGAAAAATAGCTTTCACTTATATAATAGAAAATAAAGTGTTTGGTCTAAGAGGAAAGAAAAAGTTACACCATAAAAACCCAAGAAAAATGAATAAAGGAAAGAATAAGTCTTAGAGCAAAAATATAAAGAGTAATAAAAATAGAGAATAACATATTGAAAACTTTTAAAACACTAGTTTTAAAAATAAGAAGATTAGACAAATCTTTGAGAATATAAAGAACATGCAAATAAGACACTCAATGAATAGGGGAAAATAATTATAACTAAAAGAGGTCTTAAAATAATAAAATTATAAGCAACCATCACTCTCAGATCTAAACACAGAACTTCCAATTGGACCAAAGGCTACTAAAGGAATTGAATAGGAAATTATCCAGCCTTCAAAAAGAAGGTTCAGTCTTGTTATTTTAATGGATGAATTCTAACAGAATTTCAAGGAGCAAATAATTGTTATCTAAGTATATTGTTCCAGAAAATTGAAAAGACTAACAGCAATTCTAGCTGTTTTTGAGGCTGGCATAATTTGGATTCCTAAAACAGAGTCAGTAAAACAAAAGAAAAAATTAAGTACATTGTATTTATGACAGAGAAACAAAATTTCTAGGTAAAGTATTAGATAATGAAAGACAATCACATATTATAGAAATATTGCAGGCCCAGTGCACAGATTCATGCATTGGTGGGGTCCCCCAGCCTGGACTGTGGGGAGTGGGCTGAAACCAGCTCTCCAACATCCCCTTAGGGGCCCCGGATTGTGAGAGGGCAGTTCTCGAGTAATATACCCTGGAATTGGGCTCCCTCCTCTCTGGTTCCAGATGCATCACCTGAGAACCACAGCTGCCAAGTCACCGCAGCTCAGTAGCTCCTGCATTGAGCATCTGTCCTCTGGTGATTATTGCGTGTCATAGCTACTGGTTGCATAGTCACTTAGGCTTTTATATATTTGGATAATATGATCTAGTAGTATTTATCCCAGAAGTGCAAGATGACATAAAATCAGAAAATCTATCATTAAAACCCATCACATCAATAGGTAGAAAAAAAACTGATAAATTTTAACTTCTCTTAATGGACAAATAGTAACTCATCTCTTAATGGACAAATAGTACCTCATAGTAAACTAAGACATGAAGGAAAACTTCTTAACCTGGTAAATATTATGTACAAAACTCTACAGAAAATATCATGTTTAATGGAGAAACTCTAAATTTACTTCTTTTTAGATCAGGAACAAAAGAAGAATATGGCATATCAGTACTGCTTACTGTTCTACAAATAATTAAAGATCTGGCTCATGCAGAAAAGAAATAGAGAGATAGAAGGATTGGAATGAAGAGCAAGCTCATAATTTTTCTTTTTGCAGATGACATATGAATTCACATAGAAAAAAGAGCTTAATAAACAAACTCTTAATTTAATAAGAGTGTTTAGAAGTTTGCTAGTTAATCTTAGAAAAGTCTACCTTAGCAATAATTTACTAGAAAGTGCTATAGAAAAAGATACTATTTTTAACAACAAATATAATAAAGTAGTTAGAATTAACCTACAAGGGATGAAGAAAAGTGTTATAATAAAAAAATTAAAAAACCTTATAAGAGACATAAAATGGTCAAAAGAATAAGCAATCCACAGAAAGAGAAATCTAAATGGGTAAAAACTACGTGAAGAGATGTCCGATTTTAGTAGAAATCAGAGAAATGCAAATGAAAATAATAACAAGACTCACTTTACAACCATCAGACAGCCAAAAGTTAGACAGTTGGATAATATCGCGTGGAGGAGCAGGAATTGTCAGGCCTCCCTGTGGAGAATGTAAAGGAGCCATCTCTGAAGCACCATGTGGCTGTTCTTGGTAATAAACAGTGGGTGCAAATAACGGACTTGCACAAAGCAGTCATGGAGAATATTATATCCAGGGAGGAGTCGCTTCCTCTTGGAAACTGAGTGATTATCTATCTATCTATCTATCTATCTATCTATCTATATATCTATATATATATATCTTAATATACTAGTATTTATATGAATTGAGATCATATTTACATGTCTTTCCAAGACACATTTAGACCCAAGGATATATATTAAACACATTAGAATAAATGCCAATGGGGTAGGGGGAAGGGAATTAAGCATGTGGTTGGGTTATGATGAAGAAAATACAGAAATAAGACAAGAGAAGGGCTTAGCAAGGATTGATAATGACAGCCAGAAACAGAGGAATATGGTACTCAACTTTCTCCTTCCAAAATCTCCAAGGAGAACAACAATGAAACAAAGTGAAGGATGTGCAACTCGAGTCCCTGAGGCTGAGTGAGGAGCTGAATGAAGTAGAAGGTGCCATCTAGAGAGACTCCCTGGAGCCCTAGAGCTGGCATCCTGGGCCCTTTCCAGGCCTGTGGCAGGGTGGCAAGTGGAGAGGATGCTCTGAGAGGCCGAGCCTATCTCACTAGATATCGATGTACCCCAAGCTCAAGCCTGATTTTCACTTTTTTGTGAGCCCTGTACCCTAGTGATATAAAATGGGAATAATTTGATATTGAACATATTGGAATTGCTATGTTAGTGCTCACTGCTATGGGGTGGTATGTTAGTTAAGGCTGTTTTAACAAACAACGAAGACTTGGTATCTTCTAAAGGCATAAAGCTATTTCTTAGAGTTTGGAGGCTGGAAATCCAATGTCAGTGTGCCAGCATGGCCAGGTTGTGGTGAGAGCCCTCTGTGGGGTCACAGATGCGGACTTCTCCTTGAATCCTCACAGTTTAGAGGACAGAGAGAGGGAGGGAGAATTCCTGTCTGCCCACACTTGATCTCCCTTGTAACTTGTAAGGGCACTAATCCCATTCGCCAGCATCTGCAACCTTGCCTGGCACATTGCAAGGGCATAATAACTATTTTTGAATGAATGAATGAAGAATTAATGAATAAATAAACTGGCCAGGAGCTCAGGGGGTGGCTGGTGCTCTATCTTCATGACCTCATCTATCTCTAATGACCTCCAAAGGCTCATCTCCTAATACCATCACGTTGAGGGTAGGGTTTCAACATATGCATTTTGGGGTGTCACAAATATTTAGTCCATATCGCATGGTATATAGACTCAGTGGCAATATGTCACAGGACATCTTGTAGAAAACATACCAAGCCGCTCTTTCCAGAAAAAGAGAGCTTCTTGAGAACCGAAGGCCCTGAATGAGCACCTCAGGCCAGCACCTTTGCAGTATTTCATGTGGGCTGCGCTCTCCTTAGTCCCACCATTGAGAGTGGTACCTGTCCGGTCAGGGCGCATATCCAGAGACTCTGCATGCAGTGGTGAAGTGGGCAGCAGCCTTGGCACATAGCTTTGCACCCGACTTGATATCCAAAAGCAAATTAGTCCCCGAGCGGGTATGAGAACATCCCAGTAATTAGTTCTGACAAAAGCTGCATTAAACATTTCCAGGTCATTTGGTGCTCCGCGTGGCTCCATTAGGCACATGCGAACCCGCAGGCAGCTGGCTTGTTGTATTTTTGGAGAGCACACCAGGATGAGAGGGAAAGTCACCAAGGCAACTCCGCGTGGCTGGGAGACAGGAAGTCATCAGCTCTGGCCCCTCCTGGACTGGCTTTGAGACAGGACCGTTTATACCCCATTTGACTTGTTAGGTTCTCTTAGATGGGCAGCCGCATCCCAAGAGGACATGGAGTTGCTTAGTGTCTTTCTTAATATAAGCTCCCAAGTGCCATAATTAATATAAGCACTTCCATTAAACATGTCAGATCTCATTTTGGGAAATTTAAAAATCTCAATTTGTGTTGTCTCTGCTGCTTTATATTCAGTATTATTTATATTCACACAGCCTGTGTTATAAGATTCCTTAAGATTTCATATATTCCAGCAACTTCTAATGGTTTGTGTCAACATCATACCTGGCTTGCATGAAATGAAATAGTTTCATAATTTAAAATGCGAAGTAGTCCCTACTGCATTCCTTTTAAAATTTGTTTTGCTTTCAAGCTAGTGGTTTTGTTATTTTTCTTTTAAAACTCAACTTATTCAGGGTTTACGACCATTTCCCCCCGCAACATTAGTTTCAAACTTGCTTTTAGTATTGTATTATTTTCCTGGAGACTTTTTGGTCATAAAGGGGATGGCTGAATAGAGCTAATGAGCTAGATACATTTCCCCCGATTTATTTCATTCGAACCGCTTAACACCTCATAGCATACACACAGCTGAAGTATTTTCCAAATTGTTTTTAGGTTTGTATTACCTAAGCAAGTTCTAGACATATTTTAAAAGAGGGATTAAAATCAACCATCATAGTGGCAGCCCTTAAACATCAAATTAGGATTTATTTTTCCAGATAAACAATGATAAGGTTTTTTGGGGGAAGGAGGATTGAAAAATTATTTTCAATTACAGTTGACATTCAATATTATATTGCTTTTGGGTATACAGCCTCGTAGCTAGAAATTTATATAACTTAGGAGGTGATTCCCCCATAAGTCTAGTACCCACCTGGCACTGTATGTAGTTATTATGTTTCCTAGGCTGTGCTTTACACCCTGTGACTTCTTGCCCTTTGTGAAAATGCTAAAGCTGTTCTCGTTGCATTTCTTTTACTCTTGTTTGAACATTTGCGTGGGTGTTGTTTCACTGGCTAATATATACAGCTCACCACATAAGCACATGTGTAAACGTTCCGGAGTTGCAAGGAAACGTGGTAGTTATTAGTCAGTCAACCACTGAGTAAAGTGTCAAAGGTCTTTTCCTAAATTAGAGGATGCCTCTAAAGCCAGGGTTTGTGTTATTGTTTTCCTTGCAATTGAATGGCTATTTTAGGATGCTAAGTGAAAGGGTCTGTTTTCCCTTTTCTTTTTTTTACATTCAAACACAATGTTAAGAAATAGTCCTATATTATCTGTTTTGCTTCCAGTTTTCTGCTAAGTGTGAGATTTAAAGATCTGCATAGTCTAGTTCCCAAGACAGAGATTGCTCCATAATGGGATGTAATAGAGAGGTTTTGCTCATAGGTCTTTGGTAGAATTGCAGTGGCTGATCCAGTAGAGAATAGTAGTAATGGGGAGGCAGACCTTTAGAGCAGAAATTTGGGGTCAGTTGTGTCTGTCAATAATAATTCTTTTAACTCGCCCTAACCGGTTTGGCTCAGTGGATAGAGCGTCAGCCTGTGGACTGAAGGGTCCCAGGTTAAATTCCAGTCAAGGGCATGTACCTTGGTTTCGGGCACATACCCAGTAGTGAGTGTGCAGGAGGCAGCTGATCAATGTTTCTTGCTCATCAATGTTTCTAATTCTCTTTTCCTCTCTCTTCCTCTCTGTAAAAAATCAATAACACATATTAAAAAAATAATTCTTTTAATTCATTCAAGACCATGAGAGTTGAGATTCTTTCCTCTATAAGAACGGTAGAAAGCGAGTCAGCACACTCTAACAGAGAGCTTTGAGCAGAGTATTGAACAGGTGTTACATTTTCTTCTCTCTCTGTGTTTACCTTCTGGAAAAGAGGCATGAACAATGCTTACACTCTCTTAACTTCCTTTTGCTCCCTGAGGAAAAGAAAAATAATTACATGGTCACCTTAGATTGTTAGAGGATTTCGGGGGTCTCTACTAACATTCTACTTCTTAATTTTATACATCGGGAGCCAATGCCTGAGACATTCATTGATGCATAAAAATCCTCTTATTTGATTTTTCAAGGCTAAATAAAGATGGATAGTTAATGATTGTCTGCCTTGATGATAATATAAAGATAAAAGATAATACTCCCAAATCTAACAAATGTAGACTTTCTATGCAAGGATATTCCCAGCAATCTGAAGATTACCATTTACAGATTTCAGATCAGTGACAAATTTGTTCAATATATTTGACTTGTTGTTGTCATTCAGTTTTCAACTTTATGAACAGTTTATTTTATGCTATGTTTTCTTAGAACTAGTATGTTTCATCTAATTGAGTTTGATCTAAATTGGACTCTAATAACTGAGGCAAGTTCCAATTGACCTCAGCATTTTTTTTTTATTTGAGGCTGACGTCATTACCCTATAAAGTCTTAAACTGAAACACCGTGTAAGAATATTGAGCAGCACCAATTTCCTGCCATAAGTTAGATTATACATTAATTATAGTCATTTGTATGTCATTGTATGCCTTGCCTTTTATAAGGCACTAGCTATAACGTTACTCAGCTTATTTAAACTGGCACAACGGTTTCCTAATCCAGTGCTACTGTTTTTCAGTATTTATCACTTTAATTTTGTGATTGTTTAGAGCCTAATTTGGAATTCTGGTCATTAAACAGGGAATTCTTATTGGAAGGTAAGGCCCCTGCAGCTACCAGACTCAAGCATGTGAATCAGGTTTGTAATATGTCCTTGAATTCTATATCTTTCCACCTTCAGGGCAGCGTAACTCTCAGAAGGCCAAGGGAGCTCTGAGTCGTATCCATGATAGACAATCATCCTTCTCCTTCTTGAGCATATTTAGAGACAAGAACTCACTACCTCCCAAGCAGGCACCAAGGGACTGGATGCTACAAATATGTGGGAAAGTGGGTGTGGCATTGATGGAGTCAGTATATGATAAGAACAGAAATTATGCTTAAAGACTGGGGTTTCGAGTTTAAAATGTGAAACAGTAGAATTATTCTGGATATTCACAGTACTTGGGCCACCTCTCCCTGGCTTCCCGACTATTGCCATTTAAGACATGGTTTCCCCTGTATTCATCCCAGCCTCCATGTTTTGAAGGTATTCCACATTCTGCACAGTTTGCCTTTCGACTCAAAGTTCATCTTGAATGAAACTTCTCAACTGAGCCACATAAATCGTGATATTCTGTCCACTCCCTTTAAAGTACCTTACCTTGCCGAAACCGGTTTAACTTAGTGGATAGAGCATTGGCCTGCAGACTGAAGGGTCCCAGGTTCGATTCCAGTCAGGGGCACGTACCTTGGTTGCAGGCACATCCCCAGTGGGGGGTGTGCAGAAGGCAGTTGATCGATGTTTCTAACTCTCTCTCTCTCTCCTTTCCTCTCTGTAAAAAATCAATAAAATATATATTAAAAAATAAAGTTCCTTACCTTTGGCTTTGGTGATAATATCTGACTACGTTTCTTTTACTTGCTAACATGATGCCATAGTTTGGCTTTTTTAGGCTTCTTGAAGCAAAGGCACACTTTGGCTCAGGTTATAAGGATGTGCAGCAAGGCTGCACGGGAGATAAGAGAGGCCCCAGCAGCAGCCCTAGGGCACCTGGGACATTTCCGAAGATGTCCTCTCAGAAGCAGGTGCCTGAGTTCCCTCTCTGCTGCCTGGGCACAAGCGGGCTCAGCAAGTCCTTGACTTTGCATCTGCTGCTGATGCCCTCTGGCTGCTGCATTTTCTCTTCTCTCCTTTTCCTGGTTTCTGTTGCTTCTTTCTGCCCCTTCTCTGTGAATTTTTTCAGGTTCATGTTAAGATATTTGAACTAGAGCCCAGCCAGCATGGCTCAGTGGTTGAGCATTGACTTATGAACCAGGAGGCCATGGTTCGATTCCCGGTCAGGGCACATGCCCGGTTTGTAGGTCAATCCCCAGTGTGGGGCATGCAGGAGGCAGTCGATCAATTAGTCTCTCATCATCGATGTTTCTATCTCTCTTTCTCCTTGCCTTCCTCTCTAAAATCAATAAAATATATATTTTTAAAAAAGATATTTGAACTAGAAAATGTGTAGGCCACTCCCCGCTCCCTAGCCCAGATTTCAAAATAAATGCCATAGGAAGTTCTGAGGCAAATATAAATAAGACTAGATGAAGTTCTGATCCCACCCCCGGTGATGATTACATTAATGTTTTACACCATTTAAAAATGGCAATTCTTTCCAAAAATAACTTTTTTTGGCACTGGTGATTAGATAGGAACTTTGCCTGTTCCGTAAGCAGAGTATTTTTATTCCCTCTACCAACTGCTAATTCTTTTTTTAAACGCAAGGCTCTCAAACTGTCCACGCGGTGGGATCTGAATAGCTCAATTCAGTCACAATGGTGCCTGTTTGGCAGGTCCCTGAGCCAAGCAGCTCTTCAGCCAGGCAGGCCTCCTTGGTCCACCAGCTGTAAGCAGGGTGGCAGGGTTATGCGATACCAAACAGCTAATTGGATGGCATCCCAGAGGGGGCAGTGGGCCTGGCAGACAGATTGCATTGCTGTTCACACATGTTTCTATGCAAACCACTGGAGGACTCGCTTACCACCCCATGCAACACCAGGTTTAATTCCCTCCCTTTGAGCTGTGGTAACACTCAGCGCAGTGCAAACCAACTCATGTCACCAACCTTTCTAGGGGCACTTGATTCGCAGACCAGGGCCCCAGTGAGCCATATGATTCAGGCCAGACAGTTCTAGGGTTTGTGGGTGGCAGGGAGCAGAGAAGTCACCTGGCTCTCCACCCACTGGAGAAGGCCTCTCTCCTCTCTGATCCACTTGGGTGTGGGAGACCCACCAGGTGGGAACATTTGCAAAGTGCTGGAATTTCTGCAGCTTTCTGTTGATGAAAAATGTCAGTGCTTACAGGTTTAGGTGAGTCCATTCTTGCTCTAATCGTGTCATTGTTTTTCCAAGGAGGTGAGATGTGTGTGTGTATAAATTACCCATGAATTCTCCGTGTGGAAACAGACCGAGGAACATAGGCAGAGCCTGGAGACCCATCTGCTGGACCTGCATCTCCCCTGATGCTCTCATGCTTCTCTGGAGGCTCCCTTTGGTGGCTGTCTTGAACTCTCGTGCTTGGCCCGGGAGCCTTCCCTCTGCTCGCCCCATGCCTGTGACAGCTGATGCCTGTTGCCGGGCAGCCTGTCACGTGGCCCAGTGGCAGAGAGTTTGTTTCCCGGGATGTGGAGAGGCTGGCGGCCTGGAAGGAAAGTGGGTTGTTTTTATTTTCGTGTGAGGACTCATGACGTGGAAAGGCAATGCCCTGGGCATTCTCCCCACCAGCAGCAGATGTCACTGCTCGCAGACGAGTCTGTCTCCCCTCCCCTCCCCCTTACTTTTCCTGGTGAAGCCCGAGGCAGTACAATTAAATCAAGTATGACTCCTTTTTATATTGAAAATGCTCTTGAGCTTGAATCATGGATTCAAATGGCTCTGAAAGAGAGCACACACGAGGGGCTCCAAGTGCTGCCAGATGGGGGGGTGGGAGGAGCCAGGGAAGCAGAGGCTGCCTCTGAGAGGCAGCACCTAGGGAGGCCTTTTCTCTTTTCTGTCCTGAGATTGGGGTGACTCAGCCATCTCATTCGGCCTTTTGAACTCCTGGGCCCTAATTTTATGGGACCATTAGCAGGATCTTGGTGTTCAGCTGGGTTCTTCGGGTCTGTGGTTTGTGTCCTGTGACCCCTCGGGCCATGGAGACACCTGATCTAATGCAAGGGGAAGACTGGAGCAGCTCCTGGTCTATGAAAGCCTTTGAAGAGGAGCGGGTGTGAGGAAGGAAAGCATAGAGGGAGAAGAGAGACAGCCTGGTCCTCAGAGTAGTCTCGGCTCTTCTGAGCTGGGGATGTGTCTCAGCTCTGCATCCATTCCCAGAGAATCTAAACTAAAGTGAGCCTCTCAGGCTCCTCTGATCTTGTAGTAAGTCAGAATGTCTCACTTCTCCTGAGCATCTGCTGGACATCTGTCTGTCCACTCGCCCCCATGCCCCCCAACCAACAAAAATGGGTCTTCTACTACCTGCGGATGCTTGCCACACGCTGATGAGAAGCTGAATGAAACACAGTGGCCATGACCTAGGGCAGTGGTCGGCAAACTCACAGGTCAACAGAGCCAGATATCAACAGTACAACAATTGAAATTTCTTTTGAGAGCCACATTTTTAAAACTTAAACTTCTTCTAACACCATTTCTTCAAAATAGACTCACCCAGGCCGTGGTATTTTGTGGAAGAGCCACATTCAAGGGGCCAAAGAGCCGCATGTGGCTCGAGAGCCGCAATTTATTGACCACGGACCTGGGGTGAAGCTCCCATGTGTGCCTGGTCCCCAGGATCCTTTCAGGAGCTTTTAGAAATGCCACATCCCAGACCTATTGAGTCTAAATCTTCAGGTGTGAGGCAGATTTTAAAATCTCTGCTTTAAAAGCTCCCGGGTGATTTTGACATTCACTGGGCTTTGAGAACTACCCCTGGGGAAGCGGTCACAGTCAGGAGGCGACAGATAAGCTAATAGGTAAGTACCAAGGGCTATTGAAACCCTTGAACAAAGCTCTTCGGAAGTTGAGCCCACTCTGGAGAAGCGGGGAGAGGCAGCCAGGGGAGGTGATGTGGAACAGGTTCTTGAAGCATGAGTAGTTTTCCAAGCAAGATGTTGGTGCAATGAGAGTGTAGGCCCCACAAACAGCCTTCCCAAAGCTTGGAGGTGTTGCTGAGGGAGGATGGGGTACCCTTGAGATGCATAAGCAGTGAGTCTGATATTGAGGCACACAAGGGTTAGCTTCTGTCTTGGGGGAAGTCGATGGCTTGAGTTGAGGATTCCTATAAGATGCCCCGAAAGATGTTCAAGAAAAAAAATGTGAAATGTGTTTGAAATTCAGGGAAGCTGTCTCACTGGAGACATGATTTGGGGAACCAAAGCACGTGGTTATCCAGGAAGCTTTCGCCATCTGTGCAGCAGCCCGTGGGGGCAGCTGGGAGAGTTGCAGAGTGGGCTCAGGCTCTGCACCCCAGAGGTAGCCTTGGAACTCCAGGCCTTTAAAATTCTAGAGGAAACCTGGGAAGTTTCTTTGGCTTTTTAAAAAATATATTTTATTGATTTTTTTACAGAGAGGAAGGGAGAGGGATAGAGAGTTAGAAACATCAATGAAACATCGATCAGCTAGCTGCCTTCTGCATACTCCCTACTAGGGATGTGCCTGCAACCAAAGTACATGCCCTTGACCAGAATCGAACCTGGAACCTTTCAGTCCACAGGCTGATGCTCTATCCGCTGAGCCAAACCGGTTTTGGCCTGGGAAGCTTCTTTGGGAACAGCTTTTAGAGCACCCTCATGTCCAGAGTCCTCTTGAGGATGATTTGAAATGGGTGCAGGTTGTAGGGAGAGATACATTTTTAGAAAATATTTTTTTTATTGATTTCAGAGAGGAAGGGAGAGATAGAAACATCAATGATGAGAGAGAATCATTGACTGACTGCCTCCTGCCTCCCCCCTCCCCCACTGGAGAATACGTTTTTAATAACACCTCCTGCTGTGTTCAGAAGGCCAGCGTCAGGAATGTGGCCAGGCTATTGGCTGAATGCCTCTCCCCAGCCACTCTTCCAAGAACGAGCTGGTGCCTGAGCACAGCGTCACTCACTCGTTTATTTGCCAAACACTTCTGGGGCATCTGCAGGGTGCCAGGCCTTGTGCTGGGCTGGTGGAGGTGAGGCTGAGTAAGCCACAAGACCCAGATGTGTGTCTACTTCTACCACTGATGTATTTAAAGTTCTTCTATTTTTATTTCTGAGCAAAACGGGGTAAATATCCTGCCATTTGTTGTTACCAAACAATGTGCCATGGATTGAATACACTCAAATGAGCAGAAGAAAATCAGAAGACTCCAGTTTGTTGGTTTCTTTTACTTACTCTAGTCAACAAAGGGTTTGAATGTTGTATTTAGAATATAAATGATTCCCCGGGAGAGCTCTACTTGGAAACAGTTGATTGAAGTAAGTCCCCGGTTCTGAATTATCTTCTTGGATAGCAAAAGCTCTTGGTGAATAATGATAACAATAATGAAAGATGCCCCGGAAGATGCCTTGTATTAAAAGAAGGGGGAAAGAAATCTCAGACTTTCCCAATTCTATGTCCAGTCTCTGTACAAAACCTTGTTAACTTCATGCTGTTTTTAGTCAATTTCACAGCAGGGGAGGAGAGAAAGACGGATGGCTTAAGAGAAACAAGTTCAAAGTAGGTAGCACAATTGCTGAAAGCATTCCCTCAGAAGGAGAACTTTTTTGTGGGAGCTAAATGCATGGAAATAAAAAGCTAACAGAAATATAGGTGCATGTATGGGGTGGAGGTGGGAGTTGCCAGGTGATAGTTTCGGTAAGTACAACTCTAGGGAGGGTTGTGAGGATGCTGTTTGAAAACAAACAAAACAAAACAAAACAAGAAAACAGGGCGCTTTGGACAACCAAACTGACAATAAGTGAGCACAGCGCAAGCGTGGCTATCGTGTTCCTTGAGGAGTGCATTGTCCAGCATCAGCACTCACTCAGGACACCTTGGGGTAAGGGTGAGATGTCTTGAGCAGGGGGACCTGCATCCTCGCCCCAGCTCTGTCACTACTCAGTATGCGTGGCTTGTCTCCATGAATATTTACTGGGTGAACAATTTGCATGCATCTTATTAATATTAATACCAACAAATGCTCAGAGGCAATGAGGATCCTGGCAGTAGGACCATTGGTCCCAGAGAGGAGGCTATTAGCATAAAACCCCAGAAGAACTTAATTGAATTACTCGTTCTCATTTCCATAGCAAAGGAGAGGGGGCTACTTAAGTTAGTAAGAACCGATACTTGACCCCCATCACCATTCGGCGGGCCTTGGATTTCACCAGAGGAACTTCCTTAAAAGAAACGAATGAAGAGAATTTGCCACTAAACGGGTTAGCCTGAACACTGGGTCAGGGGCAGCCATTTGGACCTGACAAGGGACCACATTAAGATCTGAGGTGTGGCCAAAACCGGTTTGGCTCAGTGGATAGAGCGTTGGCCTACAGACTGAGAAGTCCCGGGTTCGATTCCGGTCAAGGGCATGTACCTTGGTTGCGGGCACATCTCCAGTAGGGGGCGTGCAGGAGGCAGCTGATCAATGTCTCTCTCTCATTGATGTTTCTAACTTTCTATCCCTCTTCCTTCCTCTCTGTAAAAAATCAATAAAATATATTAAAAAAAAAAAAAGATCTGAGGTGTGGCACGGTGGGTGACACAGGGTGGGAGTGGAAGAGGACAAGAAGTCTGTGGTGGAGTCATTTTCCCTGACACGGTGCCGCAGAAAGGGAAGGGAAGGCAGGAGATCATAAAACTGCCGATCACAGGGTTCTCTCCTGGCCATTGAACATGCACAGTGGCCCTTTGGTTTGGAGTCCCTACATCATAAATAGGATACACACTGTGTCCCAATGCCTGCCACTGTGTAAAAAGCTGATGGAAATGTGTGCTTGAATCATTGGTTGCACTGTGATAACACTAAAAAGAAAATTCTAAAGGGAAAGATTACTCCATGCTCTTCCTACACTAGCAGACCAATTGTTTTTACTTACCGCGTTCCTTCCCGTGTGTGCAGGGACTGATTCTCATCCGTCTGACTGGTCATTTGGATCATCTGTGGCACAGCTGGTAAGCACTAACACCACGTCCCTTCCTCTGCCATTTATTTAGAATGTCATACAGCCCCAGTGTTTCTCGCAGAGGCCAAAATGTTTGTGGCTGCCATATGGTCCCCACCTTCCTCATTTTATGAGATCCTGGCAACCGACCGCGTCTCCAGCCCTTTCCCGGCCCTGCTTTAATCGACAAGGCTGTTCAGTACATTTTACCTAGACCAGTAAAATGTAGTGGTTTTTTTTCTGGATGTGGTATGGGGTGCAGAAACTCCTTTTTCCTAGCATGTGCATGGGAAATTCTGTCAAATCTTCCTCTTCTGTGATTTATTCTAAGGCGATATCCATTCTACTTGATCTATATGGCTCCAAAACCAGTCTGTTCACAGCTAAGTGCAAACATCTTGCTGTGTTTAGTCATTCTTCCATTTTTGAATAGTTATATCATTCTCCCAGATAATATTAAAAAACAACAACAACATTTGTAATTTATCCTTTCTTTTGGATTATTCTTAAGGTTAAATCCCATGAGTTGAATTCTGAATCCAGGAATTTAAGTTGATCTGGCTGTTACCAGGGTAAGGTAGTAACTTGGGCCTACCTAGAGCTCACTGCACTGGGACAGACCGTTAGAATGGATCTCTCGAAATGTTTCCATTTCGTGGGGAGGGGTGCATTGTTTCCCATGATTACAGGCCTGTGTGTCTGGGCAGAGAGGGGACTGCCCCTGACATGCCTCTTCTCTCTGGGGCTTTTCGTTGAGGTTCTGTGAAAACAGAGGTGAGCATGGAGACTAAATATAAGGCACCTTGCGATTTAGTTTAGCACATTTGGGTCCTGACGTGTGATATTTACTATATAGTCTCTGTGGATTGACTGGACTATCGTTCTGCCAGTGCTGATGTGTGAAAGACATTTGGGGGGAAAAGATTACACTTTCCCTCCGGATCTAGTACAGAGTGATGCCATTTGCTCGGCTAGCATGTTAAATTACCTGGGCCAGGCCTTGGCAGGAAGATCTCCTTGTGGATTCCCTGGGTGGATACAGAGCGAGCTCACCTCAGGTGGTGCCAAGCGGGGCTCTGGGGCCGGGGAAGGTCATGGTAGCAGCAACTGCTCCTTAATCTGAGAACAGCAGTGCAGAGCCCCGGCTTCCAGGAACACCCGAGAGGAAGAGGTGTTTGGAAAGCTGGGAAGTCACTGCCCAGGAAGCTAGACACCTCTGTGAGCGAGCCCCAATCTAATGCTGGTGACAAATGGCCTGGATTCGGTCACTCTCTTTTGTTCCGTGGGGAGGGAGGCTGGTCATCAGAAGGCCTGAGCCAAAGGCAGCTTTGTTTTGCAGACACGCAAACCAAAGTGTTGCTGGTGGAAATCGGATTCTTCCAAGGAGTCGGGAGAAAAGTGTTTTGGGGACCCACGTGTCTCTGGGAGCAGGTATCTCAGCTGTGTCCCTCTGCGAAAGAATCCAGCCTCTGGGGTCACAAGCCTGCCCCCGTGCCTTCCAGGCCCGAGGGCCAGGATGCCGAAATTCTGTGTCTCATTTCCCACCAGCATGTCCGCCACCGAGGCTGCAGGCCTCGACCAGCGCTGTGAAGAGCATGGCAATAAGCAAAATGACCTCTAGGCCTTTGCTAAGGTTGGAATATATATCTTGGGCTTGGGAAAGAGCAGGCTTTCTTCCAAACCAACCTCTTTCCTGGCTCTTTGCAGGCTTGTGCTGTGCCCTGCCCCTGTGCCATGATGGCTTCTACTGTGCATGCCTCAGCAGAGGAATTCCCCCCTTACTGGCATTCCTACCTCACCCCCTACTCCCATATGATCTGGGGGAACAGGCAGGTTGTCCTCTGGGAAGATCGAACGGCTGGTCCTTCTTCCTACTATGATTAGCAACTGTTGGGTGGAGGATGTGATGGTTCCCTGGAGCATCTGGAAGCTCCAGTTTCCTAGTTAATCCAGCTTTAATTAGATGTCTGTCTCCCTTCTCTTTCATTAATGTCAACCAACTGCCTATGCTATCAAAAGGAGTCACCTTCTGCCCAGCGGTGTGTCTCAGTGGTTGGGTGTCAACCTATAAATCAGGAGGTCAAGGTTCCATTCCCAGGTGTTCAGGAGGCAGCCAATCGATGACCCTCTCTCCTTATTGATGTTTTATTTCTCTCCCCCTCTCCCTTCCTCTCTGAAATCAATAAATATATGTATATATTTTTTTAAAGGAGTCACCTTCTGCCTCCTTCCCCCTACTTCTCTCTTCCTCTGAAAATCTTTTATTTAGCAAATATTTGTTGAGTGCCTACTATGTGCTAGGCATTGTGCTAGGAGATATAGTTAGAAAGATAAAAAAATGCATGACTCTATACTCAGAAAGGTCATATTTTGGTGGAAGAGATGCCCATTTATCTTAATGTTATACAATATCAATGGTGTTGTAACAGAGATATACACAAGGTAATGCAGAACCCAAGAATAGAAAGTAACTCACCCTGAGGAGTTAGTTACAGACAGGTTAGTTCCCAGAATAGGGAAGGTTTGAGCTGGGACTTGAAGGGTGAGTGGGAGTTTATCAGGCAGAGAACAGAGGGGAAGATGTGACAACATTAATGACAGCACAGATGCCTGAAGTGCATGTGATCAGGACACATTGTCAGAGTGAAAAGTGGAAGCAAACTAAATGCTTGACACCACAGGTGGCACCTAAGTACATCATGAAATATTCATGTGATGACTGTTCTGTCACTATTTACTTTTAAATATTTTTAAATATGTTTTTATTTATTTTAGAGAGAGAGGGAGGAAGAGATAGAAACATCTATCAACTGCCTCCTGCATGCCCCATCCTGGGGATCAAGCCCACATCCTGGGCATGTGTCCTGACCAGGAATCAAACCGGGGACTTCCTGGTTCATGGGGTGACACTCAACCACTAAGCCACACCATACAGGCAAAGTTCTGTGCCTTTTAAATGATGTTTACAAGGAGATGTTAACATATGGGGAATTACTCATGCTATATGGTGTTAAGAGAAAACTCAAGACATATAATTGTCTATATAAGATTGAGCTCATCTTTTCTATACATAAAAATTTAGAAGGAAAATGTATCTGTCATTGCTTTTGCTCCTTTATAGTTTTTGAACTCACTCTCTTTAGGGTTATATTGTTTTAATAGAAAAATATGAAGTCAGAACATTAAAGGAAATATATGGCAGTTTCCAGAATAAAGACTGGAGTATTGGGAGCAGGGGTCTGGGGGAGAGAGATGAAGCTGGTAGAACCTAACTACTGTGCTCACTTACTTATCCAAAGGTAATAAGAAATGACAGAAACCCCAGTTTTGTATTGGACACTAAAGAATACTGTTAAATTAGAAAAAAATGACTCATAGGGGTAAAATATTAAGCTTTTATCACATGTCAATTCTTTGCCTTGCTTTACAAAGGAATTGCACGGTGCTGGGTGGATCCTTTTCTGTTTGTTTGTTTTTTAAATATATTTTATTGATTTTTTTTACAGAGAGGAAAGGAGAGGGATAGAGAGTTATAAATATCGATGAGAGAGAAACATCGATCAGCTGTTTCCTGCACACCGCCTATTGGGGATGTGCCCGCAACCAAGGTACATGCCCTTGACTGGAATCGAACCTGGGACCTTTCAGTCCGCAGCCCGACACTCTATCCACTGAGCCAAACTGGTTTCCACTGGACCCGGTTTTTTGTGGATACTGTTGCCTCTTGATGAGCCCCACACCACAGATTTTCCCTCCTTCCACTGAACACTAGGAGAGGCACTGGGCTCGTGTTTCTGTAAATACATTTCTGTTTTGTTTTTCTACTTGTATATAATTCAATTGGTGCCAAGTTAAATATGTATCCATCTGTGCTATCGAGGCATTTATTTTGGCCAAGAGCTGTGTACTAATGGATGGGGATGCAGCACTTCTAGGTTTTGAAGGGGACAAAGGGCAAAGGCTTAGGGTGTGCTTGCCATTGTGGAGTACTATCGTGGAGCACCCTGGGAAGCCAGGGATCATGGGGGAGCCTTCAGCGTTGGGGCTTGAAGTCCAAGGAGTAAAGGGGGAGCAGCCCTAAGCTCACACACGCATTACCGACTCCTCAGGTTTTCCAAGGTTGGAATGAAAACTCTGACAGACCCTTATGGTTGTCTGACATCGGTGGGTCTAACCTGCTAGGTTTTACTCAAGCCAGAGTGGGGTGGGAATCAAGGATGACAAATTCCGACACAGGTAAGAGTGTGTCTTTGTGCACCCACAGATTTTTGTTCCCCAAGAAGCAGGATGTGGTGAGTCTCAGAGGGCAGATGCTGCTGCAGCTCTTTCTCACGTGCACCCACGGAAGACAGCAGCCGGACAGCTGACCGGCCGCCCGGCCTCACATCTGTCTGTCCTCAGGGTGTGGGCATAAGCTTCCCTGAGAAAAAGTCTCATAGTGCCGCAGAGAGAGGTTTGAATTGGTGCTGGGGGTTTAAGGAGCACATTGGGGGCTTCAGATGTCCGGGCAGCAAGCTTCCTCCAGAGCATGCACTCGCCAGGGTCTGGTTAGAGGCAGATTCTGCAAGGAAAAAATGACCCACCAACTATCACCCAATTCAAAATGGCAGAGTTTGAATCTGAAGAGAACTCCTGGCATCAGTGAATGCAAATACTGGACTGGGAAAATTCAGGGGACTTACCCAAAGCCTCTGAAGTTAGTCAATGCAGAGTTGGAGCTAAAACTCACTTCCCCGAGTCCCCCAAACTGTGCTTGAGAGCCACCATACCCTCCTTCACCGTTGCTTCATCACTTCTATTAGCAAAAGGATGTTAAGCTCACCCTTTCCTCCTTTAATAAAGCAGCATAAATAGAGATTTAAAATGTTTTGGCAAGTTCAGATTCCAAGAAAGCCGGTGATGCCCTTTCTTTTAGAGGCTAAAACTGTTGCAAACTCACCAGGAAGCCAAAAGCTGAAATGTGAAAAGTGCATTCCCCAGACAGACTTAATACATTATGAAGACAGAATTTTCCAAGACCTGGGTCCCCAGACCCAGACTGATGTCTCCTCTCTCCTTGAAATATAAGCAGGAACTAGCAAGATTCAGAAAATTGAATCCAAGTAGATATTCATCATTTTCCTTTTTCCATTCTGAATAATGCATGGTGCTCTTTGCATTGGCTCTCACATAATGAGTATGAATATGAGAGAGAGCGTGTGGGAGCACCTGTAAGAACATGTGTGTGTGTGCACATTAGAGTGTAGGTGTGATTGTGTGTCTGTATGTGTGACTATGCGAGTCTGTGCCTGAATGAGTATATGACTGTGTGATTGAGTGTGTGAATGTATGTGAGTGCATGAATAACATGTGAGTGTGTGAGACTCTGTGAATGTGTATGCACTTAAATGCAATAGGAACTAAGGTATTCATTTATTTTGAATAGTTGTGATACACACCTATTTCCAGTTCCCTTCAGATGGGAAATCCTATTCATGTTGACCATAGTTCTCAAAATAATGGTTTTAATAGGTTGAAGTCACATCGATGATATTTAGAGATGTTTGATAATGTCAGGAAAATGTTTACCTTCTTTTATTAACTGCACCAAGTTTTGATATAAGATTCATATGAAAGGCCAAAATTCTACTTTCAGATATAGCAAAGGTTTTATTTATAGGAAAGATACCTATTCTAGCCTTGTCTTCCTCCATTTAAAGTTTCACACTACAGCTGAAATGTCTTTTCAGAAGTCATTCTGAAATGCTCAAAGAACATTTTCAAAAGTATTTTGGTGCGTGATCAGCGGAAGTTGCAAATGAAAATGGTTCAGGCAGACAATAGGTTGTAACGGGTTATGTGTAAGACAATAGAGAGTAGTGGAGAGTGCAGTAAACTAGAGATAACATGTCCTGTCAGAAAAGGTCAGTTGCCACTCAATTCCAGAGATTTTTGTTTCTTGATGAAACCTGGTTCTAAAATGGGAAGATATTATTATTCCTTAAAAGAAGCTAGAAATCTATTTTTTAATGTAAAACATCTCACATTTTATTTTATTATTTAATAAATCTTTATTGTTCAGATTATTACAATTGTTCCTCTTTCTCTCCCATAGCTTCCCTCCACCCGGCTCCCACCCCTCCCTCTGCCCTTATCTCCCCCGTATTGTCCTCATCCATAGGTGTATGATTTTTGTCCAGTCTCTTCCTGCACCCCCCTTCACCCCTTTCCCCTGAGAACTGTCAGTCCACTCCCTTTCTATGCCCCTGATTCTATTATATTCACTTGTCTATTCTGTCATCAGATTTTTAATTCATTTGATTGTTAGATTTACTTATTGATAGATATGTATTGGTTGTTCATAATTTTTATCTTTACTTTTTTCATCTTCTTCCTTTTCTTAAAGAGTACCTTTCTGCATTTCATATAATCCTGGTTTGGTGTTGATGAACTCCTTTAGCTTTTTCTTATCTGTGAAGCTCTTTACCTGACCTTCAATTCTGAATGATAGCTTTGCTGGGTGGAATAATCTTGGTTGTAGGTTCTTGCTATTCATCACGTTGAATATTTCTTGCCACTCCCGTCTCGGCTGCATAGAGAAATCAGCTAACAATAGTATAGGTGCTCCCTTGTAGGTAATTGACTGTTTTTCTCTTGCTGCTTTTAATATTCTCTCTTTGTCTTTTGCTCTTGGTATTTTAATTATGATGTGTCTTGGTGTGGTCCTCTGGATTCCTTTTGTTTGGGGTTCTGTGTGCTTCCTGGACTTGTAAGTCTATTTCTTTCACCAGATGGGGGAAGTTTTCTGTCATTATTTCTTCAAATAGGTTTACAGTATCTTGCTGTCTTTCTTCTTCTGGCATCCCATTATTCTGATGTTGGTACGCATGAAGTTGTTCCAGAAGCTTCTGACACTATCTTCATATTTTTGGATTCTTTTTTCTTTTTGCTTTTTCAGTTGAGTGTTTTCTGCTTCTTTGTATTTCAAATCTCTGACTTGATTCTTGCATTCCTCTAGTCTGCTGTTAGTTCTCTGTATAATATTTTTTATGTCAGTCAGTATTATGTTTAATTTCTAGTTGGTTCTTTTTCATCTCCTCTTGGGTTTTGCTAAATTTATCCAACTTTTCTAAAAAATTCTTGAAAAATCTTATAACTGTGGTTTTTGAACTCTATGTCCAGTCATTTGTTTTCCTCCATTTCTTTTGTTCCTTTGTCTGCATTTTTGCTGCTTCCCTGAGTTGGTAGAGTAGCTTTGTGTGCTGGGTGTCCTATATGGCTCAGTAGCTCTATCTCCTGAGGTGGACTCTCTTGGTGCACCCCTTTGTGGACTGTGTGTACAGCCTTGTGGTAGTTCAGTCTTGATTGTTGTTGGTATCACTGAGGGGAATTGACCTCCGAGCCAATTGATTGTGAAGATCAGCTGTGTCTATGCCAGGAAAACTTCTGTGCTGGAGTCAGCCTTAAGATATAAGACTTGCAAAATTGCAAAAGCCTCTGTGTTCAGCTTGGATGGGGTGGAGTCTCTGGGCTGAGCACACAGCCTTGGCTTCCCATCAGCCCTGCCCTATGCAACCCTTGGGTCTCAGTGTCCCTCAGTAATTGCTGCAGCCCTCTCTGCGTGCACTCTCGCTCGTGCACCTCCAGACCTCTGCCTTTCCTGGTTCCCCTAAGTTTCTGTGCACTCCTCCCTTTTCACTACAGTCCAGACTCCCCCGACATGAGTCTCACCTGGAATTGGGGTTCAATGCAGTCAGAACTGGGGTTCAGTGCAGTTGGGATGTTCTGTTCCCCTCCTGCTAGAGGAAGCCAGCCAGGCACTCTGTCCTCTCTACGCGCGTGTTTCCATACTTCAGCTTTTTGCAGCTCCTCTGAGTCTCCATGACCCCCTCTCTTTCCTTCTAGTTGTAAAAGTTCCACTCAGCCAGCTTTCCTGTAGTTCTGGATGATGTCTGTTCTGACTTTTAGCTGTGGATTTGAAATTTTTATGCGAGGCAGCAGTTTAGGTGTTCACTTATACTGCCATCTTGGTTTCTCTCTCCCAAATTTTAAATGATGGCAACTAATTCAATCAAAAGGCATACTTCAAAAAAGCCCAACAACTGCCAATCTTGGTTTTTGGACCACTTATGAGAGAGCCTATGCAAATACCAGATGTGATGATGATGGAGGTGATGAATGCCATTTCAATGTTTGCTAAACGATGCTCTAAGATAACTGTGCATTTCAGTAATCTAACAAATGGCGACCTCATTGCATTCTCCCAATGCTCAGTTCACCGCTCCCAGGTGGCGTCTGCTGATCGCTGAGATTAGGTGGTGGCATTTACCTCCTGGAGCAGCAGTCACTATGCTCCTAGCCACAGGCCCAGCGAGCGCATGCTCAGAGGTGCAGGAGCCAGGTGGTTCTCTTCACTTGCAGGTCGTGTTCTTCAACCAGGATGTGGGATGCTTAGGGAGGAGAATGGGAAATGAATGGCCCACTAGTAAATGGGATCTTATTGGGGAAAAAAATGAATGAAAAGGGTGGAACATCGTGATGACATTTATTTTATTTTGTTTTATTTTATATATTTTATTGATTTTTCACAGAGAGGGAGAGAGATAGTCAGAAACATCAATGAGAGAGAAACATCGATCAGCCACCTCCTGTACGACCCCCAATGGGGATGTGCTCGCAACCAAGGCACATGCCCCGGATCGGAATTGAACCCGGGACCTTCCAGTCTATAGGCCGACGCTCTATCCATTGAGCCAAAACCGGTTTCGGCGACATTTGTTTTTATCAAATGCTTTTAAAATCCAGCCTGTTGCCTTCATTTTCATCCCAGTGAACCCCATGCTATGCAAGGATTTTGCAAACATCTCTCAGGCCAAAGGCTTTGGTTAGGCTTCCTGAAGGATCAGCACTGCTCTGAGAAGTGTTGGCCTCTGAATGAATTTGTGAGACGACATTAGCGTGATTGCTTCGGTGACATGCAGAGAGAGACACCTGAGGCCGTGGTTCCAGATGAGAGCTTCTTATAGAAGGCGAGGATGCAGACCATCAGCCACATGCTTCTTGCACCTGGACTCCCCGAGGCCCTTCCTTGTCATCCGGGAATCTGTCCCACGGATAGCCAGGAAAAGCCTCTTCCTCCTGAATGCTTTGCTTTCACCTGAACCTTTTTTACTTGGCAAAGAGGTGGGAGTCTGCTTCCAAGAGTTTTCCCTTACCTGCTCCTCTTATTTGTCTATCACCTGCTCCTCTCTCGCCCCGTTATAACACACACATGCACACACACTCACACACACACACTCATATGTTCACTCACATGTGCACTCAAGCCTTCACACATTCCTAAATTCTCATTTCATCCCCAGACCAGTGCTGAGAGGAGTCCTCGTGGGCAGGGCTAGCAATGGTTTGGGGAACAGGGAAAAAGAAAGAGAAGATAAACACCTTCTCAACCCAAATTACACTTCTCATCAGGTTTACAGTTAATCTTTTAGAATCGTTGTATTTTTACTTAAAAATAACTTTTACCAGGGGGAACGCCGTTGGCTGTGTTCCCGACTCTAAGAATGTCTGCTGGCACTTCACACTGGTTGGCTTGTTCACTCATTCAATTACTATTTCTTGAACCTCTTCTCGGGAACAGGCGGGCGCAGTTCCAACCGGTGGTAACAACAACAAAAGACAGAAACACCCACCTTCCCGGTGGATGTGAGTGAATTAGAATAAGAGCAGTGAGGTTGTCGGCAGGGGGCAAATTATCAGCAGGTAGGTGGTAAGATCAAACACACATGACTAACATGATTTGCATTTTAAGTGCACAAATTCTATTTTCTGTAACAAAGCAGCTTCTCCTTTATATCTAAAAAAAATCCCAATCTTAAAAACAATGGGGAAGGACAAAGATGGGTGAGCAAAGACAGAGAACGCATCCCCCCACCTACAACTTAGAGTGTTAAGAGATAAACTGAGGCATAGTCACAAGGTTAGGAGTTTGAGCAAATCCATGAGAATCAGGCAGCGTCCAGTCGAGCAGGTCAATGTCAAGGAGCTCCGAGGAGCTGCACAAAATGAAAGACTTTCGTAGGCAGCAGTACAGGATGTCTGTCACAGGAGGCAAAACAGCAGGGGGGTTGTTACTTTTCTTGAGGGGATGGCTGGGTCTACGAGAAGATTACCCAACTAGTGCTGACCAGCAATTCATGATGGACTGGTTTAAGCTTTCATCTCCGGAAGGGCCAAGGGACTCCAATGAAGTCTCTATTTGCTGAAGCAACTCCATTTTTGGCTTGTCCTGTTTTGTTATGTTTTAATATGTTTTTATTGATTTCAGAGAGGAAGGGAGAGGGAGAGAGAGAGAGAGAGAAACATCAATGACGAGAGAGAATCAGTGATTGGCTGCACACTGGGGATCAAGCCTGCAACCCGGGCATGTGTCCTGACTGGGAGTGGAACCGTGACCTTCTGGTTCATAGGTGGATGCTCAACCACTGAGCCACACCGGCAGGACTGTTGTCTTGTTTTTAACACTAGGCATGATGCCGAAACCGGTTTGGCTCAGTGGATAGAGCATCAGCCTGCGGACTGAAAGGTCCCAGGTTCGATTCTGGTCAAGGGCATGCATGTACCTTGGTTGCGGGTGCATCCCCTATAGGGGTCGAGCAGGAGGTAGCTGATGGATGTCTCTCTCATCGATGTTTCTAACTTTCTATCCCTCTCCCTTCCTCTCTGTGAAAAATCAATAAAATATATTTAAAAAAAAAACACACAAAAGAACACTAGGCTTGCTACCTGGGGAGAGTCCCCTTTTCACCTCTCAGTCCCCTCTTTCTAAAATGGGGTCAGTTCCTAATCACAAGATAGAACTCTGATGGAGTTTAGGTAACATGCTCTCAGACAAAAGCATTTTGTCCACTGGCAAGCGCTACACAGAGCAAGTTATTATTCAGTGTGAGGGGAGCTGGGGACAATTGTGCAGGGACAGCTGGGTTCCCTCCTGGGCTGGTGGATGGACGTGAGGGGAGGAATCAGAAAGACAGAATGAGCTCATCCACCAATTGGCACCCTGCTGCAGCCATTCATGGATTTTGCCTCCCCCCCCCACTGCTGCCCCCTTCTCATGTCTTCCTCTGGGGGCAGATCATCAAGTCAGGGGCTAAGCAGACACCAGGGAATGAGTTGCCCTCTCATTCTTGCAAACTCCCCATCGTAATGAGAAAGTCTCTGGGGGCCTCTCACTTGACTCGGGGAGTGTAAGCCTAGCCTCCCTCCATGGATGCTACTCTCCCCCAATGACAGACTCCCTCCCTCTTCTTGTAGAATCTGAGTAGGGGCTGGGGTGCTTGGGAGATCAGGTTCATTCTGAGGATTGTCTGTGAGCCTGCAGTGGTGGCTCTAATTGCAGGCAGATGGTGTCAACTCTCCGGACTAAGAAAGGGTCTTCAGTAGCTTTGTTCTTGGCCTTCACCACAGTTCTTTGACATCAAGAAAAATTCCACTTGACATTCTTTAACACAGCCATCCTGCTCTGTTCTCTGCCACAGCGCTCAAATCACGACCCCTGGTGGTGCAATGGCAGAAGTGCAGTCCAGAATCCCACAAGTAGCTAGCGCTTAGTTCAAAGGTGTAGATCTTACTGGTAGACCTAATGAGCAAATATATCCAGTTATATTTACACTTTATGTTACTGGATAAAGAAAAAAAATTTCTTTTAAAAGTTATTTTTTTAATTTTAAATTCTAAAGGAAAATGTTCAGAAACAAGATTTTCAGTGCAAGTTTGTTGTGAATGGTAAACTGGTAACACAACATCTCTTTGTTTTAATTAATTATTCAAAAACCGTGTAGCGCCGAAACTGGTTTGGCTCAGTGGATAGAGCGTTGCCCTGGGGACTGAAGGGTCCCAGGTTCGATTCCGGTCAAGGGCATGTATATTGGTTGTGGGCACATCCCCAGTAGGGGGCGTGCAGGAGGTGGCTGATAGATGTCTCTCTCTCATCGATGTTTCTGGCTTTCTATCCCTTTCCCTTCCTCTCTGTGAAAAATCAATAAAATATATTTAAAAAAACAAAAAACAAAAAAAAACATGTAGCTACGAAAACTGAGACTTGCCCAAGGTCATCCATCTGGACTTGTCCTTGGGCAGGAAGAGCCGAGGCTCTTGACCCAAGGAGCTTTCCCCAACAGTCGGCCTCACAGATTCACTGTTGTACTTCCTAAAACCTGTGCAGATCATCCTGCCCCTGCCCCCTAACTTGGTGGTTTGACTGCATGGTAAGTGTACACCAAACTGTGCCTGAGTATAACAGACCTCTGTGATAAGCACAAGGCATCAGGTGGCATTCTTTAAAGCTTATGTAATGGTATGTTAATTACTTTGGTGCAAATCTCTGTCTGGAACACGTAAAGCCAATTGTCAAAATACCCCTTTTGCAAAAATGCAAAATTTCTGAAATGAGGCAGGAATACAGAGATGCTGGGTCCACTGGATTTCAGCAGAAGATATACTTGCTTTTGGAGTTGGTTAAAAAGTAAAGCACTATCCCTGCCCACAGGCGGAGGGGAGAGATGGTTTCTGACCTTCTACACCCATGGAGTTTAACTATGGGGTCACTTCTATGTCTGCATTGTTGAGGAACTTGTTGGGGGAAACACCAACTTGTATATTTAATGACAGAACCATTTTTAAAAATGTTTGATATCTGGGTTATTAACTTGTAGGCAACATATCAACTAAGTCTTTTTGGATTGTGTGGGGGGAGGATAGTAAAAAAGACTGACTTGAGGGAAACAGTTTTTCTAATTGCATCTGTATGGGATAAAAGTAATTTTATTAAAAGATTTTTCTGCAAAAAGGAAAAAAGTGGAAGGAGTTTATGCATTTTTTCAGACATGCCAGAGATCCAGAGACATCTGATTTCATTGCGGGTGAAAAACAAGAAAGCACCAGACAGACACTAGAAAGCCAATTATTTCAGGACAATGTGACTGACCATCTTAGTGTGTCTGGGTTCCAAAACCACACGAGTAACTGCTTTGATGCCCTGCTTTGTGAGGTCCCTCCATAATTCTCCTTAGAGAGAGACCTGGCCTAAGGATGGTTTCATAGGCTCACTTTCAGGACATCTTCCTTTGCTTGCTTGGTTGATACTAAACCTCCATGGTCATAGATTCTTTCTATTATGTGGTAGATGTGTGTTTGTTTTCTAAAATATATTGTTATTGATTTCAGAGAGGAAGGGAGAGGGCGATAGAAACATCAATAATGAGAGAGAATCATTGATTGGCTGCCTCCTGCACATCCCATACTGGAGATCATGCCCTGACCAGGAATTGAACCATGACCTCCTGGTTCATAGGTCAACGCTCAACCACTGAGCCACACCGGCCGGACACAATGTAACCACCACACTGTGTCTTCTACAGGAAGCATGCTACTGACCATAGGGCAAGGCCTGGCCCTTTAAAAGAGAGCTGTCTTAGTCTGCTCAGGCTGCCATAACAAAATACCACAGACTGAGTGACCTAGACAAAGAAATCCATTTCCTCACAGTTCCGTTGGCCAGAGTCTGCAGTGGACTGCATGTCTGTGTCACCCCAAATTTATATGTTGACGCCCAAATCCTAATGTGATGGCATTTGGAGGAGAGCTTTTAGAGGGAATTAGGTTATGAAGCTGCAAGCCTCCTGTGTGGGATTAGGACCCTTAAAGAAGAGGCCAGAGAGCTAGCGAGCTCTCTTCCCACCATGCAAGAAGGACATCATAAGAAGTAAGCAATCTGCCACCAGCCCAGAAGAGAGTCCTCATCTGACCTTGCTGGCACCACGATCTCAGGCTTCCAGCCCCAGGGATACATTTCTCTTTTGTATAAGACACCCAGTCACGGAAACCGGTTTAGCTCAGTGGATAGAGCATCGGTCTGCAAACTGCAAGGTCCCAGGTTCGATTCCGGTCAAGGGCATGTACCTTGTCAGTGGGCACATTCCCAGTAGGAAGTGTGCAGGAGGCAGCTGATCGATGTTTCTCTCTCATCAACGTTTCTAATTCTCTCTCCCTCTCCTTTCCTCTCTGTAAAAAATCAATAATAATAATAAAAAAAGACACCCAGTCTATGGCACTTTGTTGTAACAGCCCAAACTCACTCAGATAAAGTCCAAGACCAAGGTACCAATTTAGCCCTTTCTGCTTCTGCCAAGTATAAGACAGATTGTCAGGACCCAACTTTGGAAGAAAATTCAAACTTGACGTTCCCAGAGCCTGCAATTTAGATCTTGACATTCAGCAAATATCATGTGAAGTGCTAGGCTAGGCCTGAGAAAGACGTAATCTCTGCTTTCACAATGGATAGGGCCCCTTTAAATCCAAAATGAACTGTCTACCAAGACCACCCCAGAGTGTTTTATCAAAAGGTGGACTTTGACAGCAAAATATTTGCGAATAAATCTAACCCCTTTGGAAACTCCAAATCCCTTTCTGTTTGTGGGGATGCATTTATTCAGTCTTATGCCCATTCAGCTAATCAGACAGGGAGCCGAGGTGCCTGACGAGACCAGGTAGGTGAGACTGGAAGGACAGACAGATAGGGCTCAGGCCAGGAAGGCCTGTGTTTCATGGCAAAGACTTCATTCTGCAGGTGATGGGAGAGTCCGAGGCAGGAGGGATGGTTCATGTGACTCTAAGGTTATTGAGCCCAAGGACGTGGGCATTGAGGGTGAGGGAAGCCTTCAGAGTGACCCCTGGCTTTTGGCCAGTGAGTGGAGGGCCTTCTCTGGGAAAGGGGATGCAGCTGCTAGAGCAGGTCTCTGGTAGGAGGGAAGGTTTTGCTTTCCAGCATGGATTTGAGGTGCCCAGGTGCACCTAGATAGGGGTTCTTAGAATCAGTGTGTCCAGTGAGGCTGGTGCTCTGGAAAGAGGTTCTTTCTTCTTACCCTCTGCTTCTTTGGTTCCAACTTCTATATGGAAGTATTTCTCCTTCCTGGTTCTCAGGTCATCCCCAAAGTCCTTCCTGGAGGGCTCCCCCCATGGAGTACCCCTTTTATACATGAGATCTGCTTCTGGCTTTGGCCCTCAAGCATGACGATTTTGTTACCACCTCTGCTGTCCTGCCCCGACTGGCCTGGCCTGCCCCTTCCATGTGCTCAGGCAGGACTCAGCTTGCCTGTCCCAGGCCGGTTCTGCTTTGGGTTGGAGGATGGCTGCATCTGGTCACTCCCTGGTTACCCATCTGCTGCCAAACTGTGAAATCGTGAGCTCTTCCAGGCCCAGAACTTTCCTGGGCATGTTTAGAGACTGAAGAAGCAGGGAAACAGTGTTAGGTGATCAAATAATCGAATCGATATCCCCTCCCTGGGGAAACTGACTTTCAGATCATTTCCCAGTCCCTTTTGCTTAGACCACATTCCATTTGCTAAAACCAGTAACTTTCTCCTCCGGCCTTGCCCAGGATCTGTACCGGCTCAGAGAATTCACAGCTGAAAAAGCTCACCTGGAGTCCTTTACAACCTCTGATTACCACTCCCCCTGGATATAAAGTGCTGGAGTGACTTTATAATTCTTCATTACTTTCAGCCTCCTGGGTTCCTCCTTTGGTGACCCTAACAGAGAGCACAAGGACATTGCCATCACAAGGCCTTTTTGGGAAGTAGACCCAAGAAAAGTACTAAACACATGGTAAAAACCAAGACACAGGAGCTCGGGGGCGCTTTCCTGGAAGGGGGACAGCACAGGGACATGGCTGGGCCTTTTGGGGGATTCATCCCTACCCTCTTCCTCATTTTGTCAGACTCAGACTAGAGAGCCCCTCATTTCAGGCAAGATAGGAGGCCCTGATTTTGAATCGCTAGGATAGTAATAAAAAATGTGACACCTAAGCCCTGGCCAGTGTGACCCTTGGTTTGATTCCCTGGCAGGTCACATTCCTGAGTTGTAGGCTTGATCCCCAGTAGGAGGTATGCAGGAGGCAACCGATCTGTTTCTCTCTCTTTCTCCCTCTCCCATCTTCTCTCTCTAAAATCAGTAAAAACATATTATAAATATAAATAGATGCCAATTAAATAAATTTTAAGTAACAGCCAATATTTATTGAATACTTAACTGTGTGCCAGGCACTAAGTGCATTGCATATATTACTTCATTGAATCTTCACAATGCTATGAGGCTCATACTGTTAAGATGAAGACATAATGCTTCATCTTAAGGCCAGTTACATAACTTGTCTAGGCATCTCACAGTTGGGCAGTGGTAGAGCTGGGCCTCAAACCTAGCTACCCAATTTGAGTATTGTTATGTGGACTGGGCTATGTTTCATTTCCTCCCCTATACAAATTCCCTGCTTTATTTATGTATAGGTGTACCATCTAGTGGTGTAAAATGAGAAATGCATGTTATTTTTAGAAGTGGCTAAAAGCATGATTTGAGTAGTCAGTCTCTCTAGGCTCCCTGAAGGATAAATGACTGAAAATCCTGCAGTAGAGTCTTCCCCAAAGATCTGTTTTAGTGATATGAAATCATTCAAATTATTTCTCAAAATAATATGTGACAAGCAAAATTACAATATTAACTTGGGACAGAATTAAGCTTTTTTTTTTTTTTTGGTGTGTGTGTTTATTATCTGCTCAGTGCAGAGTAGTTGGGGGCATCTTGCATTAAAACACATGAACCTTGTAGGAATACTTTATAGTTTTATTGTGTGTTAAAGATAACCTCATTTTCTTTAAAAAAAATAGTAAGTGCAATTCTGTAAGATTAATATTTTTATTCTGTTTGTAGAGCTAAAGAAATTGAACCAGATAAGTTTGCCCCATGCTATGTAGTTAAAGAGTCAGCATCACTAAAACTCAATCCAAGGCTGTCTAACTCGTTTTTGGCCTCTTGGCCTTGTCACATAAGATTGCTAACTTAAATGGCTACAGAGTGAGTCATTGCTACACTGTTTGGTCACAAATGCCCACTCCCTCATGGGGAGCAGTTTTGCTGCTAAAACATGTTCATATGGGAAAAATTCAAATACATTTTTCACTTGTTGGCAAAAACATACTTTTATAAAAAGCAAAGATTATGTAGTCTTATTTTCCTGGAAAGAAAAATCTAAATGTGGTTCTAAGACTCTAATGATAAATGGCTAAATAAATTCTTGGAATAAAAGTTTAGAATGGAAGGATGAAGACATATATGTAATACCTTAATCAATGAAGGAAAAAAAATTTTAGAGAAAAAAAATAGAAATAATGAGAAGGACCATTGACGTTAATGGTTTTGATTGAGGGGGTGACAAACTTTGATTCTTACTGATTTATGAATAGATCGATTAGTTACATCTTTTAGGTAATTATTGTTTGGCTATATCTTATGAAAAGGGTATGGGAGACTACCTTTGAATGTATGTGAATGTTTTCTTTAATTCAAAAAATTCCAAGGTGTATCATTGAGGTATTTTATAATTTAGTGTTTCCAGAAATTTTTGAGTAAAATGAGTTGGGGAAAATTCTTTTACTCTTTTGAGCTCCTTTTAGGACAAGCAACATTTTACTCAACAATGATAAACATTCATACAAAATTGATATACTTCAGTGCAGTCAGAAGCCAAAACAACTATACTTTTCTAACACTATCAACCTTCTCTAACTCCAGTATTCTCTTCTTGGAATTCCAATTTCTTCCAATTCCAAAAAAAAAACAGCAACAATAAACTTCAGAGGTTCTCTGAGACCTCTGTTTGCTCAGCAAGGGAAATGAGCATTTTAAAATGGTGTATCTGCTCTATCCTTATTAGACTTATGGGGAAAGATCGAAATTAGACATTGGAAGAGGTGATGAGTAGCTACTCATTTAAATAGTAGAAACAGTTCCCATTGACCTTTAATCCCAGGACCTGACCATGTTTTGTGTGTGTGTTTTTGTTGTGTGTTTTTTTTGTGTGTGTGCGTGTGTGTGTGTGTTTTTAAGTTACATCTTTCTCCAGGAAGATATGATTTAATATCTGGTAGTGCTGAACCTTCCTGGCTGAAAATTTTTTAAAAAAACACACAAAGTTTTTAATTTTCTTATGTGCTCTTGACAAAAATGTAAGGTTCCTGATTAGAATGCCTGACTTTAAAATAACGTTCAGGTGTTAAATGGAATGCATTTGTTATTTTACTTTTTTTTCAGGCAAGAGCTTGAACAAATTGTAAGATGATTCTACAATTTATCTTTGTACAAATTGTAAGATGATTCTAAAATTCAGATGACATTGTAAGGTACCCAATAATCTTGAAAAAAAATAACAAAGTTGGATTTATACTTTGTATCTAGAAATAAGCCTGTACATCTATAGTCAACTGAGTTTTTTAAAAGATTCTAAGAACATCCGATGTGGAAAGAAATGTCTTTGGTGCTAAAACAACTGGAGAGCCACATGCAAAATAATGAAACTGAACCCTTCCCTCTTGCCATGTACAAAAATTCACTCAAAATAAACCAGAGACCTACATATAAGACCTGAAACTACAATACTCTTGAAAAAAAGCATAAAGGTAAACCTTCATAACCTTGGGTTTGACAAATCATCCTTATATCTGACACCAAAAACACAAACATCCAAAGGAAAAATAGATAGAACTTCATCAAAGTTAAAAATTTGTACATTTTAAAAGATACCATTAAAAAAAGTGAAAAGAGATAGTGGGAGAAAATCTCTGCAAATCATATATTTGGTAAGGATCTGGTAACATCCAGAATATATAAAGAACTCTTAAATTCAATAATAAGCCCAGCCAATGTGTTTCAGTGGTTGAGCATTGACCTATGAACCAGAAGGTCACGATTCCTGGTCAGGGCACATGCCCGGATTGCTGGCTTGATCCCCAGTAGGGGGCATGCAGAAGGCAGTGGATCAATGATTCTCTCTCATCATTTTTGTTTCGATCTCTCTCTCCCTCTCCCTTCCTCTCTGAAGTCAATAAAAAATAGTTTTTAAAATTCAATAATAAAAAACCCCAAGTAACGTAATTTAAAAGTGAGCAAAGGATCTGAACAGACATTTTTCAAAGGAAGATGTATACATGGCCAATAAGCACATGAACATCATTAGCTATCAGGTGAATGCAAATTAAAACCACAAGATACCACTTCACACCCATTAGGATGGCTAGACCCAAAAGTCAGGTTATAACCAATGTTTTTGAGAAAGTGGAGAAATCTAAACTTTCATGCATAGCTGGTGAGGATGTAAAATGGCAAAGACACTTTGAAAATCAGTCTAGCAGTTTCTCAAATGATTTAACAGAGTTACCATAGGACCATGAAATTCCACTTTGAGGTATAGACTCAAAAGAAATGAAAACATGTATCTATAGAAAAGCTTGTGTGTGAATATTTATCCCAGCAAAGATTATGTAAGCTGCAGTTATTATTCTTAATGAATAAAAGGTGGAAACAGCCCAGATGTCCATCAACTGAAGAATGGATAAACAAAACATGATACATACATGCAATGAAGTATTATCTATGTACTTGAGGCCTGGTGCATGAAATTCATGCATACAGGGGCTGGGGCAGTCCCCTCAGCCCAGCCTGCACTCTTCTCCAATCCAGGTTCCCGTGGGGCAGTCAGACATCCTTCCCACAATCTGGGACTGCTGGCTCCTAACCGCTCACCTGCTTGCCTGCCTGGTTTTCCCCAACTTCCCCCCTCCCACTGGCCTGGTCACCCCACACAGCCTGCTGCTCAGTGGTCCATCTGGTTGTTTCGGTTATGATGGCCCCTGGCTTTTTATATATTAGGATATAATGGAGAAATATGCTAATTAATGGGGACTCTGTAACGGGTCAACCAGACAGGAGGAGGTTGTGCGGGCAGCATTGGGGGCCGGGCGGCAGGGGCCTCCACGAACCTATGCTAAAGGAGGGCCTGGTGAGCAGCAGCTGTGGCTGCTTCAAGGGCCAGAGAGAGAGGCAGAGCTGAACTGGCAGCGACCACAGCTGCTGCAGGGCCCAGGGAGTGAGACAGGGCCAGACTGGCAACTCACGGGTGGGTGGCGCAGCGCGATTTCGAATCGTGCCCTGGGCTCCTAGTTTAGCCATAAAAACGAATGAAGTCCTAATATGTGCTGCAATATGTATGAACATGGAAAACGTAAGTGAATGAAGCCAGTCCCAAGAGACCCCATACTATCTGACTTGATTCATATGAACTATCCAGAATAGGAAGTCTATGGAGACAGAAAGTAGGTTAGTGATTGCCTGGGGCTGGAAGTGGACTGGGGAGGTAGAGGGTGATCATGAAGGAAGTGAGGTTTATTTTAGAAGTGATAAAAATGTGCTAAACTAGACTGTAGCGATGATTGCACATATCTGGAAATGTACTAAAAGCGGTTCAACTCTGCACTTTCAGGGAGCAAATTTATATGGTATGTGAACTATGAGCTCAAAGCTTTTAGAAAAGAAACATTGATGAGTAATTTCAGTAATGTCACCACATCTATCGGTGTCTGTCATCTATCTATCTGTAACGTCTTATAAGATTTGACGTTATCACTGGGAGAATATGAAAAAAAAAATGATATCAACAACCTCCGTTACATTTAACCTACATAAATACAATAAATTTGCCATCTGAAAACAGAATGAAAGTGATTTTGCTGCTTTCCACACTGCTTTTGATAATGATAAATGAAAGACGCCTCAAACTAGCGCTGGGCTCGTGCTCCTGGCCGTCCCTAGCTCCTCACACCTGGAATGCGACAGTTCTCGCTGCGCTCCCCGCATCACTGCTCAAGTCATCTCTGCGAGCCCTGCTTTCTCTCTCTCCCCGTGCAGGTGCATTTTTTCCTACTCCCTTTCCAAGCTTTCTCCTCCAGAGCCCCACTTGGAGCCCAAATAAGACCTTTCAGGGCGCCGGAACTAAGGCGATGATGGGGTCACACCTGCTTCATCCTTCACCTTCCAGGATTCCAAGTAAAACATCACTCCTCTACAGAAGACAGGAGTTGCTTCTGTGTTGAAAGGAAAACAGCCCCTTTTTGGAATTGTGTTTTTGTAAAATGGCAAATCAACTTGGCAACGTTTTTTGTTTCTCCTTCTTGGAGGCCTCTGCTTTGCTCCTGCCGTAAACAAGTACTTCATTCGCTGCTTGGATCATGGGCCTGCGTCTGCCAAGGCCTCACTCAGCCCCTTCTCCCTCCTGCTCTGCTCCTCCACCCTCTGCCTCGCTCTCACCCTGACTAGTGGTCCCTGGTCTCCAGGACAAACTTGAGCTTGGCTTTCACCACAGATGGCCACTGCCTCTCTCCCCCGAGCCAAATACCAGTAGAGGCCCAACCCAGGTCATGCCTCCTCTGAGAACAGAGACATTTTATTTTTTTTAATCCCACATTGGCCCTGCCAGGATCAACATGTGTTTTGTTTTTGTTCATCAATAACTGAAAATTTAGAAAAGCCAGGTGGCTTTCTGTAACACTTTTGAAGACCTCTTTTGAAATAGCTTGTTTTAGAGACCTTTTGATATGAAGGTCATAGACATTGGAAATATTGCTAGGAGAAACCCCATGAAAAAAATCACCAACAATTTTCTTTGAACTCTCCGTGGATGATGCGTGGCGTGGGAGGGCAATGTTTTTTAGATTGGTAGCACTTGGCAGAACTTTCTGTAGGGAATATTGTTGACTCGTGTACAATGAATAATTTTTACAGTGAAATTTATGTCTTACTGATCTGATGTTTCTATCTGCTCAGATGCTTTAGCATACATTAAAAGGAAACATGTTGGTATGCAGTCAAGAGAATATTTTTCATCTAGCATTTTTACCAGGAACACATTATTGCCTTTTTTTAAAAACAAAAAAGCTAATTATTTTACATTTACAAAAGAATCATTCACATTATAAAGCATCAAAACTTTATTTTCAAAGAATGAAAAGTGATTGACTGATTACATATACTGTATGTTCTAGCTTAGGAATTTTCTGAGTTAATAGAAAAGCCATTTTTCTTCCATCATTTCTTCTCACAAACACAAGAGATTTTTTGCTAGGGAGGGGGGCAGTTTCTTATACCTAAGAAATTTTGATGTGACATTCCTGCCTGTCCTAATCTTTATGATTGGATTTTCAGTTTCTGTCATAGAGGCTTGTCACATGATGCCAGGAACTGATCAACAATTTTGGCTTTAAAAAAAAGAAAAAAGAAACCTAGTCTGTCTTGGTTAAGTTTTGAGCAGGGGAGTGACAATCTGATTTATATTAGGATTATTCTGATTGTGGGATTGAAAATAGTCCTGGGAGCCCTAACTGATTTGGCTCAGTGGATAGAGCATCGGCCTGAAGGGTTACAGGTTCAATTCCTATCACCAGCACAGGCCCAGGCTGTGGGCTCGATCCTCAGTAGGTGCGTGCAGGAGGCAGCCAATCAATGATTCTCATCATTGATGTTTCTATCACTCTCTCCCCTTTCCTTCCTCTCTGAAATCAATATTTGTGTGTGTGTGTGTGTGTGTGTGTGTGTGTGTGTGTGTGTATTAAAGAAAGAAAGAAAATAATTCTGGGGAGCTGGGTTGGGGGCAGGTTGACTACTTGGCTCTTGCAGGAATCCAGGAGAGATGACCGTCATGCAGACAGTGGGGCTGTGGAGGCATGGCTGCATCTAGATCTATTTTCTACTTAGAGTTTACTCGATTTGCTGATAGATTGGACAGGAGGTCCCTGAGAGAGATGAGCCATTATGGCCCCAGGCTTTCAGCCTGAGGGTCTGGAGAATGGAATTGCCATCAGCAGAGAAATAGAAGACTGTGGATGAAGTAGTTTTGAAGGGAAAAAAAATGTGACAATGTCTTGTAACATAAATTGCTGTAAAAATGTCAGTCTACAGAGTCTGTCTGTAATTTAGCATGTATTTAGTACAGAGTGTTGCTTTTTGTCCAACTTATTCTTATGTGAATTTCTTGATTTCTGATGATCCCATCACACTTGAATATGACTGCATCACATCTGTCTCCCCCTGACCCCCTCACCCTGCCCTGGCTCAAACATGGTGCCGAGGTAAAGATTGTTTCAAAGATGGGAACCGCTAGGTTTGTATTTGTTGACAAGTGAGAAAACTTGCCATCTGCTTGGCTCATGAAATCACTTTAAAAAGCAAAATGTGCTTTCTGTCACCAGTTTGCCTCAACAGTCATCAGTAACACAAGATGTTTATTGAGAGTGGGGTGCCTTGGGTCCAAGCTGCCAGGCTCTGGTTCAATTTTTAAATTTCAGTTTCTTGGAGGCATCACAGCGAAAGCTCTTGGTGTCAAGGGATACATGACATGTTGCACATTAGTGCAGCGAGGTGGGATGTGCCCTTCAGCTACTAAGAAGGGGGGAAATGAAATGTTTCAAAACACCATATTCTTGCTTAAAAGATAAATAACATTCTTTCCAGCCATGATGATATAATAGGGACTAGAGTCAATCTCCAACATAAAAACAGGAAAATCAGATAAAATATATGAAACCAAGGTTTCCAGGCTAAGAGGCAGTACAGGACTGTGATCCCTGAGAAAATAACTGCCTAAATGATAAGGTGAGCTGACAATTGACTGACTGACTGCCCAAGGGCAGTTTCCGGGTTGCAGAGCCCAGAAGTCTGGCTGATTGAAGAGACAGAAATTGGAATGCTGGGAGAAGATGTGTCTAGAATTTGGGGAACAGAACACCAGAGAAGGGAGAGCTACCCTGAGAGTTCTGGAGACCTGGAAATGAGTCTTTGGCCAAGTCCGATCTGCACATATATGAGAAGAAATTCCCCAAGGTCGAGGTCAGGCATAAGACCCTCAGACATTATAAGTCAAACATTTCCCAGACCTCATACTGGGCTGGGAAGAGTTCATATTCCATCAGCCAGGGTGGAGAGTTCTTGTAAGACCTGGACATTGAGTAGTTTGTTTTTGTAAATTAAATCTTTATTATTCAGATTATTACATTTGTTTCTCTTTTTTCCCCTCGATAGCTTCCCTCCACCCAGCTCCCACCCTTCCCTCTGCCCTTACCTCCCTCCCATTGACCTCATCCATAGGTGTATGATTTTTGTCCAGTTTCTCCCTGCACTCCCCTCACCCCTTTCCCCCTGAGAATGATCAGTCCCTTTCTGTGCTCCTGATTCTATTATATTCACCAGTTTATTCTGTTGATCAAATTTTTAATTCACTTAATTTTTAGATTCACTTGTTGATAGATATGTATTTGTTGTTCATAATTTTTTGTCTTTTACCTTTTTCTTCTTCCTCTTCTAAAAGAGTACCTTTCAGCGTTTCATATAATCCTGGTTTGGATTTAATGAACTCCATTAGCTTTTTCTTATCTGTGAAGCTTTTTATCTGCCCTTCAATTCTGAATGATAGCTTTGCTGGATAGAGTATTCTTGGTTGTAGGTTCTTGCTATTCATCACGTTGAATATTTCTTGCCACTCCCGTCTGGCCTGTATCGTTTCTGTTGAGAAATCAGCTGACAGTCATATGGGTGCTCCCTTGTAGGTAATGAACTGTTTTTCTCTTGCTGCTTTTAATATTTTCTCTTTGTCTTTTGCTCTTGGTATTTTAATTATGATGTGTCTTGGTGTAGTCCTCTTTGGATTCTTTTTATATAGGGTTCTGTGTGCTTCCTGGACTTGTAAGTCTATTTCTTTTACCAGATGTGGGAAGTTTTCAGTCATTATTTCTTTAAATAGGTTTTCAGTATCTTGCTCTCTCTCTTCTTCTGACACCCCCACAATTCTGATGTTTGTACACTTGAAGCTGTCCCAGAGGCTCCTTACATTATTTTCACAGTTTTGGATTATTTTCTCTTCTTGCTTTTCCAGTTGAATGTTTACTGATTCTTTATATTTCAATTTTTTTACTTGATTTTTACCTTCCTCTAGTCTGCTGTTAGGTCTCTGTATAATATTTTTTATTTCAGTCAGTAAATGTTTAATTTCTAGTTGGTCCTTTTCATCTCTAGTTGGATCTTTTCCATCTCTAGGTGGTTCTTTTCATCTCCTCTTGGGTCTCGGTAACTTTATCCAACTTTTCTAGGATATTCTTAAAAAACGTTATAAGCATGGTTTTTGAACTCTATATCCAGTCGTTTGTTTTCCTCCATTTCTTTTGTTTGTGATCTCTTCCCTTGTCTCAGCATTTTCACTATGCCAGGAGAATTTCTGTGTTGGATTCAGCCTTATGATACCAGACTTGCAAAACCGCAAAAGCCTCTCTGTTGAGCTTGGGATGGGTGGAGTCTCAGGGCTTAAGGGACCGCCTTGCCTTCCAGTCGGCCCTGCCCTCCACGGCCCCTGAGTCTCACATGACTGCGTAATGGCTAGAGTGGTCCCTGTGTGCGTGCTCTTGCAGTGCCTCTAGACTGATGCCCCTCCGGCTCCCCTGTGCTCCCGGACCACATGAGTCTGGGTCCCTAGGGTTTCGCCTGAAACCGGGGCCCAGTGGAGTCAGAAGTGAAGCAGTTGGGAGGGTCCGCCTCCTGCTACTCGCGAAAGCCAGTGGCACAATCAGCAGTCGGTCCTCTGTGCACAGCGCCGTGTGCGCCACCAGACCTCTGATCTTTTGTGACTCCCCTAAATTTCCGTACACTACTCCCCCTTCACAGTCCAAACTCACCCCGTATGAGTTTCAGCTGGATCTGAGGTCTAGTGTCGTAGGACAAGGTCTAGTGTCTAGTCTCAATGGTTCAATGCCATTGAGAGTCTCTGTCTCCCTCCTGCCAGAGAAAGCCAGCCAGATACTCCTGCACCCGCTCTCTCCACACACGTGTCTCTGTACCTCAGCTTTTTGCAGCTCCTCTGGGTCTCTGTGAGCCCCTCTCTTTCCTTCTAGCTATAGAATTTTCACTCAGCCAGCTTCCCTGTGGTTCTGGATAATGTCCGTTCTCTCTTCCAGTTGTAGCCTTGAAATTGTTGTGCAAGGCAGCAGTGCAGGTGTTCACCTATGCCACCATCTTGGACTCCAAAATGAGTAGAGTTTTTAAAGAAGGGTATTAGCACTAGACCAATAGTTTCTCCTAAAATATCCTGATGAACATGGAAAGCAACTTTCAGAAGGATAAAACTGTTTTTAGGCATGTCAACTGAATAGTAGAATAAGTTCAATACTTTTTAAAGCGATACCACAAAACCCAGGACTCGAAATGTCAAGTTCACAATATTCAGCATTCAATCCAAATTAGCAGGTTTATTCCTGTCTCAGGGCTGCCATAGCCAAGGAACACAGATGTGGTAGCTTGAAAACACAGAGATGGATTCTCTCACAGCTCTGGAGGTCAAAGTACAAAACCATGATGTCAGCAGGGCCGTGCTCCCTCTGAGACTCTGGGTGGAATTCTTCCTTATCTCTTCCTAGCTGGTGACCCTTTGCGTTCTGTGGCATGTGGTTGTATTATTCTAGTCTCTGCTTGTCACCACATCTTCTTGGGCTCCTGGCCTCTCCTCTTCTTACAAGGGCACCAGTCATATTGGATGAAGGGCCCACCCTCCTGCAGTATGACCTTATCTTAACGAATTACATCTGTAACAATCCTATTTCTAAGTAAGGTCACATCCTGAAGTACCATGGACTAGGACTTCCATATTTCTTTTGGGGGGACAAAATTCAACCTATAACGAGGTACACAAAAAGCGGGGAAATAGACCTATGAACAATCAAGAAAAAAATCAATCAGGAACGGCTGAGATGATGGGATTAGCAGACACAAATGCTATAACAACTACAATAAAAATGTTCCATATGCTTCATTTGGATATTTTTTATTAATATGTATTCTTTTGAATTATTTTTAATATAATTCCATTTAATTTCTGTAATAGCATAAAGGACTGAGGTAAATATGTAAAGCAGAAAGTACCCCCTAAAACCACTTTGTGGAGTCACAGAAGTTTCCAGAACTGCTTCCTCATCTCTGATGAAAATAACACTTACCTCACAGATAAGCTGTGATGATTAAGTGAAATTTTTATAAATTACTGGCTGTATAACCAACCGTTCATAAAATTGTAGCAATTACTATTGTTAATAAAACTGTAAGCAGTGACAAAAGCAATTACAAGTCAAATTAGTACAGACCTATGATGGATGATGCTAAACACAGTGTAATTATAATGGCTTTGATTTATTGCTCTTAGTCAGAACTTTACTAATTCAGACAAGTTGGAATAGGGAAAAACTCACAGCTAACTGAGTGAGCAGTCTTAATTACAGAATATTTTTTTAACACATGGTTTTTGATTACTTTTAAGTACATGCAGTAATTAGAACCGGGCTGCAAAGTTTTCCCTAGTATATATCCTTAAGGGACTGGCTTTAATGATTGCATAAAATACTCTTTCATTAGCACAGCAAGGCTTTCAGTTCCTATAAAATGCTTCCTTTTCTTAAGCATTTTGTTTTCTTTCATGGCAATATAAATCCTGTTGGAAGGAGTTATTTTTTTAAAAAATAGATTTTAATTTATTTTAGAGAGGAAGGGAGAGGGATAGAGAGTTAGGAACATCATTGAGAGAGAAACATGGATTAACTGCCTACTGCACGGCGCCTACTGGGTATCGAGCTCACAACCAAGGTGCATGCCTCTGCTGGAATGAACCCAGGACCTTTCAGTCCTCGGCCCTATGCTCTATCCACTGAGCCAAACTGGTCAGGACCCTTCTGTTTTATCAGGGTAAAAGGAGACATATGTAATAAAAATAAATATCTAGCATAACTATTCTCTTCAGTAGATCCCAGCAGATACCACCCCTGAAGAAACAGCTAGAACTCACCAGAGAGATGCCCAAGATAGAGCAGAGGGTCAGGAACTAGAGGAAAGAGCTGGGCAGTGTGGGAAGAAGTAAGGGGGTGGGGGGTGGGGAGGGACAATTTTAAGGGCAATCAAACTAACTCAGCAGATGACTCCGCTTTGTCAGGGGGCTTTGTCATACAGCATGCCTACTAGCATTTTCCTGCTCTCTGGCTGCGTGGCCTTGCAGAAGTGCCTCCACTACTTAGGGTTTTTCCATTTGCAAAATGTAAGGATCAGACTAGATGAGTTCTATGCTTCCTTTCCGCTCTAAGTTTCTCTTGAAATAGTTGATACTCTTGCCCAGGGCCAGTTCAGAAAAGCTATCATTTTCCCCCCTCTGGGCTAAGTGAAGTCGGATTAAGACAGCAGAAGGATTTGGCTTCGTGGCGTGCATGGCCTCCTGGACAGGTGACAGAGAGGTTATACACAGTCCCTGTCAGGCTCAGAGTAGACGGCTTAGCCAGGGGAAGCAGCACCTGTCAGACTCAGCAAAAAGCATGGCCACCGAGCGGCTCCCATGTTGCAGAGCAGCGAGTAACCTGTCAGTATGACTGTGTTTGAAGGGAGGTCGTCCAGAAAGTGTGGCAGCAAATGAAAATATAACCAGAAAACTATTTAAGTTGCTGGGAATATGTGTGTGTGTGTGTGTGTGTGTGTGTGTGTGTGTGTGTGTGTATACATATATAAATACATACATACATACTGGGCTGGATTCCTGAATGTGGTGTAATTCAAACGACTATGTATTTGTCTTCCCAAATGTAAAATATAATGTCTTTTCTGAGTAAGTTTTTCGTGAAGAAATAAGGTCGATTCCTTTTTACCACTTTGCAAAGAACCAACCCTCTTTATTGTTGAAAAGTATTACTATATGTTCCCCTTCTCTCCCCATTGACCCCTTCGAACCTGCCCCTCCCCCAGGCCTTCACCCCGCTCCTGTCTGTGTCCATGGGATATGCATACAAGTTCTTTGGTTGACCTCTTCCCACCCATGCCTTCCCTCTGAGATTTGACAGTCTGTCTATTGTTTTTAGTGGCAGCCAGGTCTTCTTGATATTAATATAATTGACATGGGGAGAGGCTTTGCATTTGTTCCTTTGAATTGTTGGGAGGTATGCAGCCTAGGCTTCTGGCAAAACCTGTTTTGTGAGGAGACCTAATGTCAAGTCCTACACCTTCAGCAGGTGCAGATGATGCTATTAGAAACTGCAGAGATCTGGGACTCCAAAACACATCGTTTGCAATTAGCTTGAGGGTAGCTCAGCTGCCTGGCTTTCGGGTTGTCAGTTAACATAAAAAAAGTGAGTGTCTGCTGGATAATGAACACCTGGGATGGTGATGGTATCCTGGGTATTGGTTAGTTGAACAATAAATTGGTCCAGTGTGGGTCGGATGCTGCTGGTGTTTAACTTCCATGGGCCAGATATACGCATGCAGAGGACTTGCAACTGCTCTTTCAAGACCGTAATGAGGGATGCTGAGACAGTTATTGTCCATTTTCAGCTTGTACCACCTACGGAGCCAACCCATCCTTGTACTGTGGTCATCAGCTGCTGGTCAGCAATTCCCCATGTAGCCATCGGTTTGAATTGAGGGGATGGCAAAGTGTTTGACAGGAGGATCCGAGCTACCTGCTCAGGCAGCTTCCTCATGTCCTCTCATCCTGCTCATTTTGATCCCAGAGATACCATTTCCATTTTGTGATGAATTGCTGCTGGGCCCACTCACCATCATGACTTGGTGGGTCTGACAGGACCTAGTGCGTGCTGAGCAGTTCTGGTGGCACGGCTGCCTGGCACCCCATGGCCAAGCGGTCCATCTCAGGGCCTCAAGAGCACATGCGGATTCCTCCCTGCCTATGGCAGGGCCTGTGTTGTCATCCTCCACTGGGGCTCACTGTATACTCCACACGCCATCTTTTCCCAGCATCAACACCTCTAATACAGTGGGGTCTGCTGGCTTAGGGGTCCAGGTGGCAGGGCAGCCTGGGTTTGCCGCAGAGTTCTTTTCTCCCCTGGACCCTCTCAAGGCTGGCAGTCTTCTGTGTCACCTGGTACAGAGGTGTGGCAGCATTCCCAGGTATGCGACATGCTGCCTTCAGAACCTGGATGCATTGAGCTTCTTACTTTGGAGACAATTTACTGTCATTCCTCTCACTTCTGGACTCTATAGAATTTTTACTCATGCAGTGTCGGAAACCAGACATTGTTCTTACTAAATGGATGTAAACAGGAGGCCAGAAGGCTGGTCAACCTTAACTGCTCTGAAAGGTCAGAGCTAATCACTCACTGTTTAGTTGAAACATTATTGGTTGAAGCAGCCTCTACCTGTTTGTTTCATGTTAATTTGTTTTGTTATTTCCTGCCTAAAAGCTAGGGGTGTGTCCCAAAGCCTTAATAAAAGGGAGAAAAAGGCCAGAGCAAGTGGCAATCCTTTCCACTAGAGGAAGGCTCCCACCTGGCCCCCCAATATTGCCAAATTAATGCTTTCTGGTCTCTCATTTTGTTTGCGTGCGGCCTCCTTCAGAACCTGAACCCTGAACGCAGGACGTGGAAAGAGGTTCCCACAATGCAGCCCTGTGAGTCTTCAGAAGACTTATCTTTACTTCACAGAGCACATGAGTTCTACCAAGGCCTCCATCTTGCTAGACTTCCTACCCTACAGCCTACCTAGCATGATGTGGCTTGTGTAATGAATTAGTGTGCTTCACTGGGAGACACACAGAACTAGTCCAAATATCACTGGCCTATATTATGACCAGTGAGAGGAGAGTTAACAGAGCCCTGGGACAAATTGTAACTGTATAGTGCTATCCAAACCATGTAAATGCAAACTGTTTCTGACCTTTTTTTTTTTTTCTGATTAGAATAGAAAAGAACATAAACGCCAAGTCAATGACCACATACCATGTACCTGAGGCTGTGCTAATCTGCTCTAGAAAAATACCACATCTGGCGCAGTGGCTGCAATTGGGGGTATTATCTGGTTGAGTTTTTGATAGTCACTCTAGAACAGTGGTTCTCAACCTTCCTAAGGCCGCAACCCTTGCATACAGTTCCTCATGTGGTGGTGACCCCCAACCATGAAATTTTGCTACTGTTATGCATCGTGATGTAAATATCTGCATTTTCCGATGGTCTTAGGCGACCCCTGTGAAAGGGTCGTTTGACCCCCAAAGGGTTCGAGACCCATAGGTTGAGAACCGCTGCTCTAGAACCCCTGGTTTCTGCATGGGCCAGACTAGAGAATTAAAGGAAAAGACCAAGGGGATCTCCCAATCCGTGGGATGTGATTTTTTTTTAAAGTTTGGGGGTGGGCAGTTTTAGAGACTTTAATTTGCTCTCTCCTACTGTGATATCCCTTCTTTCACGGGCTGAACACCCAATGTGGGAGTTACACCCACTGGGTACGACATTGACTAAACATACCAATCCCAGCGATACATTTAAGAACCAAGCAAATGCTCACCTGGTGGGTTCATAGACCTAATGGGCTCCCTCACACCAGAAGCCCCTCCCTAAAAGAGGAGGGCCAGGATGATGCTTCAGCTATCTGGGCATCAGTGTCAACTTGGACCCTGGGTCTAGCAGCCCACTCTGTCTAGTCTGGGCAGAAAATAAGCTACAAACAGTTGTCTATCAGGAAATGCTGCAAATAAAAACAAACAAAACAAAAACACATAAGTTTTCACAAATTAAGGATATATAGCGAATGGCAAAAGAACAGTACTGACAGTGATGACTGGCAGGGACAGGAAGAATATTGGAACTGAAGACCCGTATCCAAAAATCTCTAAATACAGCCTATTCCTGAAGTGGATTAATATACAAGGGGTTTATATTAAAAAATAAATCTGCTAATAATCAGTAGGAGTGATACCATTGTAATTAGCTAGTTATTCATAAAGAGGAAAGGTAGAAAGGGAAGGCAGACATTATAAGCATGGTCATTTGGACAGCTTCATCAGGAAGCTGCAACTGGGCCCTCCCCAGGGAACTACCAGCCTATTCGCTGCAAAATACTGGGGGAAGGGATCCAACCAAAGGAAGGTAGACGCATGTGCAGTCAAGTTGGGATGACGTAGGGAAGCTACTTGTCTGTTAGTCACACTTGGGAACAGAAATCATTGGCCGGAAAGGGCATGACCACTGCAAGCATGCGAAAATTTGGGAATACATAATCTTTTAAATAATAGAGTTCTTGTTCTCTTGTGCTCTTGGCTCATTCTTGGCTTCCTTTCGTTTGCCCGTGTTTCCTTCTTAGCCATGTGTATTTGTGGACCCCACATGTCATGGACTTATGGACTGCAACAGGGAAACAAAATCAAACTCGCCTGATGCTGTGTTGAACTGTGCAGGCCTGGAAAGGAAACTCTGGACACTGGCTCTGATTTTAGTTCTATTGAAGCCCCCGCTACACTTCTTTTATGAAGGAAATAGGACTTTGGAAACTCAGGGATTTAATTCCATGGGAATAAAGCTTTCTACCATATTGCATCCTCCGATGCCAGTCTCATAACATTCCTTATCTGAGATATTGCAAGAAATCCACCCCCACGAGCAAAATGGGAAAATGAGTCCTTCTCCCCTCTGTCATCAGGAGTGCGTTGTTATTTTTTATTTCAGAAATAAATATCTTCATCTCCCCCCCAAAATAAACTCAGACATCTATCAAAACAAAACAAATGACTCATTGGAATTGAATAATTTTGAACTGACAAGCACAGATCCAAGGGAAATGCAGATATGTGCAAGCGACAAGCCATCAGCTACAATTTGCTTTCATCCTTAAGTGTGTGTTGCCCTTGACAGTTTTAATAGCTATTTCTGTCTACGTTACAGAGCTGTGTGTTGTCTGGCTGCGAGTTAAATTGGCTCCCTGAAAAGAGAATATATGCTAATACTCATGTTCCAACTGCTTTCAAGTAAAGCAGATTAACAATATTATGCCTCATGTTAGTTGCCGTTCAATAATTATAAATGTTGATGTATTTCTTCAACAATGAATTCATCCCATATGTTGCTTTTTGAAAGACTGAAATAATGGCTCTTTTTTTTGGAGATGGCATTAACAGCATTTCTTAATCCTCATATTGATAACCACCTTTGATAGATATATAATATGGGTGTTTGCATACATATGTGTACCCAATACACACTTTAAAGTCCAGAATAAAAGGCTCTTCAGGATTCCAAATAGACTGTTCAAAACTCTCAGGATTCAGCTCTAGCTTCAGCTTTATAGAGTGTAGAAGTGAGAGGAATAACAGTAAATTGTCTCCAAAGTAGGAAGCTCAATTCATTAAGTTCTGAAGTGGCCCAGCAGGAGCTGGTTCTGCTGCCCCTGACTGTTCTTCCTGTAGTGAGGGCCCTTGGTACTGGAGGGGACATCAGAGATCATCTATGTGACAAAAAGATCCCAAACCCAACATCAGGTTTATCAGATTCACTTGTTGGTTCACAGACCAATGGACTCCATCACGCCGTAACTCCCTCCCTAAAAGAGGAAGTCCGGGATGATGCTTCGGATATTATGGCATCAATGTCAACTTGGACCATAAGTTTAACAGCTCCGTCGGGCTAGCCTGGGCAGATAACCCCTGGGGAACTTAAAGTTGTGTACATCTCAGTCCTTACAGGGGCCTACTAAGCCAGAATATCTGGAAGAAGGGCTGATCTGGGAAATGCTGGTCTGGTCCAACCATCTTGATTTCATCAAGTCTTCATATTTAAGAGTCAGAAGGAAGTGGGTCTTTTAAAAACTTGTTATTTTTCACAGGTGGCTGTTGAGCTCTTTGTGACTGCCCCTGTATGGAAAGACCAGACCCACCAGTGTTTCTCTGTGCATTCATTTCAATATCCCCCACAGGGCCTCTGCTGCGCTGTGTTCAGAGCCACAGCATCACATAGTGGGTCAGGTGAATTGATAAACTTGGGTTTCAGATTTTTTGTTTACAAAAAAAGAGGGAAAAAATAAATGTCATTTAGAAGAGAAGGAGTGGGTTCCTAGTTTCTTCTTATACCTAACATTGGTTAGTTAAATCAGAACAAAAGTTGTTGTAAATATTTAAGGGCATATACTGGGTTCTTTGCTCATAGAAAGTTCTTCATTGCCATCTGGTGGAATGAGAGGCTGCACTAAATGGAAACAAGAGTTAATTTACCAAAGCTTCTCTTTTAAAACAGCTCACATGGCCAATCCACTGGAGATTGTGTTTAACGGAGACCCCAGACTAAAAAGCGGGATGCAGCCCTGAGGCAGCGTGTGCGTGGGGGGCTGGCAGGAACCAGGAAGCCTGGGTTGAGCTGGATCTGCCCTCTCCACACACCGGATTCATGCTCATCTGTAGCTCTTCTTGGACCTCCCCTCTGCGTGTCCAGTGGAAGTTTCCCACTTCGCATCCTCAAAGAGAATGATCCTTCCCCAATTGTCTGACGGGAGGGAGGGGCAAAGATGGGGGGAGGGGAGCCGGCTCAGCACCCCAGGATCGCAGTTGTGTGAGTGCTAGCTCAGGTGTCCTTGTGTGATGATGTGGTCCCAGGATACCTACCTGAAATACTCAAGGACTAATACATCCTGTTAAGCCATACTGTTTGGAACAGTCTATCTGTCTTAATAATCACTAGCTTCACTTGAAGTTGCCTTTATAGGAAGAGAAAGCATAAAGTTGATTTACTCTTCCCACTTAATATAATTTGTGGGGGGGACTCTGAGGAAATTGCCCATCGTACCTTCTCTTCCCCAACCCATTTGACTGCAGACTGAATCCCCACCAATGTAGCATCAACTTTAGCTTTAAGATTTTGTGTATAGATAAAACACAAACATTCCCTAGGGAAAGGTAACACCTCAGAGTAAGTAAGTCATTAGCAATATCACATTTGCATAGATCTTTACAGTTTATAAATCACTTTCACAAGTGTGATGCTTGACTTACATAACAGTGTGAGTGAAGGCAACTCCAAGGCGATAACAGCAAGGGGGCTGGAGAATTGTTGTGTGCTAGACAGGATGCATTCACCTCACGTAAAATCACTCACGTAGATAGAAGCATGTGCATAAAATTGACACACATGAAAATCACTTACTTTATAAACACCATCTGGTGTGATCCTCTTGACATCCCTGTGATTCTACAGGTGAGGAAACTGAGGCAATGAGATTACATGGCTCTTGGATAGTTATCAGAGGACTCCAGTTCAAGTACAGAGTCTGAAAGCTTGGAGGGGGGGGGGGTTATCTTACAGAGAGGAAGGGGTCAGGGAAAGGTGGCATATCAATAGTGAACAGAAGGGAAGGAGAAGGGGGTGTCGATACATAGACAGAAGGGGCCTCTGGCTTGTTCCTTCCAGGTTTCAATGTTTGGGGGTTTCTGTTGTTTGTGTGAGGATATAAACCGAGACTGGGTCCTTGAAGGACTGTTTCCCCAGGTCTGTACCACTCTGTTGTACAGGAGATTATTATGGACATTGAAGAAAAAGTCCATCCTATTCCCTATTATAAGAAGGATGGGTCATTTTCTGGTGTGTGTGTGTGTATGTGTGTGTGTGTGTGTGTGTGTCCTGCCTTCTTATCTTGTTGTTCTTGTTTCTCTTTTCCAGGCCCACCTCCCCCTTGGCATCTGACCAGCCCCTCACTGGCTGCAGGTTTGTGTATGTGGAATCACTGTGGGGAGTGAATTTGTTTTTGTGTATATATATATACACACACACACACACACACACACACACACACACACACACACATACATACATACATTAGGGGGCAATCAGGCTGGCAGGTGAGCAGTTAGGAGCCAGCAGTCAGTCAAAGATTGTGAAAGGAATGTCTGACTGCCTGTTTAGGCCTGATCCCACAGGAAAAAGGCCTAAACTAGCAGTTGTACATCCCCTGTGGGGTCCCAAATTAGAGAGGTTGTAGGTTGTGCTGAGGGACCCCCTCCCCCAGTGCACGAATTTTGTGCACTGCCTTTAGTGTGTATACACACAACACACACACACACACACACACACACACTAGAGGCTTGATCCATAAAATTTGTGCACAAGGGGGGGGGAGTCCCCTCAGCCTGGCCTGCACCCTCTCCAATCCAGGACCTCTCAGGGGATGTACAACTGCCTGTACTTTCCTGTAGGTGGGGCCAACAGAGTCTCCATCTGAAGTAATTCAACCGCAGAGAGCAACCAAGAAGCAATTTAGGAGGTGAGTGAGGTACAATTATAAAAGAATATGTAAGTTTAGATGCTCATTTATTTATTTGATGCACTAAATTAAAATGTAGGTGTGTTTTACATGCCTTGCACCCTTGTCCCTAGGCCTGTACCACGCTATACGTTGTCTCTGAGGGACACCTTGTATCTTTCTCTCCATCTCCTGGCTTCTTACCTTGTTCTTGTTTCCCTCTTCCAGTCCCACCTCCCCCTTGGCATCTGATCAGCCCCTCACTGGCTGCAGGTGTGTGAGTGTGGAATCACTCTGTGGGGGGGAGTGAATTTGTTTTTGTCATATATATATATATATATTAGGGGGCAATCAGTCTGGCAGGCGAGCTGGAGCCAGCAGTCCCAGGTTGTGAAAGGGATGTCTGACTGCCTATTTAGGCCCGATCTCACAGGAAAAAGGCTTAAAGCAGTAGTACATTTCCCAAGGGGTCCTGGATTGGAGAGGGTGTAGGCTGGACTGAGGGGGACCCTCCTCCATGCACAAATTTCATGCACTGGGCCTCTAGTGTGTGTGTGTGTGTGTGTGTGTGTGTGTGTGTGTGTGTGCGTGCGCGAGCGCATGCGCGTGTGCATACACACTAGAGGCCGGTGCACAAAATTTGAACCCTCTTCAATCTGAGACCCCTCAGGGGATGTACAACTGCCATTTTAGGCCTTTTTCCTGTGAGATCGGGCCTAAACAGGCAGTCAGACATCCCTTTCACAATCTGGGACTGCTGGCTCCCAACTGCTCACCTGCCAGCCTGATTGCCCCCTAATCACTCCCCTGCCAGTCTGATCAATGCCTAACTGCTCTCCTGCTGGCCCAATCATCCCCAACTGCCCTCCCTTGACAGCCCAGTCACCCCCAAATGCCCTCCCCTGCATATTCCCTCTTTATTAGATAGGGTTTTTTATTTAACATATTGGACAGCCCTAACTGGTTTGGCTCAGTGGATGGAGCATCAGCCTGCAGACTCAAGGGTCCCAGGTTAGATTACAGTCAAGGACATATACCTTGCTTGGAGGCACATACCCCGTGAGGAGTGTGCAGGAGGAAGCTGATTGATGTTTCTCATAGATGTTTCTAGTTATCTATCTCTTTCCCTTCCTCTCTATAAAAAACTAATATAACATATTTTAAAAAAGAGAAACATTAAAGATTCCTCCATATTTGCCTGGCTGGTGTGACTCAGTGGTTGAGACTCCAGACTGTCACTGCTGGGAGGGGATCGGCTTTGTGGGGGTGCATGCCCCTCCCAGGCTGAGACCCCAGGCCACAGGTTTGTGTTTGTGGGATCACTCTGTGGAGAGTGATTTATTTTTTTTATAAATGGTCAGGAGGGCCTCTGGGCAGCATTCTGCCAGGCCGCTTACTCTGCCAGCTCTCAGTGGCAGTCCTCCCTGAGACTGGGAGACTCCAGCAGGCTGAGAGGACTGGGCATCATCATCTTATGGCTATGGGCACCACCAGTTTGTCACAGAGTGACGGTTAATTTTCATATTAGTCTTTTATTAGATAGGATGTTTTTTGTTTGTGTTTTTTTTTTTTTTCAGAGAGGAAGGGAGAGGGAGGGATAGAAACATCAATGACGAGAGAGAATCACTGATTGGCTGCCTCCTGTGCACCCCCTCCTGGAGATTGAGCCTGCAACCCAGGCATGTGGCCTTGTCCATAGTTGAACCTGGGACCCATCAGTCCATATGTCTATGCTCTATCCATTGATCCAAACTGACTAGGGCTTTTTCTGCTTTATCATTGTATATGATACATGATGATCCAAACAAAGTTAACCTAAGCTCAAAGCTTTGCATTCGCTGGGATAAACCAGGGAGAGTGGCCTGCTCCTGGCCTGGAGGACCCCCAGCTATCACACGAGTGGAAGCAACTCTTCCCTTTTGCACCAGAGCTGTGCTTGGCAGAAGGAAGGGTCATGCTACCTGTAGCCCTAAACATTGACCTGTCACAGTGTAGGTGTGTTTTATATGCCTTGCACCCTTGCCCTGGGCCTGTACCATGCTACACATTACAAGGGACCTACAGCAAGTTTGTGCCCTGTTTGAGGACTGAAGTGTAAGGCTTTGCTTGTCTCTGAGGGACACCTTGTGTCTCTCTCTCCATCTCCTGGCTTCTTACCTTGTTGTTCTTGTTTCCCTTTTTCAGGCCCACCTCCCCCTTGGCATCTGACCAGCCCCTCACTATGACTTAGCTCTGACCGATGATCAGCAAGAAGAGAAGACAATTGAAGAGAAGAGGTGGGAATGGGCAGAGGGAATATTTTGAGCTGAGTCATGTTTGAGGCCCAGCTCAAGTGCCACCTTCTCCCTGAAGTTGTCTGTGAGCGTGACACCTGTCCATTCTCACTACTCCACAACCTTGCGTTTGCACCTGACACAGGAGCCTTGTCACCATCAGCCTTACTTTATAGCGACCTCCATACAGATATGAGTTCCTTTTCTAGATTATTAGCTGTCTTGGGAAATTTTCCATTTCCAGAAGAAGTTAAAAGATTTGTCTTTCTATCCCACGCAGCACAGTAACTTAGTTCTAATAGGATCATAGGAAATGCTTGTTGAACCAACGAAAGTCGGAAATGTGAGATGGTTTTCAGCCTGGGGCTTGTATTTCACAGAGAGCCTATCCAATGTCAAGGTCAGCAAAAGACGTGTGTGGGACTGTGGCTGGGACTTTCCTAAGGGCCAAGGGAATTTTCCTGTAGATGGCCCAACAGGGTCTCCATCTGAAGTAATTCAACCGCAGAGAGCAACCAAGAAGCAATTTAGGAGGTGAGTGAGGTACAATTATAAAAGAGCACGTAAGTTTAGATGCTCATTTATTTGTTTGATGCACCAAATTAAAATGTTCACAATAAATCTCGGTGTAAGTGTAACAGAAGGCTAAACTGAAATTCTACAAATGGCTGACACCCGATTTCTAAGTAAATACCAACATGGGAAGCCCTGTTTGGCTTGGGCCCCAGCTTCATTATATGTAGCATTTAATAATCACCTTCAGCCTCCTAGATTGAACCCATATTTGGTTTTCCCTGTCAATCCCCTGGGCATCATCCCTATGTCATGTGCCCTAGGTGACAGAGATTCGTGGCATCGAAGCAAACCCTGATGATCCAGCGAACCCTGATGTCCTTAATGTGATGCTATTCTTCACTCCGAGACTTTGCAATTGAAATTGAAGGTAAAAACTGGACTCATTAATAACAGAAATATTGGATGCACTTGGTCCAGAAAAAATAAAAACTGAGCTCCTTTAGAAAGTCATGCTTACAATTTTTCTGCAACTCAAAGGTACTAGTAACTGTATTGGCGTCAACTGTATAGGATCCTCTGTTCATAAGTAATTACAGGGATGAACCGAGGTTTGCGATCTGCTCACTAGAGGGGGTTAGACGCTAACGAGCCGATTTCTCAAGGAGCCTTGAGCTGGATCCAATGCAGCAGATCTGACCAAGACTCCGAGGCCAGATGGCAGACTTACTGGGGCAGAGCCATCTTTTCATAGATTTAAAAGAAAAGAAAAAAACTCTTCAATCTTGTAGTCAATAAATCAGAATAATTTTAATGTTTTTCTAATTTAAAGTAAATGTTCACTGTAGGCAAAAAGAAGAGTCATAAAAATACCCTAACATATGAAAAACATTTTAATTCACCTAGAATGTCCACATCCAAAACCAAGCATGATTCATAACAGGTTTACCCATGTGGACCTGCTGGGTGGTGAACATTCCTGAGTAACAAAACCCACAATTTCATATGGTTTAACTTAATATTATTTTGGTAGGGTTTTTTTTTTCTAGTAATTTGCTTTTTCGCTTGCTATTATATAGAGACTGTATATTAACAGTTCTGTATGAATATGTTACTTATTAATTTGTGTGTAGGCCTTGCATATTGTGTGGATTAAAGGTTATTATCAAAGTTTTGAAAGGTAATTTTCAAGGAAATAAATCTCAGTCAAAATTATATCTGAACTTATTCAGGTCTACGGCCATACCACCCTGAACACGCCCGATCTCGTCTGAACTTATTCAGTCTTCCTTAATTCTGATTTTTAAAAAAGCTGTTTAAGAGCAATAAAAAAGGCAGTGGTGAGTGGTATCAACGGAGGACCACTTGTATAAGCACTGTTTGGGGTAGAGAATAAAGAGCAATGAGTCTTGATTTCAAGGGGTTTGTAATCTAGTCAAGGAAATGAGATGAATAGTGTTGCAGGAATGAATGAAAATGAAATAAGCAGAATTTCAGTGCCAGGTGGTTTAATATTCAGTTATAAATTCTAAGTGCTGTTAGAAGCTCAAAGAAAAAAAATCAGGATTCGTTGAAAATTTTCCAACAAGCTTCCTGAAGAAGCAGAATTTAGAATACAGCTCTAAGAAGGCAGGGACTGTGACTAATCTTCTCATTACTGTATTGCTAAGGTCCAGGGAAAGGCCTGAAATGTATTTGGTTTTTAAAAAATATATTAGCACCTCTGATCTTTGTATGTAAGACTGTGATGTGTCATAAAAGATATTTGCAGTAGTGTGAAGAGGTCATTCACTCTTAGTGTGGGATTTTCCTACCATCTTTCATTAGTGGCGTAGTTCGGTTCTGGAACATACTTGTCTTAGGGCCACGGGCCAGAGTAAAGGTCTTTGACTCTTATTGCAATTGAACTTTTAACCTTGGCGTCATAAGCACTGACTGAACTAATCTGCCACAGATAACCTATAATATGTGTTCAGCAGAAGTTCATCGTGTTGGGAAATGAAGATGAAATCATGTGAAATATGAGAATACTTTTTGTGAGATTCAGAATAAAAGCAAAAAGCAGTAGAGGACTTTGAGGGGTTGGGAAGATATATTGTGATGAATTCCCCCTTACCCTCTGTATTATCCTTAAACATTCTGCCGCAAAATCTTGTTCTGAATAGAGTGGGAAAGCAGAATGAAAATTACAGTGCAAGACTCACCAGACATTCAAAAGGCCTTACAGATTTTGAAACTATATTCTGGTTTTAATTTGTTTGTGCTATAGGATCGGGGCTGGCCTTAGGCCCAGCATTCTTTTAAGTTGGAAACCTTTTGCCAGGCAGAATGTGGCTGAAGGTTGGAAGACCCGTCAGTTCCATGGGTCTCATGGACTCAGCTCTTTTGCTCGGGCCTGGGGCCCAGGTAAGCAATTTATACGAGATGTATTTAAATTGTGTGACTCCGTAACCATGTTATACAAAATACAGAACCTGGCCTCAGTTTCCTCATTATGCACAATGTACTAAAGGAGCTTAGGCATTTAAACATGAAGGTTAGCCATGGCATTAGGAACCACGGTCTCCTACTAGATTAAATTAATTGGTGATGAATTCATTGCAGTGGAAAACAAGAATACACCAAAATGCTCTGAAATATTAATGGAGCTATTGTTGCAGGAGGAACACGGCTTTGAGAGTTGCATTCTTGTGTTGACAGTGGATCCTAATTATCTCTATGCCCTCTGGTGGGCGGCTTCCCAATTCTGGCCTCACTTTCCTGATCTATAAAATGGGTTGGTTGAACAAGGTGGTCTAAGATTCTTTCGTGCTCTGAAACTATATGCTCCACATATGATAGCTTATTCCACATATTTTAGAATAAGGAATGGTCCTGAATCTATTTGTGTGTATTAGACTTGAAAAAAAGGCAGATCTCTGGTTGAAGAAAAATTCCTGATATGTACTTCATCTATACTTTCACCCGGAAAATTGTGCCACGAAAAATCAATCAAGTTTTTAAACATATTATAACTTTGACTTGAAAATAAGTAGTGATTTTCTGGTTTTCAGGTTGATTTTAGTGGGTGCAGCTGAAACCATCATGCACCTAGCTTGTCTGCGTTAAATCGTGTTAATTTGGAAAAAAATAAATCTCTGAGTGTCTGCGGTGGGGAGGCTGGTGTGAGCCATTTTAGCTTTGAGATGCAGTGAAGACCAAGAAATAGGAAGTAGGGAGTTAATACTTTGCATTTTATGTGGATTAGGTGCTTGGAAACAGAACTATCTCGGCAGCCACCATACTGTAATAGGGGGAAATATAAAGCCATCCAGCGTTCCTGTGCATTCATATTACTTATCTACAAGCGCACATTTTTAGTTTGGGCCTTAGTAAAAGCACGTGAAGTTCTTCATTTGAGGTTCGTTCATCAGAGTGATGTCACATTTCTCTGACTGGGACCTATTGCTAGGCGGCGTTTTCTTGATTTAAGAATCGTGGTGTGCATGGTATGTGCGTGTATTGGGGGGGAGAGAATCTAAATAAGTACTTTTTTTAAAGGTATTCTACATTTTTAATATTAAATGGAAGGGATAAAGAAAGAAAAAGGGTGAAGAAATATCCTTATGAGACTTCTTTACAGGCCATGTATATACTCAGTATACGGTTGTTCTTATGTTTTTTGTCTCATTGCTTAACAAGTACACTAAATGAATATTTGCATAGGAAATTGCACAAATCATTTGAACATCAAATGATAGCTACTGAGGGATTTTATGTAAAAAGAAGTCGAGAGTAATATAAGTAGTACATGTGTTTGGGTGAAGTTTCAAAGAAGTGAATCCTATTTTATAATTTCAATCATTGCTTTGGGAAGATGAATATTTATTTAGGAAAAATAAAATATAGGACAAATGAACTAGGAATAAATAAATACTTAATATCAGACTTCAGCAGATGTCAATTTCTCCTCTTACTACACTTACACTCCAGCTTTTATTTTTTATTTATTTTTTTTGTGTGGTGATTTTCCTTCTTTGGGTTTTACCTGAGTAGACAAGCATGAAATGAAGTTCTCGCTGCATTTTACTAATGTCAGACATTCTTGCAGCTCAGTATCACTGATTAGTAACAGTCCCCCTCCAGGGACTGGAAGTGGCAGCTTTGTTAGATCTCCCAGGATGCCTTCCTCTCATCCCCGGCCTTGATGGCTACAGGCTGCCAGCTCACAGCCGAATCCTTCCCTAGGCTTAGCTCTTGACCAAAGTGGGGGAGATCTGGCCCCAGGTTCCATCTCCTCCCTCAGGTGCCACATCCAAAGACGGGTGAATGTGGAGGTGCAAAGGCCTGGCCCCGTGGTCTCAAGTCTGCAGAGCTCTGAAGGGTCACCCCAGCTTCTTGGCTTCCAATAGCACTCACTGATGCTGGCTCAGACTTTGGTTGTAGAAGAACCGTGTTCAACATTTCCTTGCACCAACCCTTTCTACCTCACGACCCCTTTATTCCTCAGTCTTCCTGTCTCCCCAGATCCTGCCCCCCAGTAAGCCTCCTGCATGCTGATCTCAGTCTCAGAGTCTGTTTCCCTGGAGCTGCTCAAAGAAAGACAGGGAATGGTGGGAACATCACCGTGTCCACATTGAATCTCAGTAAGATAAACTCTTCTGGAAAAATTGGAATCTACCGTCTGGAATCTTAATACATTGAATTTGGTGTTTGTATTTTTCACTCTAGTGTCTAGTAGCATTTTTTTTCTTTTTTCTTTTTTTATTGTGTTACATGTATACACCTAGTAGCATTAAAAAAAAAAACAATAAGTGGACGTGATTGTAGGATTTTAGAGTAAAAATTATTCCTTTTACTTATTCAAGTATCCTTACAATCTCATTCCCTCTTTTGATATTTTAGGGAGTCTTTTAAAAATTGCTAAGTACCACTCAGTATGAAAATAATTGCCTCTTTTTTAATAGTATCTTTACGTGGATATCTTTACAGGATTTATCTGCTAGCCTTTTTTAAAACTTCATTAGAATGAAAAGTTAAAATGCTTGATATGGTTTTATAAGAAAGAATTAATGTACCTGAACACATATAGAACTGCATTTTCCCCCTTATGATTATTTCCTCATTGTTGTGACTTAAATCACAACCATGAAAACAATGAAAATTTCAAAAATATAGCCCTAAATTGGTGCTAGTTTGTACCAGTTCATTGGCTTAGGCCCAGCGCTTTGTATGAAAGATCATGTTTTTCTAAGTATTTCAGGGATAAAAATTCAACTTAGTAACATTTGTCCTTCTTTTAACCAAGCCCAAAGCATAGTCAACTGAGATTGTATTTTCAGTATTACAATCTTGGGAAAATTTGGGTTTTTAGTATTATATCTTGCTAGATTTACAAATTAGCAAACAAAACAAAGTGCACTTTGTATCAAAATACCTGGAAATTCATATATATATGTGTATATATATATATATATATATATATATATATCATATAGAGATTCTATTTCTCTACGAAAGAGAAATTCATCACTTTGTAATATCTTTTGTGAAACAAAACAATGGCTCTTCAGTGATGAAATCAAGATGCATTTACAAATTTATTTGAGACTGGGTGTCCCCAAATTTTTATGCATGGAATGAAATGTTGTTCTTGTGAAAACTAGGTTTATTCCAAGGCTGAGGTGTTCATAACCCAATACAGCTTACATAACGACTGTTTTCCTTGATCAAACGCCAGCTCTCCGGGCTGACATGCTCAGAGCCAAGGAGTTCCAGCGAGGCAAGGACACCCTGCCTCACTGGCATCCACTGTGAAGGCTGTATCAGAGCATCTCCGGTTAAAGTGTGACCTGTCATCATGGAGCTCACAGAGAGGCAGCAAGGCCAGAATCAGGGTTCCAATAGCATGTGAAACACATGGTATTTATGGGATGTAGAGAACAGTCTTTTTTTCCCCCAAGTCAAACTGTATCCAGCTTTATTAAATACTAGAGGCCTGGTGCACGAAATTCGTGCACCTGGGGGTGTCCTTCAGCCCAGCCTGCTCCCTCTCCAATCTGGGACCCTACCTGGATTGGGCCTAAATAGGCAGTCAGACATCCCTCTCACAATCCAGGACTGCTGGCTCCCAACTGCTTACTTGCCTGCCTTCCTGATTGCCCCTAATCGCTTCTGCCTGCCAGCCTGATCACCCCCTCGCCACTCCCCTGCCAGCCTGATTGATGCCTAACTGCTCCTCTGCCAGCCTGTTTGCTCCTAACTGCCCTCCCCTGTGGTCTTGGTCATCCCTAACTGCCCTCCCCTGCAGGCCTGGTCACTCCTAACTGCCTTCCCCTGCAGGCCTGGGTCACCCCTCAACTGCCCTTCCCTGCAGGCCCAGTCACCCCCAACTGCTGGCCTGATTACCCCTAACTGCCCTCCCCTACAGGCTTGATGACCCCTAACTGCCCTTCCTTGCAGGCCTGGTCCCTCCCAACTGCCCTCCCCTGCTGGCCTGATCACCCACAACTGCCCTCCCTTGCAAGTCTGGTCCCTGCGAACTGCTCTCCCCTGCAGGCCATCTTGTGATGGCCATCTTGTGTCTACATGGGGGAAGGATCTTTGACCACATTGGGGCAGCCATCTTGTATGTTGGAGTGATGGTCAATCTGCATATTACTCTTTTATTAGATAGGATAGAGACCTGGTACACGGTGGGGACCAGCTGGTTTGCCCTGAAGGGTGTCCCATATCAGAGTGGGGTGGCCTGGGCAAGGGGCCTGTGGTGGTTTGCAGGCTGGCCACATCCCCTGGCGACCCAAGCAGAGGCCCTGGTATCTGGGATTTATTTATCTTCTACAACTGAAACTTTGTAGTCTGGTGGGGAGCCAAGCCTTCTGCTTGCACAGCCATTAGAACTTTGTTGCCTTAAGTGGAGACCTGGGCCCACCAGGGTATGGGGAAAGCTTGGCTTCCTCCATCGCCAGGGGCAACCCAAGCCTCCCTCTGCTCTCTCTGTGGCTTTAGCCATCTTGGTTGAGTTAATTTGCATACTTGCTCTGATTGGCTGGTGGGCATGACTGGTGGGTGTGGCTTATAGGTATAGTAGGGGTATGATCAATTTGCATATTACTCTTTTATTGGAAAGGACTAAAGGCCCGGTGCACAAAGATTTATGCAAGAATGGGCCTTCCTTTCCCTGGCTGCTGGCATCGACATAGCGACAACACAAGCATCCCGCCCTTTCCCCAACCACTTGGTTTCTGTGTATGCAAATTAACCTGCCATCTTTGTTGTGTTAATTTGCATACTCACTCCTGATTGCCTGGTGGGTGTCACAAAGATATGGTCAATTTGCATGTTTCTCTTTTATTAGTATAAATACTTTTCATAAACCATCATGGTATTTCAGGTAGGACATGGACAGACAATCGTTAACAGTACACAACAACTTTCAAACTTTCTTCTTCAATATGCTACCAAAATCAGAAAGCCACTATAAAGCTCAATGAAGTCTTCATCTAATGCTCTGAACAGAAAAAGTTTAGAGTGAGGGTTGATATTTCACATTGAACATGTTGTTTAACAACTTTTCACAAGCCAACCCTGACTTTCAGGAAATGAAATGAAAATGGCCGAGAATATCAATCTGTAGATCCACAATCTAAAAAGGAACTGCTGCTCTTTTGGGGGAGGCCATCTCAGTGGTGACACTGAAAAGTCCAGATTGCCAACATACTGGAAACCAATTTTGGGGGGTCAGGTCCCCATAGGTCTCTGGGCTTAAGAGAGCCAAAGTCTATGCTTAAAGTGGAGAGGGAGAAAAGGACATAAAAACGAATTTTAGTTTTCCCACACGACAAGGTGTTTGTGCCAAAATGGCTAATGTGTGTCAACATCAAGAGATCTCTCTTCCCAGGAACCAAGAGGAAGTTTCTCAAAACTAGAAGGGAAAGGTATTTCCCCCCTATTTCAGTCCAGCTTTGAAGACATTCTATTAGGACTATATGTCCTTTCCCAAAATAACAATGATGTTTTCTCTGTACTAACAACATAACTTTAAAAAAAGTAAAACAAAATTCTGCATTTTTATGAAACTTGATTAAAAGAGTATTTCAAACTGTACAGCCACCAGATAGACACAGTTATCAAAAATGCACACACTTCACTTAGCATCTCCAGCACCTTCGGCTTTCTGCGCCTGGTCTGTTTTGGCATCTCCATTTTCTGCAGGATTATTCCCATCTTTGCCAGCATCAGCTTTTCCCTTTCCCTTTCGGTACCTTCTCTCCCTGCTGTGAAGGAGCCTTTTTAGGCTGGGGCTCTGGCTTTGGAGGAGCAGGTTTAGCTGATAACCTGGCAGATCTTCTCTGTGGTTCGTCCTTCACCATGGCTTTGTCGCCTTTAGCATCCCCTTCAGCCTTTCTTTTGGGCATGATGGCGAGTGGTAGGAGGGTTGCAGCAACACACAGGCTTTGCTCGATCCGAGTTGATTCCGCCTCCTCACACTGCTTTAGAGAACAGTCTTATGAAAGAATTGCACTGGCTTGGAAGCCCATAACCTGACTTGGAAGCCCAACTGTGTTATCCATGTCTCTCCTTGGGTGTGGATGACAAAGAGGACTCTGGGTAGAAGTTTTAGAAAATAACTTGTTTCTAACTCTCTCTAACTGGATTGATCAATTCTTTTCTTTGGGGTTACTTCTTTTTTTTAAAAAAAAATATTTTTATTGATTTCAGAGAGGAAGGGAGAGGGAGAGAGAGATAAAAACATCAACGATGAGAGAGAATCATTGATTGGCTGCCTCCTACAGGCCCTCCACTGAGGATCGAGTGTGTTATTGACAGGAATCAAACCCAGGCCGTTCAGTCTACAGGCCGACACTCTATCCACTGAGCAAAACTGGCCAGGGCGGAGGCTAATTCTGATTCTTCCAAATTTCACTGTGCCTGCAAAACCAATGACAAAAAACATCTATATGCAAAAACAAATCACATTAATGCTGATATTTAAGGGAGTAAAATACTCTTTGAAAGATCTAAATAATAATATGTGTACGTAAAGTTACATATAATTATTTGTCAGACTTACAAGGTATTGCATATTTATTATGAACTTTTGTGGCAGGGGATGTGGTCTCTATCTACTGTCCTGATGAAATCTGATATGTTTGCAAAGTGAGTTAGACATCATTGTTTTCGTGTCTCTTACCTTTTTTGCTTTAGAAAAGGTTTTGGGCTTCCCATAAGGGAGTGAGTGCTTACAGTCACATAAATATGTGAAAGTCTTGGTTAAATTGGTTTCTTTACTGTAGAACTTCTTAGAGCCTTTTACACAAAAATGCATAAGAGCCTTCAAGAAAAGAGTATCATATGTAGCACTTATCTAAATTATTTGATTACAAAATCTTGTGTGTGTGTGTGTGTGTGTGTGTGTGTGTACTATTCATTAATATGTATTGAAAAGAGAGATCCATGGATCAGTTTTGGAAATGCTGACCTATAGTTTTGCTTTCTATTTCAATATTTTAAAAAGCTTTTCCAGCTTTGTAAAATGAATTGGAAAATTTAGATTCTCCAATGCTTTGAAAGACAATAATGAAAACATAAATTGTAAGTCTTTCAATTTCTTCTCTGCTAAGATGGGCCAGACAACAAAAGTCATCCCACATTTGCAGGTCAATGAGAATTACTTATTGAGCAGCACCCGTTTCTTTTCCTTTTTTATTTTTAACACGCCTTTCTTAAGCAACATACCATTTTTCTCTGTTTGACTTTCTAATCAGCCAACAAGCAATTTAGAGGACATACAAGGAGATTAAAGATTCATGATAATGTGAGGAAATTGGACTTTATGGTACTGGCCTTGTTCTCGCGGCAGCATGCTGATCTTTGGTGGTCTCTGCAGTCCCTGTGGAGGCAGGGGGTCTGTTAGGTTGGAGAAGTCACCCGTGATACACAACTACCTGCTAGCATCTCCCATGTGCAGGTGGGTGCATATCAGTAACTGTGTTCATTAGCTCTGTGGTCCGTTGTAGAAAATTGTGGAACCAGAGGAAGCTGTGGGAACCCTCATTTTGTAGCCAGTCGGTCAGAAGAAACCTGGACTTGCGATTGGTACCTGAAGTGGGGGCAGTCTTGTGGGACTGAGCTCTCAGCTTTTGGGGTCTGCATAAACTCTGGATAGTTAATATTAGAGCTAAATTGTAGGCCAGGAGAGCTGGAGAATTGGTTGGTGTGGGGAAAACCCCACACATTTGGTATCAGAGCTGTTCTGTGAGTAGAAACAGATCATCGTATTACAGATTCTTGTTAGTAAAAGCTATCATTTATTGAGTGCCAGATATGTTGCCAAAGCTCGCCATATACTGTTTCTAATTCCAATGATCTTTTAAAACATTATTTTTGGCATCATTTTATAGATGAGAAAACCAATACTGACTTACTCAGCAGAAGTTGTATTTCTAAAGTGGATTTTCATTTCTCTCTGACTCTCAATCCCTGCCTCCCTACATGCCCCCACCCAAAATGGATTACTAGTACATGCCTCTATCACCATAGTCAACCTACCCTGTGCAATTTATTCCAATCAATAGGTACCGAATGCCTCCTGTGGTGCCATTATTTTGTGGGAAGCTTTATGTGAGAACATACAGAAGGGTATTGACTCATGGCAATAGCTATTTTTGGTGTCATTCTATTACAGAACAGGATGGTGAGGCACAGGACTGCTTCCTAACTTGTTCAGGGCCACACAACTAATGAGTAGTAGAGCCATCACTGAAACCCAGGACATTTGACTCCCAAACTGAACTGTGTCTTATAAATATGCACTCCGTATATCCATGCGTTTTCAGTCAAATTTGGAAACAAAAGAGATATACATTATACAGCTATAGATTGATGGCTTCATAGTGCCCATACCAAACTTGAAAGAAAAAATTTATTATAAACTTCATATGCAAAGGATTCAAAATAGAAAACTATCTTCATGGATCTCAACATGATATTTTCATGAGCTGCTATGTGATTCAATAGCTAATAAACATCAGTTCAGTTACTTGGGTTAATTACAGATTCTTGTTTAGTACATTTTTTTGTCATCTCTTGATTGAAATTCTCTAAATAAAAGAGACTCCCATTTTGACTCCCCTTGTCTAATCTCAAAAAAGACAAGGACAAAAAAGATCACATAAGAGCCTCTGAATAGAACAGAATATCTTTGGTGAAATGCAGTTGGCTCTTTTAGACATAGTTCTGCCCAAAATAACCTAGATGAGCTGGATGGAATTTATTGCATTACTAATGTTCTAAAGGCAGATTTCCCAGTAATATCTTAACCGTAAAACTCTACTTAAACAAAAGGCTACTTGATACCATAGAAGAGACCGGAATGTTTTTATAGCTAGAGATTTCCAAACCATAAATACTTTCGTCTCTGTAAGCAAATGGGTCAGAAATACATATTTATGAGGCACCCTGCATTTTTAGCAACTGTGCAATGGAATTCAGTGTTTCATCATAACCCTTTCTCTCTCTACCCTTACTTTCTACTACCGATGGACTCCTTAACACAGTGGTTCTCAACCTTTCTAATGCCACGACCCTTTAATACAGTTCCTCATGTTGTGGTGACCCCCAACTATAGATTTATTTTCATTGCTACTTCATAACTGTCATTTTGCTACTGTTAATGAATCTTAATGTAAATATCTGTGTTTTCCAAAGGTCTTAGGCTCTACGGTAGCAGTTCTCAACCTGTGGGTTGCGATGGTCTCTGTGTTTTCCGATGGTCTTAAGCAGAGTCACCTAAGACCATTGGAAAACACAGATATTTACATTACGACTCATTAACAGTAGCAAAATTACAGTTATGAAATAGCAACAAAAATAATTTTGTGGTTGGGGATCACCACAACATGAGGAACTGTATTAAAGGGTCGTGGCATTAGAACGGTTGAGAACCACTGCCTTAACATATCATAAACAATCCATAGTGAGAGAAACTTCAGTATTCAGAAAGAAATGAAGGGAAGATATTATATAGAAGTTGCTGCAACTGGTTATTTTTGAGCAACACGCTATTCATTGCTAAACTAAATCCAATAGTTCATTTCAGAACAATGTCAATACAAGGCAGCTGGGGAGATGGTTGCCTAGTAATTTAATTTATTCACTGATGGTATTAAAATTTTATTTTCTCCCTTATAGAAATAAACACTCAATTTGGTCTGGAAAACTCCAGATATTTGACATTTGGGATATGATGCAAGACTCATCATTTTTAAGTTAGCCTTTCTTTTTCTTTTTTAAGGAAGCATATGTTTTAAAAATATTTCTTTGAAAATGTCAAAATGTCAAATTGAAACAGTATCCTATTAATCATGGTTGCTGTTTTATCTGTCCTCCTTGCTAATATGGTATATAGAGAAAGTGAATATGTGATTTTACGTTCATTTTATAAGAATGATAATTTTGTGCCCTAGCCAGTTTGGATTAGTGGATAAAGTGTCAGCCTGCAGACTGAAGGGTCCTAGAATCAAGGGCATGTACCTCCTTTGCAGTCTCCTCCCCGGCCTGGGCCCTGGTCGGGACACATGCAGGAGACAACCAACTGATGTATTTCTCTCACATCAATATTCCTCTCTCTCTAAAAATCAATGGAAAATATCCCCGGGTGAGGATTAAAAGCAAATAAAAAAAAAAGAATAGTAATTTTGTTAGTTGTGTAAATGTTGTATGCTTTTTATTTTAAAATTCAAGCAATACAAAACTTCACAAAAATAAATTTTAAAAATGAATTAGAGAAAAAACATGTTATGTCAGTTCATATAACTGATGACTTTGAAAAGTATAAGATATGAAGTTAACATCAAATAACACCGTATATATGCTTTTATTTTAGAAACAGTGCTTAAAATTTGGGTCGTGAACCATTATATTTCATTATAGTGAAACTTTTATTGTTTAAAATAAAATTTATAGATGACCTAATAGTAAATGTTATTTTCAGATTAATTTTTTGAAGGAAATATTGCTTCATACTAATACAAATTCCTTTGTATTAATTCATGTTATTAATCAATTGTTATATACGCACCCATGAGCAAAGTATTTTGTTAGTCACAAAGGTATCTAAGACATGGTAGCAGAGACTGTATGTCCTCAAACTTATTTTCACTTTTTGGAAACAAGACTGGACTACATTTCCTGGCCTCCCTTGTCATGAGATACAGACATGGGACTGAGTTCTGACTAGTGAAATGTGAGTAGATTGACACACAATACCTTCAGTGAATGTCCAAAGGATCTCCCAGGCATCTCTCTGAATTCTTTCTCTGACAGGTTTCTCGCTTCTATTTTGTTTACTTCCTTTTCTGGTGATGCTTGCTATTCTTTCATATGGGGGCTGTTTCTTTGTCTGGTCTCTTTTCTCCAGGTGTATGGTTATGTAGTGCTCTTTCTCCTTATCCCAGGGAAAATCAGATCTTTTTGTATGGCATGTAGAGCTCCTCTGAATCCGAGTGTTTGCGCCAATTGGGGACTGATATTCTGGGGCTCACAGCTGTTTGGCAGGTGCTGGATCTGTAGATTTTTAGGCTTCCGTAAACATCCACTTTCCCTTTCAAGATGGCACAGTCTCCACATCCAAGCTGGTGGCTCTGGGAGAAAAAATCCAGCAATAGTGGGGGCTTCCCAGTCAGGGGAGCCCTGTCCAGCAGTCCCCCACCTTCTCCTGGGGTATAGCTGTCCCTTAACTCACCAACAAATGCTCCCAGTGCGATTCTCAGCTGTTCTCTCTGTCTGCTCAGGGACAAGGCTTGGGACACGTCTATCTATTCTGCTGCCATTTTTTTCCTCCAGCATTTCTCTAAAGGTTCTTTTTCTTTGTCTCCCAGAAAGATCTAGTGGAAGATTTTGAAGGCCTAGGATTAGAGTGACCACTGGATAGATGCAACCTATTTATATGAATTCCAGTAAAGAGGAGAGCCCTCAACTTCCAACCCACTTTGGATTGACAGGGACAATAAACCTTTGGTATGTTAAATCACAGGGATAATAGGGTAGTTTGTTTTTTATAGCTCCTTTCTTACCCTAGGTCAAGATTTCTTAACTTCGCACTGTTGATTTATTGGACTAGATAAGTCTTTGTTGGGGAAGGGGGGAGGCTTGCATTGCAGGATGTTTAGCAGCATCTTAGCCCTCTACTCATGGAATGCCAATAGCATTTCCTCCCCTAGCCAAAGGGACATCTGTAATACTTCCAACAATAAAGATGAATTAAAAAACAAACAAATAAAAAATGTCTCCAGACATTTCCAATGTCCCCCTTGAGGGCAAAACTGTTCCTGGTGGAGGACCACTGGCCTAATATAGTGATATTTCTAATCTTAAAAGCTTTGCACAGAGAGTCCCCTACTATTTTATAGAATGAGTTTCTGGAAGATCTGTTCAAAGCTGAAGGTCTGAAAGGTGAACAAGACAGTTATCCTATCTAATAAAAGAGTAATACGCAAATTGACTGTACCACCACTACACCACAGCCACGCCCACAAGTGACGCCCACCAGCCAATAGGAGTGAGTATGCAGATTAACCCAACCAAGATGGCTCCAGCCACAGAGAGAGCAGGAGGGAGGCTTGGGTTGCTCCCAATGGTGGAGGAAGCCAAGCTTTCTACAAACACTGGCCAGCCCAGGCCTCTGCTTAAGGCAACAAATTTTAATTGCTGCATCCATGGAGTAAGCAGAAGGCTTGGTTCCACTCCAGGCTACAAAGTTTCAATTGTAGAAGAGAAATAAATCCCAGATACCAAGGCCTCTGCTAGAGTTGCCAGGGAGTGTGGCCAGCCTGCAAACCACCACAGGCCCCTTGCCCAGGCCACCCCATGCCCCAAGGGAATCCCCACCCTGATCTAGAACACCCTCAGAGCAAACCAGGTGGCCCCAACCCATGCACCAAGCCTCTATCCTGTCTAATAAAAGAGTAATATGCAGATTGACTGTCACTCCAACACACAAAATGACTGTCCCCATGTGGTCAAAGAATCCTGCCCCCTGTGGACACAAGATGTCCACCACAAGATAGTCAACAAAGGAGGGCAGTTGGCAGGGAGTAGGCCTGCAAGGGAGGGCAGTTGGGGGTGATCAAGCCTACAGGTGAAAGCAGTTAGGGGTGACCAGGCTGGCGCAGGAGGGAAGTTGGGGATGACTGGGTCTGCAGGAAAGGGAAGTTGTGGGGAGGGATACTCAGGCCTGCAGGGGAGGGCAGTTAGGGGCAAACAGGCTCACAGGGGAGCAATTAGGCATCAATCAGGTTGGCAAGGGGGTGGTTAGGGGGTGATCAGGTTTGCAGGCAGAAGCAGTTAGGGGCAATCATGAAGGCAGGCAGTTGGGAGCCAGCAGTCTTGGATTGTGAGAGGGATGTTTGACTACCTGTTTAGACCCAATCCTACCTGGGCAGTTGGACATCCCTCAAGGGGTTGCATATTGGACAGAGGGAGCAGGCTGGGATGAAGGACAACCCCCCACCCCCTACGCATGAATTTCATGCACCGGGCCTCTAATATGTTATAAAGACCTTTGTTACATAAGAGGATTAAAAAGATTAAATTATTTAATTGCGAGTAGGTTGTTATATAGATGTTTTTTTGTAGCAATTTTTACATCTTTTTAAACTTCATATTGTCCCTTCATAATTGAATCCACACTTGACCAGCTTAAGTCCAGTGAACTATAGATTGAAACTAAGATGTTTCCACCTAAAGCATGTAGAACATCTCAAATCTGGGTAACAGTTTTGTAAGTTTTTATGCTTTTTGTCTCTGTAATAAGGTACTTCACAGTTTTCCATTTCCCACTTACATTTATGAAATAGGAAAAAATACTATGATATTTAAATAGATACCTCTGTACAAACAAAAAGTGACAACATAGTCAAAATGGAACTGGTGTCATTTTAAAGGCTTCACTTCGGGAACAAAATGAGATAGATGCTTGTCTGATGTACAAAAGTCTCATTTTACTTTGACACCCATTAGCATTAAGCCCCTTTCCCTATCCCCTATGTGTTCCCACTTTTTCATCTCAATCTCTAGGTTAGGCAGTATGTGTTTGGACTATTTATTAGGCTTCATTGTTGGCAACCTCAGGTCTCTGTGCCTGACATCTGCTCTTTCACACCACACACCCTATCTTTAAGGTGCTTTGTTTTCACTCTATGCCCCAGGTGACCACTCTCCTGGGTGCACCCTCCATTGGTCTGTACTTGTTAGGAGCATTGCAGAGGGTTAGATACTGAGAGTCCAAGGATAAAGAAGGCAGAGTTTTTGGTCTTTTAGGAAATCATAATCCCATGGTGAAGGAGGATATAGACACACATAATACTCAGAAGAATTTCATAAAAGCATGGACACATTGGAGTGACTACAAGTTCAAAGAAGAAACACCGCAGTTGGAATGTATTAGATCCCAGTGCATTCCAGTGGAGAAGGTTAAAGGAATATCTTAATTGGAGCCAGCAGCATGCATCTGATGAAGGTCCTTTTTTAAAATCCAACCCTGGGCATGGTCTTGCTTCATCACACCTGTGATTGGAGCACAAAGGCATGTTATCATTAAAAGAGCTGGTTTGGTCCAGTAGATAGAGCATCAGCCTGAGGACTGAAGGGCCTCAGGTCGATTCCAGTCAAGGGCATGTACCTCAGTTGCAGGATCAATCCCCTGTCCTGGTTGGGGTGCTTTTGGGGGAGGGGGGGTAGAAGGGGAAGAGGACAACCAATCAATGCATCTCTCTCTCACATTGATGTTTCTCTTTCTGTCTCTCCACTTCACTTCCACTCTCTAAAAAATCAATAGAAAAATATCCTCGAGTGAAGATTAATCAAAAAATTTTATTTCTCTGAACTCTTGGGAATGATTTGTTTTTGCTTTGCCAATTGGTGGATTCAATAGCTAAGTCCTTGATTAAATCATCTTGTGATATTAGTACAGCAGAGTAATTGAAAACCAAAGACTGTGGAGTGAAATCACTTGTGTCAGGATTCCAAATCAGCCATGGACCTCCAGCGTGACTTTTGCCATTTAACTTAACCTCTTTTGCTTCAGGATTTTTAATCTGTAAAACTAGGAAGAGTAAATTTATTTAAAAGGGTGTTGTAAGAATTAAATGAGTTAATGCATCTCAGGTGTAGCTCTTGATAATTATCTTTTTTAATATGTAGTTGTAACACCTTATACAATGAATTTACTCTTTCAAGCAATAAACATTCATAAATTCTTTCAAGCAACAGGCATTGATGCTTTTATCTTTATAAAAATCACTCTTGTATTTATACAATTTTCTTTTGTATAGTACTCAGTCCCAATAAATCCCTCCATCTTTTGTCCTATCCTTAACATGTGACTAGATTTCTGTCATTACCTTATGATTTCTAGAGCTGGGTTCTGAAGAGGGAAGGGTTTTGAATGGGTCATCTTTTATTAAACAATTTTTTTTACTCTTTTATTATAGACGATGGGTGTTCATTTTCATTTTGTTTCTTTCCTATGCTATTATATTCTTTTTAGAAAAATAAGACTAAATTCACTTCACACAAACACAGAAAGCCCCTCAGATTTCTCTGCTGTTTACATTACATGCTTTTCTTATATTTTCCTCGGTCATGTGCAGTTTTGATTTCCACAGCGCCCTGAGTGTGAGAGATGGACAGTAAATGCCTGGAATGTTATGATGTAGGTTAAAAGGCCTCAGGAGGTATGAACAGACACGTAGATACCATAAAACAATTGTGTGGAATGACCCTCACCACCTCACTATAAAGTAGCCCCTTAACAGTCAGCACTACTTAGCAACTTTATATGGACAACAGCAACAACATCCTTCACCTCCTGATATAAAATAACCATAGTTTTAGAAAATATTTGTGTAAAAAGATTTAGGATTTAGAGATTAGAATTATCTCGGAGACAATTACTCTGGAAGGCTCCAAGTTTATGCAGAGATTGGGGACCAGCTGTTTTCCATCACCAAAGAATCCCAAAGAGATGGCTAACACTCAGCATGAGGTAATTAGGTTGGGTAGGAGGAGGAATTCCTAATGGTGAGAGTGAAACATTAAAAGGAATCTCTTGGAGGAATGCTTGAAAATCTGAAAGAATTCCAAAAGCAGAATGATTGTCCTGGATTACTCTCTACACTGGAAAACTATAAAAGCCATGTGCTTTTATGAAATGTGAAGTTACATATTTATATTCCTCACTTGGCTCCCTAATACCCTCAATGGTTGCATGTTGATGGTGGTATGTTTGGTATATATTTCCTAAGGATGGTATGCAATTTGTGCTTTGTCTTTTCACATGGTTCTAGTGACGTCCTCTAGGGAGTTAGAATTGTGTTGGCTCTGGAAATAGCCATACCTGGCCAGGCATCTTGGCTCTGCTCTTCTGATTCTGAGATCTACTATGTGATGTTTGACAAATTGCTTAATCTCTCTGGGACTTGGTTTTCTATAATAATAAGGAGAATCATGAAGGGACAAACCAATTAGTGTATTTGGGTTACAAATACAATGCTAGCACATCATAATATATATTAGTTAAAAATATATTCAAGGATATATATATATATATATATATATGTGTGTGTGTGTGTGTGTGTGTGTGTGTGTGTGTATATACGAATACATTAAATAGAAGTATTTTGTAAAAAATTCCACAAGGCCTCATGTGCATTTATTTAGCAACAGGTTCTATGCTAAGTGCCTTATGTACTTGGCCACTTAATTCTCATAACAACCCTCTAAAGTAGGTCTTATTTCCATTTATTTTATAGGTAAAGAGACAGGCCAAGAAAGTTAAGTCATAATCGTCAAAAAAATAAAAGCAGGACTCTGAGGCAAATCTAAAAAAGACATGGACCAAATATTTTATTGATACATAATATTATTAACCAATGCTACCCCAATAGATGTAATAAAATATTTTATTGAATTCATTAATTAAGAAAGGAAAAGATGTTATGACCAGTTCAAAGATAGAGCATCAGCCTGTGGACTTAAGGGTCCCAGGTTCGATTCCAATCAAGGTCATGTGCCTTGGTTGTGGGCACATATCCCAGTAGAGAGTGTGCAGGAGGCAGCTGATCAATGTTTCTCTCTCATCGATGTTTCTAACTTTCTATCCCTTTCCCTTCCTCTCTATAAAAAAATCAATAAAATATATTTTTTTAAAAATAAGCTAGTCTGTTTATTAGATACTTAACAAAGACATGTTTGCAGGAGATTGCTGAAATAGAGATAACCCTAGTTAATGTCCAGCAGGCCATTGATGGTTAGGATTATCTATTCCATTGGGAATTACAGTGGTACCTCGAGATACGAGTGCCCTAACATACGAGATTTTTGAGATATGAGCCGTCGAGCGAGCAATTTTTTGCTTTGAAATACGAGCAACATTTGAGATAGGAGTAATCGCACGGATCGGCCGGCTGCACACGACCCACCAGTTTACCAAGACTTGAGCATCTCATAGTTTCCCATGCCTCAAGGTTACGGAACGAATTAAACTCGTATCTTGAGGTACCACTGTATCTGCATTTCTACTGGACAAAAATTTCAGCAAGTCAGTTTCCTAAGCATAGGAACATTAATCATTAGTAAACATGAGGTGAATTAAGTACAGGTCTCGACAATCCTTGGGTGACTTTTGTCTTTGTCCCAATGTGAAAACAAAACTCTCCCCACTTTTTGCCTCACAAGTTTGGAGAATCTTTCTGTCAGTAACCTGCCCCCAGGTCCCACAAATACTAGTGAAGCAGAGATTCGAAGCTGCCACCATCACTGCACAGCCCTGGTGCTTCCACCCTCTGCGATGACTCAGCAATGAGTTAGTTTGTTGTCTGACAATGTTGGAACCTATCAGATCTGTGCAGATAATTCTTACAGCCCAGACATGTCTGAAGCACAGGGAGCCTCTGGAAGACAAAACCATCCAACTGGGCCAATAAACTACACTCTGAAGTAGTAAGACCTTTGGTTTCTGTTTTAGTAAAAATTGCTGAGCCACAGGTTCCACAAACACGAGTGCTACAATGAGAAAGACATGGAAGTAGCATTTTATTGTTACCTCTATCTTTATCTTGTTGAACTAGAGGTTTGACGCACGAAATGCATGAAGGGTAAGCCTTCACAGCACTGCCTGCCTTGTGGCCCTGGTTGCCTTGTGGCACCTCCCCCCTCCCACACCCACCTTGGCCTGGAGCTCCCCATGTACATTGCCACACACCCCTGGTTCCCGGTTCCACAGAAGCTCTCCCCTTCACCCCCCATCAATCGCTCTACTGGCCGACCAATTGCATTGCACCCCTCTTGACTGGCCTGATGCCAGTGCATGGTCGTTTGGTAGGTCATTTTGTTCAGTTGTTAGGTTGATTTGCATATTATGCTTTTACCCTGGTGCATGAAATTTGTGCATGGGGGTGTGTGTCCCTTATTCCAGCCTGCACCCAATCCAATCTGGGACCCCTCTAAGGATGTCTGACTGCCCATTTAAGCCTGATCTTAGCAGTTGGATATCCCTCTCACAATCCAGGATTTTTGGCTCCCAACTGCTCACCTGCCTGCCTTTCTGATTGCCCCTAACTGCTTCTGCCTGCCAGCCTGATCACCCTCTAACCACTCTCCTGCCAGCCTAATTTATGCCTAACTGCTCCCCTGCCAGCCTGTTTGCCCCTAACTGCCCTCCCCTGCAGGCCTGATCCCCTCACCCAACTGGTCTCCCCTGCAGGCCTAGGCTCCTCCCACCCACCTAACAGCCCTTTCCTACAGGCCCTGTCGCCCCCAACTTCCCTCCTCTGCTGGTCTGGTTACCCCTAACTTCCCTCTCCTGCAGGATTAATTGCCCCCAACTGCCCTCCCTTACAGGCCTCGTCTCTCTCAACTGCCCTCCCCTGCTGCCCATCTTGTGGTGGCCATCTTGTGTCCACATGGGGGCAGCCATCTTGTGTGTTGGTCAATTTGCATATTATTCTTTTATTAGATAGAATTATTATAGATAGTGTTCTTTTCCTTTGAACATGTCAATCTTTACATTTAAATTCTACATCTAAGTCTATGTACATTTTGTCCTGCAAAGTGGCAGCAGTTTTTAAAACTGGTGGTATCATAATTGACTGCAGAGACTCACTGTCTATCCATTAACAACTGCTGTCCAGGCATGCCTGTGGCATCACTACCACCATTCTGAGACCAGGTTCCCATTTGCTCCTCCCCAAGGCTTTGGGTGGTCCCGGTGCATATGACTTAGTTATGCACTTACTGGCTCTCTCCAATTTATTTTCCCTGTAATGAAAGCTCAGTTCTGATATATTTATATTGGAACCAATACTTAATGTTTTGATGAGGTAGATGAGGATAAATCTATGAGACTAAGAATGACAGTCAAAAATGATGAAAGTCTGAGCACAGAAAACAAGAGAAGAGAAAATTTCAAGAGGAGTCAGTAACCGGTAGAGTCAAGTGATGCCAAGAAGCCATCAGTAAGACCAGGACTGAACATATTCCATTGACTTTCAAAGATCTTAGTAATCTTAGTAATAGGTTTTTTCAGTGGAAACAAATCATAAGTGCATTGAGAATCAATGGGAGTTGAAAATGGATTCCTGCAATTCCCTTCTTCTCCACTTATGCTGTGGGCTGAGGATCCATAGATATGGTCCCTCTAAGTCAACTCTTGGCAATGACTCTGGGTACGTGTATTATATGTACTACGGGACATCTCATTCTTTGTAGATGTCGCTTCTCATTCCTTTTATCTCTGCTTATCATGGTTTAATATCAACAACTGCCGGGTATTGGGAACCTACTTTGTGTAAGGCCAGTGCTGAACACTTTTTATCTACTTATCTCTAATTCTACACCAATCTTGAGTGCTTTTTCTCTCATTTTCCAAATAAAGACATAGATGTCACTTGTTTATATTCACACAGCTAGAACCAGAGCTGGCATTTAAACTTGATAAGCCACCCTTTCTGTGACATGCAAGGAGGAGTCCTACGGGAGATCAGGTAGCCCTGGGACCCTTTTTGCTTCTAATTCATTAGTTTCAATACATTTCACATTTCAAACGTCTTCGATTATAAAGACCTTGCTCTATGTTTTCTACATCAGTTTGCTGAGCCCTTTGATTGGACTTTGAACACATACATTTCTCCACACAGCAACTCAGTCAACGGAAGTTGTTAATATGGGAAGTCCCACCTGATCCATCCAAACCCTATTAATTAATCACACCCATCATAAATGCACCACCTTGCTCTCTGGCCTCATTGATTGTCCCCTTTGGGATGAGTCATAAAGCATCATGCCAGTCTGAGTCCCCATCAACTCTTTTTTTAAAAAAACTATATTTTATTGATTTTTTACAAAAAGGAAGGGAGAGGGACAGGGAGTGAGAAACATTGATGAGAAAGAGACATCGATCAGCTGCCTCCTGCACACCCCCACTGGGGATGTGCCCACAATTAAGGTACATGCCCTTCACTGGAATTGAACCTGGGACCTTTCACTCTGCAGGCCTTCACTCTAGCCACTGAGCCAAACCGGTTTTGGCCCCATCAACCCTTGTCTGGATTATTACAGTAGCCTCCTCACCAGTCTCTTTGCTTCTATCTTTGCTCCCAATCACACAACAGCCAGAATAATACTTTAAAAATGTAAGTCAGACCATGTTAGTTTTCTCTTTAGAACTTGTTTCATGCAGAGAAAAAAACAGCATTCTAACAAGGACTGATTAAACCCTCCTTACTCACCTCTCTGACTTCTTTTCCTGCTCTTCCCTTGCTCACCCTGCTAAAGCCACACTCCTTTCTCATTTTTAATCCTGCCAGGAACAGTCAGCTTTAGGATCAACCTAATTATTAATCTTGGTCAGCCCCACTTTTTCTTCTTTTCATAGCACATATTATCTTTCTGAATGCCACTTTCAGGAGAGCAGGGATCTTTGTTCACTGATGTGTCCCTACTGCCTAGAATAGTATCTAGCATACAGTAGGTTCTCACTAAAACTTCATTCAAAATCAAACATTTTTAACTTTCTTACTATTTTGCCTGGCATTTCTCCAGTTCTGGTTCTCACCCCTTTTTTTGTCTTAAGGTTTGGGGGTGGGGTTGGTCTTCTCTAGAACTTCCTTATTTCAAATCTAATATGAACTTTAACTTTAACAAATTTAGATATAATTTATATAACATAAAACTCACTGCTGGGAGAAAATCCAAGATGGTGGCATAGGTAAGCACCACACTGCTGCCTTGCACAACAATTTCAAAACTACAACTAAAAGACAGAACGGACATCATCCAGAACCACAGAATCAGTCCTTTGCCCATTTTTAAATTGGGTTATTTGTTGTTGAGATAAATACCGCCCCTCTTCCCCCCCCCCACACACATATTCTTACATATATGTTATGTTCTGGATACTAAACCATGATCAGACATTTGATTTGTAAATATTTTTTCTCATTTCATTCATTTTCTTTTTACTTTCTTGATGGTGTCCTTTGATGTACAAAAGTTTTAAATTTTGATAAAGGCCAATTTGTCTTTTTTTTCTTTTAAATGTTTATAGTTTAGGTGTTATATTTAAGAATAATCCATTGCCTGATTTACTTTGATGTATTTTGAGTTAATTTTTTTATATGATGTGAGGTAGGGGTTCACCTTCATTCTTTTGTATGTGGAAAACTAGTCTTCAAGCATCCTTTGTTAAAGAGTCTGTTGTTTTTTCTAAAATATTATCATGCATACCTGTTGAAATTACTTAATCATAAGTGTATGGTTTCATTTCTGGACATTCAATTGTATTCCATTAATCTATGACTGTCCTTATGCCTATAAGACACATTCTTGATTACTGTAGTTTTGTAGAAAGTTTTTAAAGCGGTAATGTGGGTCCTCCAACTTTGTTTTTCATTTTCAAGATTACTTTGATTATTCAGTCAATTGCAATTTTATATAATTTTTAAGGTTAGCTTTTCCCTTTCTACAGAAAAGAAAGAAAGAAAGAAAGAAAGAAAGAAAGAAAGAAAGAAAGAAAGAAAAAGAAAAAGAAGCTATTGGTATTTAGATAAGAGTATATAAAATCTGTATATTGTTTAGGTTAGTATTGCCACCTTTAACAATATTAAGTGAACACAAAATGTCTTTCCTTTTATTTATATCTTATTTAATTCCCTTCAGGGATTTTTTTTGTTAGTCTTCAGTTCAAGTCTTGTACGTTTTTTGGTTAACTTTATTTCTAAGTATTTTCTGGCTCTTGATGCTATTTAAATGCCTTTTTAAAAAATTTAATTTAAAAACTGTTCATTGCTAGTTTGTAGAAATACAAATGATTTCTGTGTGTTGAACTTATATCTTGCAACCTTGCTGACTTTGAATATTGCCTCTACCAGTTTGTGTGTGTGTGTGTGTGTGTGTGTGTGTGTGTGTGTGTTTGTAGATTCTTTAGGATTTTCTATTTATAAGATCATGTCATCTGAAAATAGATTTAGTTTAATTTCTTTTCCCATTTGGATGCCTTTTATTTCATAGTATGCCTAAATCTCCTGCTACAACCTCCCATACAATATTGAATCAAAGTATGAGAGTGAACATCCTTGTCTTGTTCATGATGCTGGGGGTGTGAGGGGAGAGGGGGAAGCATCCAGTTTTTTGCCATTAAGTATGATGTTAGCTATGTTTTTTTTTGTAGATTCCCTTTAGAAGGTTGAGGAAGTTCCCTTTTATTACTTACTAGAGGCCCATTGTGAAAAGATTCCTGCAAGAATAGGGCTTCCTGCAGAGGTCTCTGCCACCTCACCTGCTTCTCTCCCATCTCCGCTGCCCCACCTGCTTCCCTCCCTTCTCTGCCACCCTGCTTGCTTGCTTCTCTGCAGTTTTGCTCCCTTCTGCAGTGCTTGGCTTCCTTCTACACTGTCTTCAGTCTTCGCTCCGCACATGGATATGCAAATTAACTGCCATCTTGATTGGGTTAATTTTCATACTCGCTCCTGATTGGTTGGTGGGCGTGGCTGGTGTGCATAGAGGAGGTATGGCCAGTTTGCATGTTTCTCTTTTATTATATAGGATTTGTTGAGTGTTTTTATCTTGGAATAGTGTTGGAATTTGTCAAATGCTTTCTCTAAATCTACTGAGATGATCATGTGGTTTTTGTTTTTTATTTTATTAACTAGAGGCCAGGTGCATGAAATTCATGCAGGGGAGGGGGAAAGTGTCCCTCAGCCCAGCCTGTACCTTCTCCAATCTGGAATATCCCTTGCATAATCCAGGACTGCTAGCTCCCAACTACTCGCCTGCCTGCCTTCCTGACTGCCCCTAACCACTTCTGCCTGCCAGCCTGATCATCCCCTAACCACTCCCCTCCCAGCCTGATTGATTTCCTAATTGCTCCCCTGCCAGCTTGGTCACCCCTAATTGCCCTCCCCTGCAGGCCTGGTCCCCCCCCCACCTGCTCTCTCCTGCAAGACTGGGTTGTCCCCAACTGCCCTTTCTTGCAGGCCCAGTCGCTCCCAACTTCCTTCCTCTGACAGCCTGGTCACCCCTAACTTCCCTCCCCTCAGGCTTGATTGCCCCCAACTGCCCTCCTTTGCAGGCCTGGTCCCCCTGCAACTACTCTCTCCCCTGCTGGCCTGATCATCCACAACTGCCTTCCCTTGCAAGTCTGGTCCCTCCCAACTGCCTTCCCCTGCTAGCCATCTTGGGGCAGCCATCTTGTTTCCACATGGGGGCAGCCATTTGGACCATATGGGGGCAACCATCTTGTGTGTTGGAGTAATGGTCAATTTGCCTATTACTCTTTTATTAGATAGGATAGAGGCCTGGTACACGGGTGGGGGACAGCTGGTTTGCCCTGAAGAGTGTCCAGGATCAGGCTGGGGGTTCCCTTGGGGTGTAGGGTGGCCTGGGCGAGGGGCCTGTGGTGGTTTGTAGGCCGGCCATGCCTCCCAGTGACCCAAGCAGAGGCCCTGATATCTGGGATTTATTTATCTTCTACAATTGAAACTTTGTTGCCTTGACAGAGGCCAGGGCAGATGGAAAGCTTGGCTTCCTCCATCACCAGGGGCAACCCACGCCTCCTGCTCTCACCAGCTTTGTGGCTGCTGCCATATTAGTTGGGTTAATCTGCATACTCACTCCTGATTGGCTGGTGAGAGTGGCTTGTGGGTATAGTGGAGGTACAGTCAATTTGCATATTTCTCTTTTATTAGATAGGATATGGTTTATTACATTAATTGGTATTTAAATGTTGTGCTAACTTTGCATTCCTGGGATAAATCTCACTTGGTTATGGTGTATTATGCTTTTTATATGTTGCTAGATTTGGTTTGTTAGTTTATTGTTGAAATGTTTGCACTTATATTTATTAGACAGATTGGTCTGTAGTTTCCTTATAACATTTTTGGTTTGGTATTAATGTAGTACTAGTTTCATAGAATGAGTTGGGAGGTCTTTCCTCCCCTTCTATTTTTAGTTAGAACTTTTAAAATATTGGTCCTAACTCTTTAAATGTTTGGTAGAATGGACCAGTGAAGCTGTCTGTTCCAGAATTTTCCTTTGTGGGACATTCTTTGTTTTATAACTTGGAACTCTTTACTTGTTATAAGTCTATTCAAATTTTCTATTTCTTTTTGGGTCCCTTTTGGTAATTTATCTCTTTATAGGAATTTATCCATTTAACCTACCATGTTCATATCTATCTACTACAATTGCAGACACTAAATTGATGGTTAAAAATTTTTGAAAAGTAAAGAAGTTTTATTTATCTTTCATTAGAAGGCAAATATTTCAATTTTTTGCCTTAAGTAGCAAAAGAAGAATCAAATGTCATTTTGATAATAAGGAATTTGATAGCTAAATCTTTAAGTATGCAAAGTAGAAATAGGAAATATACCTAAATAGTATGCCTTAAGAGAAAATTAGAAAATGGTCAAATATTTGCCTTTGGGTTTATGAGTTCAAAGTGAAACTATTCTATTAATGAATAAAACATTTTCTCCTCAATATTATACAACTTAAAAAATTACTGATAGGATACCAAGGAAATGAATTCTGGATTGTACCCTTTTCTGGGCAATTAATGGTCCCTGAATTAGTTTTGTTCCTCCTCTCTCTTTCTATATAAAACTAAGAAAAATAAGTGATGTGCTATAAAGCAGTCCCTTCTCAAAAGCCAAACGATAGCAACAATGTTAATAATTGTCCTTTTTATATCAAAAGAAAAATGTTAAGGTAATTAAAATGACAATAAATATTTAAAATATAGAAACCTTTTTATATCTTTTTGTTTCTTTGTTTTCTTAATCCTCACTAAAAATATTTTTCCATTGCTTTTCAGAGAGAGTGTACCCGTAAGAGAGGGATGGAGGGAGAGAAAGAGAGAGAGAAATAGAGAGAGAGGGAGAGAGAGAAAGAGAGAGAGAGAGAGAGAAGAGAAAGAGAAACATCTATATGTGACACATCAACTAGTTGCTTCCTGCACATGCCCCAACCAAGGGGTAGGGAGTGAACTGCAACACAGGTAAATGTCCTTGACCAGAAAATGAACTGGAAACCCTTTGGTGCATGGATTGATGCTTTAACTACTGAGAAGCACAGGCCTTTTTATATCTTTATTTTTATTTATTTTAGGCAAATTATTTTATACTCACATATATGTATGTTTGTTTTTGGAGGGTACCTCACTATTTCTTTTGAAGCTCTCTCTCTCTTCCTGTTTACCTTAAGATAGTATATTCATTTCAGCCCAGTTAGTTAAGAACTTCAGTATTATTTACGTGAGATCAATCACCATTTTTCTTCTTTCTCTGTCTCTATCTTGTCCTCAATTAGTCTTTGTTCAATATATAATTATTTAATATTGAAAAACAATATCCGACTTTACCAGACATTTTATTGCGTACATTGTACATCATTTCTCCTCTTACTTGGGTATAGCCAGGCATTTTTTTCAATGTCAAATAAGAGAGAGAGAGAGAGATGATAATTTGGCATAAATGACATGTAATAAACTTGGTTTAAATGCCACGTAATCAAATTTCCAGATGGTTGGCTGCATACTCTAATCTATATGACTTGAGGTAGAAAATCAAGTGTTCTTACCTATGTCTGTGGGAGCATAGCCTGAATTCATATAACAGCAAAGAGCTCACGGGGGCTGAAGCATCATTGCAAATGGGAAAGTAGAGATGAGGCGTTTTAGGTGCCTTAACAAGGAGTTCAAATTTTTACTCTCTAGGACTGTGGTCGGCAAACTGCGGCTCGCGAGCCACATGCGGCTCTTTGGCCCCTTGAGTGTGGCTCTTCCACAAAATACCATGGCATGGGCTAGTCTATTTTGAAGAAGTGGGGTTAGAAGAAGTTTAAAAAATGTGGTTCTCAAAAGAAATTGCAGTCGTTGTACTGTTGATATTTGGCTCTGTTGACTAATGAGTTTGCCGACCACTGGGCTAGGAGATGGAGACCCATGGGCGGATTTTGATCAATGATAGGGCATGGTCATTTGCAGGGAAACGTCCTTCTCAGAGCTCTGTGGAGATGGCTTTGATCACACAAGTCTTAGCTTCCAAAGGAGGACACTGTCAATCTCATACTGGAGTTTTGGAAAGTATTGGTGCTATTTATTGATCACAGAGTCATTTGGCAAAACTTTTTTATTCAAATCTAAAAATTAAAGTTATTCCAATGAGAATCTAGAGCATAGTCTAGGTCATGTTACATAAAACAGGTTGGACTTTTAAAAATAAAATGTCTTACTTTATGGCTAATGGAAACAATAAGCTTACATGGTATGACTGCTCCCTGACAATTCTAGGCAACACCACATCTTTGTATTGTTTTTGCTTCTAGTACATTTATATTAAAATTTCTCTTCTTAGGATGGTTCAAAGAAAGGGGCAGCATTTCATGTGTTTTATATTTTGCATCCTATAGTGTAATAAAGAACTGTCTGTATTTCACAGAACTTTTTTCATTTCATCTTTAGGACACTTTCTTCATGGAGAGGTATTGCTCTCTTGATTTTAAAATTAAAGAATCTGATGCCCCTGTTAAGCAACGCGAACTTTCTCACAGACAGAGCAGAGCTAGAATCTGAGGCCATGTCTGTCCAGCTTCAAAGTCCTTTCTTTTCCATCTACCGCCCTCCCTCTTTGAGTAGAATTTCTCTCCTTGCAATGCCATTTTTTCTTCTGTACGTTCCTCCACTGGATGTTTTCTTCATGTGGTGTGCAGGCCTTGGGTGAATTAAAAATATAGCATCTCTCCGGGTTAGGCAAACTCAGCCTATTTAGTTCTTTAGCCCAAGTAACCCCTTGTTTCCTCCATCACCACAGGCTGAGCATTGCCAGAGGAGCTCTGCTTGCACACAATTGGCAGCCAGGAGAGGGGCAGCTGCTGCCCTCTTCAGATAATCTCTCTATTTAAAGTTCAAAGTGACCCTGGAAAACAATAACAAGCAAGCCTGGAGCTGATCAGCCCACCCAAGGACAGGAAGAATGGCTGAAAAAGGTACGTTTTCAGTATCAGGCTGTCTTGGCAAAAAAAAAAAAAAAAAAAGACCCAGGCTCCCTGGCTGATTTTGCTTCCCAGTATTTGGTGTAACTCAGTTATTCTGATGAATGTGGTATATCTGCTAAAAGAGCATTAACCACATACGTTAGTGTGGCCACAGAAAGTGCATTCGATGTGCAGTTTATGGACCGTGTCTATATATTCGTGGACCATTCTGAAAGGATTAAACAACGTGAAAAGCTGAATTTTTCACACTTGTTTTGAAAGGTGAGTTTACAAGTCAGCTATTCTCCAGGGTTGTACTAGATTTGAGGGATTAGATTAAGGTATTGTGGCATGCTGGACCGGAATTAAGGACATTTGAATTCTGTGTCAGATCTGCTACTAATGGCCTGTGAGTTTGAGGAAGTTCCTCCACCTCTCTGAGCCTGTTTTCTAACTCTAAAATTAAAAGAAACAAAATGGGCTTAGTCCTCTCATGTGCTGTGCATCTGAACTGTTTTTCCTGGTTTCAAATTTATATATATATATATATATTTAAGAAAGAAGATTAAGGCTGATATGACAAAATGGTCTGAATATACTGTGTCCAAGAAATAGTTTCTAAATGCCTACAGGAATTCTTGCTTTTAATCCGAACAGTCTCATGAAATATGCAGTATTGTCATCATTCCAGTTTTACAGATAAGGAAGCAGAGACAGCAGAATTTTCTAATGTGTCTGCAATCATGCACGTAGGAAGTGGTGGCATCGTTTCGAACGTGAATAGTCTTGTTCCAGGGCACAGTGACCTTAAGAATATTTCCAGGTGTAACTGCTTGGGCATGATCAGGCTTGGACAGGGAAAAAAGCAATTTGAAGTTTTTCTCTATATTTAAAAAAAGGTTTTGTGTTGAATTCCTGTACTCTATTTCAGAGCAATGGGACAGATGTTTGTTAAAACTTAAAATATTAGTGTTAAAAGAACAGAAATGCAGTTATAGTTTGAATATTAAAAGGCACAATCAATTTTATTGGTTTACAAGGAATAATAAATAATTAAGACTTTATAATATGTACATTTTAGAATTATATTAAAATATCTTTATATAAAATAGTTATAATGCTCAATCAAAATATCAATATTCACTTTTAAGTTCTCTGAAATTGAGAAAAATACTAAATCACATATATGAAGAGCTCAAAAAAGTGCTATTATGTATTTCCACCGTAATGGCACCTTAATTCATAAAAGGCTTTCATTCAAATAAGAGTAAAGAGTATGTCTTAATGTTCAATTTATCCTTAAAGCAATACCACATGCCAAGTAAAGAGAAGTGTTTTTCATTCAGTGGTTAATTCTTTGTTCAAGGTCACAGGAAGGTGGAGAAGCAAGGGAAATCTAATTAATTTTTGGAAAATTAAGAAAACCTCCAACATTTCTGGAAACATAGATTTAAACGATTAATATTTATTTTAACTTCCGAAATTTGCTTTAATAAGAATGTCTTTTAATTTTAGATGTGTCTTTAGAAGTTTCCAGATGATTGTATTTTAATAGCATTTTTAAAACTCCTCACTTTAAAGTAATGAAAATTATAAAGTGAAATGCAATTGCTAAGACTACACATCTTCTTTGTTAGCAATGGCATACAATCTAATTGTGCTTTTCAATTAAGAATATATGAGTCCTTAACACAAAACATTAATTTTATATGATATCTTTCTGTGCATCTTTTAATTCTATTGTTTTATATGTGTGTGTTTGAAAGAATAAGATTGAGATGCAGTGAGTATTATTTAAAAAATATACTTTAAAGTTGCTTTTTATTGGTCAGGGTACAAACAGCAGACACAGGAGGAATCATTATACTAATGTCTTTTATGTGTGTAATGGTCCAGTGTTGATTGCTATATTGAACAATTAAAAAAAAAAGTCCTGGATCTCTCTTCTCTAGTCAAAACGATCATATATCTCTAGCTGGTTTGGCTCAGTGGATAGAGCGCTGATCTGTGGACCGAAGGTCGCGGGTTCGATTCTGGTCAAGGACATGTAACTCAGTTGCAGGCTCCTCCCCAGCCCAGGCCCTCATAGAGGCTCATGCAGGAGACAACCAATCGATGTGTTTTTCTCACATCAATGTTTCTTTCTGTGTTTCCCTCTCTCTTCCACTCTCTATAAAAATCAATGGAAAAATATTCTGGGTGAGGATTAAAAAAATGAATGATCATATAAAATATAGTGCTTTTCCCTCTATGATATTTTAGATTAAAATTAGCTATCAAGGCCAAGAACAATTTTAATACCTTTCCCTGTGTTATGATTATTATTTAGTTTACTAGGAATTACGTCAGTCATTGTCAATTGTTTGTATGTAAACAGCTCCTCTTTGTGTTATTGCACACATACGTGAATGTGTGCTATCTTCACTAACCATGCTCAGTGGGTGGAGTTTACAAAGCCTTTGCATGTATGCAAATTCATTTGATCCTCAAAACAACTTCAGGAGATAGATATCACATATTTCATTATCCATGTTTTACAAATAGGGAAACTCAAGCTCAGAGTAGCCCAAGTTCAAGGTCACATAACTGTAAAAGGAAGACCTATGATGTGAACACAGACCTCCTATTCCAAATTCCCAGCTGAGTCCCATGTACCTTTTGTAGAAACGACACTGATAGTCATGTATGGGTATGACTAGAGAGTGTTTTTATTCCGTTGTTATTACCAGATCTCTCTTATTCTCTTGTTTCAGGAAACAACATGCCCAAATGACCTACCAAATCTGTTCTGTTTTGTTTATTTTTAAACAGAATCTGCATCATCACGCATTCTGGTCCCTCTACTTCTCTTGATTGCCTGGATTGTGGGCTGCATCGTAATGGTGTACATTACCTTCTTTTAGAAAGGTAAAGTTTTCAATGATTGCATTTGTTCATTCATAAAAGACATTACATTAGTCTGGAAATACTCTTTTCTGCTTTACTAATAAAAACATTTTACCATGTAGGCAAGTCGACTTCAGATTGATGCCATTTAGAAGAATGAAGACAAGCGTGAATATGACAGATGATTAAATATGTCTCCTGTAGACAACTGCCATGTTTGACACTACTTCATAAACTTGGATTTGTAAACTGACACTTTGGTGTACATAAAAGTCTCTTTGGAAACGTGTTTAAAACATTGGGTACAAATAAGAACTGTAAGAAAGTGTGGATGAAGTTTTCTATAACCTGGGAGTAGGAAAAACATTCTTACTTATGACTAAATGCCTGACCAATTAAGAATATATCAGTCCTTAAGACAAAACATTAATTTTGTGCATTTAGTCATATGCCTCATGGAGAACATATTTTAATTGGTAGCTTAAACTACAATTAAAATATTTTGGTCCCCCCCCCAAAAAAAAGGAAAAAAATGAGCTAGAGATAAGACAGAATAGTTTACAGAAAATAGAATGTAAATGTAAATTTGGTCCTTAACTTCTTGCTCATAATAAGAGAACTGTAATTAAAACTGCATTAAAGAGCCATTACTCACCTATCAGGGAAAAATAAAGACATTTGACAATATATGTGTTGGTCAGGCTGTGCAGAAAGCAGCACTCTCATATATTGTCTGTAGAAATTCAAAAATAGTACAACATTTCAAGGGCTGTTTGGTAATCTGTATCTACCAAAATTTCATCTGTATTTACCTTTTGACCAAGTTATCCCTCTTCTGGAGAAGATTGCAATTTCCACAGATATGCTGGTAAAAATACAAAACGGCATATATACAATTCTATTCATTATGGCATAATTTGCTATAGCAAAAATCTAGAAATAAGCCAAATGTTTTGTAAATAGAGTACTGAGAAAACTGTGCTCTATTTGCAAAACGTGGTACTTAACACAGCTGTGAAAAGGAATAAAGAAGGTCTCTATTAACTGATGTGATGTCATCTCCAGGTCAACATGTTAAGTGGAAAAAAACCAGGTACAAAACAATGTGTGCTACCTTGTGTGTCAGAAAAGAGGAGGCTATCCCAATATGCACACATACTTATATTAAAACTAGAGGCCCAGTGCACAAAATTCGTGCATGGGGAGGGGAGTCTCTCAGCCCAGGCTGTACCCTGTCCAATCTGAGACCCCTGACAAGATGTCCGACTGCCTCTCACAATCTGGGACAGCTGGCTCCTAACTGCTCGCCTGCCTGCCTGCCTGCCTAATTATCCCTAACCACCTCTGCCTGCTTGCCTGCCTGATCGCCCCTGACTGCTCCTCTGCTGGCCTGATCATCCCTAACTGCCTTTGCCTCACCCCACACCTGGGATCCAGGATTCCCTCCTCTGGCTGGTCACAGGCACCCAGGACCCAGGCATTTTTCCTTCTGGCCAGCTGCAGGCACCCAGGAACTGGGCCAGCTTCAGTTGGGCTGGCTGCAGCTGCAGGGGACCATGAGCAGGTGGCTTCACCTGGGCCACAGCCACAGGTACCTGGGACTGTGGGGCTGGTGGCTTCTCCCTCTCCTGGGCTGCTGTTGCCAGGGACCATGGGGAGTGTGGCTTGTTTCTCTCCTGGGAGTAGCCGGGCTGGTCCCCATTCCTCTCTCTCAAGCTCATTTGTGCCTGGCTGGTCCCCATTCCTCTCTCCCCAGTGTTGAGTGTCTGAGCTGTTTCAGCATAACGACATGAGGGCATGACAACCATTTGCATATTAGCTCTATTATATAAGATTATATGGGATATTGAAACAGAGCCACTACAATGGAGGCTATTTCTGACTGTATCTTATTTTATAGTTTTTATTAGTCAAACCTTATAAATAGAAAAGAAAAAGACAGAAAAAGAAAAAAGGTCTAAACCCCCCCTCCCCAATTTAAATCAAACTGAAACAAAGACAGATAATAATATATCAAGTCGGTGGTACAATAACAGAGAAAAAATTCTTTCAAGTGACTTTAAAACACAGTATTTCTGACTGTACACCTTTCTTGAGATAGGAAACTTAACCACACTCAAAAGTCTTTTTGTGGCTGGAATCCAAGATGGCGGCATAGGTAAACACCTACACTGCTGCCTCGCACAACAATTTCAAAACTACAACTAAAAGACAGAACAGACATCATCCAGAACCACAGGAAAACTGGCTGAGTGGAAGTTCTACAGCTAGAGGGAAAGAGAGTGACTCACAGAAACCCAGAGGAGCTGCAAAAAGCTGAGGTACTGAGACGCGCATGCTGAGAGAGCGGGTGCCGGAGTACCTGGCTGGCTTTCTCTGGTGGGAGGGAAATGGAGACTCCCAACGGCATTGAACCCCTTATCTAAACCCCAGATCCAGCCGAAACTCATACGGGGGGAGTTTGGACTGTGAAAAGGGAGAGGTGCACGGAAATTTAGGGGAGTCGCAAAAGATCAGAGGACTGGTGGTGGTGCGCATGGCACTGCGCGGAGGACAGATTACTGATTGTGCAGCTGGCCTTCGCGAGTGGGCGGGAGACAGACCCTCCCAACTGTGCCACTTCTGACTCCACTAAGCCCCTGTTTCGGGCGAAAACCTGGAGACCTAGACTCGTGTGGTCCTGGTGGGCAGGGGAGCTGGAAAGGCAGCGGTTAAAGGCACTGCAGGCCCAGGCTCGCACCAGGACTGCTCCAGCGATTACCCAGTCATGTGAGACTCAGGGGCCATGGAGGGCGGGGCTGACTGGAAGGCAAGGCGGTCCCTTAAGCCCTGAAACTCCATCCATCCCAAGCTCAACAGAGGCTTCTTCGGTTTTGCAAGTCTGGTATCATAGGTTAAATTCAACACAGAAGTTTCCCCCAGCACAGTGAAAATGCCAAGACAAGGGAAGGGACCACAAACAAAAGAAATGGAGGAAAAAAACCAACTGGATATAGAGTTCAAAACCACACTTATAAGGTTTTTCAAGAATATGCTAGAGAAGTTGGATAAATTTATCAAGTCCCAAGAGGAGATGAAAAAGGACCAACTAGAGATGAAAAGAGCCAACTAGAGATGGAAAAGGTCCAACTAAAGATGAAAAAGGACCAACTAGAAATTAAACATACACTGACTGAAATAAAAAGTATTATACAGAGTCCTAACAGCAGACTAGAGAAAGGCAAGAATCAAGTCAAAAATTTGAAATATAAAGAAGCAGAAAACACTCAACTGGAAAAGCAAGAAGAGAAAAGAATCCAAAAATGTGAAGATAATGTAAGGAGCCTCTGGGACAGCTTCAAGCGTACCAACATCAGAATTGTGGGAGTGCCAGAAGAGAGAGAGCAAGATACTGAAAACCTATTTAAAGAAATAATGACTGGAAACTTCCCACATCTGGTGAAAGAAATAGACTTACAAATCCAGGAAGCACATAGAACCCCATATAAAAGGAATCCGAAGAGGACCACACCAAGGCACATCATAATTAAAATACCAAGAGCAAAAGACAAAGAGAGAATATTAAAAGCAGCAAGAGAAAAACAGTTCATTACCTACAAGGGAGCACCCATACGACTGTCAGCTGATTTCTCAACAGAAACGATGCAGGCCAGATGGGAGTGGCAAGAAATATTCAACGTGATGAATAGCAAGAACCTACAACCAAGAATACTCTATCCAGCAAAGCTATCATTCAGAATTGAAGGGCAGATAAAGAGCTTCACAGAGAAGAAAAAGCTAAAGGAGTTCATCAACTCCAAACCAGTTGATGAAATGCTGAAAGGTACTCTATTAGAAGAGGAAGAAGAAAAAGGTAAAAGCCAAAAAATTTTGAACAACAAACACATATCTATCAACAAGTAAATCTAAAAATTAAGTGAATTAAGAATTTGATCAACAGAATAAACTGGTGAATATAATAGAATCAGGAGCACAGAAAGGGAGTGGACTGATAATTCTCAGGGGGAAAGAGGTGAGGGGTGTACAGGGAGAGACTGGACAAAAATCATACACCTATGGATGAGATCAATGGGAGGGAGGGAAGGGTGGGATTTGGGTGGAGGGTGCTATGGAGGGGAAAAAAGAGAATAATAAAGATTTAATTTAATAAATAAATAAATAAATAAAATGACTAAAAAAAAGTCTTTTTGTTAGCACTAATATTTGTATTGTTGATTGCAAATTTATGTCATCAGCAACAAGAAGTCAAGCAAATGCCTGATAAGCTTACCTTAGCTCCACCCTCTGAAAAATCCTTAGAGGGATGAGCACCCTCATACCTTCATTGTGGTCTCTGAATACTAGTGTCCATTGGAGGGACCCAGAATTTCTATCCTAGTCAGGGGCAGGGAATGTGCAAGATGAGTGTGGGACATTTATTCCAGTAATTAAAGGCTTCTTTGGACAAAGATGTGACAAGCTGGCATCCTGACTGATGTGGTTCAGTTGGTTGAGAGTTATCCCATGCACCAAAAGATCTGATTATTGCCCCTACTAATGCCCAGTAGGGGCATGGAGGAGTCAGTCCATTGATGTTTCTATCTCTCTCTTTCTCTTCCTTCCTCTCTCTCTCAAATAAATAAAAAACATATTTTTTAAAAATGTAATGGCTATGAAGGATCAAAATACATCAAATATATAAATACCCATGAATCCATAATGATAATGACAAATAAATGAACATTACCCTCATTTTTACACTTGGAGGTTGCTAAGAAAGCAACTTATTTTTTAAAATTTGTAGGTAAAGGGAAAGAATCTAGTTTTTCTTTAATAAGTTACTTCCAGGTAATGAAATAAATTTTGAAATTTCCCCTCTATAGCAGTATTCTAGCTGAAATATTGAGGGGAGATAAAAATTGTTACTTTGCAAACCTTAATGAAATAGTAAATCTTGGCAACAATCATTAATGGATGTTAGGACAATTAGCTTAATTGTTGATGGGGGAATTTTATACTTGGTTGATCAATGTGATGAGACCTAAACCTGATCAATTTAACATCACTGAACAGTGGAATAAGCAGGCACTGTGAGCCTCCTGATAGGGGGGAGCAGAAAATCCACAGTGCCACCTGGGAAGTATTCTTGCCAAAGAAGTGAACCCAAGTGAAACAAGTTTCCGGATCTACCTACCAGGTTGCTCTAAAGTTTAGAGTCTAAACAGATTCACAAGGGCACCTTTGGCCAAGTCCACAGACAGGAAAATTACAAAGGACACACGATCCAGTTTCTTAAGAAACACTTACATAAAGAAATGAGATGTGGAGCAAAGGTGTTATAAAATAAAAGAGATTTAAAAGGATAGCAAATTGTGGAGAGCAGCTACAATGTTTGGACAGGTTTAAGACTTGGACTAGTGAGAGGGCATGGCTCTCTCCTGGCAAAGCCACGTGCAAGTCCCAGCTTGGAGGACAAAGCCCTCCCAGCACAATTATAGCCAAAGGCTTGATCTATGGTCCGGATCTGTGGTCCCAGGTGACTAAGTGATATAGGCTGTGGGAGGTGCAGCAAATAAACAAAGCTTGATAGAGTTCAGGTGCATGTAATTGAGTAGATTTGAAACCCGCAAGAACGTTGTAAACATCTTGACCATGCCCTTCCTTTGCCTCATGGAGTCTGGCTATACAATAAAGACTCCGCTTGCAGGCTGTGGCACCGTCTCTCCATCTGAGAGCAGTGTCCCACCTAGCACCAGGTTTATTCTCTTCTCTGTCTTCTTTAATCCTTCCCCGTCCCCACCCTCCCTCAGGTTAACCTCTGGCTGTGCTGAGTGCCCTACAGCAAATAAATGGTGATGTGTGGACCAACTACAGAAACCACTGTTGTATTTCTGTAATAGAGATGTTAGAAAATTGTTATTAACTTTGTGCATTAGAACGATGGCAATTGGCGATGGAAAAGAAAAGGCTCTTATCTGTTAGAGACATATACAGAAATATTTACTGATGAAATTATATGATGTCTAGGAATTGGTTTAAAGTATTCCCATAGGAAACTAACTAACTAACTAACTAACTAAATAAATAAATAAATAAAGGAGATGGGAAATAAGACAGGCAAAATGCAGATATTTGTTTAAATTAAGAGATAACTCCACAAGAATTTATTATACTCTTTCCTCTACTCTTCTACATATTTTTTAATTTTTTTTTGTTTTTTTAATTAAATCTTTATTATTCAGATTATTACATTTGTTTCTCTTTTTTCCCCTCCATAGCACCCCTCCACCTAGCTCCCACCCCTCCCTCTGCCCTTAGCTCTCTCCTATTGATCTCATCCATAGGTGTATGATTTTTGTCCAGTCTCTCCCTGTACACCCCTCACCCCTTTTCCCCTGAGAATTATCAGTCCATTCCCTTTCTGTGCTCCTGATTCTATTCTATTCACCAGTTTATTCTGTTCATCAAATTCTTAATTCACTTGTTGATAGATATGTATTTGTTGTTCATAATTTTTTGTCTTTTACCTTTTTCTTCTTCCTCTTTTAATAGAGTACCTTTCAGCATTTCATATAATACTGGTTTGGAGTTGAACTCCTTTAGCTTTTTCTTCTCTGTGAAGCTCTTTATCTGCCCTTCAATTCTGAATGTTAGCTTTGCTGGATAGATTATTCTTGGTTGTAGGTTCTTGCTATTCATCACGTTGAATATTTCTTGCCACTCTTGTCTGGCCTGCATCATTTCTGTTGAGAAATCAGCTGACAGTCGTATGGGTGCTCCCTTGTAGGTAATGAACTGTTTTTCTCTTGCTGCTTTTAATATTCTCTCTTTGTCTTTTGCTCTTGGTATTTTAATTATGATGTGTCTTGGTGTGGTCCTCTTTGGATTCCTTTTATTTGGGGTTCTGTGTGCTTCCTGGACTTGTAAGTCTATTTCTTTTAC